>OX941088.1:52384126-53634126 GCA_954870635.1 Arctium minus | reverse complement strand
TTATATCTAGATCATTGTTTAAGCAATCTCTCATATATGTTGGGCATAATGCAAGTAGATGCCGATATTTGTGTTTAATTGTTCATGCCAAGTGGTGACTGGTTGAAAATCTCTCCTAAGAATGCAACTAGATGTTAATATTTATGTATAATTCTTTATGTGTGTAGGAGTCTTGCCCTTCTGTAAAGAACATACTACTTCTAGACTCAGAAGGAGGTCGCATAGCTGTGAAGTACTATTCAGATGATTGGGCAACTAATAATGCTAAGGAAGCATTTGAGAAGTCTATTTTTACCAAGACTCAAAAGACCAATGCACGAACAGAAGGTAAGCTTCACTCTTAAAGCTCCTTTTCAGTCTCATGTTTGTTTTATGCTCTATTGAATCTTTCCTGCTAGTTATCTGCAGCTAAAGGCCCATAGTCCTATGTATTTGTAGCTTATCATAGATATATAATATTCTTTCACTGATGTGATGTCCATTCTCATACCACTGGATAATGGAAAGCATACCTTTTGAAATCTTCAAAATATGGTTATGATAAGCTTATCTGGATGGGCTCTAATGGGGTGATACGCATGTTTGACCATATAAGGAGCCCCATTTTACAAACTTGTTTTATAAAAACTAAACTGCTGATGTATCAATTAGGTCCGTGTTACATGATGGATTGAAGTAGAAAACTCAGGATGCTATGTATCTCCATGTAATTGAAACCATTTGTATGACATCGGTTTACAGATCATTTGGGGTCATTATTATCTGTTCTGTTTCTTAAGCGATATGGTTTTCTTGCTTGACTTGGACCATGTGCAGCGGAGATAGCGATGCTCGAGAATAACATTGTTGTCTACAAGTTTGTTCAAGACCTTCACTTCTTTGTTACCGGGGGTGACGATGAAAATGAGCTCATTTTATCGACGGTTTTACAGGGTTTCTTTGATGCAGTTGGTCTTCTGCTTAGGTAGTTTGTAAGCAATTTATCTCGTCTGCCTTTCTGTTTCCCTCGTCTGCATTTTCAGTTGAGCTTCAGTAATTTACTTTGATGGTTGTGTGTTCAGGGGTAATGTGGATAAGAAGGAGGCACTTGAAAATTTAGATCTCATTTTGTTGTGCCTTGATGAAATTATTGATGGAGGGTAAGCCACACTTATTCATCTTTTTATAAAGCTGTGCTTAATGTGATTCCTAAGATGTTGGTTTATTGAAATTTTTAGCTTCAATAGGTGGTTGGAGGTAGCATGCAGCCATGCACAGTCATGGTGTGAATAGGCTGTGTCTATTTTTGTAGTAGCAGGTTTTAGTTATGATTTGTTGAGTCGTGGTATAGGGACCGTATGAGCATCATGGAGCAGACGTTTACACTGCTCGTTGCTACCCCTCACTCATTTGATATGCATTGGCCATGCCTCTTTGACCCTCAATCTCTTCCCCACCTCAATTTCTATTGTAAATGCCACGTCATCATACCAGGAGGGTGGTATGAAAAACATACAGAGGCCACTTTTTTTATTATTCTTATTTTGATTTTATCTAGCATGATAACCATATTATGAGACTGGTGCTATTGTTTTTGGAATTGGCCTTGTTCCGCTCAAGCTCAAACAGGAGGGTCAGCAATCACTTACTTACCTATCCATTCATCGTAGCAGCAGTCTACTGGAGTATGGTTTTGAAGCTCATTTGTCCAAGAAGACATTCTTCCTTATTATGAGCCCCCTCACCCAAGAGAAAGACCTGCAAATTTGCGAAAACTAACATCTTCCAAGATTATGAACTTGCATGCCAAACATCCAATATAAGCATATGGGCTGTCTTACCCAGATTAGGTGTTTTCTTTATTATGTGTTGCAGGGTCAAACTATTTAAAGAAATTTAGATCATACATTTATAATATTTCCCCATCCGTTATCAAAGTTCACTTGCATTTTTTTTGTGCATATTAAGAGTCCTCCCCAGAAATAAATGAAGTCCTGTTTTAGATGTTGACATATATATGACTTTTTCCTAAAATACCCTAACCAGTGGGGAAATTACCACACACAAACCAAGGTTGTAGAGAAACAACTTTTATGGGATTGAATTGTTTAAAAGACAAGTCATATATGGGCATCAGTTCTTGTATTCAATCCACATCCACTGCTGTCACTGTCACTGTCACTGCCCCTTCCATATTATCCATTGTTGCCACTGGCACTAGGGGTCTATGCTGTTACAGCGGTCAAAATACAAAATGGCAGTCAGGACTGAGATTTGAAATAGTGGTTATCGCGGTGGTAGCGGTCCAAAAATAGCAGTTCATATAATATATATATATATATATATGTATGTATGCATACATAACTTAACATATTAGAATTATATATATAATATATATAAACTTAAGATTCTAAGAATTTCTAAACCGGATGCTGGATGCAATTCTAAGAATTGCAATTCATTAATGGATTAAAATAAAATAAGGGCCCAAATCAAAATAAAAGCCCAAGTAAAAATAAAAGCCCAAAAAAAAAGACAAAAATGTAAGCATTAGATTCAAAAGAGGCCCAACTGAGAATATCGGTATTGTGGACCGCTATTTTACCACCGTTATTTTGCTTATGACCGATAACCGCTATTGCACCACAATTAACAGCATAGCTAGGGGTTGTGTGTTCTCTTACCTTGTGCTAATGGCTATGTTTCCTTGTCCCTACTTGTGTTTTTATGATGTTACTTACTTGTAACAATCCCTGGTTCTCTTTTTAAATTTTGGCGCATCTTTCTTTCTCATCTCTAGTGCTTCTCTTTCTCACACACTTGTCACAAGTCAGGGATCTTCAGGAAAACAACCACTTTATTCTCTGGGGTAGATGGCAGGTTTGCATTCATACACCCCCAAGCTCACCTCCAAGTGGGACTTATTGGGCTCTTTTAGTTTGATTTGGTTTTTCTTTGGAGCTTATTACTATTAGTAGTATCACGCTTTTGAGTACGAATGTATTTTCCTTCCAAATATAGTATTTGCTACCAAGGGTGTATGTATTATGGTACGAAATTATGTTTCGTATCAGGGTTTAGTACATTTGACTTGACTAATATGATTTAGCAGCTAATATATTCATGCACAAACGATTACGTAAAACTAATTTGTTTCTGTTTATTATGATGCATACCATTCACTTTCTAGCCTGTCCAATTATTCATCTTGAGGGTAATGTTGGGTAATTATTTGTACCACAAGGCACAAGCTCTAAAAAATCAGTGTTGCCAATGATTACGTTGGTCACACTTGTTTCTTGCACAACTGGGCTCATACATTTTCACCGGTTTAACCACGTTGACTGCCATGAGCTTGTAAACGTTAAGATCATCTGAGATTGTTAAATGATATTATCTATGACCAATATGAACTTTTAAGTTAATATCAACTTGTGGCTATTTGTCTTATCATGAACGTGGTGGGTTCTGCCGAATAGAAAAAGGTCTTCCAGCATGCATGCACATATGTATCACCATGGTCTAACACTTAACCCAACTATTACGGGGGTTCATGCAAAATGCACCCTTCGCATGAACGAAAAAATTTAGGCCCTCCGGCCTAGGGGACATGACCATTGGTTGCGTTTGGTAAGGGATGGGCGAGAATAAGGTAGGTGGGTGAAAGAATTGTGGAAGGTTTTAGGGTTTTAATTTGACATGGGTAGTTCAGTAATTTACCAATCTTGTCCCATCACCCTACTTTTTGTTCCATCCGTTTGGTGGGACAAAAAAACTGCATTTTTGTCCCATTCACTCCCGTCTTGTCCGAGTCTAATGTAGCGCCAAACATGGGACAACACTACCTGTCCCATGTACCACTCACGCCCTTAAGTAGTGATAGCACCTGATTTGACTTAGACATGTGATATACAGTTCTTAATAGCCACTAGGCCAAGCCCTTGGGGTTCTTCTAACATGATGTATACACTTGTTTTCAGTATCATCCTCGAAACTGATGCAAATGTTATTGCTGGCAAGGTTGCTAGCCACAGTGTAGATTCTGGAGCTCCTCTGTCTGAGCAGGTACTTTATATATACTTTCCAAAGAACATGAAAAGTACATAAAATCTGAAGTAAATGGAAATATTATACCATAGAGAATTTGTGTGTTTTTTTTTTTGCCATATTCCAACACTTGAATTTGGTTATCGTAGACAATAAGTCAAGCATTGGCGACTGCACGTGAACATCTTACAAGATCTCTCCTCAGGTAAAGTTAACTTTGAACCAAATTCCGAAAAGAGAGCCATTTACCAAAAGAAACCAAAATTCATACTTGTAACTGATCTTTTCTATTAAATGCAGCGGATAAGAATGGCGTTCGGAGTAACAAAAAATATCCAGTCTTGATTTGATGTTGGATGGTTTCGCAATTAGGGGAACATCAAATCCAGTGGTAACAATGATGGGAGTTCTATATCGTAGATACATATTTAAAACTTATGCTGGAGGTTTCTTGAAAATTAGACACCAATTGGTATGTTGATTACAAGGCATCCTGATCAAGTTCTAATGGGTTTTTTCATATTCATTGTCCTTTTTGATATCTGCTGTAGTTTCATGTGAAGAATTATTGCCTTCTGAATTACGCATAGGGGTCTCATCGCTTGCATGACCAGTTAGTTGTAAATGTCGTTCAGGGGCATGTTACGTCTTTTTCCATGCTGCAAGCGTATAGGAAATGTTGCTCCTCTGACGAGAAGCTCTAGGTTTGAGTCGCAGAAACTTCGTCTGCAAAATGCAAAAGAAAATATGCATAGAAAAGATTCCCCTCTCGAACCCTTGTAAACTTTGGTTGCGAATTTAGGGTTTAGGGTTGCATCAAGAAACTTTGGGTTCAAAAGTGATTAGGGTCAGGGCCAGCAGGTACTGAATGCCACTATGACATAATAAATTTCAGTTTGAAGGGAAGTACTGAAAATTTGGTTGTGGATTTGATTCGAGGGTCTTTACTGTTAATAGGTCTTATATTAGAATGGGTCTTGTTGCATATATATATAAAGGAGGTTTAGGAGAAAATCTAAAAAAAAAACAGAAAACTGAAGAACACTCTGGTAGCCCTTTATCTGGACGGTATGCACTTGTGCATATAGGTAAATTATGTTGTTTTTTTGGTTTTTATGCACAAGTGCATAATGCACTTGTGCATATACACGTGTGCATGTTACAAATTACTTGTATGCACAAGTGAATATCGTCCAGATGAAGGGTTATCAGAGTGTTCTTTAGTTTTCGTGTTCTTTTAAATAAGTATTGTTCTCGTTTGAACCAGACACTCTCTCTCTCTCTCTCTATATATATATATCTATACTATATTATAAAGATGACATAAAAAACTCTTAATTACAACTCACTAAGCTTTATGTACTATCATTTAAAGCTATTTACTTAAAATTTCTTAAAAATAACTACTAAAGCCTAATGTACTACCTGTAAAGCTTTTAACCCTAATTAATATATTTCATCCTTATCCCCCAAAATCCTTATCTCTAATCCCCAAACCCTAAAATTATGAAATTTGAATTCTGATAAACATAATCAAAACAAGATAAACATCTCAATTTAAATATAAAAAATTTAAAATATATAAGATAATTAATGAATTTTAACAAACTACTTAATTTTTTTTATATAAAAAACATGTGTTAAGCCTAAATTAAACAAATTTATATATAAAAAACCATTATCACTCAATAAAAACCATCCAAAATCGTACTGTAAATCAATAAAAAACAAAAAATAAAAATAAACATTAAAATCGTGATGTATCTCGCTGTATTGCGCGAGTACGCTTCTAGTATATATAGAGTCCACTTATTTTGTAAACCCACTTTATTCTGTGAACTTGTAAACTAAGGGTATTTAGGTATTTTTTCCCAAATTCATAATTTTAGGAATAATTCATATTTTTAGGAACAACCACCTTTCTTAATTTTCTCACTTATCTCCATCTCTCTCTCATGATCCACCATCCAGTTCTCGGCGACATCCTCCGACTCCGGTAACCTCCCTCTAATTCCTGCGAATTTCATAAACTGTTCGAGTTTCATAAACTGTTTTTTCATAAGCTCTTTTTTCGAAATTTTCAAGTTTTTTTAATTTACATAAACAGTTTTTTTCGAAATTTTCACGTTTCATAATCTGATTATTCATATGAGAAAAATATATGAAACTTAAAAATCTGATTATTCATATGGTATAAAATAAATAAAATTTCAAAAATACATGATTATTTCGAAATTTTCTGATTATTCATATGAGATAAAATATATGAAACTTCAAAATCAAACAAACATATTATGAAACCGTTTATGAAATTTGAAAATAAAAAGAAAACAATTTATGAAACTTAAAAAACTTGAAAATTTCGAAAAAAAACAGTTTATGAAACTTAAAAAAGTTACAAATTTCGAAAAAGCGGTTTATGAAACTTAAAAAATTTGAAAATTTCGAAAAAAACGGTTTATAAAAATTGCCGGAATTGGGGGAGGTCGCCGGAGTAGGAGGAGGTCGCTGCCAGTGGGAGGAGGACGCCGGAATTGGATGAAGAGGATGAATCGTGAGAGAAAATCGTCGGAATTCGGGGATAGAAGGTCGTCGGAATTTTATGAGAGAGAGGGAGAGAGAGGAAAGGAGATATGAAGATAATTGAGAAAATTAAGAAGATAATATAACCTAAATTAGCTAAATTCAAATTGGTTATTAATTCAAAATTCAAAATTTAAATTATTTTATTTTCAAACTACCCTTTCCCTCCCTTTCCCTAGTTTTTTAAATAAATTTAAATCTGAAAATTTCTCAACCGTCGATCAAAATAATGGATGACCTAGATTGATTTACATAGTTCACAAGATTAAACGGGTTTACAAAAGAATCTCTCTCTCTTTCTCTCTCTCTCTCTCTATATATGTATATATATATATATATATTAGCATTACGTCATGAAGCAAAAAAATGTATTGGTACATTATATATGTGATATGTCCATATTTTCTCGTTGTTACTTGAGTTGATAGTTAGGGGCTATTTGTTTACCTTTTAATGGTTCCATTAAGAGGCAACATCTGAATCGTTAAGAGGTGAATCTTGTTTGACAAAAAAATTGTCTGCCTTTTAATAGTTCCAAAACTTTCTGAATGATTTTGTATCTTAGCCCTTCCTTAACCATTCAGAGCCTTAATTTCATTATGAATAATTAGCAAACAATCATATTTCATTTTGCACTATATCATAAGAGCCTCTTGGTCATTCTAACCACTTAATCATTCTGCACCAAACCATTCAGCAACTGTCAGACTAGTGTAAATTCTAAATAATATCATATGACAAGGACCGAGAATCTTACTAGGTAAACAAGGGTGGTGACTCTTACCGGTTTGTGCTTACCGATAATCTTACTATACCATCTGATGATTGAGAATTTTACGCAGTAAGGTAAGTGAATGTGGTTATTGTATTTGGTTAGGCTGGACATGGGTAGGGTTGGTCGGGTTAAAGACATTTGAACAACCTAACTCAATGTTTGCGGTTTGAAAAATATCAACCCAACCCGACCTAATCAAAACTGCAACCCAACCGAACCCAAATCCTGCGGGTTGGATTGGGTTGGTCGGGTTGAAACTTTTGTATGTTATTTTACAATCTAGCTAAGCATTTGTGTTTGAACGAAGTAAAATAATATTGAGAACATTCCAAAAAGGTTAACAAACTCAAAAAAGGCTAAATTAAGAAAACAAAATTATGGTTGAAATTGTAATATTGGGCAAAAGGTTGATACCGACAACCCTGACCGGCAACCCTGACCGGCCCTGCCTACTCGGGCATCCGTATGAGGGGGCATTTTGAGGCTTACTCGGCGGCTGTGACTAGCGGGGAGGCCTGGGCTCGAACCCAGAACCTGTTAGTTATTGGGCAAGTCTCCCCGCCCCATAGCACAAACTTCTACTTTAACATCTCGGTCAATGGAGATAATACCCTTACGGTAACTAACTACCCTTTTAATGAAGTTCAAAACACCATATACATTGTTGATTTTAGGGATAGCGTTTATGAACTATGTTATTCGTATTTTTAATCAACTAAATTCAAGTATACTAAGGCTATACATTAAGGATGCTTATTTTGAGTTTAGGCCAATCATGTTCTAGGTGGTACAAATGAATAGTCAGTTTAGTGCGTTACATAGAGAATTCTCACTTAGTCTTTCATAGAAATCACCATTAGATGGTTCCTTAAGTTCGGAAAAGTTTCCATTCTCCTCAAGGAATAGGGCAAAGTCTTGATGGTACTCGCTATAACCAGTTTCCACCATTTCTTGGATTGATTTGGCTGAAAAGTTTTGAAATAATATTTTCCTCCCACACCTAAGATTGTAATTAAGTTTGTTTCTTCAAACAAGGAAACATCGTAGTAGTAGCTGATGCACGGGAGAGGCACACAAATCTATTGAGAAAATGCCCTTATCATGTCATTCCTTATTGTATTTAGTTAGAGACATTTTACAGTAGTTATACGATCATTGGTAAACAAATGCTTGATATTACAACGGGATAAACATTCATAGCTAGTACATGATAATGGTGGATATGACATTATGGGAATGATTTATAGTAACAAGAGTCAATGAGTTGATCCATGTACATTACTACCAAATAAACAACTATGATACATGAAATGGATGATTATACAACATTGGTAACACAACTCACAACAATGCCTAATATGATTAAAAATAGGACTACTAACCCAACTATGCAGATTATTCATGCAATATTTAGTCATATTGACAACTCTATACAATGTGTGTCATCCACTTGAGAAATGTACCTGTGATCTTGAATCTATAAATTTTGTTAGCAAAAACAAGCACTTGTTTTCAGACCTATTACAAGACCCAGATATTTGATTATCTTTTGGTTGTAGTTAAATGCTTATTTTTGGCCTCATTAATCTCTAATTTAGCGAGAATTTACTTGGTTAAAGTTTTGGCAGAAAGTCCCACGAGAAAACCAAGAAAACGCAAGTTTTGGGAGTAAGTCAGTTTGTCCGTGAGTTAACTCATGATGAAACTGGGTGCAAGTCAGTTTGACCGTGAGTTAACTCACGGTGAAACTAGTGCCAATCACTGAAGGCCTGAGGCACAATAAGTTTGACCACGAGTTAACTCACAGTGAAACTAATGCGGGTGAGGACAAATGTTTCGGGCGACTTTTCCCGTGAGTTAACTCACGTGAAAAGAAGCACTTGTTCTCAGACCTATTGGAAGACCCACATTTTTTATTATCTTTTGGTTGTAGTTAAACGCTTAGTTTTGGCCTCATTAATCTCTAATTTAGTGAGGATTTACTTGGTTAAAGTTTTGGTAGAAAGTCCCGCGAGAAAACCAAGAAAACGTAAGTTTGGGGTACAAGTCAGTTTGACCGTAAGTTGACTCACTGTGAAACTAGCGCCAATCACTGGAGGTCTGAGGCACCGTGAGTTGACCGCGAGTTAACTCACACTGAAACTAACGTGGGTGAGGGCAAATGTTTCAAGCGACTTTTCCCACGAGTTAACTCACGTGAAAACAAACACTTGTTCTTAGACCTATTGTAAGACCCGCATTTTTTATTATCTTTTGGTTGTAGTTAACCGCTTAGTTTTGGCCTCACTAATCTCTAATTTAGTGAGGATTTACTTGGTTAAAGTTTTGGTAGAAAGTCCCGAGAGAAAACCAAGAAAACGTAAGTTTGGAGCAGTTTGACCGTGAGTTAACTCACGGTGAAACTAGTGCCAATCACTGAAAGTCTGAGGCACCGTGAGTTTGACCCCAAGTTAACTCACAGTGAAACTAACACAGGTGAGGGTAAAAGTTTCGGGCGACTTTTCCCGCGAGTTAACTCATGTGAAAACAAGCACTTGTTCTCAGACCTATTGTAAGACCCACATTATTATTATTTTTTGGTTGTATTTAAATGCTTAGTTTTGGCCTCATTAATCTCTAATTTAGTAAGGATTTACTTGGTTAAAGTTTTGGTAGAAAGTCTTGCGAGAAAAAACAAGAAAACGCAGGTTTAGGGTGCAAGTCAATTTGACCGTGAGTTAACTCATGGTGAAACTAGCGCAATCGCTCGAGGTTTAAGGCACCGTGAGTTTGACCGTGAGATAACTTACAGTGAAATGAACGTGGGTGAGGGAAAATGTTTAGGTTGACTTTTCCCGCGAGTTAATTCACGTGAAAAGTCGTGGGGAAGGCCAGATCTTCACAAAAAGGTCGAAAATTGGGTTTTCTTCCTTCGGTCATAACTTCTTCATTTCTTATCCGATTTGAGCGATTCTTGAGGCCATAGTTTCGCATTTCTAAGATCTTAAAAAAGGTGGGAACAAAGAGGATTGAAGTTTCCTTAAAGGTTTTGGGTCCCTAAAAGTCGAAAGGTAAGCGTATAACCAACCATTTCTTAACCTAAGTTTGATTCTTTTCACCTTAACCCTAATTTCTTCTCTTGGGTTTGTCTGTGTATGTTTTGGGAGTAAAGGAGGTGTTGTTGAGAAATATCTTCATCGTAGATCTAGATGTTTAGCATGAAGATCTAAAGTCTTCATTTTTGGAAGCTAGATATGAGTTTGGTATCTAGGTTTAACCTAGCAAAGTGAGTTCAAGTTGCTTTGTGAAAACTTTGTACATGCCAAAAATATCCATTTTGATGTGTTTATGTGTTTCACTTGATATTTATAAAACGTTGGATTTTTAGATGAGTTATGTATATTTGGTACATTTAATTTATAAATTTTGTGAAACACCCATATCTGGGGTTTTTAGACACTTTGGTAAATAAATCTTAAGAGTGTGTCATTTTAATGAATTATTTAATAAATGAAGATTATTAGACGTTAATGCATTCTTAGTGTTTTTGGTTTTATAAACCATTTGGAAAATGCCAAAGATGGGCTTTTGAGTTAGTTATGCCTTTGGAGCATGTGTTTGTATAATCGATGATTAAATACGTTTTTATTGTTTAATTTGACTATTATTGAATGGTCAATTGATTTGTTGATCTTTTGGATCGGACTTGACTCAGATGAGTCTTCGGGACATTTATCCGATTTAAGTTTACTCAATGTTGAGCTTTTAGGGTTATATGCAGTTATGACATATTTACTTGTAAGTTACATGTTTTGATTGCGTTGGTCATTCATTTGGAGTCATGCAATTTAGACTGTAATGCAATGGATCCATAGGCGTAGGAGTCAGTTTTGGAATGGGATAGTCATCCTTGTATCATAGCTAGAAACCCGGATCAATGGAGGACTCAAGGTAAAGACTTGGATATAGTTGAACTTGATGACTGTGTGATCCGTAGTGGGGACTCAAGGTAAACTTGGATAGAGTTGAACTTGATGATCGTGTAGTCCGTAGTGTCTCTCATTTATAGTGAAAGAGCTTAACTTGGATTTAGGAGATCCCAAGGTAAAGATCCGGATAAGGTTGAACTTGGCGACTCCCCAAGCGAAAGACTTGGAGATAGTTGAGCTTGTTAACCCATTAGACTAAAGACCCGAATAAAGTTGATATCAATGTTTATATATCCATAAGTGATGCTCATTAACGTTGACATGTGGCTTACCTTTGTGTTCATCACATTTGATGGATACGGGTCTCCCCCGTTACCGAAAGGTGTTAATTTGGATAGTGCATTATCCATATTTTTGGTATTTTGGATTTCTTCTAGGTTTTGATGCTTTGGATAATAGTGTTTTATCCATAATTTCGTTATTTGATTATTAGACCTTATTCATGTTTTGGATATGTATTAGGTTTTAGGTCTCATGATATGAGTGTTTCGGTTAATGATATTTCATCACGAAAATGGTGGGTTCTAGGAGAGATGTTCTTTTCATATTTGATATATTTCATTTTGGAAATTGTGATTTAAATAACATTCTTCCAGTTTTACCGTCTTATATAATTGATGAAAACTCTTGAACTCATTAGGCGTTAAACCTATCCTTTTTATTTGTCAACTTGTGCATCAGGTTCTTGTTGGGGAATGGTATTAGCGACGCCCTGATGAGGTGAGTGCTATTTAGAGGCACGAGAAGGATTTAACTATTCGATAACGTTTTCTGCATTTGGTGATAGCGACCGTGATTGGGTTTTAGTAACCCCTGCCCCAAATATAGATTTTGTGTAAGGTTTGAATTATTATTTGTCGATGTTAAATCTTAGACTACCTTTGTAGGCAAACAAGTACTGACATAAAAAGGAGTTTCTTCCTTATTTGATGTATTATCAAAAAATTTAAATTAGTAACTCTTTCCAAATTTGAGGGTATTACACCTATAATCTAAGATGGAAAAAACAACCTAACTTTTCTTGGACTAGTCCAACTTTGAGTTCACAACCGCGTAAAAATTAACATCAAGCTTTCATCCACAACAATCATAAAGTAAGTTTCACAACCACTAGCAAAAGTTTCAAGAACACTCAAATCAACCTCCTTTTCAATACAAACAAAAGTCGGCAACATGCAAAGGCATCCACTTCATTTGAAACATTGATAAATGGTTTTATAAGTCATATTAAAGCTTTTATAAGGAATCTTGAAACTCAAGTAGGAGAGTTAGTTCTTGAGATGATGGACTAGACCCGTAAAACCTTTCCCAATGACAATAAAACACCCAAGAACATAGTGAAAGAACATGTCAAAGTAGTGACCTTTGAGGAGTCAGAAAGATTTGTTAGAAAAATGAATGTTTGAGCCTTTATGTTATTATATCTTGTTTATGAAGCTAGTAGTATAAATATGTGCTTATGGTGATATTTCGTTAAAAAATGAGAAAATGTTGAAGCAACTTGATGTTGCAGCTAGAGCATCATACAACAACTTGATATTTGTAACACCCGCGAATTTCAGGTTTCTAATAGTAATTAAATCATCTATCGGGGAGCATTTAAATGAGTAATCAGTACGAGTTTGCGTTGAAAATGATATTAGAAAAGTGGGGGTTTGAATCGGGCTCAAAAACTCTAAAAAACGTCAAATCTGGCTAAGAAAGAGTGTACCGCGACTTTCCCCAGTCGCGTAGGAAGTCACGTTAAATACTGTGGTTCAGATGGTGCACGTGAGCGACTTTCTCCGCGACTTAAGTCACATGGGAAGTTGCATGGGGGCACTGTGAACTGCATAAATTCCGATTTTATTGAGGTTCTCTTTATTTTCTCTTATCTCCTTCATCTCAATCCGTTTTGGGTGATTTTTGTTGCTATGTTCTCGATTGCTGGAGCTCTTCAAGAGTAGATCAAGAGAGTTAAAGTTTACTGATAGATTCAAGAATATTTGGTATGGGTAACCTTCTCATATCTCTCAATTTTAAAGTTAGGGTTTGATGTGTTCTTCATCCTTTCTTCCCTCATTTCCATTTTGTTTTAGGTGTTGAGTATTTGGAGGTAAAAGAGATCCTTTGGGAGTGTTAGATCTAAGTTTTAGGAGGTTTGCTAGTAGATCCAAGTTTTCACCCAAGAACACCCAAGTTTGGAGTAAAAACCTAGATTTGGCATAAATCTTGCAACATGAATTCTAGTTGCTTTGCAAAACTATATATATGTCTAAGCATCTCTATTTTGGGGTTTGAACACATTTTTATGAATCTAATTCATATTTGAGGAGTTTTTCGATTTTGAGCCTTTTAAGCATATTTAGGTTATGAAATCTTTAAAGATAACTTAAAATGTTTTATAAGGTGTTTTGAGACACAAAAATTTATAGATTTCATCAAATGTGATTTCTTGGATATTTGGATGTTTTGGGAAAAATATTGTTTGACTTTTAAAATGAGTAACTCGGATTAATGATAATTTTCATTTGGGCTTGATGAACAAGTTGAATGAGTTTTGTTTTCCTTGTTTTGGGTTAAATGTTGTTTTGGGTTTTCACCCAACTATGAACTTTTCATGGTGGAAGTCTAGCCCTTTTGATTATAAACATATAAATTTGTGATAATTCTCTTTCTATGGCTTGTGAGGATTTTGAGAATGAAACCATATGGTTTGAACCTTTATCCATTGTATCTCAATAAAATGTCGGTTCATGGATCTAATCTGTAACACCCGTAATTTTCTTCAGTCAGTAAAAGTGACCCTGGGCCAACGTAGAAGTTTATAAGGACAAACCTTGCGAACGGGAGGAATTACCTTGGATCTCTAAAAGCATCGGAAACATTTCGGGCGAGAAAGGTGAACTTTCGGGCTTCGGTTTGGGTTGGGCAATAGTGCCCCGCGATAGTGACAAGGTCATTATCGCCGTGTCATAATCACTGAGGGCCAAAGCCTCTCGGTACATCTTCGGCGAGAGTGCCTCGCGATTGTGACATGGTCACTTTCGCTTGGCACAATCGCGGAGAGCTGGGAGCTCTCGGTACATTACTAGCGAGAGTGCCTCGCGAGAGTGACCAGTCACTTTCGCTTGGCACAATCGCATTCGGGGCCAGATTGCTTAAAATCAAGTTTTTAGCCTTTTTCTCATTTGTCACTTCACCCATCTCATTCTTCTCTCCTAAGAACCGAACCTTTACACCCATTGTTGATTTTGGGCATTTGAAACACCAAACCTAGAGTGTTTCAAGTGATTCTTCCTCATCTAGCAATATGTGGAAGCTAGAGTTAAGCTATCCCCATCCTCTTCATCTCCTTCATCATCTTCATCAATTTTCTAGGGTTTTCACCTTGCCCTTTTTATCATTTGGAAGATTGGGAGTTTGTGGCTCGTTTTGGTGTCCTAGAAGTGTTTGATTGATGGATTCAAGTTGTGGTTGAGGTAATAATCTCTTCTCTTCATTTATGAAAATTAGGGTTTCGATATAAGTTGAGGTTTTGATGTAAAGTGATTGGGGAACTATTCTAAAGGGTTGAATAAGTATATTTATGGTTGAAATTTGTGGATCTCGGTTTTGGAAAGATTTTGCTCATGGATTCAGATTTCTTCAAGAAAGCTCAAGTTGGGGTAAAATCTAGATTTAGCCTAAATCTAGCAAGGTGAGTTCAAGTTGATTTGTAAAAACGTTGTACATGCCAAAATGTCCATTTTAAAATGTTTATGTGTTTTACATGAAATTATCAACTGTTGAGTTATTTGGTAATCTTTGATTATTTGAAGTATTTAACTTTATTAATTTTGTAAAACACCCACTTTCGGGATTTTTGGGCATTTTGTTAAATGTGTCATAGATGAATGTGTTGATGATTTGTTTCATAAAAGGATATTGGTCAAAATGCATTTTTAGTGTTTGTTGGGTTTTATGCATCATTCATGAAATAGAAAGCATTTATATAAAGTACTACATGCACATTTATTTGTGAGGTACTTGAAAGAAAGCATTTATATAAAGTACTACATGCACATTTATTTGTGAGGTACTTGAAAGAAAGCATTTATGTAAAGTACTACATGCACATTTATTTGTGAGGTACTTGAAAGAAAACATTTATATAAAGTACTACATACACATTTATGTGAGGTACTTGAAAGAATGTATATAGTCTCATTTTATGATTTTTCATTCTTATCAGCAGTTAAACTTGGAAATGCATATTTAAAAATAAATGGTATTGAGGACTATATGTCTAACTATAGTTGGTCTCAAATAAAATTGTGACAAGTCTAGACTATTACTAGTGGATCCATGGCTCTATGTGAAGCTCGAGAACATTGATAAGGGGTTTAACTTTGTGTGCCCACCACTTTCGATGGAATTCGGGTATCCCCGTCACCGAAAGGTGTTTTTTTGGGTTTGAGTTTTATTATCCAAGTTTCGGCGACGTTTGTATAAATGGATTTTTAACCTTGATTTATGGGTTGAGTATTATGCCCCACCCGTGTTTTGGATGTTTCGGTATATTAAGTTTTAACCGCATTTTCATAAATGGGGAGTTCGATTTCTATTCACGTTTTGAGTGAGTTTTGGGTCGAAATTAATTTAAGATCAAACGTTTTATATTGAGATCTTGTCCTTGAAGTAAATTGGATTTGAAAACGTTTATATTGGTGTTTCTTTGCCCAAAATCCATATTATTGGAAAACGAGTCGTTTTCATATTCAAGCATATCGTTTTGAAATATTATGATTTAAACTGCATTACCTCTTTTCAACAAAATCTTTATTCATGTGGAAAACTCTTGAACTCACTAGGCGTTAGCCTAACCTTTTAAATTTTTGACATGTGCAACAGGTTCCGGTTGGGAATAGCTCTAGTGACACTGTGCAGAGAGGAGTGCTAGTTGTGTGCTCAAGAGGTGGTTATCTTAGTGGAGTCTTCCGCCCTTGTTTTGGGAAGAGTAGCTTATAGTTGAGATTAAGTAACACCGACTTTGGTCTAGTCTTTGTATAAGACTGGAGTTTATATCTTTGAGGTTAAATAGAAAACTTTATTTTGGAGAGTTATCTTTTACGTGATGTAATGTCGAATTTTTTTTAATTAGTTGCTCTTACCTAAATTTGAGGATGTTACATAATCTTGTTGTGGTTGCCATATGTTTATTTCAGGTTGGAAAATATGCCTTTCGTTTCATGTGGTTTGTATTGACTTTATTTCATTAGTCAAATGCATTATGCACATATTGATTTGATTTTAACTCAGATAAGTTTTGTGGACATTTGTCCGATTTTAACAGTCAAATCTGGAGTTTTAAGCATATTATGCATTTATTGCAAAATTGTTGGAAATTACATGTTTTGAGTCATTCATTTTAGAGTTACGTAATTTTGATTATAAATGCATTGGATCCATAAGCATGTGAGTCAGTTGCATTGATATTTAAGGAGTCTTGATATCCTCATTTTAAAGACTAATGTCATGTAGGCATCATGGTGGTCGGTATTATGGAGAGTTCCCCGTGTGGTTGGATTTCGAGACTATAGGTATTACGGAGGTGATCTCTTGTCGAGTCGGACTCTGGGACCCTGGGTATTACGGTGATGAATTCGTGAGGAGTCGAACACCGGACCTATGTATAGAGGTTGTGCCCTAGTAAAATTGACACTAAGTTATCAAGGGTATTTTGGGGATGAACTCGTGTGGAGTCAGGCCCAGGACCATTGGCTTCTAGGTGTAACTCAGTGGTGCATAAGTAGGCGTTAAGGTCGGGGTATTGCGGAGATGAACTCGTATTGGTCGGGCTCTGGGACCTTAGGTATTGTGGTGGAAACTTGAGAGGGGTTAGATACTGGACCAGTGATCTTTAGGTGCTATTCGATAACGTGGACACATGGCTTACTTTGTGTTTCACCATAGTCGACGAAAGCGGGTCTCCCCCATTACCGAAAGGTGTTGCTTGGGTCTTGAGTCTATCCGTGCTTTCGGTGATGTTGGGGTATGTTATATTATTTTAATATAGACGTTTTGTGGGTTGGATCTTATCCACTTGTTCTCAAGGATGAGTTTTAAATGACAATTTCAATTTTAAAGCAATATTTAGTTATCGTATATCATTTCGGAAACGAGTTTTGTGATTATATTCCTTTGATTTTAAATAATATTTTAATAATGAACTACTGAGAATGGAAAACTGTATTGGGTTTTACTGTTTTACGCTTATGGGATAAATTGGTTCAACTAACTAGGCGTTAAGTCTAATGTTTTTTCTTATCAACATGTATATTAGGTCTTAGTGGGATCCGAGGGGTGTCTGGAACTTTATAGAGATTTTGGTAGTCTTGAAGATAACAAATTTGGTGGCATTAGTAACACCCGGTTTATTCTATTTCTGTTTAGGAATCAGATTGTCCGCTTAGTAATCTTATACGTACCTTGTTCTCCTTTTGGTTAAACTCTATGTAATTTTATATTAAAGTTACTTTGTATTGAAGGAGTTTTAAAAGTTTTAAATTTATAATTATTTCTAAATTTAGGGGTGTTACAATGTTGTAGCACCGTATATCAACAACATATGTCAAAATAAAAAAAAACCAATACGTGGGGAAAGTATTGAGCTAACCAGGGCCGGTCCAATGGTTTTGGATGCCTTGGGCGGAGAGCCAAAATTAAAAATATGCCCTCCAATGAACTTAGAACACAAATTTTTAAGGGGTTTGGAACATAGTCAAGTTAGGTGGTTCATCCCCACGCCGATTATTATTAAAAAAAGAAAGTTACAATGGCCCGGGGGGGGGGGGACATAAACCAAAACCCCGATCAATAAAACAAATATAATATCATCTAAAATGGTGCCACGGCCCCTTCCCCGAGCGATTTCCTGCCTCGCGGGAGCTGTCGGCCCATATACCACTACTTCATTCACCGGTATTGCCTCACTATCCGGCACAGATCTACTCCTCGTCACGCGCTCAGACATGATTCTTATAAGACATAACACACAAAACATTCAGTCTAACATGTCCAACGTAATAAGGTAAATTAAGCACACATATGTACTTGTAAATTCACAATTACATTGGCCAGATGTAATTCCAAATTTACTTTGCATGCTAGTCCTCACCACCTCATTACTCGACTTCCTACGGTCTTCCAATTTCTTAGTTGTGCTTCTACTCCACAGTTTAAGTTTAGGCCCATCTGGTCACCTAAATCCCTTAAACTATGGCTCTAATACCCATTGTAACAACCCAACCTCACGACATAAAGCAAAACAAACTTTAATTTAAATCCATGCCAAAACGGCCAAAAAACAACATCCAACTTCAAGGTTTGCAAAGGGCAACCTAGTATGTAACACCTCAAATCTAGAAATAGCAACTAATTTAAAAAGTTTCTAAATACATCCATAAATGGTTCATAAACAATCACAATTTAAGGTTTAACCTTAACACACACAATTTATTCTCTACATACAGTCTATAACAAGGACATGTGCTACTAAAACCCAATAATAGTCGCTATCTCCCAACTGCGGAAGATTTCACCAATTACATATACTTGTGAAAAACTAAGGCACACCACATCTCTTCATAGCACTACTAGAACCAAACCCCCATCTTGAACATGATGCACATGCCGACAAATAAAAAGGTTAAGCTTAACGCCTAGTGAGCTCAAGAGTTTTCAACATATATAAATAAATCGTTTAAAAAGAAAGAATGTAATTAAATCATAATCTTTCAAAATGATATGCTTTACTTATGAAAACGACTCGTTTATCAATAATTATGCATTTTAAACGAAAGAGACACGAGTTAATTATTAACCAAACCAAACTGTTTTAAAGGCGAAAATCCCAATATAAAACTTTCTTTCGTAAATTTAGATTTAACTCAAAACTTGCTCAAAATGAGAATAAAGAGCGAACTCCCGATTTTATAAAACGCGGGTAAAATGTTATATCTCGAAATATCCAACACGGGTGGAACATTACACACAACTCATAAAAACCATAGATGAAAACCCATATAAATAAATATCGCCGTGAACACGAACATTAGACCCAAAACTCACGCAACCATAAAATGGGACGGAATCAAATACCGAAACGTGGAGATGACGTATTTCATTCAAACCTTAATATACGTGGGGGAAACCCAATATTAATGTAACACCCTAAATTCTAGAAATAGCAACCGATTTAAAAATTTCTAAATACATCGATAAATGATACATCTCCAATCACAATTTATTATTTAACCTCAATACACACATTTCATTCTATACATATAGTCTATAATAAGGACGAGTGCTACTAAAACCCAATAATAGTCACTATCTCCAAACTGCGGAAGACTTCACCAACTACTTACACTTGCACAAAGTTAAGGTTCAACTCTTCATAGCTGCTAGAACCAAACCCCATCTGGAACCTGATGCACATACCGACAAATAAAAAGTTAGGCTTAACGCCTAGGGAGCTCAAGAGTTTTCAACATGAATAAGATATCTTTGAAAAAAGGTAATGCAGTTTAAATTATAAGCTTTCAAGATGATATGTTTGAACATGAAAACGACTCTTTTTCTAATAATATGCATTTTGGGCAACGAAACACCAATATAAACGTTTTCAAATCCAAACTACTTCGGGGACAAGATTCCAACATATAACGTTCTTTCGTAAATTAAATTAAACCCAAAACTCACTCTAAATGAGAATGGAAATCAAATTCCCAACTGGAGAAAAACGGATAAAACTTTATATCCCAAAACACCCAAAACACGGTTGGGGCGTAATATTCAACCCATAAATCATGGATAAAAATCCATTTATACAAAACGTCACCGAAAACTAGGATAATAAAACTCGATACCCAAAGTAACACTTTTCAGTGACGGGGGAGACTCGATTCCATAAAATGTGACGGTTCACAAAGTAAGCCCATTTTATGTTGTTATGACTAGTCATATAAACAGAAGTACATGCAAGGGATGTCAGGCTCGGTGGCTTTAAACGTACACCCACGAGATATCAACTTCAACCGCGAAAGGTCCTTACGTTGAGTCCCTCATCCAATATCGTAATACTTAGCACGTAGAACTTATAGCCCAATCTGATGCCTAAACGTGCCTCAATGTGGAAAACTATCGTTCCATCATTGGACGTAATGATTCCAAGCGCAAGGGATGTCAGACTCAGTGACTTTAAACTTACACCCATGGGATATCAACTTCAACCGCGAAAGGTCCTTACGTTGAGTCCCTCATCCAATATCGCAACCAAAGCTCGAAGTCGAGTTATCAAAATTGGACAAATGTCCTAAAACCTATTCATAATAAAATACCGAGCCACAGGCTCAAACAACCAAATGACTCATTGCCAAAAGTTGTACAATGCGATAAAACGCACACGACCAAACTCCAACACCACTTAAGTTGAAACGGATCATTTTCCCAAAAAAACAAGTTTATACCATTAACCCCTTTCAAAACGTCTCATAACACAAGGTTAAACTTTTCTCCCAAAACACACTAAAAGAGCATTTACACCAAATGACTTATACCCGTAAAATAGCTCGTTAAAATTGTCGGTGCTTAAGATTTGCCCATCAAAATCCTTGGAATGCGTCTTTTCCCCAAAACCAAAAGAAGTATGACGTCCGAAATATTCACGAGGTCGGGAATGACCAAAACCCAATAACTCACGCGTTGATACTTTCAAAACATCTCATGACACGAACTATGCATATTTCCAACAACACAAAAGTGCATTTTTACCAAATAATCCCCATTTATGCAATGCATTATTAAAACATTTTCCTTAATGGCTTATTTATCAAAATGCCTCAAAAGTCCCAAAATGGGTGTTTCACCATGTTTATAAAAACTAAACATTTCAAAATAACCAAAACTTATCAAGTGATCAGCAGTTAACAAATTCACGTAGAACACAAAACACCTTAAAATGAACATTTTGGCATGTACACCGTTTTCACAAATCAACCTGAACTCACCTCGCTAGATTTAGGCTAAATCTAGATTTTACCCCATATCTTGAGCTTCCTTTGGTGAAGACTTTGGATCCATCAACACCCACCTCTTGAAAGTTTATCTGGGTCACAACCAAAGCCTAGAGATGTACCAAAAGTAACCCCAAACTCAGATTCATAAGAAACCTTAGTCAAATCCCCTAATCATCTAAAATACCCAAAGTTTGTCAAAACTTTAAAATATGGAAGATACATCAAAAGAGATGTTTTAGTAAGTTAAAATGAAAGGTTTTAACAAGAATAAAGGTTTAGAAGATTAAGATTAACTTACAATTCATTTTTAGGAAAACCCCCAAAAACTAGGTCAACAATGGTGGAAAGCTTGGTGGAAGATGAAGAAGATGAAGATGTTGAGCTTCCACCCACAAGGTTTGAATGTCTAGCTCCCAATCTTCTGAAAGCACTTGAAGATTTTGATTTGGTGAAATAAATGGGTTTGGACCGATTTGGAAGAGAGGGGAGAAGGGTTGGTGAAGAAACAAATGAAGAAATGAGAGGAAAAATCGGATTTAAATTAAACTTCCTGCCCAGATGGTCGCGGGCGCGAGCAAATGGCTGCGTGGGCGCGAGCAGTGAAATTTTCGACCAAAGATTGATTTTTTTTCCGAAAGCAATATCCAACCTCACCAACACTCCTAATACTTCCAAAAGACCAATTTAAGGTTAAATTACATATTAAACTTGAAATTATACTTACCCCAAAAATCCGGGTGTTACAATCCTCCCAACCTTAAAGAGATTTCGTCCTCGAAATCTAGCTTCCCATTTAATGTTGCCCTCATAATTGTCTGTCTCTGTTTTACAAGGAGTTGCCTCTAAACCACATGACAGAACAATCACGATAACTTTATACTAGTACTCACAACAAATGTCCCCTTAGGCACATTACACTTATATCCTAGAGATCGCTTAATCTTACTATAGTAGCTTCTAAACACAAGACTTCGGTTGTCTCCCAACCTTAGATGATCCATACTTCTCCAACGGCAGATCTCGACTTCCCATCAGTCCAGATCTACACGCTTTTAATTAATTATTTCTCCAATCAATCCAAAGTTTGAACACTATCGAAACCAACAAAAATTCCAAATACGACTGTTCCCGCTACTGCACTGCCATTTAGTTTTAATGAGCTCCTTTAGACATCCAAAACGGAAGGCCGTCCTTGACCTAAGGATTATACAACTCTCAGAATACGCCCAACCACCAAACATTCAACTTCCAAATCTCTTACTAGCCAAGGAAAATCATTCAATTATATCCACTGATCACAATCTGAACTTCTTAAAACTACTACATATGATACAAAATCCCTTAAGATTGGACTACAACATTCCAAATACACTAACGGTTCCTGGTTCATAACCCAAAAGTTGACCCCTAACGATTCACCGAGATTCGAACTACTACAGAGCTTTATACATAAAGATTCAAACCACCACATATTTCATTCCAGATTTGCATTGACGCATTAAAGTTGACACCTATCATGTCACTAAAATTCAACTCTTACATATCCAACAAACGAATCACCACATTTCCTTTATTCCGGAAGACTCAACTAGATGACACACATCTGAACCATACATGATGTCGAAATTCAACCCATCAATTCATATCCAACCATAAGCAAGCAACCACACAATGCTTTAACCTGAGGGCTTACCAAAATAGAAAGATCACCACTTAAATACTGGAAGAATGCATAAATCTAATACATCAATTATTCATACGTGCACCGATTCATAAAACTGAAATCCAAAATTCAAAACTAACCACAAGTCAGGTCATTCGACGCTTCAAATCCCAAGGACTCCTATAGTCCTTAATCACGACTCCTATCACAGGAGGGTTTAAATCTATAGCCTCGATCGAGTTTAAGGTTTTTTTTTTCAAACTAATATGTCAATTTGAAATTTTATAAACTTCTAAATGCAAAAGCTTTATAACAATTAGTCATACGAATAAAAACCCACTACCGTTCACTCGGTAGGTGTACAAAGTAGTCACAAACGTCACACACATAAAACCATTTCGAAAAGCATTTGATCAATACTCACGCTAATAATGACAATAACAAACAATGTGCAACAAAATTTTCAAATGGACCACTACGGTCCTAACATATATCAGTTTATTCCCCAAAGCTCGGTAGGACGATGAGAAAGCAAATAAATTTCAAATCGAGTTTAAAACATTGAGCCGCACAGAAGAACACATTTGACCAAAATAGTAATTATAACGACATGAATATCGCTAACTCGTTTAATGCATTGCGAAAATTTTCTAACAGTAAAATCAATAACTGAAATAACATAAATCCTTTATATGCTTACTCACACCAACAGTATAATTTAATCCAAATGCAAATAGTATACAATGATTGACATTTGTATAAAGCCCGAAGATAATTCACATAATAATGAAACTTCCCCAAAACAACATGTGAGATGACATCTATTAACAAAACTCATCAACTAACGCACACAAAATGCATATGTACACGTTCCCAGAATTTATTTACGCGACGCAAATTGTTGTAAGATAAGACACTATGAACCCAACTGAATATTCATAAAACTCATTAGCGCTAAAATGAAGCGGTATCAAAATTTTCATTTCCCAACAAATAAGTATAAGACGACGATAAGTCTAAAAATGTCAAAATTCTAAAAACCACAACGTAAGATAAAGTGACCATTTTCAGCAAAACTTTAATGAGACACGACGCCCAACAAGCTCGTAAATTTACAAGCAATAAAATTAAAACCCACGTAACTCAAAGTACCCTCACGCACCCAAAACGTCGCAAAACAATATTCCATAAAATTCAACACGACTCGTACAGACTAAAATTCCCAAGTAAATTCAGACTCAAAACATGGGAACAACTCTTCCTTTAAAACCTTAACATACGTGGAGGAGATCCAATGTCACAGTCAAAAATTCCACAGTTACTTGCCCAATACCCCAAATATTATTAAAACACGGATATTACAAGATCCATAAATAGTGTTAGACACGAAACGGGGATAAAGAGATTTTCAATGAAATATTTGCAACCACGTGCAACAATCATGCATGTTTAAGCTCACGGTTTAAAATCTGATGAGTGTTAAATGCTTTACCAAGACTTCGTAACATAAATTCATTTATACTTTGAAAAAATTAGAAACAATTTATGCAAACTTATTTAGAATTAAATTTCGTGCATGAATTTGGTCAGCACTCAGCATCATCGGACTATGCTTCTCAATTACCCGTCATACTATTGTCATCCGGGTGCATCAAACATCTTAGAGCAACAATCCCACTAATTTGGTTAACTTACAATTTCTCCTCGAGATAGAATTGGTTTAACAAACCTATAGTTCTAATCCAACCAATAATTCTGACTCAAGATGATCAACTTAATGCATTCATCGCACTTAACTATCACTCCAAAGTGACATTGCTATAAACATCAATCCTTCCTTAGCTTCCTCGTTTAGAAACTCCCTCACTACCCCGACGGTCTTCATACCAAGGTAGTTCAAGTATACACATGTAGCATGTAGGTTCACTATAACACTTGCCATATGCCATTATGAACGTGCCATACATGATCATCCTTGCGACCCTCGACAAGTTTCCCGTTTCTAGTGACTCGATCAACCCTAAAATATCTTATCTTAAGGTACCTAATGTGTAACTTCACTTACAATCACTTATAAGAACGCTAGTTTAAGTCTAGGTATCAAAAATCAACACCTAATTCTCTCAAACTTATGCTCTGATACCAACTTGTAACACCCTAAATTCTGGAAATAGCAACTGATTTAAAATTTTCTAAATACATCGATAAATGATACATCTCCAATCACAATTTATTATTTAACCTCAATACACACATTTCATTCTATACATACAGTCTATAATAAGGACGGGTGCTACTAAAACCCAATAATAGTCACTATCTCCAAACTGCGGAAGACTTCACTAACTACTTACACTTGCACAAAGTTAAGGCTCAACTCTTCATAGCTGCTAGAACCAAACCCCATCTGGAACCTGATGCACATGCCGACAAATAAAAGGTTAGGCTTAACGCCTAGTGAGCTCAAGAGTTTTCAACATGAATAATATATCTTTGAAAAGAGGTAATGCATTTTAAATTATAAGCTTTCAAGATGATATGTTTGAACATGAAAACGACTCTTTTTCCAATAATATGCATTTTGGGCAACGAAACACCAATATAAACGTTTTCAAATCCAAACTACTTCGGGGACAAGATTCCAACATGTTGATCCAAACTCTCTCAGTGATTTGATAACGACCCTCTTCTATACTTAGTGAAAATTACGTTTTAATATGTATTAGTGTTTCACCATCAGCGATCAGACTGAGTCTGTTCAGTTATCGCTGATGACCTTTTTTGTAAACATTTCATATGTATTAGTGTTTCACTATCAGCGATCAGACTGAGTCTATTCATTTATCGCTGATAGTTTTTGATGTAAACAGTTAACGTAATCCCTGAAGACAAGTCTCGCGTCAACAGATGTTCATAGCTGAATCGAAGACGAAGCCACTGAACAAAGACAAGTCTACTAGTGACCTGATGCGGATATCAGTGAAACAAAGACGACTCTACTTATACGCGAAGGAACATGAGGAAAAGCTTCAGCGATAGCTGAACTTCTTTGTATCTCTGAAGAAAGAGATATTCAACGATCAAATGATCACGTAGCTTATGCCTCAAGTCTCCTTTTGTCTTACCTTGCACAACCCGTACGATGTGTCAGAACGGACATACCTCTGCCACAATTCATACAACAACTCTGTCAACTACACTGTTCATGATACGACCGAAAGCATGTCTCCCAAAGTCAGACTCTCTAAGCCAATCAATGAAGGACACGTGTAAAGTGCCCTACCATGCATTTAATGCATAGGGTATAAATACAAAAAAATCACCTCTCCATCTGAGAGTGTGCTCTATTCTTAAACCTTCATAGAAACCCTTGTTTTCTATATTCTCCAATCCCCATTCTCTATATTCTTGTGCAACCATCTTAGTGTTTTCTTAAGTTTGTTTAGATTGGGTTCTACTTAATCTTATTCCGCAATAGACTTGTAAATTGTGTTTGATTTATCAATAAACAATTTATTAACCTTTAAATTCTGTGTTTGTATTCACCCCCCCCCCCCTTCTACAAACTTGTTAAGCACCTCCGGGACCAACAAGTGGTATCAGAGAAAACTGTTTAATCTGATAAACAAGATCTTGCTTTATTCTCTTCCTTGCTATTCTAAAATGGCACTTAACACAAACACAAACTACTATGATAATGGTTCACTTTCTAAACCTCCTCGATTTAGCAGAGATAACTTCTCTCTCTAGAAAAATCGAATGATGCTATTTCTTGAAGGTGCAAATCCCACTATACATGAGTACGTAGCAAACAGACCCTATGAACCTGTCCAAATCATAGGTGCCGTTCCAGCTACTGCCACCACTCCATTTATTCATGAACGCTATATTGCTAAGGAAATCAGACAATGGAGTGATGAGGTCAAAAAGGAGGTTGGTATTGATGCAAGGGCAAAGAGCATTATCTCTATGGTTCTGCCTGATGAAGTTTTCCATTCCATCATGCATCTTAAAACTTCTAAAGAAATGTGGGAAACCATATGTGTTCAATATGAAGGCACCACTGAAATCCAAGAGACTCGAAAGATTAACTTGGTAAGACAGTATGAAAGTTTTATCGCTGGTAAGAGTGAATCTCTCTCTGATGTTCATCAACGGTTTAACTGCTTAATCATTGATCTAAGAACCGTTGGTAGGACCTATTCTAATTCTGAGGTCCTAACAAAATTCTTAGAATGTCTTCCTGAATGCTGGGACAATTACTCAATCTGTCTCAAGCTGACAAAAGACTTAAATTATCTTTCTCTCAGCACCTTGTATGGAATATTGCTTAACTATGAGCAATCAAACCTGTTGAAGAAGAATCTTATAAAAGATTCTAAAGACTCCAAAAGCACTCATGTTGCTTTAGTCTCTTCAGAGATAATTCCATCTCAGCGATCTACTCTCACCATCACCGAGTTAGATTCTGAATCTGAGGATCTATCAGACACTGATCTTTCAGAGTTTGATGAGTCCTTAGCACTCTTGAAAAACTCTTTTAAGAGATTTGCAAGAAAGAGCAATTACAGAAGAAATAAGCCTCTCTCTCTCACTGACAAGCCAAAATCAACCCCTGTTGATAAGGCTACTGCTACTTACTTTAGCTGTGAAAAGATTGGACACTTTGCAAGTGAGTGTAGGTCGAAGAAAGTCTTCAAACCTTCTACCTCTAGAAGATCCAGCGATGACAAATACCTTAAGCTGAAGGAAAAATATCAAAAGTTGAAAAGCTACAAGCGAAAAGGTAAAGGTCTCATTGCTGAAGAACACGACTGGGCTGAATCTGAAGAATCAAGTTCTGATGAAGAAGAAGTCGCTAATCTCTGCCTCATGGCTGAGATTAAAGAAGAAGTGGAAGAACCAACTGAAACTTCTATGAGCTATGTATCATCTCAGGTATCTATCTCTACCAATCCCTCTATACCTGAATCAGAGAGAAGTCGCGCAATTGACGTGCCGACGATTGATCTTTACAATGCTCTAAACGGCAAATCTCTAGCTGAAAGCAAAAACAATGATTTAACTGAACAGCTGGAAAAATGCCATGAAAAGATCAACGAACTGACTCTTTTAGAGGAAAGTTTGAAAGATCAAGTTGTTGTAAATAAAATCATCAGCATAAAACGCGAACAAGCCATCGCTGCTCTAAAAGCAGAAAAGGCTACTGTTGAAAAATGGTGCAATTCTTCAACAAAGATCACTGAGATAATAAATGATCAAACTCCGGGCGGTGATAAAACCGGTCTTGGTTTTTGGAAACCACAGGATGAGCCTAAAGAAGACTGTTCCATGCTTAAGTTTGGAACATTTGTCACTTCTATCTCTGACACTTCTTATAATCAGTTTTATCCTTCTTCTTCTAATTCTATCCCTGAGGAAAAATCCAAAGGCTCTAAGTCTGCGGATAAAGGAAAATCCATTCTTCGTCCTCAGAAGGCTTCCAAGAAAGCAAAGCTAAAAGTTCCCTCTAAACCCTCAGCGAATCAATCCTCTAGCTCTGTGATAGAAATCTTTGATCTCTGTCCTCCAAAGCTAAAGATTGATCTCAAGCCTAAGAGATCTGAAGAAATCAAAATTCCTCCCAGATCTCATGCTAAAAGCATTCTTGGACCTGACCCCTCTCATCTTAAATTCTCAAAACCTCTCACTTCTGGTCCTAAAACCACTTTCAAATATAGAAAATGCTATAACTGTGGATTTACTGACCATATTGCAAGCAAATGTCCAACCGCCACTAAAGCTGACAAATCAGCCAAAGTGAAGATGAATGCCTCCAAGGCTGAGAAGGTCATCAAAGCTGAAAAATTGACCAAGGTGAAGAATACCACTAAGGTTAAGAAATTAACCAAAGTGAAGATTACCACTAAAGTTGAATCTTCATCTGCTGTGAAGATTGCTGAACCTTCCATCTCCACTAACCCCAAAGGACCCATTGAAAAGTGGGTACCAAACAAAGCTTAATCTTCCTTATGTGTCCAGGGATCAAAGGGCATCTGGTATCTCGATAGTGGATGTTCTCGTCATATGACTGGACAAAAGAAATGCTCACTGAATACAAGGAAGAGAAAGGTCCCTCTGTGACCTTCGGTGGAAATGGAAAAGGATATACCCGAGGGTTTGGTGTCCTCGGCAATGGGACAACTACCTTCAGAAGAGTCGCTTATGTAGATGGACTGAAGCACAATCTTCTGAGCATCAGTCAGCTATGTGATAATGACTATGAAGTTCGCTTTTCCAAGAAAGCATGTTCAGTGGTAAATAAGAAAGGAAAACTTACTCTCAGTGGTTATCGAAGAGAAAATGTCTATGTAATAGATATGGACTCTACTATCACTAAAAACGTATGTTTTCTCTCTAAAGCCTCTTCTGATGTCAACTGGCTATGGCACAAAAGGCTCTCTCATCTAAATTTCAAAACCCTGAATTCTCTCTCTTCTAAGGAACTGGTTTCTGGTCTTCCTCAGCACTCATATGCTAAAGAATCTCTTTGCTCTGCATGTGAAAAAGGAAAACAGACAAAAGCTAGTTTCAAGTCTAATCAAGTTTCCTCAGTGACAAGTCCTCTTCAGCTCTTACATATGGATCTGTTTGGCCCTGTCAACATCCAAACTATAGCTGGAAAGAAATATACGCTTGTCATTGTAGATGTATACTCTCGCAACACCTGGGTTGTCTTTCTTCGTTGCAAGAGTGATACTCCAGAAGAACTAATATATTTTATTAAAAAGATGGAAGTGCTGAATAATCTCATTGTTCGTTCAATAAGAAGTGATCATGGAAGTGAATTCAAAAACTGTTCTCTGAACATTTTCTTTGAGAACAAGGGAATCTCTCATAACTTCTCTTCAGTGAGAACACCTCAGCAAAACGGAGTCGCTGAAAGAAGAAATAGAACTATCATTGAAGCTGCTAGATCAATGCTCAGCGATTCTCACCTCCCTACTCAATTTTGGGCTGAAGCTGTAAACACTGCATGTTTTACTCAAAATAGATCGCTGATAGTAAAGCGATTTGGAAAGACAGCTTATGAACTTTTTCATGGAAGAAAGCCTTCTATCAGCTTTCTTCATATCTTTGGTTGTCAGTGCTTTATTTTAAACAACAAAGATCAGCTTGGAAAGTTCGACCCAAAAGTTGATGATGGAATATTTATAGGATATTCCTCCATCTCCAAAGCCTACATAGTTTTCAACAAGAGAAGACAATCTGTGGAAGAAACAATTCATGTCACTTTTGATGAAACTCGCTCAGCGAACTCTAAACCAATCATTGACAATGAAGAGTTAAATGCTTGGATGTTTTCTCACTACAAAGAAACAGAATCTTTCTTCTCAAACCATCAGCAAACAAATCATCCTACTACTGATGATAATCCAAACATCATACATCCTAACGTTGAATCCAACTCATGGGTTTCAGCAGAGCCTCTAAACACACTTCTTCCATCAGACCCATCCTCATCTGAACCTCTCTTAGAAAACAATGGTATGTCTGACACTCAATAGCTAATCACTGATGAACCTCAAGCTTCTTCATCAGTGAACATTCCCATTGTTGATCCAACCTCTGAAATGAGCAATCATTCTCTTGCTCAGCGATGGACCAGAGATCACCCTATAGATCAAATTCTTGGTGATCCCGATGCAGGTATTCAGACATGACAAAGTTCAGGTAATATCTGTCTCTTTGTTAACTTTATTTCTTTAATAGAACCAAAGAAGGCTGATGATGCCCTCAAAGATCCAAACTGGGTCAGCGCTATGCAAGAAGAGCTGACTGAGTTCTCTCGCAACAAAGTTTGGAATCTCGTTCCTAGACCATCTGATAAAACTGTTGTAGGCACCAAATGGGTGTTTAGAAACAAGTTAGATGAACATGGAACTGTAACCCGCAACAAGGCTCGACTTGTTGCTCAGGGATACAGACAAGAGGAAGGCATAGACTATGATGAAACCTTTGCCCCTGTGGCTAGGCTCGAAGCAATTCGACTATTCTTAGCCTATGCAGTCTATAAAGACTTCATTGTGTATCAAATGGATGTAAAATCAGTGTTCCTAAATGGAAAGTTGAATGAAGAAGTCTATGTAGAAAAACCTCCAGGGTTTTATGACCCTAAGTATCCAAATTATGTTTATAAATTGGATAAGGCTTTCTATGGTCTAAAACAAGCCCCTCGTGATTGGTATGACACTCTCTCATCTTTTCTTATCTCTGAAAATTTTGAACGTGGTAAAATTGATAATACATTATTTTTCAGAAAGATAAAAGGTCATATTATTCTTGTACAAATATATGTCGATGACATCATATTTGGTTCTACTAACCCATCTCTGTGTACTCGCTTCGCTGAAAGAATGAAGAAAGAATACAAAATGAGTATGATGGGTGAGCTAACATATTTTCTTGGCCTTCAGATCAAACAATCTGACAGAGGTACTTTTATAAGCCAAGGTAAGTATGTTAAAGATATGCTGAAGAAGTTTGATCTTACACAAACTTCAGCGATGAAAACTCCTATGGCACCTCCTCTGACACTTAACAAAGATCCATCTGGAAAACCTGTTAATGTCACTGCCTATAGAGGAATGAGAAAAAGTGAGAAAAATGGGTTTAATGGGGTCTGGACCCCGACGGCGAGTATGCCCAGCGATTGTGACATGTGTCACTTTCGCCGGGCACTCTCGCGGAGAGTGTACCGCGGCCATAAGGCCCTCCGCGAGAGTGACACATGTCCTTTCGCTGTCACTTTCGCCCAGACTCCCCGAAGCCCGAAAATACGATCTTTTTCGACACTAAGGCCCTCGACACGCTTTGGAACTTTTAGTAGTGTTTTCCTAACATGAATCCCACCAAACACAAGGTACAGAAACGCATGGATGCCCCTATACTTACCAAAAATTACAGGTGTTACATAGTACACAACTGAGAATGCAAAAAAATTAACTAAAATGGAGGTCTTCTAATCCGGCTCCAGCTCACGCCTTCTCCTTACCCTTATCCAATCCTCCCACTTCACACATGCCTGAAAAAGGTTTTTAGTTTTAAAAGAGCGAGAGTTAGACCAAACGTTTAGTGAGTTCCCTCTATCAACAGTTCCAAGACAAAACAATTTATAAGGATTTATAAACCATAACACCAATTCAGTTTTCAACAAAAAGCTATGTATTCGTAATCCCACTTCTGGCTCACACTAACGCCATACGAAGGTAGTGGCGTGTCTGGCTCATACTGACTTATCTAGGATACAACCTCCATTGGTATAGACGGGACACCCCCCCGGTATGAGCACAGGTGGGACACATCCCTCGGCTTAGGCCATAATCCATTAATGACAATGTATGCATACATTAAAATAATCCACAATAACAATCAACATACGCGTTTAAATCAACTTCTCATGCATAATAAAATAACATCAGTAAAGTCTTTGGTTAAGAAAACTCACCTGCTAGCAAGAACTTTCTTAAGCACACACTCAACCTTTAATCAATCACATAAGGTAAAAGGATTATAAGGTCAGACTCTACAGAATATAATCTACAGACCTCAACTAACTGGGTTGCCCGTCTCCCAGGCCCCTTTACGGCTGCTGAATCCCGGCTCTACCTCGCCTCCTGGGTTCACTCCACCCCGGGCGCCCGACTCCCGGGCCATGCCCGGTGCCCCCACTCCTGGTCTCCCCGAGAAATAACATACCCCTGGACGCCCCCGACTCCCGGGTCCGCACCCGGCTTCCCACACCGGTCTCCCTGGTACTTATCCGCTTGGGACCCCGACTCCCGGGGGTTCACTCCCGGGTCTAAACGCCTCCCCAGGACCTCCCGGTTGGGTTTCTAGTTCGGCGATTGAAAGGGTTTTTCGAGCCGAACGAAGGGAAAACATTCATCAAGCTAAAACTCCCCAAACATTGTTAGATCCCTCGCAATACCCAATTGACCATCAAATAAAGACTGACGTAGACGTGCCTATAGATCCAATGCAACAGTCTAAAATTACATGACTACACAGGAATGACCAATGCACTCGAGCATGTAGGTATCATTGATATGCAACAAGATGCAAATCATAAATGGGACTCTACATCGAGCCATTAAAACCTGACAAATGTCCTCAAAACTCTTTTAAATCAAATGTGAGTCAAAAGTTCAACAATTCATTTGACCATTCAATAAATGTCCTTAAAACAATAAAACACATTAAATCGACGTTTATACAAATGCATTCTTCAAATGCGTTATCCACTTAAAAACATAAATTGGTTGGGACAAACCACTTTCCAAATTAAAATCCTCATTATATTCCCAAAGTATCCCATGACACAATGACGTGCATTTTCCAAACGATTTATAAACCAAATATCTCAAAATTGCGTTAAAGTCAAATAGCTTTCATTTGTGCAATAAATCACCAAAATAACATATGCTTGAGGTTTACACATCAAAATATCCAAAAACCAATGATAGATATTTTACAAGATTTAACAACTTAAATTTACCAATTATGAAAACTTTGTCAAATACTCAACACGTTTGATAAATATAAAGTAAATACTTCAAAATATATATTTTGGCATGTACATAGTTTTCACAAAGTAAATTGAACTCACCTTGCTAGATTTAGACTGAATCTAGATTTTATCCCAATATAAGCCACTTGAAAAAACTTGAATCCACAAGCAACTCCTCCATACTCTAGATTCACAAATTTTCCAAACATAAATATACATATCCAAACACTTAGAATCATTCCCCCAAACATCTTATATCAAAATCTCCATTTTGACCAAAACTCTGGTTTTGACCTAACTTCCCCAAAATCTTCCAAACCGAAATTTGAGAAACATAAACACTGGCAAGTCATAAATGGAGAATTTATAATTCATAATAAATTTTAGAAACTAGGAGGATGAACTCACCACTTAGGTTTTGGTGAAAACCTAGAAAACCCTAAATTTCTTGAAGATGGAGGTGATGATGATGAGCTCTTGATCTTTGCTTCCACTCCACCACCAAATACTCTTGGATCTCCCCAAAACTAACAATATATCCTTTAAAAGCTCTAAAAAACGAAACCATAGCACTTTAAATTGCCAAAAACGGAGTAAAAACGAGAGAGTTATGAAGAAATGAAGAATGAGGCTGAAAATTCGACTTTAAGTTGTCTGGAACCACTGTGCTACATTGCCATGCGACTTTGCCATGACATTGTCGCACAAGGTGTCCAGGGTGCTCCCCATTGGCTGCTACTTTGACAGTGCGACTATGACACTGTCATAGTCGTCGGCCATTGTAGTTAAACCCGTACCAAGCCCCAAAACTCGACTTTTTCTACTATAATACTCTTGATACTCTTAGGGACTTTAAGTAATGTTTTCCCAACATAAATCCCAACATTTATAAGTTGTAAAAATGTTCGGGTGATATTTACTTATGGAAATTACGGGTGTTACACGTACTCTAGCTACATCAACGCCACATCATTGTTATGTACAATAATAAATATTTTTGAACTATAGAAATTTAAGGCAGGGATGGAGCTAGGATTTTCGATCAGTGTCCTCTTTAATGTAACTTTTTAAATACATTAATAAAATAAATAAATGCAAATATATACAGACACTACTACAACATTAGGTTTATAGGACACTAAAATATCTAAACGTTCTAATAAAATGCTTTTATAGGACTTAAATTTATGACCAAAAAAAGTGTTATATCTAAAAGTGTTACAATAGGTTTATAGGATGCTTCTGGCGTTTTAGCAAGGTTTTTTCAAATGTTTTTAAAATATAGTGTTGAATTAGTTATTTTATATGACACTATTTGAAAAAAAAATTCGTATAAACAAAAGTGTCCTATAAAATTGCTAACACAACACTTCATTTTAAAAGTGTTTTAGAATTTGTTAAAACGTCCAAAAGCATCCTATAAACCGATTAACAATTTTAGATTGGACGCTTTACAATTTGTTCCTAAAAACTTAAATCATATTTTATTAGGACACTGACGAGATATTTTATCTTTTAGGCATCCTATATAATCTGAATAATGTTGTAGTGAGATATTATATTGGTGAAGTGATCCATCAAAAAGTAAATGTATATAACTAATTTATATAATTGGAACATTGACGAGTTTTCATTTTCTAAACACATGAACGATTATTTTTATTATTAACGTCGACAAAAATATTATTTTCAATATAAGTAATCGAATATGAATGTAGGTGAATTCGAGTTCATGATAAAATACAACTTAAATTTATATTCAATAATAAAAAGATATAAAAAAAAACTTAGAAAATAAAAGTGTTTGATATGTAAGAGAGGAAGAAACTAACAAAAAGCTACCAAACACCAACCAAATAAAGATACAACTCTTGCTCAAAAGCTTCTTCATAGTGCATAAGAGAAAGTTTTAGAAAGTTGAGGGTGGGCCCAAGATCACCCTGGGCCAAGGCTGGCTCCGTGAATGCTTTAAGGCTATGCTTAGTATGTGGGCATAACATAACGAAACTGGAATGGACTTGATAGTTGGTAACACTAATACGAGGTACGATGAAATGGAAACATAATAAGAACACATTTACTTTTAATGCAATTTGTCCTATAAATATCTCAATTGCTAATAATGATCTACGTTGACGAAAACAATTTAATTGATATAATTTAAATAATGTAAGCATGTAATTTGACCAAAATCCTTTAATTCGAGTATGCAATTCAAAAAATATGAATCAACAATAACATTGTTATCAATTTCATCATTTTACATTAACTATTGACCTTCATAACATCATACAAGTTTGTAATAGACGCGAAAAAGAAGAATAAATGTAATTGATTTGGTAACATGATATATTTACTTAAGTGATACCTTTTTGTTGCTCTCGAGAGGGTGCAAACAATAATACACAAGTATTTGTAGAATGGGAGTTCAATACTTTCTTCAAGTTTAAACTAATTTCTTATTAATAAATCAAAGTTTTCACGTTGTAACAACCGATCCCACATGGATAGAATCAGGGGCGGAACACAAGCTTTCCAACCACAGGGCCGGACCTAATATACTATATAATTTATAGTCTTTACCAACAGGGACAGACCTAAGAAATTTTTCATAGGGTGACACCATATTTTCAAATACGGTTTTCATTAACGTATCTTCATTTTTTTTACTAACATTCAATATTGACCATTGTGTTTTAAACCTAATTCCGCCGTTTCAAGGGATTTTAAAGTTTTTTTGCTTGATTTCTAAAGATTTTTAAGTTTTTTTTATCGATTTCGAGAGACCTTTTTGGTATTTTTTTGTGGATTTCAAGAGATTTTTTCGGGTTTTTTGGTTGATTTCAAAAGTTCTTTTTGGTTGATTACGAGGTACGGTTGCAATTCTAAAATAATACGGTTGCACCTTCTAAAACCTTATTGGACTCACCCTAAAAACTTTGGTGGATTGTGTTCTATCAACAATTCAAATAAGTGAACAACCTAAAGAATTTCAAACAATTTCAAATAAATATTAACCTAGCTAATCAATTAGGGACAGGGATAAGATCATTCAAAACACATTGTTATTACACTATTGGATATAATTTCGAAACTAAAAACTAAAACCATAGCTCTGGTAACCATATGGGCTATTTGTAGTTTACTCTAGTTAAAGTGAATTTAATTTTAACACTAGTGGCATTAATTTTATATTTGTTATAGCTACTTTAGATTAGAGTTTAATTTAACTCAAAGAATTAAATCATGGAGATTGGAAACAAAACTTGTTGTGTTTGAGTTGAGTTTAAATGTTTAATTTAACGTTTGAGACTTTGAGTACTGACCTGTCACCTGCAGCCTGCTGTAGACTGTAGTGCTGTAGACTGTAGTGCTGTTACCCTGGTTCGGTGTTCCTTTTCTTTTCCTTCCCGTCGGTTGCACACTTGCACTTGCTGACAGCGGACATCCGATGACCTGCACTGCACGTGTTGTGTTCCTTCCTGAATCTTGAATCCTAAAACTCGACCAAGAAGGCGAGAACTGTTGCAATTTGAGTTTGAGTGATAAGCGATTATGCGATTGGAGATGACAGATGTGAGATGAGTCGATTGAATTTAAGTTTCCAATTTGAGTTTTGAGGGTTTACACCGATTGAATTTGGGTTTTGAGGGTTTACACCGATTGAATTTGGGTTTTGGGGGTTTGGATTAAAATCATTAAATGATTAATGGACTTGGTCAATACTATGGACTGCCTTGGAGGCTGAGTGGGGGCCCATATAAAAAAAAAGAAATTAACACTTGCAGGCCAAAACATCAGTACTTCATTCGAGAAAAACCGCATGGGCCTTGGCCCCAATTTCCTCCACAGCCTTCCGCCCCTGGATAGAATAGTATATTTGTGAGTTCTGTATTAAGCTCAAAGTTGTGGGCTACCAACAACTTCCATCAATGTTCAAGTTGATTTAGAGGTTATTTGGGTCAGCATGCTGCTTTTGGTTTGGGGCGTTACAAATAGTATTAGATTGACCTTTGCATCAGTAGGATGATGGGGCAAACCTCGGCGAGCATGATGAGTCCTCGAGGGAGCAATGTTTGTAGCATCTTAGGTGTAAATCCCATATGATGATAACAAGAAGGATTTTGGGAGGTCTGACGAGGACATCCGAAATTTAAGTTGAAGAGTTGTAACAACTCGCCGTACATGAATAGAGAAATAGATTTGTTAGATCCTCAAAAGTTCAAAGTTGTGGGCTACCAATAATTTTCACCATTGTTATAAGTAGATTTGGAAGTGGGTCAATCTGCTGCTTTAGGCTTGGGGAGTTAAATGTTGTGATGCTCGAACACTTGCACGTTGCGATGAACTTGTTTGCTCATATGTGTTTGTTCACATTTCAACTGTTCCATTTAACCAAACTAGTCGTCTAGATCTTCAAAACTATTTATACTACTGAGTGAGAATGGAACAACCATGCAATAGCTTATCCAATGGACAATGCAACACTTTTGAAGATTTACCTAATGATCTTTTGGAGTTGTTGTACATCTAGTTCCCATGATGTAGGTAATTTGTTGATAATGCATTCAATGCAAGACATGCTTCATTTAATGCGAGCCAAACTACATTTAATGATGCCTTATACTCGTGCAAACTTTATAGTATAATTAACTAGATTTACCTTTTGCCCATTGATGTCAATTGATATCATGTCGACAATTTAACCGGTCCTCAAACATTAATGTAGGACAAAGTTTACATCTTGAGTTGGACAATAGACTCATTACCTAAGAGTATCCACAATGTAGAGAATTTTCAAATAAAGTGGGACGCATTTCTCAAGTGGCTTAGAAAATTGTTTATTCAAAGCTTGTGCAATCACAAATAAAAAGAAAAGTTTCTATTGTAAGAATTATTTTCATATAGATAAGGTGATCAAATAGCTTGTCAATAAGTTGGAAAAGAGCTTCCATTATCAATAACTTTAACGACTCTTTAACATGTCAAAGTCATCATCAACTTATGGGTTCTTCAGCTATTGCAATTATCATGGTTTATCAGTTGTTCATCTTCTCAACTAGCATTCCACTTGGGTTGATCTTTAGATGGTTGATCACTTTTTAGGTGAACTTCTTCATCAAGTGCTTTAGTTGATAATCCATAAACCAACTATATCAAATAACCGATTTTTCTTGAATTTTTCTTTGCATTAGTCTCAACCTTCAACTAATAGCTAGTTTATCTTTTTTGCTACTAATCTTGGTTCAACTTTTGAGGGATCAATATTTATAACTATTACAACCCAAGAACTAAGTGCTACATCATGATGACCTTTGGCAATCATCAATTCTAAAATAGTTGGACCTAAATCTTTTTTTTTTTTTATAATTTTATTTGTTAACCGTGAGGTCCGGACCAGCTTGCACACACCTCGACTAATCTAGGGACCCTGAAAAATAGTTAGGAAAATCCACAATGACTTGCATTCTTTTATCATCTTCATTTTTGTTAACATCTTCATTTCTTTTCCTTTTATCATTCTCGGATTATCAAAATTTGAACTAAACAAAACTTTCATTTATGAAAAAAAAAAAAAAAAAAACTTGAGCTATAAACATCAACTAGACAAAAACATGAAATCCATAATATTAAATTTGATTTATAAATTAATAAAAAATATATGATATTTGGTATAATATTTTTCTAAAACCACCTTAAGATCAAAATAAATTACCATTTTTTTAAGGCAATAGTATTAAGAAAAACAAAAAAAAAACATATACAACGACAAAGAAAGGTAAGAAAAGATTTTCAAAAGAAAAAAAAACACACACACACACTGAAAACGAAAACCAACATCAAAAAAGATACAAAATCAAGAAAGGCTCACGAGATTACGAACACAATGAATGTTTTGAATTTTGATACAAACTATCGTAAAAAAAATTAAATCAAACAAAACATATACATTATAATTCTTCATGTTGTAGCCCAGTGGTTTGGTAACATCCTGGGGGTCAGTAGATAGTATCCCTGACTACCCGGGTTTGAACCTCGTGGTGAGCATGTTGTGATATCCAGATCATGGGTCTGTCACTTAGTGGTACCCTTAATTGGGTTGGGTCGTGGTCGACGAGGATTAGTCGGGTGACACCCTTAAGTGGGAGCCCGGATACCCCAAGAACGTGTACGTTTGTTAACTTGTCGTTAAAAAAAAACATATACATTATATCCCATCAGAAAATTAAAAATATTTGTGGTCCCATCCCTAATTCCCTATTATTGTAAATATTAAAAAATTGCAAGAAAGTAAGAGAAAATAAGTGAATGAAATTAAATTAAATGAGTATAATTAAAATTTGAAAGGAAATATATTCATTTCCGAAAACTTGAATTCACTCTTCACAAATAAACCTGTTTCCGTTACGTTTCAAGGAACCCCGTCATCCTAAGAATTGAATTCCTAACTTGACTCAAATCCCTTCCTTTCAATGTCCTTCCGTTTCCGGAGCAAACCGAGCACGCCATTTCTCCGGCAACTCGCCGCCGCCGTCCTACCACCACATGCGGCGGCACTATACCGCCATCTTCTTCGTAACACTGATACCATGACTTCATTGACAAGTTTTCCGGTATATTCACCGGAACCGACTTGTTATTCTTCTTCTCCGATTGATCCTTTTTCCTCTTTGAATCGCGGAATCTGAACTGTTGACTATTATTATTATCTTCGATTTTGATTCCGGTTCCGATTCCGGCAGCATTAGTTTCGAAGAACACCTCGGATTCCTGGAATTCGTCAGCCATAGGAGAAGGAAGACGTTTAGGTGTGGTTTGATGGAATGATTGGAAATGGAAATGGAAAGTGAATTTATATATTGGAATTGGAATTGGAATCTGAACCGTAGCGAGTACTCCATTGCTTCCCCTTGTTTGAGTTTGAGTGTGGCCCCAGCTTTCTCAATACAACTATTATTAAACTATTGTTTGCAGTTTTGTAACGGAAATAAATATGTTATACTATAAAATTACATCGTATTTTCATCTGGTTTTTATTTTGATAAATCGTATTCAATTTTTTTTTTTGGGAAAGGGTGTCCTGGGCCTTTGGCACATACTAATCCCTTGACAATGAAACCGACTGCTAAAGCATGCAGCCCTGAGGTTATACCCAATGGTCATAAAGTTACGAATGCAGGGAATCTATTCAAAATTGTTATTTATCGATATAATTTATTTAAGCGTCGGTAATTTGAAAAGGATCTATTTAATGAATATAGTTTAAGAAAAAGTTAAGTTTCATATGGGATATGTGAATTTTATATATTAAAATAGACAATTTCTAAATTCAGATTGGGGGAGAAATATAAGCCTTATAACTGCAGGGATGAGACTAATCTCTTATATATTTTTAAAAACACAATAAAATACAACTATGTCAAGCTATAACATATTAAAACTTGATAATAAAACATTAATTTTGATTTGTTAAAATTTTAAAACAAAACATTGAATTTGATTTGTGTCTTGTGGATCAATAGGATATTCATAAATTTGAGGACGTAAACCAAGTTTCCGTTCTAAAACTAAGATCAATATCAATAATTTTTTTAGAAGAATTTCAGTAAACAGAATATAGATATAAAAGTACTATCTAAATTTGTTGTTTTTCGGGATTTTGAGAAGAACTAACATGTTTTCTTTTGAAAAATGATGGTAGATTGGATTTTCATCTTCATCTACATATCAAATAAAATTAACAAATATTATCAAGAGAGAATTACAGTTTTGGTCCCTGGGGTTTCGTATTTTCTTTGAAAGTGGGACCTATACTTCAATATCTCAAATAGTAGTCCTTGAGGTTTGGATTTTGCTCTGAAAGGAGGACCTCCTCACTAACTTCATCTATTTCAATCGTTAGTATCAGGGGTATTTTCGTCCATTTATATTTCTATCTAATGTTTCAATTCTTTTTGTTTTTCCTTGTTTTTGTAAAACATATGAAATTATAGGGGCCAACTTGTATATATACATACATATACATATATAATAGAGGAACCATAATTATAACTACAATCAAAGCATTATTGGATGCATACCCAAATTCAGAATTAAAAGGAGCACTGCATATTTGGGAGGAACCATCGACCTGGACATTATCACCGAGGAGTTTTAGACATTACCACAGGGATGCTCGCAGGGGGTGGGGCAGCAACCATCGACGGTACCACTGTGGTGTCTATATCGTCTCTATGGTTCAAAACACACTAGCCAAAAAAAATACACTGGAGTTTTAGACATTATCACAGGGACGCTCGCAGAAGTTTTAGATATTACCAGTGTGGTGTCTATATCGTCTCTGTGGTTGGAAACATGAAAGCAGAGAGTGTTTAATCCAGCTACAAAAAGCAAGCATGTAGAAATGAAAGTCTCAACTTTTACTCACTCTGGTTGATACTATTGAAGGCACATATATTATTTGGTCCCTGTGATATATCGTCCCTGAGAATCTGTTTGGTCTCTTTCACGATGAAGCAAGATAATGATAGTGTCCCTGTGTTTTACACACACACACACACACACACACACACACACACACACACACATATATATATATATATATATATATATATATATATATATATATATATATATACACCATGGTCCCGTGGATCATACATTAAGTGATATCGATCAAAAACCACGGTCCCAGTGGTGAAACTCCACCGTGACCCATCACCAAACCCATCTTCTTCCCTAAGCCAAGCGGTCCCCAACCTCCCCTTCCAACATTACTCCCCAAACCCATCTTCTTCCCTAAACCAAGCAGCCACCAACCTCCATCTTCATCAAAACCCATCAAACTTACAATCTCTCGTCAAAACCCACCAAACTCATCATCCCCGGAGGTGAAGTTGGAGATACCACCATTCAATTTATCGATGATTTGGTCATCTGTCTATATATCATGGGGGAATGGTGAATAAGGGTATGGATGTATATATATACATATATATATATATATCAGGGAAGTGTATATATATATGTATGAGTGTATGTGTATATATATATGTGTGTATGAGTGATATATATATATATATATATATATATATATGAGTTAATTAAAACATTGGTCCTTAAACTTTAATGTTTTTACACAATAATAAGAAAAAACAAAAAGAAATGCAAAAGAGGGGAAAAAAGTGATATGACCAAAATACCCCTCCCACTAACTGAGTTTTTTAAACGGGTTAGTGAGGAGGTCCTCCTTTCAGAGCAAATACCAAACCTCAGGGACTACTATTTGAGATACTAAAATATAGGTCCCACTTTCAAAGAAAATACGAAGCCTCGGGGACCAAAATTGTAATTCTCTCTATTATCAATGAAGAGTAGCCCAAAATAGTTAAATACCCTAAAGTGAATATAATAATTAAATTCAGAAAATCAAATAATCCCTAAATAATATATATATATATATATATATATATATATATATATATATATATATATATATATATATATATATAGTGTGTTTCTTTTGCAACCCAAACAATTTGTACAAACTATGCAAACCACTATATTATGAAACAATAGATATATTTATGGATAATGATTATGATTCATTAATAATTATTGTGATATATATGGAAAATGTTAAGTTTATTCATTATAATCATGATTTTAAATTTGGAAATGTTAAGTTTATTCATTATAATCATGATTTTAAATTAGGAAACATAATAAAATCATATATTCATTAGACTTGATGAACGGCTAAGATTGGTTTGCATAGTTTGTACAAATTGCTTGGGTTGCAAAAGAAGCGCTATATATATCTAAAAGAAAAACCTAGATGTGTTTAGGTGGCACCAGGGCCGTTCCTAGGGTTTTTGATGTCGTTCCTAGGGTTTTTGATGCCTTGTGCGAAAACGCAAAAAATGCACATATGCCTATTTTTTTTAAGCAAATGAAACAACAAAACATACGATTTTTTAAAGGGTTTGAAACCTAGTTAAGCTAGGTGACTCATCCTCACATTGATTTTTATTCATTGTAATTAAAAAAAAATCAAACGGGGGACGTAAAAACCAAAACCCCAAATTACAAAATATAGAATGATAAAAGGATAAAACCTGAATTAAGATCGTGCTTCCTTCTTTTTTAGTTTTTCTTTTTCCAAATTGAAATTAACACAATAGAACCTTACTTCAATATATGGAACTTAAAACTAAAAGATAAAGAAAACTATAATTAGTTTTAAAATAGTAAATTAAATCGAAGTTAATGTCATAGTAAGCAAAGAGCAAAACTCAGAAAGTTACAGGTCTAAGTCTAAAGTCTAAATCTAATTTGGTAATGTCAAACCTTAAATTAAGCAAAAGTCAAAAGAACAATGATAAATTATAAAATTCGTAATCTATGTTATTGTCCATTGCAAAGAACAAGTGCCCAATGAGGCAATATCATATGTTGTTGTTGTTGTGTAATGTGTTCCAATTGTGCTCTTACAGTGATGTGTTCATATGCATTAATTGCAAATTATAATATGAAAAACAAACCGAACGAACACGTAGGAGGCTTTTTCGTGTTTGTTCGTTTAACTTAACCGAACAAGTAAACAAACACGAATGGTAAAAGAACGAAAGTTTTTGTGTTATTGTTCGTCCGTTTAACTTAACTGAACAAACTAACGAATGGTAAGCGAATGGAATGTTTTGTATTCTTGTTCATTCGTAAAGAAAATGTGTTCGTTAATGTTCGTTCGTTAAGATGCTAAACGAACGAATGTAAAAGAGAATGAAAGTTTTTGTGATCATATTCGTTCATTAAGAAAACTTGTTTGTTCGTTAAGATGCTAAATAAAAATCAACTTGAGTTGTTGAAATGTTGGACTTTCACCGGTTCATGATGCGCATTTAGTATCAAAGAAGATAGAGGAATTCCCCAGTACTGCTATAACTATGGGGGGAGAAGTGATAACTAGCTAGACCATATTTACTTTTCTATATGCTCGACCTTAAAAAAGGGTGTAAAAAGTGACTTATAGGGGTTGCGGAGTCATAGCTATAGGAAGAGGGAATCCAACTATCTCAATTCAATCATAGGGCTAAAATGTGCTTGGTTAGTACCGACTTTCATTGAACTGAACAAGCGAAATGCATCAATACCAGGCTTTGGTTTGTTTTTATAGTTAAAGGTCAGTTGTCTAATTCCCAAATTATTAAAGCAAAAAACTAGTAATAGATGACAACTTGATGTCCCCTCGGGCTTTGATGCCTTGTGTGGTAGCACGGGCTGCACGTGGCCAGGACCGGCCCTAGGTGGCACAATGAGAAGACTCCATTCTCATTTTTCTTTTTTCTCATAGTTTTGATTTTTTTAAACAAAAACATTTTTCTTAAATTTACCTCTTTTACTAATTTTTCATTGATAGATATTAACTAACTATTTATGAATTACATTTAAGAGTAAACTACTATTTTCGTCCCTGTGGTTTGTTGTTTATAACTATTTTCGTCCCTGATCTTTAAAAATTGTTTTTTTTGTTGAAAGATTTAATTTGGTGATTATTGATTTTATGTGCTAAGCATGAAGTCTATTTGGGAGTGGGTAAACTAAGAATTTTAATGTAAATAGTGTGTTTATTCTCGAAAATGTTTAGCTAAAATAGGCATAGTGGGCATAGGATATTACTACGAGGGATTGATAAATAAAATGGTGGATTGTTAATATATTCTTTAATTTAAAATTGTTGGCCCAATTGGTGATATAGAGGTCGGCTAATAAAATTTAAGATTTTACATTTTGATGATTGGATTTAAAAAATGTAAAGCGTTATACTTTTAGAACATGTCTCATTGTCAAACTATGTTTTTGGAAAAAATGTATTTTGCTTGAGGATGCTTTTTTTGTAATTGTTGTTTTTTGTTTGAAATAAAATACTCTTAATTGGGGGAGTATATTCTTTTATACAAAAAAAATTTCTCATCAAAACATTATTTTGTTTAATTAAATAAATAAAAGAATGTATAAAATTCCATTTTGTTACTAAGACATTAATTTTATGAATGAAGAATAATTTGTGTTTATTTATAATCTTTCAAACCAACAAATTTCACGTTATGATAAAGATTAAATCGATTGTCGAGCATCTATCTATGAGTAAGAAACCTAATAAATTTCATATTTAAAAATCTAATCAATAAAAATAATTTATATCTAAAACATTTTTAGTACATTCATTATTTTATATTATATTTTATTAGTTAATTAACAAAATATGTTTCTTATATTGTAATTTAACATATTTCATGACCAAAAATATATTGTTACCAAAACCCTTGTGGCCATGGAGGTTCACCTGCGATGACTCTAAGCCATTCGTGGTCGTCCGGGGATTAGTCGGTACGCGTAAGCTGGCCCGGAAACCCACGGTTACCAATATATATATATATATATATTGTTACCGTGCAACGCACGGTTTATGTACTAGTGAAATCCATAAATTAAGGGCACCAAACACATACAACATATCCATTATAAATCTATAATTAATTAACATATTTCATTAACCAGTCAAGTAATCAAGCGAACAATTTCTAAATAGTCATAACATAATAGCATTAAAGATTAAAATATAAAATCAATTAAAATCTCGAGCTAAATAACTTCAAACTCAAGGTAGAGACCCATTTAGATTTGATTGACGGATCCCTAAATTAGAAAGTGGAAATAGAATAAAATCACTAGATTGGAAAGTGAAATTGCAGTGGTCAAATAATTTTGTTTTGTTTTTAACAGTAATCAATCATATAACTTTTATAAAGAACACAAAAAACAATGGTCATGACCTCCATAGAACCCTATGGGCCTCCGCACTAATTCGGACGTTTAAATGAGGGGGGAAATCTCTTGTTATCATTCTCCTACTCCTTTTAGAGTAAACTCTAATTTTAGTTCCTGACGTTTAGTGATTTCTTTGAAAGAGGTCCCTATGGTTTCATAATTCAAGTTTACGTCCCCAGGGTATGGATTTTGCTCTAAAAAGGTACCTGGACACTAACACCGTTAAAAACTCCGTTAGAGGCAGGGGCATTTTCGTCCAACCATATTTTTGTCCCCCTTTTTGTAATTTTCTTTTATTTTTCTTATTTTTGTTCAACATACCAAAATTTAGGGGCCAAATAGTATTAGATCTAATATTATATATGTATATGTATATGTATATGTATATGTATATGTATATGTATATGTATATGTATGTATGTAATACAGGGACCAAATCACCGGTTCACAGGGACGATCGTCACCTACGGCGATGACTACCGGACTTCACTGCAAACAAAAAGAGTTGAATTCTCTTTTGAATCTTTGATGTTCTTGGTTCCATGAATACTAGATTTACTCTCTCTCTCTCTCTCTCTCTCTCTCTCTCACACACACACACACACAAACAAGAAATTTCTTCTTGTTGTTCCAGAGTCTAATTTCACTTTCCCAAAATACCTATCTCAAAAAACCTTCCATTTTTCAACCAAAATCCTAAGAAATAATGCCGCAAGAAAAACACACACCATTTCACCTTACTACTACACCTACTCATTGGTAGTTATTTCCACAAATGCCCATCTCAGAAAAGTCTCCGGTTTTCAACCAAGAAAGAAAAATGGAAGAAAAATACACCTTGTTTCATCTTACCACTACACTTACTCATTTGAAGTTTCCCTTTTGTTGTTTAAACCCAATCTTGGGTTGGAATCATAATCAAAGAATCAGACCTTCAAGCCCTCCAATCTTTCAAACAAGAAATTACAATCTTTCAAAAAAACCTTTTAATTTTACCCAAAATTGAAAGTTCTGGTGGTACCCCCCCTGATGAAACCCAATAAAAAGTAAAAGTTATTATATTTTATATAACTATTTAAAATTCTATTTTTAAACTTAATAAAAACTAATCTACAAATGGAGCTTCTTCTGGTGGTTGGGAAGGAATCAAGTGTGCTTAAGGACAGGTTATTGTCATACATTGTTGAAATCTTTCTTAAACTTAGTTGTTTTCGAGGGTTTCAGAATAGCGTTTTGTATATATATGAAAGACTTTGTTGAAATCTTTCTTTCTCTCTCTAAATCGATATATATATATATATATATACAAGTTTGTCTATATATATATATATATATATATATGAAAAACTGATATTTGATTAAAACCCAGTTGCAAGAATCAGTTGGGGAGAAAGTAAACAAAGGTGTTGGTGGATTTTCAACTGCCATGTATGTGTGTTGCGGGAAATTGACCATCACGTTCGTCCTCCGTTTGACCGGACGTTCACTATATTACTTGCATTCCTTTTAAGCATCATGTAAGTTATAAGCCCAAGGCTTGAACCCAATCCCAAACATAATAAAAACCAAATTGAAGATGGGGATCTCATCTCTGTGAACTTCACGAAAGTCTCTGGTGAGCCTCACGAAGGTCACGTTTCTCCTGGGTTGTTGTCAAAAAACGAGTGTGGTGTCGAAAAAGAAGAAGGGGGGTGCTGGTGGATTTTCCGGTGAAGTTGGGGATGATGGGGAGTAGGGACGATGGTCCCTGTTTTCTATTATACATACATACATACATATCACACACACACACTTATATATATATATATATATATATATATATATATATATATAGAGAGAGAGAGAGAGAGAGAGTTATTAACATATTTGGTCCCTAAGCTTTATGATTTTATATAAGAATAAGAAGAAACAAAAAAAAATGCAAAAAAGGACAAAAAGATGGTTGGACGAAAATGCCCCAGTTTCTAACGGACCATTTTGACGTCGTTAGGTGTCAGGGACCATTTCCAGAGCAAAATCCATACCCTGGGGATGTAAACTTGAATTATGAAACCATAGAGACCTCTTTCAAATAAATCAATAAACGTCAGGGACCAAAATTGGAGTTTACTCTTCCTTTTATGTCCCTACAAGGCTACAACAAGATGTTGGTGCGTCATTTTGTCTTTCCCACCATCATTTTTTAGAGTGAATTGTGGATTGGTTCGTGTGGTTTTGTGTTTTCTTTGACTATGGTTTTCATTCTATGTTTATTGTGGATTTGGTCCTTGTGATATTCATTTTGTCTTGGTCATGGTCCTTCTGACTAACGTCTCCGTTAACTCTGTTAAATCAAGGACCATTTTAGCCGTTTTTTTGTCCTTTTACGATAAGAAAAAAAACTATTTTTATACACACATATAATGATATCAAAATAAATAAAACAAAATTTTATTGTATGATTTGATTGTTTAACTTTCTTAAAAGATTAACTATACTAATATGATTTAATTTTATTATTTTCTTATAATGGTGGAAAAAGATATGGTTTTATTGTTTTAGGGATTGTTTGGCAAAAATAAGCTAACTTTATTTTCTGGAAATAAAACCATATCTTTTTCCATCATTATAATAAAATTAAATCGTATTAATATAGTTAATCTTTTAAGAAAGTTAAACAATCAAATCATACAATAATATTCTATTTTATTTATTTTGATATCGTTATATGTGTGTATAAAAATATTGTTTGTTTTTCTTATCGTAAAAAGACAAAAAAATGGCAAATGGCTAAAATGGTCCTTGATGTAACGGAGTTAATAGAGACGCTAGTCAGAAGAACCATGACCAAGACAAATTGAATACCACAAAGACCAAATCCATAATAAATATAGAATGAGGATAATGGTTATAGAAAACACATAATCACAAAAACCAAAACCACAATTCACTCTTTTATTTATATATGCACCCCTTATACATAAGCACCTCTATAGTTACGTGTTGGTTCTATACTTTTACACTTGTTGAAATTTGATTGGAAAACATGAAATAAAATAGGGAAGATGTAGCATTTGATTTTTTTTAAACGGGGCTTTAAAAGATTATTCTTCAAATATGAAAATATATTTTTTTTTCGTGTATTTTTTTTTTTTTTTTGTAATTCTCTATCCCTCTGACCATGTAACCAATGGTGAAACCTTATATACACTACTACAAAAATAGGTATTTTAAACGGTTGTTTTGGACATTTTTAAACGGTTTTACAACCGTTTGAAAGGGCACCGTTTGAAAAAGTCAAAAAATAAAAGAATGCTATCTGCTACACACAAGACTCAATCTTGGAACCACAACCATGCAAACCCACGACACTTACCATTCCACCACATTTTCTTCTATATTTATAGAAGCACCTTTAATTCTTTTATTCATTTTCTGTCCAGCTTTGTACTCTCAACTTCAGATTCGACCCAGATTTACTCTAAATTACCAAAAACTCAAAACACGAACATTGTAGATCTGTGTGTTGGGTTTCTAGATCATCTTGAATCACTCAAATCGGAGATCGCGACGAGTGAGATATGATCAAAACCCCACAATTACGCAAATCTGTCAAAAATTATCGTTTTGTTCTTTTTCGCTCCAAATTGTTCTGAACCTATCAAAATATAAAAACGCATTAATGTAGTTCGGTTTTACCTTAAATTTTTAAAAGCCTTTTTAAACGGTTTTGTGATAGTGAAAGCGTTTGAAAAAGTGTTTGGCCTTTTTAAACGGTTGTTTCTAGAGGAGCGTTTAAAAAGATGTATTATTTTAAACGGTTGTATGAAAAAACCGTGTAAAAAAGTTTGACGGCTTTTTAAACGGTTTTGTTCAATTATCCGTGTGAAATACGTATCCCTTTTTAAACGGTTTTTTATAACAACCGTTTAAAAAGGTTATGTGACTTTTTTAAACGGTACCACAACCGCATAACCGTTTAAAAAAATTCTTAAAAAAACGTGACCACCTTTTTAAACGGTTTTTTCGATTTTTTTTAAAAACCGTTTAAAAATGTGCGTTTAAAAAAGTCATTTCTGTAGTAGTGATATAAACGTAAACAAAAAATAGTATCTTGTTAATGGTTTTTGTAATTACAAAATGTTAAAAAAAATATGTCACTTTTTACTGTAATTAATTTTAAGATTTGTTTGTTATTAGCAACTTAATAAGACTCATAGCTTAGACTATTATACATGATTGTTTGATAGTGGTTTAATGATATAGAAAGTAGCTTATTCAGTAAGCTTATAGGAGAACTTTTTGCACAAATGCAAGTTTTTTCAAAACCTACCCCACCCAATTAAAAAATCACATTACATTTATCTATGAAAATATCCTTCCAAACAAAAACATTTCCAATCCATATAAACATATTAATACATACAAACAATATTATACATATAAGACTTAACGGAAACCAACCAAATATCCTGTAACACCCCGAAATCCTTAGTCGAAAAATAGGCAGAAAAATGGCGGCAGTGCTCCGCGCTACTGCCCGCGCAGGTCAAACCGCGCAGTGATCCACGCGAGACCCGTTCAGAGCTCCGCGCTATTGTCTGGGCTAGTCGGGTCGCGCCACTACTTGTCGGAGCCACTGCACGCACATAAAGGAGAAAAATCGGCCTATAACCCCATTTTCTCACCCAAAACTCAAATCTCTCCCCCTTTCTCTCCCAAACCGACCCTCATCCACCCCAAACAAACCCTAACTCATTTTTGGGGATTTTTCTCCAAAAATCCAGGTGTTTCTTCATCATCTAGCAAGGTTTGGGAAGCTAGAGCTTAGGTATCTTCATCTTCTTCATCATCACCAAGTTTCATTAGGTTTTCACCCAATCATTCTCACCATTTTGAAGATTGGGAGTTTGTGGATCATCTTGGTGACCTAGAAGAGTTTTGTTGATGGATTCAAACTATGGTAAAGGTAATCTTCTTTTCTCTTCAACTATGGAAATTAGGGTTTTGGGTATAGTTGAGGTCTTCATGTTTAATGTTTAGGAAATGTTTCTAAATAGTTAGATGTAAATATTTATGGTTGAAATTTATGGATATAGGTTTTGGAAGTTTTGGGCTTTGAGGATTCAAGTTTCTTCAAGGAAGCTCAAAGGGGTAAAACCTAGATTTAGCCTAAATCTAGCAAGATGAGTTCAAGTTGATTTGTGAAAATGTTGTATATGCCAAAATGTCCATTTTAAAGTATTTATGTGTTTTACATGAAATTGTCAAATGTTGAGTTATTTGGTAACTTTTGATTATTTGAAGTGTTTAACTTATTAAACTTTGTAAAACACCCACATTTGGGATTTTTGGGCATTTTGATAAATGTGTCATAAAGGAATGTATTTTGATGATTTATTGCATAAATGGATATTTGGTCAAAAAAACACTTTTAGTGTTTGTCGGGTGTTATGCATCATTCATCGAATGGGACGTTTTGAAAGTACGAATGTGTGAGTCCTTTGGTTTTGGTCATTCCCAACCTTGGGGACATTTTAGAAATAGTAAACCTTTTTGGGTTTTGGGCCAAAGGCCAATTGTGATTTGAGAAACAAATAATTTTGGAGAAAAGATGTATTTTGGATTATACAACCATATTGGCTCGCGTATTTTAGCCGAAAGTCTGTTATGCCTTTTGGGGCTTGATTTATACTCAGACGAGTCTTGGAACATTTGTTCAGTTTTGCTAGCTCGATAAGGAGCCTTTGACGTGTGGTGTACTTAGTTGCATCTTATTTGAGATTTAAATGTTTTGAATGCGTTAGTTCATTCGTTGGAGTGATGTAACGTTTTAGACTATAATGCATTGGATCCATAGGCATGTGAGTCAGTCAGTTGGTTTAGTTGGGGACTTTATCCCCGTTTTGGAGAATTATCAAGTTTTGATTTATAGGAAGAAGATTTATCTATTACTTGATGTAATATTGAAAATTTTAATTAGTTGTTCTTACCAAATCTGAGGGTGTTACAAGTTGGTATCAAAGCTTAACTTTGAGAGATTTAGGTGTTGATTTTGGATACATAGACTCAAACTAGCGTTATTTTAAGTGTACGAGAGAGAAATTGCACCAATAGGCACTTTAAGATTTGGATGTTTCAAGGCTAATGGAGTCACTAGGAATGAGAATCACATCGAGGTAGCAAGGATGATCATGTACAGTACGTCTCACAATTATTTCCTAAAAGTCTCATCTTAAGTCTAGGCATCTATGTTATTCCCAGATTTATCAAGTTCTCATTTCTAAAATCAATTACAAAAACAAGATTTATCAATTACCTGTTTTGATTAATCACAAGATATGATTACAAACAATTTGAAACACTTTCTCTCTCTAACTCTCTCTGCGAATGCAATAGTTCTCAATGTTACAAGGTTCTCACTACACAACTACTAATCACAAGACTATTAAAGCAAAACTAAAAACAAACAATTACAAACTAATACAAAGACCTTGACTTTGACTTTATTACACTTGACTTTGACTTTGCTTGAGAGTTGACTTTTGAGCTTTTACTTGGCTCGACTTTGAACTTCAATCTTCTATGATCTTGCATCCAACATAGTCATGCTCTAACAATCTCCCCCTTTGGATTCAAGATCATCTGAAAAAGATTTTGCAGAATAATCATTTCTCTTTAAGCTTAGTAAATATAATCTCCACCTTTGATCAACTTTATCTTCCCCTTTGTTGATTTCTTCTCAAAGTATGTCTTTAAACAAATAACAATCTCCCCTAAAGATGGTAGATATGCTCTTCAACAGTCTCTCAAAGTTATCTCAACCTCTTTCAGACTTCAGAAAGAAATTATCTTCAGATTTCGCTCAATATGCTTCAGCAAACTATCTTCAAAGAAAATTTCTGTAAAATTCAGCTTGTCTTCAGAAATCTTTGAACTTTTCTCTTTTCAGCTTCAACTTTCATTTATCAAACGAACAACTCTTGAACAATTTCCATATCTGATACAAACTTTTCTTTTCACCCAACATTTCTTGATCACTTCTCCCCCTTTTTGATGATTAGAGCATATTGATCATCAAAACTTTACAAGAAATGTCTTTGATAATCTGAACTGGCCGTTGATCTTTGATACTGAGCCACTGAACATCTATCGATCCAAAAAGATATTCATCCGAATCTTTGCGAATTCAGACAAATTGTGAATCAACAAATGAATCAGTTAAAATGCCTGTCAGTGACACGAAGTCACTGTGTGTAACGAATACACATTGGAAAGGAGCTTTTTGTGATGTTCACTCCCCCAAGGCTTCCATTCAATCATCGAAACACTACAAAGATATTTCTATGAACGTTATGAGAAGAAAACAAATTCCTTGTGTGTTCGTGCAAGTGTTAGAAAGAATTAAGCACATGATGATTGCTTTTGATAAGGCTCAACATTATGTAAACCACTGAGACAACAATAGTTAAACACAGACTCAATTGTGCATGATCGAAGTGCGAAGGTGGGGCAAACTTCCTTCTTTTTCAATATCCAGATTTTCCAAATGAAAATCAGATAGATAATGTGTTGCGTCCCCTTGAAAATAAGAAACATTTTCTTGTTGAGAAGAAAATGAGTAGCTGGTGGGGTTTTTATCAAGAGTTGGCATGGGCTAGTTGCCTGTTTCAATAATGTTCACGAAGAATTGTGAAACACTAGTAATGTGGTTGCCCGGCTCAGAAAAAGTTTGTGCAAAGTTTAATATTCTTTTACTCTGTACTCTAATCCTCTTTCTTTTAAACATTGAGCTCACTGCTAACCAAACTCTCTTTTTCATTTTACCTCTTCACACAACCCACACTCAGTTATTTTTGACTCCTCACACTCGATCACTAATGATTAACTTCTTGGGTAGGAAACACTGGTTAACGTGAATCCATAGAAGTTTCATTTAAGTCCTACACAATTTACCCATGTATTTACCAATAAGCACAATGTTGCTCAAAAATGGGTTAACTTTATCAGTTAAAGCACAAAGAATGAAATACATGTTAGATATATGTATGCTCAGAGATGTAATCATGAAGATTTGAGCATTTTTAATCATTGAAGATATTTCAAACAAGATAATTGAATGAATGAAATGAATACAAGAAACTTGTTTAAAAATCTGACATTGTATCAAAAAGATCAATATCGAAATGATTTATCGATTAAGGCATAGGTCAACAAAAATCGGATATTGTCTATACGAATAAAAAATATAGACATTCTTGAAAGAACGTTTAGAAATGAAACACGCTCAAAATTCTTTGAAGCTCAATCGGGGTGTCTTACCATCGAAAAATATTGTTTCAATTTTAGAGACATGGTAAGAACAATTTCAACAAAAATTAAACCGGTGTGTGTGAATACTTGACAGTATATAGAAAAGACAATACGCAAGTAATTATATTTGGAAACACACGGTTTGTTATACATTGAAGCACAACTAAAATGAAAACATTTAAAATCACACTTCTAAAATTCATGAAATCATTTTAAGAATCAGAAGTGGTTTGAACATTTAAGAATATGTTTTCATACCTGAAAGTTGTCCTTCTTTCAGATACATATGAGATTAAGATTAGAAATAAGCCTTGTCGTTCAGTCTTAAATCTCATCCAGTCAGCTCTAAGTCATAAAAGATATGATCATGTAAATGTTTTATTCACAAAGTCACAAAGTCGTCAAAGCACAAAGTTTTATTCACAAAATTTATTGAAATGTAAATGACAGAAAGCAATAAAACTTTGATAGTACGAGTTTTGATCTGAAGTAATCAGAAGTCATATACTCCCCCTGAAATTATGCATTAAATTTATCTCACACCCTGACGGATGCCGAGTCCACCAAATAATAATTCCAACTATCGACTAATTACAACCAGAATTGTAATAGCGGTAAGTCGGGTCGAATCCACAGAGACTCAGTTTTAACTTATTATAGCCAATAATTCAAGTACAAGAACGAACAATTAAAAATACGAAAAGGGGGGGGTGGATTTGTGCAAGAAATTAACATACGAAAATTAAAAATAAGTTTAAAACCAATATAAGCGAAAATGAACTCAACTTTGGATAACAAATGCAATTCTAATCATGAAACGTTATTATTGACGATGTAAATAGCTATCACACCTACTTTGATTAATCCGGTTCTAATTGTTAAAAAGCTCTAACAACAAATTCCAACTTACATAACATTTGAGAGGAATAAGCTCTCCAATCAAAACTTAATATGCAATTAGTCTCAAACAAGCTCTTGAAGACTTAATTGATATTAGCATGAAAAACTAATGGAACCCGGATCCGGATAAATTAACACATAAGCTCGGTTAATTCAATTCTTCCGTTTCATCCAATTTCACAACAAAATGTAAGAATCTTTGACAAAACCCACTTTGTTGTTTATCACCAACAATCGTTTTCTAAACAATTACGGATTTAGAAAACCAATTTGACCATAATCAGTTCCTACACAATTGATCAGAAAGTACAAAAACTAACTTTATAAACCTTAAACATAGAAATTGAATGAATAATCAAAGTAAGCTTGAATTACATCATCTCAAACAACTTCATGAAATAGAAATTGCAAAAGTTAACAAACCCAAAGTCGAATTCTAAAAAGGGATTAGCCACACATGGCTAATTTAAAACACAAACTAAGAAATTGGGAAGAAATTAACCTAATTTACGAGATTGATGAACTTGGAATGATGAAATCTCTCCCAAAGTGAATCTCCCTCCTGCTGTGTTTTTGCTCCTCTTTCCTCCAAAAATCGATTCTCCCAGTATTCCCCCCTAATTGACGACGGTTTTCAACGACATTTATACCTCTCCAATGAAAACCGCTTGAAAAGAAAACGTGGTCGCTGAATTTTCAGACCCTCGCGACTTAGGGCACGGGTTAAACCCGCTTGAAACTCGCCCGGTGTAAAAATTGGAGTTGAACACAGTGCCCGACGCGGGTTTGGTTGCGAGTTCACTGCTGCAGAAAGTCGCCCAGATGGAGACGACGTGATGCGACGAGAGTAACCTGGACTGCACTTTCTCTTCTTTTTCTGATTTTGGGCTTGCGAATGGTGATAAACCAAGATCTCTAAATCCTTAGAGAGAGAAAGTAGAGAGAGAGACTAGAAGCGCAAACTATGATATTCAATGAATTGTGCGTGTGTTTCTTACAAGGAACAAAGACCAAAGGGACTTAAATACCCTTGGTCAGATACAACACAGAAAGACCTAAAACACAGTATAAGACCAAGCCCTATAAATACAATGATTACTATAAAATCAGACCTAACAATCTCCCCCTTAGTAATCATTGGCGCTTTGGTCTTCAAAAATCATATTCTAAATCAGCACGGACCAACAAAGCGACTTTGTGAAGCTTTCTGACTTTTAAGAAAAAATTTCATCTCAGCATCTTTCAGATAAAGTAGTCTTTACTGTCTTGAGCTCTAGACGATACACCTCTTTTGAATGATCTTGAATGAACTGTGGTGTTCGGAGCAGATCAGAAACAACAAAAGAACTTGTTGTAGCAGAGAGAATAGAATCTTTGAGCGAATCTTGATCAGCAGATAAACATTTGAGCTCTTTGTCTCTTTAAAATCTCCTTGATTTCTCTGATTTCTCCCCCTCATGACCTTGATGAACTGGTTCAACTAGGTCATGCCAATGTTGGAAACGAGACAACTTAAGATCTGCAAAATCAAAGAAAAAGAGAAAATAGAGGAGGTTTGCGCTTCATGTTGGACGCGCAAAGCAAGGTTTGCGTTTCATGAAGGAAGCGCAAAGCACAGTTTGCGGTTCAAGAAGGAAATGCAAAGCAAGGTTTGCGTTTCATGAAGGAAGCGCAAAACGAAGTTTGCGGGTCATGCTGGAAGCGCAAATCTGACTTAGAAAAAATTTACCTTTTGAAACCCTTTGACTCCCCCTACACAAATGCACTAGATATGACAATTCAAATTAGCATTCATATAAAGAAAGTCAGATACTCCCCCTCAAAACCAGATATAATCTTTGAAATACATTCTCTTTGTTTACTCCCCCTTGAATAATGCATAAACCCATTAAAATATATTTATGAGAACACAATGATCAAATATTAATTGTACAAAGAAAAATATACTGAATGTAAATTTTGAAACAACTAAACATATAAAATTTTAAACACTAAACAAATAAAATTCTACTTAGTAAAATATTACAGATTTATCAATCATTTGAAATCAAACATATGTTGTTGGATACAAGAACAAGTTTCATTGCATATCAAGTTAAAACATGTTCAGTTTCAAAAACTTCCATCAATCTATTCAGTGTGCTCACATGCGAATCTTCGATTAGCTTCAAGAAAATGCAATTCTAAAAATATTATAGAGAACTTTGCATGTACTGACACTAATTCATCAAAAATTAAGACTTTCACAAATTTACAGGTTTATCACAACTCAAACATATCACCAAGTATCATGAGATGTGTGCTCATTGGCATCTTTTTAGCAGTGTGCACATTGGCATCTTAACATGATTGTGCTCTTTGGCATCTTTTAAGCTTGTGCACTTTGGCATCTTTTGATCAAAAAGTTTATTAAGTAAAGAACATGCCGTAAACGTAACTTTCTATCTGACCCTATTGCAGGATTTGGGTCAGCCGCTCCCAGACCAGTTGGCCTTAGGGGACTAGGTGTCAAGCACCCCTTGGAACTTACTCTCCCAGATCAGAAAGGCTACATCGACATATCCTAAACCCATTCATACCAGTAGAACATGACTTTCGATCTGGTTCTATAGAAGGATTTGGGTTCGATCACTCCCAGACCAAATGACCTTAGGGGACCAGATGACGAGCATCCCACGGAACTTACTTTCCCAAACCAGGAAGGTCACAGATACAAACTTTTAAACTTAGAGATTTATATATTTTAAGAATTTAATATTCATCTCAATCACTCAGATCAACGTCTAAATGCTTAGCCCATATTTTCATTCCGATCTATAATTCTGATTATTTAGGTAGTCTAAGCAAAGTAAACTATAAAAATTCCGAATCACACAACTTTAAAGCAGTAATAAAAGTTTCAAACATGTTGCTGACTTTTCGACTTTTGTAAGACTTGAAATTTGACCATATAAAAACTTTAATATAAACAAAAGAACTTGAAAATTTATCCTAGACACATATTTTATTCAAAAGAAAGAAAAAACTTAAAACTTTACTTTATAGAATAAAATTTGTAAAGATTTAAACTTTTAATTAATATTTAGTTGGAACAAAATAAAATTCAACTATTTCATCTTTTACATAGAAGAAAATAAACTTGTGTCTCATATTAGAAGAAAATTTTGGGTAATACAAATTCATGAGATAGATAAACAAGATCAGATTCTTGAAACATTGAGAAAAACTGGAACACATCATAATCAGAGATATATGCAGCGGAAATAAAATTGATGTACTCACAGTATCTCATTAAGTCAGAAGCTTAATCATTGAAGAACGAGTTCTAAACTGTTGTGTTTAGAAGTCGATGTCTATGAAGTGCGGGTCCTGAGCTGAATTACTCAGAAGCCAATATCCTATTACTCCCCCTTAACATGTGTTGCCTGCAACTTTGAATCAGATAAAGATTTGGGTACCCACTTGAATTTGGGCCCGTGTTTGTTAGTTGCAGTTCGTATGGGGAAACAATAATTGACATAATTGACATTAGAAGCACGAGGAATATTATCAGAAAAATAATCACAACCATCAGAAGAGAAAGCATGATCATCTGAACTAGAATCAGAAGACGAATGTGAGACATTTTTGGAAATTTGAAACATTTGCTTTATAGAATATTTTGAAACTTTATTACAAATAGCAAATGAATCACTATGATAAAGTTTGTCTACACATCGATCTCCATCAAACATAGAATCAGTTGATGGCCGCCTAGCTCTCCAGATTTGCTTCTTTGACCGGCTCACAGTCCTATCTGAAAGAATATTATCGGAAGAATTAGAATTGTCAGAAATAACTGTATCTCTTTTCTTCGACTTCTTTGACCGTCTTCTTTTACACTTAGGTTTATAATATTGATCATTGAGCGTAAAAGAATCATCAAGAATTTTAGACGAAATATTTAAATCAGAAGAAATAAATTTATCCAAGCAACCAATCTGATCAACTAATAAATTTGAATTCACCTCGGAGTCTGAATTATTTTGAGAAAGGATTTTAAAATTTGAAACTACCTTTTTTATTTTCCTTAGAATCAGAAGATAGGCTAGAAATAGAATCTGATTTTTGAGAAAATAATTTTTTTCAAGACTAGAAGTCATAAAAGAAAGAATAATGTCAGATTCAATTTTCTTCAAAATATTTTGATCTTCTATCTGATCTTCAAGATCTATGATTTTTCCTTCTAATATTAACGGAGGAGTATATTTCTTAAAATCATAAATGATTGGAGAAATATTTTCCTTATCAGATTCAGGGGCATAAGAAGGAATAAAATCACCAGACACTGAAGATTTAACAGAAGATATATCATTTAAAACTCTTCTCCCTCTTCTTGATTTTTCAGGAAAATATTTTGCATTTTCGGACGTGTAAACAAAAGGAATTTCATTTTTCTTTTTATATATCATTTTCTCATTTTCGAGATCTAACACTTCTTTTTCACTAGTCCAATGAAATTTGAACTGAGGAGCATAATGAGCAAGTGTCAGATAATCGTATTTATATAAGGTGGGAACTTCGTCTATTACTTTGTTTAAAAATTGAGGATTATCAAAACCAAGTCCCCATTTCATATAGATTGTTTGTTCAGATTGGTCTCTTCGATAAATCTTTTCTTCTAACTTAATTATTTTATCAGAAAATTCATCTTTTAAATTAGTCATAGATGTCAAAGATTCAAGATAAGTCTTGTTTGAATTTTCCAAAGCATCCAATTTCTTTTGAAAGATGTCTTTAGTATTTTCTAAAATAGATTTTTCATCCTTCAAAGAAATTTTCAGCTTTTCAATTAAATCTGACTTTTCAACATTTAAATTCTTTTCAGATAAAATCTTTGAACGCAAATCAGATAAAGCATTTACCATGATATCAAACTGAGAGGTAATAAATTTGTAGTCAAATTCAGAATATACCTCATCCTCATCAGAATCAGAATCATTTGACTGGTCATCTACGACTAAGCACATCTGAGCGATCTCTACGTTCGAAGCTTCGTCGTGAGAGTGATCCAGCCAAAATTCTTCCTCGGCTAGCAAAGCTGATCCACTTTCTCTTTTCTCAGCCAGTTCCAATTTCCTTCTGTAATAAGCTGAGTCCTTAACCTTCTTTGCTCTACACTCCTTTGAGATGTGACCCGGCTTTCCACAGTTGTAGCAAGCAACAGTCTTTAGCTCGGGTACTTTTACTTTAGGACCGAAATAGAAACGAGAAGAGTTGGAACCCGATCTAGGTTGGAACTTCTTTTGATAGTGTTGGGAGAGAAGGATCATAGCTTTCTGTAAGGCCTCTCCATCATCATCAGTTGACCCGGTGTAAGCGTTATCAGACAACGCTTGTTCATTTAGTTGCTTCGTGAGAAGAGCAACCGGATCAACTGTTTTCTTGTTCTTTTTATCCAGTTTGGCCTTCTTTTCCAGTACCAAACTCTCATCAGTCAGCAAAATCTCATAAAGTTCCTGAATCTGCATTGTAGATATCCGAACATCGTTCCTCAGTCTATGACATGCTTTATTCCACTCAGGCTGAAGAGAATTAAGGAACTTCAGATTCGTCTCTAGATCAGTCTTTTCCACTTTAATCTTTCTAAGATCATTAATCACAGCACAAAATCGGTCAAAGATAGCCTTCAGAGATTCATTGTCCTTTGCCTTAAATTCCTCAAAGTTGTTCATGAAGCGTGTCTGGCGAATCTGAGTAGCAACTGATGATCCAAGCATGATCTTTTCTAACTGAGTCCACATCATGTTTGGATTATGTTTGAAACAATCAATTCGATTGTAGATTGAGTTAGGCAGTGCTAGCATCAAATTGGACTTTGCTTCTCTATCGGCTTTTTCTCGTTTGATTTCATCAGCAGTCAAAGGAATGTCATTTTTCGGCCTGACAAATGGTCCTTCAGTTAAAGATATCATCATATTCTCTCCATTAGTCTGACGCTCAATGAAATTTATGAACCTATCTTGCCACTGTGTAAACTCATCTTCGTTGATTAAGACTGGTGGACGAGTATCTGTTCCCAATTGCATCATCAGATCATTTGAGTAGAACCTAGCTTGGAAAGTAAACTTGGCAGAATCCATTGCAATTGTAAATCTGAAAATCAAAAATCAGATTGTATTGAAAAAATTCGAAAATTTTTAAAAATTGTAAATTTGAAAAACACTTGTTATGACACAAAGTTTAAAAAAAAATAAAGATGACACAAAAAAAAAAAAATTCCAGACTCTTTTTTTTTAAACTAAGTCGGGAAACAAGAGCTTTGCGGGTCTAGAAGGAAACACAAAGTTGAGCTTTGCGGGTGCCGTGAGGAATGCAAAGTGGAGCTTTGCGTGTGCTGTGAGGAACGCAAACTGATGTTTGCGTATGTAGCCTGAAACGCAAGACATAGTTTGCGGGTCTAACGTGAAACGAAAATCTGAGACACAAGAAGAAATTTAGTAGAATATGCAAAGTATATGATAGAAACGCAAAGTATATGATAGAAACGCAAAGAATCATGAATGAACCGCAAAGTTACAAGAATGAAACGCAAACCACAGAAAATCAATTTTAACACTTGAGGTCGATTAAAACACTGAAATTCAAACAAGAAATTCACACAATGATAATCGAAAACATCTTTCTAATACAAATCAACTAGCAATTTCGATTAAAAACAACAAAATCTTAAAAACTTGAATGAAACAGTAATAGAACTCGAGTTTTCTGAAATTTTCAAGATTGCAAAATCGATGAGAAAAACTTTTTTTTAGGCAAACTGATATGAATCAACAATTATCGATTAACAACAACGAAACTAATCAAATCAAAATCGCACAAAATCAAGCACAAACAGATCCAAATTTTGTGAGAAATCAAGAAAACGAGATTTTATTGAAAAAAATCAAAAAAATCGATCAAATTTTCGATTTCAATCACTAAATCAGATCAATACAAACAATCTCTCAATCCTCTCAAGATCTAGCAAGCTCTGATACCAATTGATAAACCAAGATCTCTAAATCCTTAGAGAGAGAAAGTAGAGAGAGAGAGAGAGACTAGAAGCGCAAACTATGATATTCAATGAATTGTGCGTGTGTTTCTTACAAGGAACAAAGACCAAAGGGACTTAAATACCCTTGGTCAGATACAACACAGAAAGACCTAAAACACAGTATAAGACCAAGCCCTATAAATACAATGATTACTATAAAATCAGACCTAACAAATGGGCTACTCTGACTTAGGCTTCACGAAATACACACGAGAGACCAAAAATAAAAATTTGTTGCTTGATTGCTGCTGCATGAAACAACACAAGAACCAAAAATAAATATATACATTTTTTTCTTTTCTTTTCTAGACTTCACGTGCAAGGACCAAAATAAAAATAAATATATTTTTTTTTTGCTTTTGTTTTATTTACAACACACACAATACAATTTAATTATAAAAGTATTTTTTTGTTTAATCGTAAATAACAAAATATAAACTCAAACCAATAGGGGCATTTAAGCATCTAAAACACGATTAAACTTAAGGGATTTGACATAAAAATAAAGCGATTAATAGGCATTTATCAAATCACCCCACACTTGGATCATTGTCCGTCCCGGCAATGACTTATGTTAACACGTAGTGATAAAAATGAATCAAATGAGAAAATCAACACATATAGCATACCATGAATTTGAGATTTGCAACTTAGCACCAAAAAGTGAGTACACACAATCAAGTAGACACAAGCTAATCACGAGAACTCTCACGAATAGGAAATTAGAACAATCACTCTTTTTCACTCTTGGTTCAAAAGTGTATCGCTCAAATCGTCGCTACGCTAGAATGTATTTACCATATGCTTGAAAGGACTCTCACTCTCCACTACTTGGATATAAAACATGCATATAAATCAAAAAGACTTTGTAAGGGTTGTAATGTAAACCAAGGCTTTGGGTAAGGTGAGGATATATTTGGGAAAGGTGGCTAAGGTCCTCACACCAACGGAGAAAATGATTATTCAAGCACGAAACTTTCTTTTCACAAAGGGATTTCTATATTTCTATTTTTGAAGCATAACTCCCTCTTCTTCTTTTTTTCGATAAGGCATAGAGATAAAACACTTATAATCAACCATATCATCATTTTCCATCGTCTTATTCATTTATTTACTTCTTTTTTTTAGACGACACATTTTTTTCCTCAAAGATTCTTTTTTCTTTCTTTTTGATTTTTTTTCCAACACATAAGTTCACTTCCGAGCATATAGGGAATTCACCGAAAAACTCCATTGGTGATTGGTCGGGTGAGTCGTGTTTGGATTGACTTATGATGTGGGTGACAAAGAAAATAGGCTAAGGCTCAAAGTGGTGTACAAAATGGTAATAATGACATAAGGGTAGGCTTAAGGTTAATTGGTTAAAACAAAAAAATGGGCAAACGATGGCCTTTGTCCTATTTATTAGCATGTAAATATCATGTAGTTTTAAGGAGAGACAAGTCAAGTTCTAGAAATACGTGACTAGGCATGACATATTCACACAAGAAATGAAATTGAGACTAATATCAACATGTTTAGTCTAGTAGGCTCAAAGTCTCACGATGTTCAAGTTGTTCAAGAGATTAGCAAGGGTCTAACTTTAACCGGTATACTATCACTAGTCGACTTTAAGTGCTATCAATCAAACTCAGTTGTTGGGAACTGAAGAATTGCACAAGTACAAGCACAAGTAAAGTTAATGCTGCTAGAAGAAAACAGTTAATACTTCTAGTTAGTACTTCTATGATTAATGCTGCTAGTTGAAGATTAATGTTGCTCAACAAGTTTAGTACTGCTAGTTCAAAGTTAGTACTGCTTGAAGAGATTAATACTGCTGAGCATGGTTAGTACTGCTAGAGTTAATACTGCTCAGAGTATTAATGCTGCTGAAGAATAATGCTGCTTATGTGATAAAGAATTCGCATGGAAGGATGACAGCTGGATGGACTGAAGATATTCATGGAAGTTGGAGATAAAGATGGAAGTATATATTGAAGATCTTTTTATGTTTAGTAATTATCTTTTACTCTTCAATATATATGTATAGATTTGTTTAGAATAACTAAGTAACTTTTGGTAAGAACTTTAATTCTGAGTTTTTGTTCCAGAGAGAATCAACCTCAAGGCATAGATCCTAATTCTAGAGAAGTAGAATTCGTCTTGAAAGAGTCTGTTCTTCAAGATTGAGGTTGTGTGTGTAATCTTGTGATTTTAATACAAGTTTACAATTTGTTGATTATATACTGTTTTGATTCCTGTTATATTGAATATCAAAGTGTTATTCCACAACTTCTTTGATATTGTTTATGAGTATTCATAATTCTTGTTGAGAATTCGATCCTGACAAGTGGTATCAGAGCTAGTATTCTCAGAAACCTACATTCAAAATCAAATCATCATGGCTAAAGGTTCAGAGTCTTCAAGCTCAGAAATTCCTACAGAGGTAACATCTAATCTTTGTTCTAAATTCTGTATTGAAACTGTTAAAAGGTACAGGGATCACAACCAGTCAATGAATGATGACCTTAAAAGATTAGAGAAAGATATAAAAGACTATGTAAGAATTGTTGAGAGTTTTGAGGAACAGATTAAGAGTTTTCAAGCCAATGAGCTTCAACACTGTTATGACAAAAAATACTGGAAGTGGGAGAAAGTCAGTATGAGTTGAAGCTGAAACAGAAAGAAGAGGAGAATGAAAAGATAAAGAGTGAGTTTGAGAAAGCCAAGCTGGATATTGAGAAATTTTCCAATGCTTCTAAAGCAATGGACTCTTTGCTCCAAACTCAAATCCATGACAAACTTAGAAGAGGAATAGGCTATAATACCACACCACCACCATACAACAACAATTACATCCCTCCTATATTAGACTTGCTAGAGACCAAGAATAGGAAGGAATTGTCTGATGAAGCCACTAAGGTAGATCCATTAGACAAAGTGGTGGTTGAAACAGACTCTGAAGAAGAAAACTCTAATGATAAGAGTAAGGAGAACACTGTGATTGGTGATATTCCCCTAGAAAATCACATTATCACTAATGAGGAATGTGGAAAGACTTGGGTCAAATCTAAGGACATAGAAAAGACAGAGGGAAAGTCTGGTAAGGTCCATTACAAACAGACCACAGTTGTGAATCCTGTCCCTTGCAAGCAGTGTACATGCAATAAATCTGAGCCCCAAAAACATGATAAACCAAGGGGAAATCAGAGAAACTGGAATAATCAGTGGGCACAAAAACAAGGGATTGATCTGTGTAAAATCAATAGACCAAAACCTTGTTTTATCTGTGGCAAATTGAATCATCTTGCCAAATACTGTTATTTCAATCCTATTAACCAAAGAGTCATTTTTCAAAGACAACCACAAAACTCTTCTGGTTATAGGAATCAAAGAAGGAATTATATGGCTGAGAACAGAGCACCTAAAAAGTTTCATGTTCAGAACAAGTTTGCTAATATAAAGAAAAATACTTCAAATAAGCCAAGGAGTAATTTAAAGACAAAGAAAGCAAACAACTTTGTTCAGGTTTGGGTTCCAATTGTAAAGAAACCTGTTAGTACTGCTATCCCAGATAGTACTGCTAACAGAAAGAGTGCTGCTAACTCAGTTAGTACTGCTAACCAAGTTAGTACTGCTAACAAGGCTAGTGCTGCTTCTAGTAGTAATGCTGCCAAGGCTATAATCTTGACAAAGTATTCCAGCCATGAGATTCCTAAACAACTCATTCAGACCAAACTGACAGATTATATTAATGAGAAAGGTCAACCCAAGACCACTTTGGCTTGGGTTCCCTCCAAGACTAACTGATTTATCAAGTGTGCAGGGCAACCAAAAGCTCAAGAGGAAGAGCATTTGGAATGCAGATAGTGGTTGCTCTTGGCACACAATAGGTAACATGGACTGCCTTCAAATTCTTCAAAAGATTTGATGGAGGACATGTTGCATTTAATTCAGAGGGAAGTAATAATAAATGCTCAGGGCATGAGTTAAAAGGTAAGTTGCCTTTGGAAGATTTCATTGAGCATGATGCTACTAACCTGTGTGTTTAAGTGTTTCAGGTTGAAGTTAGTAATACTCCAGAGGAAGTGATGATCATGAAGAATCAAGAAGAAAAAGATCAGGGGATGAACAAAGTAGTAAAAAGTATGAGTAAAAGGATGGTGTCAAAAAGTGTAAGTGTAGTTAATGCTGCCAGTGCAGTTTTAATACTGCCAGTGCAAAGTTAATACTGCTAGTGGTTAATATTGCTCTCAGTTAATACTGCTAGTTAGTTAATACTGCTAGTGGTTAATACTGCTCTCAGTTAATACTGCTAGTTAGTTAATACTGCTAGTGGTTAATACTGCTAGTAGTTAATACTGTTCACTGTTAATACTGCTTTCACTAACTTTTTAAGGTTAATACTGCTTATAATCCAAAAGCTATAAATACCCTTTCCCCGCCTAAAAGATCATAACGACTCTCTGTCTACTGTTCATCTTCTCTCTCACTCTTTTCTCTCAAGTATCCAGTGCTCGCTAGTCAAGAATCCGTACGTACAGATGGCTTCAATGGTATTTAATGACGAGCACAACGAGTTTGCTATGCTAAAGAAGCCGAAACAAGCCGATGGATTCCACCAAATTGTGGACTTTCTCAGGTCAAGCCATATTGCCCATGCTCTCACTGTATATCACCAACTATCTACATAAAGCATCAAAGGCAATTTTGGGCTAATGCCACTATTGTTACTGAAGATGGTGTCCAAATGATCAAGACAAGGGTATGTGAAAAAACCTTAACAATTACTGAAGAGGTGATACGCATCTGTCTACGTCTAGACGATGCTGCAGGTATAACCTCTATTCCTAATGAGGAATTATTCTCAACTCTTACTAGAATGGGGTATGGAGGCCCATTGGGTGTGTTCAAGTTCTCAAAAGCTAAATTTTTACCTCAATGGCGTTTCTTTGTCCATACCCTTATGCATTGTATCTCTAAAAAGACTACTGGATGGAGTGAGTTCAGTAGCACCATTGCTTATGCTTTGGTGTGCTTGGCCACTGCCAGAAAGTACAATTTTTCTCAAATGCTTTTTAATGATCTTGTCTCAAACCTGGGAAGTAAAAAGAGTTTTTATATGTACCCCAGGTTTGTACAAGAAGTAATAACAAATGAATTGACGGATATACCTCACTTTGATGGGGTATATGTACCTAAACCCCCTAAAGGCAAGGTCTTCTCAAACATGAGAAGATCTGCTAGGGACTCGGAAGGAGTTGACACCCCATTGTTCTCAACAATGATGGTGGTGTCCCAACCACAAGAAGGTATGGCAGCAGGGTCAAGGCCCTCATTAGACAATCCCACTGCTAGCCAATCCCAACCTTCCCACTCTATATCTATCCCACAGTCCCTATTTCACAAGCCTACTTCTCCAATTACCCAAACTTATACAAGGAAACAGGTAAAGAAGGCTCCTTCCCTTCTTGTACCATCACCCACTAAGCCTTCTAGACCTCTAAGGGAGAATTCTCCCTTAGAGAATATCAATAGGGAAACCAAAGGGGTGTCTCCCAACCCCAAGGAGGTGCTCACTGAGGTGGAGGTTGAGCATATGGGTGCTAAGGCTGCCACTACTCCTGCTAGCACAGAGGAGGTCAGTGGTAACATACATAAGACCTTCCCCATGGCAACTTTGGGTGAGCAATCATCCAAAGGTCCCAGGTGCCAAGAAACCAAGGGGGTGGAGAGTGCTTCTGCTAGGCAGAAGACTTCCACTACAAAAAGATCCAATGATCCATCAAAAGAGGGTAACACTTCTGGAGAAGGTGAGGACAAATATAACTATTATGAATTGATGGAAACCATGGGAAACATCAACATGGATGTACTCAAACAGGGCAAAGATATAGAAGAACTTAAACTTATAGTTCTGTCCCAACAAGTCCAGATTGCCAAGCTAAAGAAAATGGTGACAAGGCTATTGCAAAAGAAGAGGAGAAAGCAGTTTGTTCTAAAGAAGAGGAACAATGCTCAAGATGCTTCCAACAAGGGGGAGAAGAAAGAAAGGGAAACAGAAAAAGAAAGTTCAGCTGAAAAGAGAGTTGAAGTTGAGGGGGAGACAGAGGATGTAATAGAGGCAGAAACTGAAGTTGTTCAAGCAGCAGAAACTGTTAATGCTGCTGAAGCAACAGAAACAGTTAATGCTGCTGAAACAAAAGAAGCAGCAGAAACAGAAGAAGCAGTAACAGGGCTCTCTGTAGAGGAAATGGAGATTGCAGAGACATTGGTTAAGGCCAAGAATGACACTCCTAAGGCTAGTCAAAAGGCCAAGGGAGTGGTCATCAATGAAGAAGGAATCTCAAAGAAGAGAAAAGAAACAAGTCAAGCAACTTTGAAGGGAAAGGGAAAGGAAAAGATAGTTGAAACTGAACTACCTTCAAAGAAAAAGACTCAGATTGAAATGGATGAGGAAATAGCAAAGCAGCTTCAAGAGCAAATGGAAAAGGAGGAACAGATTCAAACTGAAACAGATAGGGAACTTGCAAAAATAATGGCCAGAAAGCTAAATGCAGAATATCAAAAGAGTTTAAAAGAAGCAGCTGAGGCCAAGAAGTTACCTGTCAAAAGAATGCCAAATTCAAAAGCAGAAAAGACAACCTTCTAAGACCTTTTTGGCCAATCAGGAAAGAAGAAGAATGATTAACTTCCTGAGAGGTGCAATTGATGTCAAAGGGGAAATGTTTACCAATATGACATACAGTCAGGTTGAGGATCTGTACAAGAAAGAGATGGCTAAGCTTCAAGGGGACTCCTCACAAAGGGAAGAGGCTGAAAGAAGAATGAAGGAGAGATATGATCTAAACATTCAGCAACCATTTCCTAAGGAAGTTACACCTACAAAAGAAAAGAAGAAAGAGCCTGAGTTTGTAAGTGTAGAGGCAAAATCTGCAAAGAGGGTGAAAACAATTGCTTCAAAAAGGCAGTCTAAAAGGCCAAGAGTGGAAGAAAGAGCAGAAACTGAAGCAGAACCTTCAGTCACACCTTCAACAGAACCTGTGCAGAACCCAGAACAGTCCAAAGAGCAATCAGATGAGCATATGGGGCTGTATATGACTATAGTAAAACCTGTACAGGCTGTTCCAATCTCCATGAAGGCTCCAGAGATCATCTTTTGGGATATTTTAAGAGACAATGGAAAGGATTTCTTTAGACTCAAAAGAAATGGTGGTGCATTTGAAGCATATTCAACATGGGGGAGAGTAATCAGAAGTTGTTCAAGAGCAGGCATAGAGGAAATGTACAAAGTGGGAATGAAACTCTATGAGCCTGTGTTGAAAGGTACTGAAGAGAATCTTCTCAAAGTAGCAATGGAATACTTATGTATGATGTTTGATCCAGAGAAGGTGGTGCATAGGATTAAAGATCTTCATCATGAGTATGTGTTCAAAAAGATTGATAATTGGATACTCTTTGAAAACTGTGGTGTGTACATGATTACAATTGATAAATGTTATCATGAATACTACCTAGTTGACAAAATATATAATCATAGCAAGCAGAAACTTGAAGGGATGCTGAAAGCTAAGCTAGTATGTACTAAGGATTCTGAAATGGCCAGAATAGTGGTGAGAAGAACTATCAATCAAAGTCTGGGCCTAGATCCAAATTTGTGCAACTGAATGTGAGGTGTTGAAAGCATCTTGAAGATCAGATCTGAAGAACTTGACTTCTCTTCCTAAAAGTCAAGTTAGGGGGAGATTGTTGGGAACTGAAGAATTGCACAAGTACAAGCACAAGTAAAGTTAATGCTGCTAGAAGAAAACAGTTAATACTTCTAGTTAGTACTTCTGTGATTAATGCTGCTAGTTGAAGATTAATGTTGCTCAACAAGTTTAGTACTGCTAGTTCAAAGTTAGTACTGCTTGAAGTGATTAATACTGCTGAGCATGGTTAGTACTGCTAGAGTTAATACTGCTCAGAGTATTAATGCTGCTGAAGAATAATGCTGCTTATGTGATAAAGAATTCGCATGGAAGGATGACAGCTGGATGGACTGAAGATATTCATGGAAGTTGGAGATAAAGATGGAAGTATATATTGAAGATCTTTTTATGTTTAGTAATTATCTTTTACTCTTCAATATATATGTATAGATTTGTTTAGAATAGCTAAGTAACTTTTGGTAAGAACTTTAATTCTGAGTTTTTGTTCCAGAGAGAATCAACCTCAAGGCATAGATCCTAATTCTAGAGAAGTAGAATTCGTCTTGAAAGAGTCTGTTCTTCAAGATTGAGGTTGTGTGTGTAATCTTGTGATTTTAATACAAGTTTACAATTTGTTGATTATATACTGTTTTGATTCCTGTTATATTGAATATCAAAGTGTTATTCCGCAACTTCTTTGATATTGTTTCTGAGTATTCATAATTCTTGTTGAGAATTCGATCCTCATGCTATACATGCATCCGAACTCATCATCATCAACAATTTAAGCCATAAAAACATGCTAACACATTGTTAAAACGGACAAAAATCCACATTTAAGCACATAATTTTGCAAAAAATTACCCCTAAAAACACCCTAAAAACATTTATCTACCCAAATCATGCAAACTAAAAATTTACAGCCCACCCCACACTTAGACCATACATTGTCCTCAATGTATTCAAATAACGCAAAGGACATTCAAAGCAATTAAAGAGTGAGGGGAAACAGTAAACTCCCCTGATTTGGTGAATAGTCCTCGAATGTACGAATCCGTGAAGGTAGGTGCGTCCATTTAGCTCCAACTCCGGGGTGAATCCTGAAAATAATCAAGGGAAATGCAAGAGTGAAAGAGGAGAATCTAGCAAAACTAAAGCAAATACGGTAAGCAATAAAAACAAGAAAATGGAAATCCATGGGTTGCCTCCCATGTAGAGCCTTTCTTTAACATCTTTGGCTAGACACCGTCATGGCTAAGGTGCTCCTCCTTCTGGCACCCCCATCTCGAAAACCTCGACATCGAGAGGTTTGAAACCTTCATAAAACGGCTTTAGACGATGGCCGTTAACCTTGAACACTTTTCATGTTTTCTCGCTTTTTATCTCTATTGCACCATGACCAAACACATTAGTAACAACAAATGGTCCCACCCATCGGGACCTAAGTTTACCGGGAAACAATTTGAGACGAGAGTGAAAAAGTAAAACCTTTTGACCTAAAACGAATGTCTTACGGGAAGACATTATGTCATGAAAAGCTTTGGTCTTTTCTTTATATGAGTAACTACTCTCGTATGCATCATTGTGTATCTCTTCCAATTCTTGGAGTTGGAGTTTTCGGTGAGTACCGGCTTTATCAATGTCTAAGTTGACATTTTTCACGGCCCAAAAGGCCTTATGTTCCAACTCAACGGGAAGATGACAAGCTTTCCCGTAAACTAAACGAAAAGGGGACATACCTATCGGGGATTTGTAGGCGGTCCGGTAGGCCCATAATGCATCGTTGAGCCTCAAGCTCCAATCTTTCCTACTCGGGTTGACCGTTTTTTCCAAAATTTGCTTTATCTCCCGATTTGACACTTCCGCTTGCCCATTTGTTTGTGGATGGTAGGAGGTAGATATACGGTGCTTTACACCATAATTTTTGAACAAAGCCGCCATCATTCCATTCACAAAATGGGTGCCCCTATCGCTTATAACCACCTTCAGAACTCCAAATCTACAGAAAATATTATCCTTCACAAAATCTGAAACATCTTTAGCACTTTCAGTCCTTGTCGCTTTCGCCTCTACCCATTTAGAGACGTAATCAACAACAAGTAAGATGTAATAAAACCCAAAAGAACAAGAAAAAGGGCCCATGAAATCAATGCCCCAAATATCAAAAATCTCACAAGCATGAATAGGAGTCAAAGGCATTTGATCCCTACGGCTAAGATTACCGGTGTGTTGGCAACGAGGACAAGCTTTACAAAACATGTACGCGTCTCGATGAATATGTGGCCAAAAGAGGCCACTCTCGAGAACCTTATGAGCTGTCCTTGTTGGGCCAAAATGGCCACCACATGCATAAGAATGACAAAATTCTAGAATAGAAGTTACCTCATCGCCTTATGATTTGATCGGATCCTTGCTTCCACAAATAAGGATCATCCCACATGTAGTACTTGGAGTCACTCTTTATCTTGTCCCTCTTCGATCTCGGTAACTCCTTGGGTGTGGTCCCGGTGACTAGGTAGTTGACTATGTCGGCGTACCAAGGAACTGCGGTCTTCACTTCAAAAAGATGCTCATCCGGGAACTTATCCTCTAGTGGTAGCGGCTCTTCATTGGAAACTATTCAGCTCAAGTGATCCGCCACTAGATTTTGTGATCCACTCTTGTCTCTAATCTCCAAGTTGAACTCTTGGAGCAACAAAATCCATCGGATGAGCCTTGGCTTAGCATCCTTCTTCGTCATCAAATATCGCAACGCCGTGTGATCTGTAAAAACAATAACTTTAGTACCCAAGAGATATTGACGAAATTTTTCCAAAGCAAAGACAACCGCAAGCAATTCCTTCTCCGTGGTGGAGTAGTTTGCTTGCGCACTATCGAGGGTTCTCGAGGCATAATAAATAACATATGGGTTCCTTCCAATCCTTTGCCCGAGTACCGCTCCAATAGCATAGTTGCTTGCATCATACATAATCTCAAAGGGAAGGTCCCAATTAGGCGGTTTCATGATTGGGGCGGATGTGAGCATCTCCTTAAGCTTATCAAAAGCTTCTTTGCACTTCTCATCAAAATCGAACTCCACATCCTTTTGAAGTAGAATGCACATCGGTCGGGTAATGCGTGAGAAATCCTTGATGAAGCGCCTATAAAAACCTGCATGACCCAAAAATGACCGAACTTCCCTCACCAAAGTGGGGTAGGGTAAGCTTTTAATCACATCTATTTTAGATTTATCTACTTCAATCCCCTTGCTAGAAATGATATGTCCTAAGATTAGCCCTTGGTTTACCATAAAGTGACATTTTTCATAATTAAAACCAAGTTGGTCTATATGCATCTTTGAAGGATTTTAATGAGATTTTCTAAACATTCATCAAAGGAGTTTCCATAGACGGTAAAATCGTCCATGAAAACTTCAATGATGTTTTCAACAAATTCAGAGAAAATACTCATCATACACCGCTGAAAAGTAGTTGGTGCATTGCATAGGCCAAAGGGCATTCGACGATAAGCGAAAGTGCCGAAAGGACATGTAAATGTGGTTTTCTCTTGATCTTCCGGTGCAACAGGAATTTGATGAAAACCAGAAAAACCATCTAAACAACAATAATGGGACTTACTTGCCAGTCTCTCGAGCATCTGATCGATAAAAGGTAGAGGGAAGTGATCCTTTCGGGTTGAAGCGTTCAACCGTCGGTAATCAATGCATACCCTCCAACCACTTTGTACTCTCGTTGGAACCATCACTCCCTCGGCATTCTCCACTACCGTCACTCCGACCTTCTTCGGAACAACTTGCATCGGGCTCACCCATTTGCTATCGGAAATAGCAAAGATCATGTCCGCATCAAGTAACTTTTGGATCTCTTTCTTCACAACCTCCATCATGGGCGGATTCAAACGTCTTTGAGCCTCACGAAACGGCTTGAAATCATCCTCCATAAATATCTTATGCATGCAAGTGGATGGACTCAAACCTTTTATTTCGGCAATCGTCCACCCAATGGCTTCTTTATACCGTTTGAGCACAAATATAAGCTTCTTCTCCTCGGATGTGTCTAAGCTACTTGAAATGATCACCGGTAGTTTCTCTCCTTCTCCTAGATAGGCATACTTGAGGTGATCCGGGAGTTGCTTTAGCTCTAATTCGGGTGCCTGCAAAATAGAAGGAAATAGCTTTTTGTTAGATGGTGGTAAAGAAATTTGAGCAATATCATACCTTACAGTCTTCTTGTGATCCATAGAAGCTACTAGCTGGTGAAACTCGGGTCCGAGCTCAATCCTCTTCATGAGTTTAGTCACTCCGGCTTCGTCTAAAGATCTATTCAAGGTTATGTCTAAAACATCAAAATGGGTTAGTTCAAACGACTCTTGAGATATGGGTTCAATAATGTCAATGACACAAAGAGAGGATACATCACTTAGAAAACGCATGGCTTCATAGATATTAAAATGAATGGTATTACCATCGAATTCCATAGAAAGTGTTCCATTATGAACATCTATCTTTGTTTTCGAAGTTTTCAAAAATGGCCTCCCTAACAAAATGGATGTGGATTTTGGATGAGAATCCTCCTCGTAATCTAGAAATGATTCAAGAACCCCTACGTGCCCAGTTGACAAGCCCGACATCCTAGTTTCCTCCACGAGTAGGATCTGTGATGAAGCAACAACCACATCAAGTGTTAGGACGAAGCCTAGTGAGATTTCATAAATTATGCAATTCATAAACATTAGCATCATAATTAAATAAAGCAAGATTTGGGTTACCGAACTCCATCGTCTCACAGTCACTGTTTCCACCGCAACCATAGACTCATGCCTGAATACACATATACAAAAGATAACCCTTGAAATACGGGGGAGACCCGTGTCCATCGGGGTGACCTTCACGCGAGAGTGGAGTCACCCACAATGTTAATGAATTACACCTTATGCCCCCGATCTTAGTTCCCATGCCATAACGACATCACAACCTCAGACCGTATTTATTGCCCTTATTGTCTACTCCGTCGAGTTACACCTCAAGGTCTTACGGAACATTAGTGCCTATCCATATCTAGACGAGTTACACCTCAAGGATCCATGACCCCTTATTGCCTACTCGCTAGTAACCCCTCATGATTATTACAAGTCCATAATTAAGCAACCACCTCCACGTGCACAAGGAGTAGTGTTTACATTCTTATCAGGTGATCAGTATTTGGTAAATATGTATATCCAATTATACCCCTCTTTTCTACGCACAAATAACAGTTCATCTTTACTTTTCAAGATACTATATTCCTCAAAATTTCATACAGGTAATCACGAAGGATTGTTTTACTCATGCAATATCTTCATAACGCTATCAACAGTTAAACTTAGATCACACCAAACAAAGGCTTCCTCATGAAAAATCTATACAACATAAAATCAAGGATCCATAAATTACTATAAAAGAGATTAGTAAGGTTCAATAGACATGCTCACTCACTTTGGGTTTATAAAGTTGAGAATCCCACAAGTTAGGTCACAAAAACTCAAGATGAACAACACATGGGAACAATGTAGGTTAATCATAAGCACAAATAAGTACTAGGGCATTTAAGGAGAATTAACTCACCAACTAGGGTTTGCAAAGTAGAAACCCTAGAATGAAAGTAGTTGAAGAAGGCTTGGATGGCAAGGCTTGGATAATAAATGAGGTCTCTACTTGCAACCAAAAGTCACCAACCAACAATAAATGTTAGTGTCTTCATCAAGATCAATAAATGAAAGGAGAAAGAAGAAGAAAAGAGAAGAAATCGCTACCTTGAGGGAGAGAGTTCAGCTGGAAATCAAGAAATGAGAGAATGAATCTGGTTTGTGTGTTTGGTCGCTTAAATGGCAGAAATCCCCTCCCCGCGGGCGACTTTGACCGGGCGATTATGCCCTGGCAATGTTGTCGGGCATAGTCGCTCCTACTCCCCCACCTACTGTCGAAAATGGCTTAAAACACAGAACCCGTCCCCCTTTCTGCGACATTGTCCCGACGACTTTGCCAAGGGCATTGTCGCCGGGAAATGTCGCCCTTGGCGTGCCCTCAACTGATCGATGGATGCCTGTGAGTCCAAGATCAATGAATCTTTAGAGAGAGAAAGTAGAGAGAGAGCAATGAGCGCAAAGTAACTGTATATTGAATATGGCGTGAAGGTTCTTACAAGGAAGCAAGACCAAAGGGACTTAAATACCCTTGGTCAATACAACACAGAATATGACTATAGACACAGTATTTGACCAAGCCTATAAATACAATGATTACTATAAAATCAGACTTAACAATCTCCCCCTTAGTAATCATTGGCGCTTTAGTCTTCAAAAATCATCCTCTAAATCAGCACGGACCATAAAAGCGACTTTACGAAACAATCTGACTTTTAAAAGAAAGTTCTTCTCAGCATCTTTCAGTTTGATTTGTCTTTGTTGCCTTGACAAGTCTGGACCAAAAAGCTTGTGCTCTAAACGACACACCTCTTTTGAATAACCTTGAATGAACTGTGGTGGTCGGAGCAGAAACAACAAAAGAATTTGTTGAAGCTGATAGAATAGAATCTTTGAGCGAATCTTGATCAGCAGATAAACATTTGAGCTCTTTGTCTCTTAATCATCTTCTTTAACTTCTTTTAATTCTCCCCCTCATGACCTTGATGATTTGGATCAACTTGGTCATGCAAATGTTAGAGACGAGACAACTTGGTTTGCGTTACATGCAGGTTGCGCAAAGCGAGGTTTGCGGGACCAACTGATGGCGCAAAGTTGACTTAGAAAATTTTTACCTTTTTTAAGCTCTTTGACTCCCCCTACACAAATGCACTAGATATGACAAATCAAGTTAGCATTCATATAAAGAAAATCAGATACTCCCCCTTGAAAACAGATATGATCATTTAGAAAAACCTCCTTTTTCACTCCCCCTTGAATAATGCTCAAACCCATTTAAAAAGATATGAGAACACAATGAATGTAAACATCAATGTAGAAACAAAAATATACTGAATATGTATTTTGAAACGACTAAATATATATAAAAATTTAAACAGAAACAAATGAAATTCTACTTAGTAAAATATCACAATAAAATCCATCAAATGAAATCAAATGTATGTATTTGGATACAGAAACAAGTTTTATTGCATATGAAGTTAAGACATGTTTAGTTTCAAAAACTTTCATCAATCTATTCAGTGTGCTCGCATGTGAACTTCGATTAGCTTCAAGAAAATGCAATTCTAAAAATATAATAGAGAACTTTGCATGTAATCACACTAAGCCATCAAAAATTCAGACTTTCACAAATTTACAGGTTTATTGCAACTTAGAAATTTATAACCATGTATCATGAGATGTGTGCTCATTGGCATCTTTTAAGCGTGTGCACTTTTGGCATCTTTTTAATCAAAAAATTTATTAAGTAAAGAACATGTCGTAAACGTAACTTTCTATCTGACCATATTGCAGGGATTTGGGTCAGTCGCTCCCAGATCAGTTGGCCTTAGGGGACTAGGTGTCAAGCACCCCTTGGAACTTACTTTCCCATATCAGAAAGGCTACATCGACACATCCTAAACCCATTCATACCAGTAGAACATAACTTTCGATCTGATTCTATAGAAGGATTTGAGTTCGATCACTCCCAGATCAAATGACCTTAGGGGACCAGATGACAAGTATCCCACAGAACTTACTTTCCCAAACCAGAAAGGTCACAGGTACAAACCTTTAAACTTAGAGATTTCTGATTTATAAGAATTTAATAATCATCTCAAACACAAGATTTTACGTCTAAGTGCTTAGCCCATATTTTCATTACGATCCGAAATTCCGACATTTTAGGATTTCTAAGCATTGTAAACTATAAATATTCCGAATCACACAACTTTAAAGCAATATCAAAAAGTTACAAACATGTTGCTGACTTTTCGACTTTTGTTAGAACTGAAATTTGAACATATAAGAACTTTAATATAAACAAAGCAACTTGAAAATTTATCCTAGACACACATTTTATTCAAAAGAAAGAAAAATTGTAAAACTTTTACTTTATAGAATAAAATTTGTAAAGGTTTAAACTTTTAAAACAACATGCCGAGATTTTTAAAAATAAAATTTGATCAGCAAGTTTATATTCAGTTGAAACAAAATATAATTCAATAATATCATCTTTCACATAATGTATTAAAAAATGAAATTTGTGTCTCTTTTGAAAAAAAAATTGGGTTGAACAAATTCAGGAGATGGAATGAAAATGCTCAGATTCTTTTTTTAAAAACATTTGAGAAAACTGGAACAACATCAATATCAGATATAAATGTAGCGGAAATTAAGTAGATGTACTCACAGTTTCTCATTAGTCAGAAGCTTAAAGCATTGAATAACGAGTCCTAGACTGATATGTCTAGAAGTCATATTCTTTGAAGCACGGGTTCTGAGCTGAATTACTCAGAAGCCATTGTCTTGACATTTAAGACTGGGTTTTGAACTGTTGTGTTCAAAAGTCATGATCTCTCTTACTCCCCCTTAACATGAGGTGCCTGCAACTTAGAATCAGATTTAGACTTGGGTACCTACTTAAATTTGGGCCCGTGTTTGTTAGTTGCAGTTCTTATGGGGAAATATTTATAATATTTGACATGAGAAGCACGAGAAAGATGATCACAAGAATAGTAAGCACAATCATCTGAACTAGAATCAGAAGAAGAATATGAGACATTTTTGGAAATTTGAAACATTTGCTTTATAGAGTATTTTGAAACTTTAGTACATGAAGCAAATGAATCACTATTATAAAGTCTGTCTACATATCTATCTCCATCAAACATAGAATCAGTAGATATCCGCTTTGCTTTCCAAATCTGCTTCTTTGAAGACTTGCTCAAAGACCTATCTGAAAAATTAGAATCGGAAGAATTAGAATTGTCAGAAATAATTTTATTTTGTTTCTTTGACTTCTTTGACCGTCTTCTTTTACGCTTAGGTTTATAATACTGATCATTGAGCGTAAAAGCATCATCAAGAATTTTAGACGAAATATTTAAATCAAAAGAAATAATTTTATCCAAGCAACCAATCTGATCAACTAATAAATCTGAATTTACTTCGGAGTTTGAAGAATTTTGAGAAAAGATTTTAAAATTTGAAACTTCCTTTTTATTTTCCTTAGAATCAGAAGAAAGGTCAGAAATAGAAACTGAATCTTGTTTTTGAGAAAATAAATTTTCTTCAAGACTAGAAGTCATGAAAGAAAGAATAATATCATATTCAATTTTCTTTAAAATATTTTGATCTTCTATCTTATCTTCAAGATCGATGATTGTACTCTCTAATACTAATGGAGGAGTATATTTCTTAGAATCATAAATGATTGGAGAAATATTTTCCTTATCAGAATTAGGAGCATAAGGATCAATAAAATCATCAGATATTGAAGATTTGACAGAAGATATATCATTTAAAACTCTTCTTCCTCTACTTGATTTTTCAGGAAAATATTTTGCATTTTCGCTTGTATAAACAAAAGGAATTTCATTTTTCTTGTTATTCATCCTTTTCTCATTTTTTAGTTCTAACACTTGCTTTTCACTACTCCAATGAAATTTGAATTGAGGAACATAGTGTGCAAGAGTTAGATAATCATATTTATATAAAGTAGGAACTTCGTTTATCACTTTGTTTAAACAATGAGGATTGTCAAAACCAAGTCCCCACCTTTGTTTTAAAGCTTCTTCACTCCATGGTTTATTCATAAAAATTGTTTGTTCAGATTGGTTCCTTCGATAAAGCTTTTCTTCTAATTTATTTATTTTATCAGAAAATCCATCTTTTAAATTAGTCATAGCAGTCAAAGACTCAAGATAAGTCTTATTTGAATTTTCCAAATCATCCAATTTCTTTTGAAAGATTTCTTTAGTGTTTTCCAAAATAGATTTTTCATCTTTCAAAGAAATTTTCAGGTTGTCAATCAAATCTGAATTTTCAGAATTTAAATTATTTTCAGATAAAAGCTTAGAGCGCAGATCAGATAAAGCAGTAATTATAATATTCATCTGTGAGGATATGAAATTGTGATCAAAATCAGTATATACCTCATCTTCATCAGTTTCAGAATCGTCTGACTTATCATCTCCGATCAAGCACATCTGAGCGATCTCGACGTTTGCAGCTTCGTCGTCAGAGTGATCCAGCCAGAATTCTTCTTCGGCTAGCAGAGCAGTTCCGTTATCTCTCTTTTCAGCTAGCTTCAATTTCTTTCTGTAATAAGTTGAGTCCCTAACCTTCTTCACTCGACACTCTTTTGAAATATGACCCGACTTTCCGCAATTGTAGCAAGCAGCAGTCTTTGGCTCGGGTACTTTGGCTCTTGAACCGGAAGTGAAGCGAGAAGTATTGGAACCTGATCTTGGTTGGAACTTTTTCTGATAATGCTGAGAGAGAAGGATCATAGCTTTCTGCAGAGCCTCACCATCATCATCAGTTGACCCGTTGTAAGTGTTATCAGACAATGCTTGTTCAGCCAGTTGGCTCGTGAGGAGTGCAACCGGGTCTACTGACTTCTTCTTTTTCTCTAATTTGGCCTTCTTCTCAATCACAATGCACTCATCAGTCAGCCAGATTTCAAACATCTCTTGGATCTGCATTGTGGATATCCTGACATCATTCCTCAGTCTGTGGCAAGATTTATTCCACTCTGATTGAAGTACATTGAGGAATTTCATATTTAATTCAAGCTCCGTCTTTTCAACCTTAATCTTCCTAAGATCATTTATCACGACACAGAAACGATCATACACAGTCTTTAGTGGCTCTCCGTCCTTGGCTTTGAATTTTTCAAAATTATACATGTAACGAGTGTGTCGAAGTTGATTTGCAACAGAAGATCCAAGCACAATCTTTTCCAGCTGTTGCCACATTAGATTAGGATGAGTTTTAAAACAATCAATCCTGTTGTATACAGAGTTTGGCAAGGCCAGCATCAGATTTGCCTTAATGTCACGATCAGCTTGATATGCCGACAACTCATCATGTGAATATTTTTTAGTAGGCTTATATAATCCAGAAGCCAATTTAGGTTTTTCAAACGGTCCTTCAGATAGAATGATCAACATGTCATTACCATTCTTTTGACGTTCAATGAAATTCAAGAACCGATCTTGCCACTGTGTAAACTCGTTTTCATCGATTAGCACTGGAGGACGATTTTCTGAACCCAGAGACATCATAAGATCACTTTTGTAAAATTGAGCTTGATAAGCAAATTTGTCAGAATTCATAATTCAGAGAATCCAGAAAAAATTCTAAGTCTGAGACTTGCGCAAAGTTGAGCTTTGCGTAAAAGGTAGAAGACGCAAACTGAGCTTTTCGCAAACAGTATGAAACGCAAACTTAAACTTTGCGTAAGAAGGCAATTGCGCAAACTGGGCTTTGCGTGAGCAGGCTGTGGCGCAAAATAGCTTTGCGTTATGAGAAGGAAACGCAAACTGAAGTTCTCGTAAGTAGTTTGCGTGAACAAGCTTTGAGTGATGTACTGGATACGCAAGACTTGCTTTGCGTGAGACAGACGAGACACAAATGAGGTTTGCGTAAGCTAAGTGATGTGCGAACTGAGCTTTGCTTAAATCAGAGATTACACAAACTGGACTTTGCGTAAATAGCTTGAGACGCAAACAAGACTTTGCGTTAGATGTTGAAGACGCAAAGTAAGCTTTGCGTGATACGAAGGATACGCAAACTGAACTTCTCTTAAGCTGTTGGATACGCAAAGTAGCTTTTCGTGATGCACTGGATACGCAAAGTTCACTTTGTGTTAATAACCCAATGCGAAAAGTTGAACTCCTTGATACGAAAACCTGAAATACACGAACAAAATTAGTAGAACACGCAAATCAAACTATGAACTTGCGCAAACTAGGAAGAACTTGCGCAAAGTTCAAATCTAGCGCAAGACAAATGAAAAACAAGAAAACTTCCAAAAAGTCGATTTCTAAACAAGAATTGATGAAATTTTCTTATACAAATACGTTCGAAAACAACTTTTTAACACAATTCAACCAAAAATTTCGATTAAAAACCACAAAATCAAATTTTCGATTATGTAACAGTACGTAAAACTCGACTTTTCTAGAGAACAAAATTTCTCAAAATTGACAATCAAAACGTGAATTTCTTGAAAAATGATGTGAATCAAAGATTTTCTTCTAACAAAAACGAATCCAACAAGACAAATTTCAAAGAAATTCGATTAAAAACACCTCTGAATTTGATGAAAAATCAAGAAAATCGATCAAATTTTCGATTTTAAACCACAAATTCAGAAACGAAAAATACAATCTCTCAATCCTCTCAAGATTCAGATGGCTCTGATACCAATTGTGAGTCCAAGATCAATGAATCTTTAGAGAGAGAAAGTAGAGAGAGAGAGAGAGAGAGAGAGCAATGAGCGCAAAGTAACTGTATATTGAATATGGCGTGAAGGTTCTTACAAGGAAACAAGACCAAAGGGACTTAAATACCCTTGGTCAATACAACACAGAATATGACTATAGACACAGTATTTGACCAAGCCTATAAATACAATGATTACTATAAAATCAGACTTAACAATGCCAATGGCCAACTGGTTAAAATCTCGACCCTACCCTCGACTCACCAACTGGGCCATAAAATAGGTCGATGATGGTAGAAGTTTAAACACATGCACAAGTGCATGTTGTACTCATATGCAACAAATCCCATTCACTTAAGGACTCAACACCGTTGCACATGAATATGATTATGCATATAAGTATGTTCAATTTAATTTATACAATTAAAATAATGACCTAGACCCTTATGCTTAAAACATTAATTTAGACATGTATAGTATGAGATACGGCTAGGCGATCCTTAACACGAGAACTAGACGAGTCGCTTCCTAATGGAATAATTATACGAAAAGATTTTAAGGGAGTACACGAAGATTTTTGGGGTGTTACAGTGAGCAGGTTCGAAAATCACTTCTGAGCATAATTGTAGTTGATGATCTTCAAAAATAATGCCTCTATGATTGAAATCGATCTCAACACAGTGAAAATTGATTTTCGAACTAAAATCCTCAAAATTCAATCGATTCTTCCAATTCTGTTGAAATTTAAGCTTGTAATTGACTCCATATGATTCGATTTTGAGTATAGAATCAATTTAACATCAAAGCTCAGCCAATTAAGAACCAAATTGAAAAATTCGAAATCCATAGAATACTATTCATCGACAAAGTTACTGTTCCATTGAAAAGAATAGCAATCTCGATCGTTTCGATGAAAAATTTCTTCGATTAGGCTCTGATACGACTTGTTAGTCCAGTAGATCACAATATAATCAATGTAAGAAGATAAACAAAGATGAATTGGGAGGGAAATGTTGTTTATTCACAATCTAGAGAGAGCCAATCGTTTCTCTCTCTAGGAACACTAAGAACACGTACAAGTTACATTTTGAAATGAAAATTTTACTTCTAATAATTACAACATATGTCCCTATTTATACCCTATCACCTTTGTTTACAAATAATCCCAAACCCAATGCTAAAAATGCAAGAACCAAAATACAATAATGATGACTTTACAAAACTTCCAATACTTAGAACATTTTATGTTCTAACAAAGGGGAACCTATGAAACCCTTGATTTTTGTCTTAAGATGTTTGAGCATCTGGATGACGATAGTGAGACTGGAAATTGAGGATCTTTGGTCTGGGAAATTGAGGCGCGTAGTTTCGAGACGTTGAGTGTCGATCAAATTCATGCACAACATTTATTCTAAAATATATTGCATCAATTATTTCTCATGTTTCCGAAATCATCATGTGAAATTTTATAATGAAATTATAGAAAGATGTTTAGCACAATCAAGGTTTTAAACCATGATTTTAAATATGCATACAACTACTTGATTGCATGAGGTTGCAAATTTTGCTGAGACCTCCTTTATTCTTATTATTGTCCAACGCTGTTTTCGGATATTGCGATGTTTGTATTTCGATGTTGTTTAGGGTTTTGGGCAAGTAACAACAGTTTATGACCTTAACATTGGATCTCCTCCACATATGTTAAGGTTTTGGACGAAGAGTTAACTTCCATTATTTTGATGTTTGAGTTTTATTGAGAATTTTATTCCATGAGATTTTGTGGATTTAATGGGGTGATTTTAATGACGTCCAGTGGTATTGTTTTCCTTGAGCTTTGTGTGAGTTGTTTGGTTGCATATATTATGCATACATGTCTATTTGGAACCTCTGTCATTGTGTTTTAACTAACGTTTTAGAACGATGAGACCATATCATTATTTGGCTTTGAACTTGAAACTGACATAGATTATTTCATGTTTTTAACTAGAGCGCATACACATATCACTTTACTAGTTTTGTGAAACAAACCGTCTCATGCAAGTTTTGTTGTGGAATCTTATTCCGTGTCGTGTTGTGACTAAAGAAAGAAAACTTTGGGTGTTTGATATCATGAAAATTTTGTTTCAAGTTTTGCAAGCATTTTGTCGTATGTTGTTTAGTGCACGAATAAATTTACACCATGGCATGAATAAACGTACGAGGAGTATGTGATAGCTCATACTAGAGGTTGTTTGGTGTGTTGCGGTTATTGACACCACTTTTAAAGGTTCATGCAAATACGTTATATTGAGTTGCTTGTATGCATGGCTTCGTAGCCATTATCATTGGTCAAGAGCATTTAATTCACGCGACCTAAAGCTTGAAATCGATTTAAAAGTTATCAACGTTTGATAAATCGCATGTACCTATTGTTTTACTAAGTTTGAGAAATAAACTGACATATGTGGGTCTTGTTGGAAATTTTATTTCATGTCATTATATGATTGAATGAGAAATTTTTGGAATTTGATTACGTGAATTTCCCCTTCTGGAGTCTTGTACAAACGCCCTGTTATACACTGTTTTAGTACGTAAAATTATTTCTCATTCATAGCGTAAATTGATGCACATTAGGACCATAGAGATCCATTTGAAAAGTTTTTTGTGTATCTTTGTATATTCTCATTATTAGCTTGAGCAATGACCAAACGATTTTCGAAATGGTTTTATGTGTGTGACGTTTGAGACCGCTTTGTACACCTACCGAGTAAATGGTAGTGGATTTTTATTCGTGCGACTAATTGTTATAAAGCTTTTGCATTTGGAAGTTCTATAGAATTTCAAATTGGCATAATAGTTTGAAAAACCTTGAACTCATTAGAGTTATTGATGCAAGTTCCCCTTGTGTTAGAGGTCATGATTAAGGACTAAAGGAGTCCTCGGTGATTGAAGTGTCGGAGGACCTAACTTATGGTTGGTTTCAAACTTTCGATTCCAGTTGTATGAACTGGTTCACACTTGGACAGTTGAAATATTAGATTTATGTATAAAACCACGGGTTAAAGCATTGGTGGTTGCTTGCCTACGGGTCGGATGTGTGCCATCCGGGTGAGTTTTCGGGAATAAGGAAAATATGGTGATTTGTTTGTTTGAATTTTAGTGCCATGATAGGTGTCAACTTTAATTTCTCAATGCAAGTCTGGATTGAAATATGTGGGGTCATACCCACGATTGCAGTAAAGTCGTTTTGAGGATTAGTGATGATGTTTGATTTTGAGGAAAAAAACCATTGTGGTGCTTCAGTACACTTCCAATGAATCCTGTGCATTTGCAATTTAAGTGTTAACTTTGAGGAGATTAGACATTTGTAATTAGAAATCAATCATTGGTATTCCAGTAATTGTCAAGGCTTTAGCTGAGTTGACAATCGATGCTTGAATGCGCTATGAGAGTTGTATAACCATGGAGTTTGGGGTAGTCCGCTCTCTACAGATGGTGTGCCTGTGTCAACTTGACGAACGAATCTAATATTGTGTTGGACCGGACCAAGCTAGTTGTTAGGAAATTTCGTCAAAGAAAGGACGATAAATCTTTTATGATATTGATTATTGGAGGAATTAGTGAAACCGTTGAAGTAGTCCTTAAGTAGAAGTTGATCATTAAGGAGACCTTAATTTGTCGGAAGTAAAAATATCATTTTATGAAAGTAGCGGGTGACCGACCCAACAATTTTATGTGGATTCCTTATCACTCGGGTAAAGTCAACTTGATTGTGGATACATGGAATTGAAAGTAGTATGGGCAAGCGATGGTTGGATCCTTTCTAGAAATTTTGTTGTGTTCTTGGAGGCAAGAAAAGAGTGTAACGTAATCCTATGAAGGACGATTAGAAGTATTTAAGGGTCAAGTTCGTCTTGGGTGTCCTTAGTGGAAGTAGTTAATTGATATCGTAAGCTACTCTTGAGGTGATAAGTGAAATCTAAGGTTGGGAGAAAACTAAGATCTTAATGATAGATAAATGATTTGATAAGGACTCGAGTTTCATTTCGTCATCGGTAAGGTATATCGAACGTTGAGATCGGGTGTGTGGCGGCTTGTTATGAGAAATGCAGTGACAACCTTAACCGGGATGTAATCGGGTTCGCATATGAGGCAAGGCATCGTGGAGGAATCCCTTTTGGATAGAGCACCAATTGATCTCGCTAAATGCGACGTTGGGTGTTTTGGTCGAGGCCACGAAATCTCTTTTAAGGTTGGGAGGATTGTAACACCCCGAAATCCTTGGTCGAAAAATAGGCAGAAAAATGGCGGCAGTGCTCTGCGCTACTGCCCGCGCGGCTCGAACAACACGGTGATCCGCGCGAGACCCGTTTAGATTATTTGAAGTGTTTAACTTATTAAACTTTGTAAAACACCCACATTTGGGATTTTTGGGCATTTTGATAAATGTGTCATAAAGGAATGTATTTTGATGATTTATTGCATAAATGGATATTTGGTCAAAAAAACACTTTTAGTGTTTGTCGGGTGTTATGCATCATTCATCGAATGGGACGTTTTGAAAGTACGAATGTGTGAGTCCTTTGGTTTTGGTCATTCCCAACCTTGGGGACATTTTAGAAATAGTAAACCTTTTGGGTTTTGGGCCAAAGGCCAATTGTGATTTAAGAAACAAATGATTTTGGGGAAAGACGTATTTTGGATTATACAATCATATTGGCTCGCGTATTTTAGCCGAAAGTCTGTTATGCCTTTTGGGGCTTGATTTATACTCAGATGAGTCTTGGAACATTTGTTCATTTTTGCTAGCTCGATAAGGAGCCTTTGACGTATGGTGTACTTAGTTGCATCTTATTTGAGAGTTACATGTTTTGAATGCGTTAGTTCATTCGTTGGAGTCATGTAACGTTTTAGACTGTAATGCATGGGATCCATAGGCATATGAGTCAGTCAATTGGTTTAGTTGGGGACTTTATCCCCGTTTTGGGACTAGAAATCATTTATGGCTAGCGGGAGCTCGAGGTATAGATCGTGGGTGGTTGAACTCGATAACCGTGTAACCTTTAGTGAAGGGCTCGAGGTATATATCATGGGTGGTTGAACTCGATGCCCGTTTGTAATCCATTCTAGTTATTCATCGTGGAATTTAGTGTCCGCGTTTGAAGTCTAGTGAGTGGTCCCTAAGTCATGTTTTTGTGTAAGCTTACGGTGGTGCTCTGCAGAGCCGTATACGGAGCTAAGTCTTGCGGTGGTGCCCATTGTGAGCCAGATACGGGGACTTGTGGCTTTTGTGGTGACACTCATCTAGAGGTCGAGTAGACACTAGGGTCATTTGGGTATCTTGTGGTGGTTGCTCGGTAGGGAGCCGTATACGGGGATCCATGATTTTATGTGAAGCTCGAGAACATCGAGAAGTGGCTTAACTTTGTGTGCCCGCCACATTCGATGGAATTCGGGTCTCCCCCGTCACTGAAAGGTGTTGTTTTAGGTATTTAGTTTTATTATTCATGTTTTCGGTGACGTTTTGTTTATATGGGTTTTTATCCATGGTTTATGGGTTGAGTATTATGCCCCACCCGTGTTTTAGGTGTTTCGGGATATAAAGTTTTATCCGTGTTTCATAAATTGGGAGTCCGCTTTCTGTTCTCATTTTGAGTGAATTTTGGGTTGAATTTAATTTACGAAAGAACGTTTTATATTAGGATCTTAGTCCTTAAAACAGTTTGATTTGGAAAATGTTTATATTAGTGTCTCATTCGTCTAAAATGCATATTGTTGGAAAACGAGTCGTTTTCATATTTGAAGCATATCATTTTGAAATATTATGATTTCAATTGAATTCTTCCTTTTTAACGATATATTTATTAATGATGAAAACTCTTGAACTCACTATGCGTTAGCCTAACCTTTTATTTGTCGGCATGGGCAATAGGTTCCAGTTGGGAATAATCCTAGTGACACTGTGAAGTGAGAAGTGCTAGTTACGTGCTTGGGGGTGATTAGCTTGTTGAAGTCTTCCGCATTTATTTTGAGAAGAACAACTTATATTTAGGGTTAAGTAACACCCGTTCTTGGCTTAGTCCTTGTATAAGATTAGGATTTATAATTGATGAGGTTATATGTAAAATTTTATTTTGGAGAATTATCAAGTTTTGATTTATAGGAAGAAGATTTATCTATTACTTGATGTAATATTGAAAATTTTAATTATTTGTTTTTACCAAATTTGAGGGTGTTACATATCTCCTTAGACATAAATACACATAACTGTATTAATGTATTAAAGTCCACTTATTTTGTAAATCCATTTTATCCTGTGAACTTGTAACCAAGGGTATTTGGGTCTTTTCTCCAAATTCATAATTTTAGAAATAATTCATATTTTTAGTAAAATAAACTTTCTTAATTTCATCAATTATTTCATCTCTCTCTCTCTCTCTGGCGACCTCCCACTCCGGCGATCTCCTCCCACCCCGGCGATCTCTCCCTAATTCCGGCAAGTTTCATAATTTTTTTGGAGTTTCATATTTTTTTCGAGTTTCACGTTTCATAGTAGAAAAAAACATATGAAACTTTGAAAATATATGATTATTTCAAAAAATCTAAATATTCAAATAGGAGAAAATATATGAAACTTAAAAATTTAATTATTCATATGAAGGAAAAATATGAAACCATTTATGAAAAAAAATAAAACCGTTTATGAAAATATATGAAACCGTCTCCGGGAGAGGGAGGACGTCGTCGGAGAGGGAGAAGATCCTCATAATCATCATATCTTTCATATACGGTGTGCGTGAAAAACCACCATATTGTATGTGCAGAAAACTTCTATCACTTTCATCTTCGTGAAAAACACCGTCCACGGTGGTGCGTATGCAGAAAACCCACTGAAATTTTGAAGGATTCGCCGGAGTTTGGCATCAAATGTCCTTCTTCTTCATGGTGGTCGCACATCTTCGTCTTCGTGAAGAACCACCGTCCACGATGGTGCGTATGCAGAAAATCCACCGTGAAGAACCACCGTCCACGGTGGTATGTGTGTAGAAAACCTACCGTGAAGAACCATCGTTCTTGTTCATCATGGTGGCCGGGTTTTTTTTAAGAGAGATTGAGAGAGAGAGAGATGTGAGATGAGGTAATTATGGAGAAAATTAAGGAGATAATGTAACAATAATTAGATAAATTCAAATTAATTAATAATTTTAAATTTAAAATATCTAAAAAGTATTCCCAAACTACCCTTTCTCTATTTTTTTAATAAATTTAAATGCAGAAATTTATCAACCGTCGATCAAGATAATGGATGACCGTTGATGATCAAGATAATGGATGACCTAGATCGGTTTACAAAGTTTACAAGAGAAAAAAAAGATTACAAAAGAAGCTCCCTTTATGTATAAGGGTCAAGTTCAGGGGAAAACCTCAAAAAAACGAAAAACTAAAGAACAACCTGGTAGCCCTTCATCTGGATGGTATGCACTTGTGCATACAAGTAATTTGTAACATGCACACATGCATATGCACAAGTGCATTAAAAACCAAAAAAACAACATAATTTATCTGTATGCACAAGTGCATACCGTCCAGATAAAAGGCTATCAGGGTGTTCTCCAGTTTTTCGTTTTTTTGAGGTTTTCCCTTAAACCTCCGTCTTATGTATAATTTGCTATATAAGAAAAACAAGTAATTAAAGTATGCTAGATGGGGGTTTTCCTTAACCCTTTTAATTGATTAATTTTAAGAATTGATATTATTCTGAAAATAGTTACGAATACGATGGAGTAGTATACTAGTATTATAGTACGAAAGAACTAGTAAATAGTATTTATTACTTGCGGCTCACGTAACCCTCTTGTGTACAAGTAAAGTTGCAGCGAGTACAAGCAACATTAAATTCAATGGAGTATGTTTATTCTCCACGTTTTCGTCTTTTAATTGAATTTTGTCGTTATCCATTCATTGTCTTAGATCATGTTATTACACTTGCCTACGTAATGTCAATCCTTGTCCTTTCTCCAATTTCTAAATAAATAAAATTATTTCAATGAAATTAAAAAGTAATTTCTATAGTTATTCTATTGTCAAATGTCAATGTGAGAATAGATTATAACATTTTTTCTAAAAAAATTAAAGTCAAATAAATTATATTTAAAAAGGTATTGTTTTAGTTTGATTTATATTCGTATATTTTTGTCATTCCTATCTAAACCTGCTTATATATTATTCATATATATATATATATATATATAGAGAGAGAGAGAGAGGTGAGTTCAAATAAAAACTCATTTTTTATTGTGTACATGAAAACAAATCTTAACCATTGATCAAAATTTAGAAAACTAATCAATGGTTAATAGATAATAAGGTTAATTGGGAAGTGATTAAGGATAAAATTGTAATTTTGAATCGACGTCTACCTTCTTTGATTTTTTTTTTTATTTTTAATCAAAAAAAATTTACCTCCTTAAACTTTAAACTAATTTATATTAAAAATTAATGATATTTTAATCAAACAAATTACATCAAAAAAACGAGAATTTCGTGCTCTTCGATATGACATCCATCTCGATATAGTTTTTTTTTCTTCGTTTTAACCGTTTTTTACGTGAAATTTTATATATGTGTTATATTCATTATGAATATGCATGCATGTTTTCGGGTGTCCACGTTCAGTATGAATAACAAAGGTGAACGTTCATTCACTATTCATGATGAATAATACCATATGCAGGATGAATAATACAATATTCAGGATTTTTTTCGTTTTAACCGTTTTTTACGTGAAATTATATATATGTGTTATATTCATCATGAATATGCATGCACATCCTCGGGTGTCCACTTTCAGTATATATAACAAAGGTGAACGTTCATTCATTATTCATGATAAATAATACAGTATTCATGATGAATAATACAGTATTCAGGATGAATAATACACGAATCCATGATTCATGTATTATTTATCATGAATCGTGTATTATTCACCCTGAATATTTTATTATTCATCATGAATGATACATTATTCATAATGAATAATATAGTATTCAGGTTGAATTACACAACATTCATAACGAATAATATATGAATTCATGAATCGTGAATTATTCACCCTGAATGTTGTATTATTCATCATGAATGATACATTATTCATGACGAATAATACATGAATGACATGTTAAGATGTGGAGACGTGACACACTCTCTTTTATTCCCCGATTCACAACAGAATTACTCGATAGGTTCTCGATTTGTCTTGATGGGTGTTGGGTTACGGTGCTGAAGAAACATGATGCCTTACGACGTTGAAGAAGGTGATGTCGAGTTACATACTTACGGTGTCGAGGCGTCGTACAAACTTGAACGTACATAAATATTCATTATGAATATAACACATATATAGCATTTCACGTAAAAAAACAGTTAAAACGACAAAAAAAAACTATATCGAGATGGATGTCATATCGAAGAGCACGAAATTCTCGTTTTTTTGATGTAATTTGTTTGATTAAAATATTAGTAATTTTTAAGATAATTTATTTTAAACTTTAATTGGGTAAAAAGTTTTTAATTATAAAAAAAAAAAAGTCAAATGTGGTAGGCGTGTGTTTAAATTTTCTTCCACTTTTACCTCTAAGCATTTTAAAATTAAAAACTTTATTTAATATGAGTTGTTGGATCAAAAGAGACCGAGTGGCTGAGATTTGTCCTCACGTGCACAATGAAAAATGAGTTTTCATTTGAACTTTCATCTCTCTCTCTCTCTCTCCCTCTCTCTCTATATATATATATAGAGAGAGAGAGAGGGAGAGAGAGAGAGAGAGATGAAAGTTCAAATGAAAACTCATTTTTCATTGTGCACGTGAGAACAAATCTCAGCCATTAAACAAAACTTATAAAACTAATCAATTGTTAAAACATAATAAGAATAATTTAAAAGTGATTAGTGATAAAACTTGAAATTTGAATTATCGTCTATATTGTTTGACTTTTTATTTTCTTTTTTAATTAAGAAACTGTTACCTCCTTAAAATTTAAAATAGTTTATCTTAAAAATTACTAATATTTTAATCAAACAAATTACGTAAAAAAACGAGAATTTCGTGCTATTCAATATGACATCCATCTCGATATAATTTTTTTCCTTTTCATTTTAATCGTTTTTTACGTGATATATATATATATATATATATATATGTGTGTGTGTGTGTGTGTGTGTGTATGTGTGTGTGTGTGTTATATTCATTATGAATATGTATGCACATCTCCAGGTGCCCACATTCAGTATGAATAACAAAGGTGAACGTTTATTCACTATTCATGGTGAATAATATAGTATTCAGGATAAATAATATAACATTCAAGATAAATAATATACGAATTCATGATTCATGTATTATTCATCATGAATCGTGTATTATTTACCTTAAATGTTGTACTATTCATCCTGAATGATTCATTATTCATGATAAATAATATATGAATGACTCATGAAGGTGTGGACACATGTCATACTCTCTTTTGTTTCCCGACTCACAACCGAAATTTGGTTTAATTCATTATGAATATGAATGCGCATCCCCGGGTGTCTCACATTCAATATGAATAACTAATATGAACGTTCATTTATTATTCATGATGAATAATATACTATTCAGGATGAATTATACAACATTCAGGATGAATAATAATGAATTCATGAATCGTGTATTATTCACCCTGAATGTTGTATTATTCATCCTGAATGATATATTATTCATGATGATTAATACATGAATGACTAGTGAAGGTGTGGAGACGTGACACTCTCTTTTTTGTTCCCTGGTTCACAACCGAAACTCGACAGGTTCTCAATTCGTCTTGATGGGTGTTGGGTTACGGTGATGAAGAACGCGATGTCTTACGACGTTGAAGAAAGTGTTGAAGAAGGTGATATCGAGTTATGGACTTACGGTGTCGAGGTGTTGTACACAATTGGACGTACATAAATATTCATAATGAATATAACACATATATAACATTTCACGTAAAACACAGTTAAAACAAAAAAAACCATGCCGAGATGGATGTCATATCGAAGAGCACGAAATTCTCGTTTTTTTGATGTAATTTGTTTGATTAAAATATTAGTAATTTTTAAGATAATTTATTTTAAACTTTAAGTGGGTAAAAGTTTTTAATTAAAAAGAAAATAAAAAATCAAATATGGTAGGCATGAGTTTAAACTATCTTCCATTTTTACCCCTTATCATCTTAAAATTAAAAACTCTATTTAATATGAGTTGTTGGATGAATAGAGATGGAGTGGTTGAGATTCGCCCTCATGTGCACAATGAAAATTGAGTTTTAATTTGAAATTTACCCTCTCTCTATATATGTATGTGTATGTGTGCATATATACATACATAAACATAAATATAGATGCATACATCCATGGTTATATGTATGCAAGTACGTATAAATGTGTGGATTTATATGTATATATACAGAATACAAACGAGAAAACCCACTGAAAACAAACTACTCACCCGACACAATTGTCGAATACTAATGTTAATAGAAATTACATAGCAAAACAAAATAACACAAAATCATGAAATACATGGGAACATAAAGAAAACATGTTTCTTTGTAAATCCTCCGTATTACCTTAACATTTTTAAAGTAGAAATACAATTGAACAAACAAACAACTGCTACAAATGGAGCAATTTATAGATGGACAAATTTGTCGTTAACTCCGATCTAGGTGTTTTTGTTCCGTTCTATATTTGTGAACTTCGATTTGGTATTATTTTCTTCTTGACCCAGAAACTTAGATCTACGTGTTTCCTTCTCGTGGAAGATGTGGTCGAGGACGAAGAATAGCATCAAAGGTGAAGAAAATGGTGAGTTTGTTGATATAGATCATGATTAATGAAGAAAATGGAATGAGAGAAATTTAAAGAATTTCAAATATTGGAAGATTATATATAAGCATGGGATCGTGTGAGAATAACAATTATGGTGAGAATGTTGAGAACACTTTTGAGCCTACGGAGGAGTTGATTTTTTAATCTAACTTCGTTTCCCTTCAACTATTTTCAGTGCCTTCAACTATCTTCATTTTTAGTCACTTTCACAAACTTTTACATATATTTAATTACTTTCACATGCATGAATTTGTTAAAGTTTCGGTCATGATGATTAAAATAGATAAATTATAGTAGATGAAGATATATGAATGTATATAAAGGTTTTTACTAACCTCCTTATTTATACAAACTTTACAAACCAATCACAATCCTTCCTTTTTTTAATAAATGGTTATTAAGAAAGAGGTGGAAAAAATGTAGTAAATGAAATAAATGAGGTGGTTCCTTGTTATGAAATTAGTGAATCGAGAGTAAAAAAGGTAATGTCACTCATAATCTGATTTTAGAAAACGGTCTAAAATATCGAGAATCTCTCCCACGATTTTATCTTGATTGATTACATGTGATGATATTGATCTATTCATGGGTTTAAAATGTGACTCTTGAATGAGTTTCATTGATGAACATTGTATAGTTTCATCCAATATTTATTAGTTACAAACTTTATCTATGAAACCTTTTCTTATTGAAGATACAAATTCAAATAGTATTCATGCACAAGTCATCTTTGTTAATGAAAACTTATATTAATCCAAATAGATAATTATTATTATGGAAACTGTAGAACTAATTAATTACTATTTTGATAATGATTGCCTAAATAGATAGTTATTATTTTAATGATTGCGCAAAATTAGGGATATTATTATTGAAATCGCAAAAGTAATTAATTCACATGGAAAAAGATAGAATTACCCCTACAACAAATAAATTGGCAAGAAAAAAAAAGGTTGGAAACTAGATGGAAGGTTGTGATCGGTTCGTATAGGTTTTACAAATAAGGATTTTAACAAAAGAAGGAGGATTTATGATATATATATATATGTATATATAGCATTAGGTTCATTTGAGAAATAGTAGATGTATGAGAAATAGAGAAGTAATCATAGCCTTTCATATGGTCAAGATCGGATTTGACCGGTCAAATATTGCGTCTTTGACTGGTCAACAATTGCGGTTTTGACTGGTCAAAAGTTGCGGCTATTCCAAAAATAGAAGGATAGTTTCATAATTTTTACAAATACACGGGACGAGTTCATATATGAACATGTATGATTCACATATGAAATGTATGTTCATAAGTGTAATTCACATATGAACCCTTTTAACTGATTCATATATGAACTAATTAACTGTAAGTTCATATGTGAATTAGCTGAACTAATTAACTGATTCTCATATGAACTAATTAACTAATTCACATATGAACGTATAGTTCATATATGAATCACATAGGTTCACATATGAACTCGTCCCGCGTAAAACTATCCCTTTATCTTCTACAAACCACACAAGGAATTATCCGGTACTTCACGGTCAAAGCCACAAATGTTGAACAGATAAAGGGCTATGATCATTTCTTTATTTCTCATACATTAGCATTTCTCAAATTAACCTCTCCCTATATATATATATATATATATATATAGAGAGAGAGAGAGAGAGAGAGAGTTAGATTCATATGAGACTAGTAACAAAATAAGAGGACAAGAAAATTGTCGAATCACATGTGATTTTACACTAAAATCACATGTTAAATCACATGTAATTCACATGACTTTGGTCGCGACCTGAAGTTGCGGGCCAAGCACCTTCTCACCCTTGCGTTAATCGTGTTCCGTAATCGCATGTAAAGTCACATGGGATTTGTCCGTTTCTTGTTCTCTTATTTTGACCATGTTCTTGTTTGATCCCCCCCTCTATGTATATATAGTGGAATTTCAAATAAGAAAGTTAAATATCGTGAGAATGAAAGAAGGAAATGTTAAGGGAAAGTTCACTAATTTTTTTGAAAATAAGATGCATATGTAAGCTGAAGTTACAGATTATTCATATGGGTTCACATATGAATGTTCAAGTGGATTTTTTTCAATGATTCACACATGAATCTTTCTTTCTTACCTTCTCACAATATTTAGCCTTCTTATATGAACTGACCATATATATATATATATTGTTAATCTCAACCATTGGATTTGTGAATAATACAAATAGACATTCGACCATAAAACATTTATAAATATATTATTGTTCTTTGTCGCAAAAGGATCATATCTGATACACTCTCTTTATCGAATTTCATGGTCAAACAATGTGTTGGGAACTGAAGAAAAACTCAAGTATGGTTAATGCTGCTGGTTAAGAGTTAATACTGCTAGAAGACTTAAAGGTTAGTACTGCTGAGTGTTACTACTGCTAGTAGTTAATACTGCTAGTTAAAGTTAGTGCTGCTTGAACAAAGTTAGTACTGCTTAGCTAGTTAGTACTGCTAGTGGTTAGTACTGCTTAGTAGTTAATGCTGCTAGAAGGAAGTTAATGCTGCTGAAGATTAATACTGCTTATATGGTGAAGATTCGTATGAAAGGATATACATGGAAGCTTAGAGATATACATAGAAGATATACTGAAGATATTTTATTTATTGTAATTATCTTTGTATTCAGTATATATATATTGTATTGTTTAGAATAGTTAGATAATTTTTAACTTTAGTTTTTATTCTTTTAGAGAGAAAAACAACCTCAAGGCATAGATCCTAATTCTAGAGAAGTAGAATTCGTATTGGTGAGCCTGTTCATCAATATTGAGGTTGAGTGAGTAATCTTGTAACTTCAAAGCATTCAATAAAAGCTTACAGTTTGTTATTCATATTTTCTGTGTTGATTTTCTGTTTGATTAAATATCAAAGTGTTATTCCGCAAACTTCTTTGATATTGTTTCTGAGAATTAATTCTTGTTGAGAATTCGATCCTGACAAGTGGTATCAGAGCTAAACTCTCTCAGAAACAGTTATTCATCATGGAAAATCTTACAGAATCAAGCAGTACTTTGGTCTCAAAAGTTCCAATGCTTAGATCCAATGAATTTGACATGTGGAAGATCAGAATCAAGCAATATATTCTCCTCACAGATTACTCTATGTGGGACATCATTGAGAATGGCCCATCTGATGAAGGAAAGATTGGTGAAGATGGCAAAAGAACCCCTCCAAAGACAGATGCAGACAGGAAGACAAGGCAGACAGAGATGAAAGCCTTGAGCACACTGCTCTTGGCCATTCCAAATGAGTATCAACACCAATTCTGCAATTGCACTGATGCACAGATGCTCTGGAATGCTCTAGAGAAGAGATTCTCAGGTACCAAAAGTACCAAGAGAAATCAAAAGGCAATCTTAAAGCAACAGTATGAAAACTTCATCTCAACTAAGAATGAGTCCATGACTCAAACTTTTGACAGGTTTAATAAACTAATTGGTGAACTAGCTACTATGGGAGTACAGATTGATCAAGATGATGTGAACAGAAAGTTCTTAAGGTCCCTTGGAGATGAATGGACCATGTACACTGTGTCATTCAGACAGAATGATCAGTTGGAAGAAAAAGAACTTGATAATCTGTACAATGATCTTAGAGTATTTGAAGCTGAGGTGGAGGCAAAGAAGAAGCCTTCTGGATATATTCATAATGCTGCACTCCTATCAGCATCAATTGATTCTACTGCTAACCCTGAATCAGTTAATGCTGCTAATGGAACAAACCAAGAGAAAGGCACTGAAACTGTGTTTGAGGCCTTTCTGGCAAGTCATGGAAACTCTTCTCTCATTAATGATGACTTGGAACAACTCAATCCAGATGATCTTGAAGAGATGGATATTAAATGGCAAATGGTCATGCTCTCCATGAGAGTTAAAAAGTTCATCAAAAGAACTGGGAGGAACAACTTCTCCCAAAGAAGAGAAGATGGAGCAGGATTTGACAAGTCCAAAGTGGAATGTTACAAATGCCATCAAAAGGGACATTTTGCTAGAGAATGCAGAAGTGGAATGTCTCACAACAACAACCATCAACAAGCTCAATCTGGAAGCTTCAACAGAAACTCTGCACAAGCCCTTGTATCTCAACAAGGTATGGGGTTTGATTGGAGTGATCAAGCTGAAGAGGCTATTCAGAATCAAGCTCTAATGGCTAAAGTATCTGATCTCCCATCTGAGGTAAGTTCTAATCTCTGTTCTAAAACTTGCATAGACACTGTTAAAAGGTACAGGGATCATAATAAGAAGATGAGTGATGACCTTAAGAGATTAGAAAAAGATATAAAAGACTATGTAAGGATTGTAGAGAGATTTGAAGATCAGATCAAAGGTTTTCAAGCCAATGAACTACAACACTCATATGACACAAATTACTGGCAGTGGGAGAAAAAGGATTTAGAACTTAAACTGACCAAATCTAAAGAGGAGTGTGAAAAACTGAAAGAGGAGCTAACCAAGGTTAAGCTTGATGTAGAAAAGTTTTCAAATGCTTCTAAAGCAATGGACTCTTTACTACAAAATCAGATTCATGATAAGCTGAGAAGAGGAATTGGGTACAATGCAACACCTCCACCATATAACAACAATTACATTCCTCCTACTTCAGACCTGTTAGACACCAAAGATAGGAAGGACTTGCCTGAGGGAGCCACTGAAATAGATCCCTTAGATAAGGTAGTTGTTGAGGATAAGACTGAGAAAGAGGTTGGCAAGAGTAAGGAGATCAAGGTGAGTGGTGAGATTCCTCTAGAGAATAACATTATCATAAATGATGATTGTGGAAGGGCTTGGATCAAATCCAAGGACATAGAGAAGACAGAGGGAAAGTCTGGTAAGGTCCATTACAAACAGACCACAGTTGTGAATCCAGGTCCTTGCAAACAGTGTGATTGCAATAAAGCCAAGAGCCTAAATTCTGGTTTAAAAAGAGGAAATCAAAGAAACTGGAATAATCAATGGGCTCAGAAACAAGGGGTTGATCTGAGTAAAATCAATAGACCAAAACCTTGTTTTATCTGTGGCAAATTGAATCATCTTGCAAAATTCTGTTATTTCAATCCTATGAAACAAAGGATGAATTTCCAAAGATCCATGCAAAAACCCTTTGGTTATAAGAAAATTGAAAAGAACCATGTGGCTAAGAAAACTGTTAAAACTAAAAGCCACATGAAGAAAAAGTCTGTTAAAGAAAGTGTCAATATGTGGATTCCTAAAAGCACTAAAACTGTTAAAAACTGTCAATATGTCAATATGTGGATTTCAAAAGCTTCTTTTGATGAATCCTCCCTGTGGCACAGAAGGATGTGTCACATGAATTTCAAGACTATGAACAATCTTGTTAAAAATAACCTTGTAAGAGGTTTACCCTCAAAAGTCTTTTCATGTGATGATCATTGTGTTGCTTGTCTTAAAGGCAAACAACACAAAACTTCTCATAAGACCAAAGAGTTAAATTCTGTTTCTACTTGTCTCCAGTTATTGCATATGGATCTGTTTGGTCCTACAAATGTTATGAGTATAGGCAAGAAATCTTACTGCTTAGTTATTGTTGATGATTACTCCAGATTTACTTGGGTATATTTTCTAAGGACTAAGGATGAAACAAGTGATCTTATCAAATCCTTTATTCTAAGAATTGAAAACCAAACTAATCAAAGAGTAAAAGTCATTAGATCAGATAATGGAACTGAGTTTAAAAATCATGATCTAAACACCTTTTGTGAAGAAAAAGGCATTGAGAGACAATATAGTGCTCCTAGGACTCCTCAACAGAATGGTGTTGCTGAAAGGAGAAATAGGACACTAATAGAGGCTGCTAGATCTCTGTTGGCTGATTCAAAATTACCTATTACCTTCTGGGCTGAAGCAGTTAATACTGCTTGTTATGTCCAAAACAGAGTTCTAGTGGTCAAGCAAAAGAACAAGACCCCATATGAACTTTTAAATAAAAGAAAACCTTTTATTGGTTTCTTCAAACCTTTTGGGTGTCCTTGTACAATTCTAAATACCAAATCTCACTTAGGTAAGTTTGATAGCAAAGCAGATGATGGATTTCTTGTGGGATATTCATCTCAGAGTAAGGCCTACAGAGTTTTTAACTCTTCTTCTAGAATAATTGAAGAAAGTGACAATGTCAAATGCAATGAGAACACACCAAATCCTGTTGGGTCTGGACCTCAGTGGCTATTTGACATTGACTCACTAACTAACTCTTTTGGTTTCAGTAATGAGTTTACAGGAACAGGTAGTGGAGAATCAGAGATTACACAAGTTCAAGAAAGTATATCTAAATCTGTGATTTTTCCCATACCCACAGTAAATGAAGACTGTGAAAAGGAATCATTTACTGAACCAAGTCAGAGTGAAGAAGACACTAGAGATGAGGAGACTCAAGAATCAGAAGTGGCATCTGAAAACACTTCAGTTGAATTGCATGACTCTAATCTAGAGGCTGGACTGAATGAAGAACCTAGTCATAACACAAGAGTTCAAAAGAATCACCCTCCACAGCTGGTAATAGGAGATATCTCTTCTCCTATGATGACTAGACATCAAAGCAGGCTTCAAGAAATGCAAGATCAACAGCATACAGTCCTTTCTTGTTTTCTATCCCAGCTTGAGCCTAAAAAGGCACATGATGCTATGAAAGAATCTAGCTGGATAGAAGCAATGCAAGAAGAACTGTTACAGTTCAAGCTACAAGATGTATGGGATCTAGTAGACCTTCCTAAAGGTCACAGAGCAATTGGCACAAAGTGGATTTTCAGAAACAAGAGAGATGAAAGAGGTATTGTCATAAGGAACAAAGCAAGGCTGGTGGCTCAAGGCTATACTCAAGAAGAGGGTATAGATTATGAAGAAGTTTTTGCACCTGTGGCTAGGATAGAAGCAATCAGACTATTCCTAGTCTATGCTTCTTACATGAACTTCAAAGTCTATCAAATGGATGTAAAAAGTGCTTTTCTCTATGGATCAATTGAGGAAGAGGTATATGTCTGTCAACCACCAGGGTTTGAAAACCCAAGCTATCCAGACAGGGTATACAAATTAAAGAAAGCACTTTATGGACTACATCAAGCCCCAAGAGCATGGTATGACACTCTGTCATCCTATCTCTTGGAAAATGACTTTGAAAGAGGAGTCATTGATAAGACTCTATTTATCAAAAGAAAGAAGAAGGATATCTTGCTGGTCCAAATCTATGTTGATGACATTATCTTTGGATCTACAAGAAACAACATGTGCAAGGAGTTTGAGGATTTAATGCATCAAAGGTTCAAAATGAGTTCCATGGGGGAACTTACTTTCTTCCTTGGACTCCAAGTTCAACAGAAGTCAGATGGCATTTTCATATGTCAATCCAAGTATGTGCAGGATATTCTAACCAAGTTTGGCTTCTCAGAATCAAAACCTGCCAGCACACCTATGGAAACACATAAGCAGATCACAGCAGATCTTGAGGGGGAGGATATGGATGTGCATCATTATAGATCCATGATTGGCTCTCTCATGTATCTCACAGCATCAAGGCCAGATATAATGTTTCCAGTCTGTGTATGTGCAAGATTTCAAGTTAGGCCAAAGCAATCTCACTTTCAAGCTGTTAAGAGGATATTCAGATATCTCAAAGGGCAACCCAGATTGGGACTTTGGTATCCTCATAACTCACCTGTTGACCTAATAGCATACTCAAACAGTGATCTAGGTGGGGCAAACTTGGACAGAAAATCTACTTCTGGAGGATGTCAGTTTTTGGGTGCTAGACTAGTCTCATGGCAGTGCAAGAAACAAACCACAGTATCCACATCTACAACAGAGGCAGAGTACATAGCAGCTGCAAGTTGCTGTTCTCAAGTCTTATGGATTCAGAATCAAATGTTGGATTATGGGGTAACCTTTCTACACACTCCAATCTTCATTGACAACAACAGTGCTATTAGCATTGTAAATAATCCAGTCAAGCACTCAAAGACAAAGCACATTGAAATCAGGTATCACTTTATAAGAGATTGTAATGAAAAGAAACTTATTCAAGTTGTCAAAGTTCACACTGATAATCAGTTTGCTGATCTATTCACTAAAGCTTTTGATGTGGGTAGATTCACTTTCTTGGTCACAAGTGTGGGAATGATAAACTCTGAATAATCTTCTTCTCAAAAAGTGGTTTTATACCTGTATATTTTTATTCTTGGGGTTACTAATCTTCTTTTTCAGGATATGCATAGCAGTACTCAGTGTTTAGCAAGTTTAAAAGGAGTAAGTATAGTTAATACTGCTAGTAGTTAATACTGCTTTCAGTTAATACTGCTAGTAGTTAATACTGCTTTCAGTTAATACTGCTAGTGGTTAATACTGCTTTCAGTTAATACTGCTAGTAGTTAATACTGCTTTCAGTTAATACTGCTAGTGGTTAATACTGCTTTCAGTTAATACTGCTAGTGGTTAATACTGCTTTCAGTTAATACTGCTAGTGGTTAATACTGCTTTCAGTTAATACTGCTAGTGGTTAATACTGCTTTCAGTTAATACTGCTAGTGGTTAATACTGCTTTCAGTTAATACTGCTAGTGGTTAATACTGCTTTCAGTTAATACTGCTAGTGGTTAATACTGCTTTCAGTTAATACTGCTAGGAGTTAATACTGCTCTAGGTTAATACTGCTTATATTCCGAATACTATAAATACTCTTTGCCCGCCTAAAAGTTCATAACGACTCTTTGCATACTGTTCTCTTGCGCTCAAAACCTTTTCTCTCTCAAGTTCGAAGTTTTCAGGCACGTTTTCACTAAGATCAATGGCATCCATGACTTTCATCGACGAGCACAACGAGATTGCGATGCTACAAAAGCCAAAGCAAGCTTCAGGATTTCATCAGATTGTGGATTTCCTCAAGACAAGCCACATTGCGCATGCTCTCATTGTATCACCTACAATCTACATTGAGCATCAAAGGCAGTTCTGGGCCAATGCAACCATTGTTGTGGAAAATGGTGTGCAAATGATCAAGACAAGAATCTGTGATCAACCACTAACAGTTACTGAAGAGGTTATTCGCATCAGTCTACGTCTAGACGATGCCTCTGGTATAACTTCTATCCCTAATGATGAACTGTTTTCTACTCTGACAAAAATGGGGTATGGAGGCCCATTGGGTGTTTTTAAGTTCTCAAAAGCTAAATTCTCACCTCAATGGCGTTTTCTTGTTCATACCTTGATGCACTGCATTTCTAAAAAGACCACTGGATGGAGTGAGTTCAGCAGTCCCATTGCTTATGCTTTGGTCTGTTTGGCCACTGCCAGAAGGTACAATTTTTCACAAATGATTTTCAATGATCTTGTATCAAACATGGGAAACAAAAAGAGTTTTTTTATGTATCCCAGGTTTGTTCAAGCAGTTATCAACCATGAATTGACGGATATACCTCAACCTGTTGGGGTATATGTACCTAAACCCCCCAAAGGCAAGGTTTTCTCCAATATGAGAAGATCTGCTGGGGACTCTGAAGGAGTTGACACCCCATTGTTCTCTACAATGATGGTGGTGTCCCAAACCAATGAAGGTATGGCAGCAGGGTCAAGGCCCCCATTAGACCAACCCACTGCTAGCCAAGCCCAACCTTCCCTCTCAAAATCAATTCCCCAGTCCCTTCTTGAAAAACCAACCTCTCCCATCACCCAAACCTACAAGAGAAAACAGGTAAAGAAGGCTCCTTCCCTTCTTGTACCACTACCCACTAAGCCTATAAGCCCTCTAAGGGAGAATTCTCCCCTAGAGAATATCCAAAGGGAAACCACAAGGGTGTCTCCCAACCCAAAGGAGGTGCTCTCTGAGGAGGAGGTAGAGCATATGGGTGATGAGGCTGCCACTACTCCTGCTAGCACAGAGGAGGAAAGTGGTAACATCAATAAGACCTCCCCCATGGCAACTTTGAATGAGCAATCATTTGAAGGACCCTGGTGCCAAGAAACCACAGGGGTGGATAGTGCTTCTGCTAGGCAGAAGACATCTACTAATAAAAGATCCAATGATCCTTCAATAGGGGGTAACACTCCTGGAGAAGGTGAGGACAGATATAACTATGATGAATTGATGGAGACCATGGGAAACATCAACCAGGATGTCATCAAGCAAGGAAAAGAAATAGAGGAGATGAAGCTGATTATTCTATCTCAACAAGTTCAGATCACCAAACTGAAGAAAATGGTGACAAGATTGTTACAGAAAAGGAGAAGGAAGCAGTTTGTGCTAAAGAGGAGGACAAGTGTTGAAGATGATTTCAACAAGGGGGAGAATTCAGAGGCTGAAGCAGAAAAAGAAAGTATTTCTGAGATGGGATTTGATGTTAAGGGGGAGAAAGCTGCAGAAACAGAAGCACAAGAAGTAGAAACAGATAATGTTCAAGCAGTAACAGGGCTATCTGTTGAAGAATTGGAAATAGCTGAAACCTTAGTAAAAGCAAAGAATGACACTCCTAAGGCTACTCAAAAGGCTAAGGGAGTGGTCATCAATGAAGGAGGCCTTGAAAAGAAGACACAAGAAAGAAGTGAGGCAGGGTTGAAGGATACAAAGGGTAAAGCTAAGATGATTGAACCTGAACAACCTGCAAAGAAGAAAATTCAGATAGAACTGGATGAAGAAGTGGCAAAGCAGCTTCAGGCAGAAATGGAAAGGGAGGAACAACTTCAATCTGAGAAGGATAGAGAGCTTGCACTGAATATGGCCAGAAAACTAAATGAAGAGTATCAGAAGAGCATGAAAATAGCAGCTCAGGCCAAGCAAGTACAAGTAAAAAGGATGCCATTCAAAAAGCAGAAAAGACAACCCTCCAAGACCTTTTTGGCCAATCAGGAAAGAAGAAAGATGATAAACTTCCTGAAAGGTGCAATTGGTGTTAAGGGGGAGATGTTTACTCATATGGCATACTCTCAGGTTGAAGAGCTATACAGGAAGGAAATGACAAAGCTCCAAGGGGATTCCTCTCAAAGGGAAGAAGCAGAAAGAAGGATGAAAGAGAGACATGATCTCAACATCCAACAACCATTCCCTGAGAAAACCACACCTTCCAAAGAAGAAGCAGAAGAGAAGAAGGAAGAACCTGGAAATGTTGGTAGAGAAGCCAAGTCTGGAAAAAGAGTGAAAACAATTGCTCCAAAAAGGCAGTTGAAAAGGCCTAGGGTGGAAGAAACTGAAAAGGAAGCAGAACTTTCAGTCACATCCCCAACAGAGCCAGTACAGAGTCCAGAGCAGGTCACTAAGCAAACTGATGAAAGTATGGATCCGTACATGACAATAGTGGAACCTTTGAAAGCTGTTCCAATCTCTATGCAAGCTCCAGAGATCATCTTCTGGGATATTCTGAGAGACAATGGAAAAAATTTCTTCAGAATCAAGAGAGCTGATGGTTCATTTGAAGCTTATTCAACATGGGGGAAAGTCATCAGAAGTTGTTCAAGAGCTGATATGGAAGAACTATATAAAGTTGGGATGAAACTTTATGAACCTGTGTTGAAAGGTACTGAAGAGAATCTTCTCAAAGTGACATTGGAATACTTGTGCATGATGTTTGAGCCTGCAAGAGTGCACCATAGGATTAAAGATCATATGCATGAGTTCATATTCAAGAAGATTGACAAATGGATACTGTTTGAAAACTGTGGAGTATACATGATTACTATTGACAATTGTTATCATGAATACTACCTGGTGGACAAAATATATGAGCATAGCAAGGAGAAGTTAGAAGGGATGCTTAAAGCTACACTGGTTTGTACAAAGGATTCAGAAATGGCCAAGATTGTGGTGAGAAGAACTGTAAATCAAAGCTTGGGCCTAGATCCAAATTTGGGAAATTGAATCATAGGTGTTGAAAGCATCTTGAAGAAGATCTGAAGAACTTGACTTCTTTTCCTAAAAGTCAAGTTAGGGGGAGATTGTTGGGAACTGAAGAAAAACTCAAGTATGGTTAATGCTGCTGGTTAAGAGTTAATACTGCTAGAAGACTTAAAGGTTAGTACTGCTGAGTGTTACTACTGCTAGTAGTTAATACTGCTAGTTAAAGTTAGTGCTGCTTGAACAAAGTTAGTACTGCTTAGCTAGTTAGTACTGCTAGTGGTTAGTACTGCTTAGTAGTTAATGCTGCTAGAAGAAAGTTAATGCTGCTGAAGATTAATACTGCTTATATGGTGAAGATTCGTATGAAAGGATATACATGGAAGCTTAGAGATATACATAGAAGATATACTGAAGATATTTTATTTATTGTAATTATCTTTGTATTCAGTATATATATTGTATTGTTTAGAATAGTTAGATAATTTTTAACTTTAGTTTTTATTCTTTTAGAGAGAAAAACAACCTCAAGGTATAGATCCTAATTCTAGAGAAGTAGAATTCGTATTGGTGAGCATGTTCATCAATATTGAGGTTGAGTGAGTAATCTTGTAACTTCAAAGCATTCAATAAAAGCTTACAGTTTGTTATTCATATTTTCTGTGTTGATTTTCTGTTTGATTAAATATCAAAGTGTTATTCCGCAAACTTCTTTGATATTGTTTCTGAGAATTAATTCTTGTTGAGAATTCGATCCTGACACAATGTCTAAACCCGAATATCTCAAATGAAATAATTAAGTGTTTTGGGATTTAGACCATCAAGTTGATAACCTTGAATAAATCATATTTGTTGAAATCTGATAGAAATGTCTGTCTGCAGTCGGATTCTCAACACACCTTCGAATTATTCTAAGTGTTTGATATCTGATAGACTTTACTTCATAAATGTCTATAATTGGAAACTGTTGTATAGCTTATATTTCAGAATAGACAAAATAAGATTTTTACTTCTAAAGTCTTGTAACTATCTGTATTGATTAAAAGTGCAAAAGCCTTCAACAAAGTCGAAGATTAGTTGTAGAGAGGTCAAGATAGTCACCAAAGCGGATTGGTTTGTCATATAGCTGAAAGAAGATCAATACAAGGTATAGTCAACTAGTAGTCTAAAAAAAACTACTACTGGCAAGCCGGATTTTGAAGTACAGACTTGTCCAACAAGTTTGGTTCACCAACTCTCCCAAACTCTCATCCTAGTATGGGAACATGCAAAAGCATGTCAGCCAAAGTATGTTCTAGAGCATTATTTAATTTGTGCCATTCTTACTTTACTGTTTCCTCTGCATACAAAGGATGGGATGGGTTAACAAGTGTCCACATCAACTACAAAAGCTGAAATTAAAAGTACAAGCATGCATGGATAAGCAAATCAAATGAAGATACGTGTTAAAGTTGAAAGAAAACCTTTAATGCAATGGAGGCCATAAAATGTCTTCATTGTCATTGTTTGCAAATCACCCGTTTTGAATGAACTTATTTGTGAAAACTTTAAAGTAAAATCGGCGTCAAAATTTAAAGACCATCTTAGTCTTTCAGATCTGAATAGAATCACCCGTTTTGAAAGAACTTCTTTGTGAAAGCTTTAAAGTAAAATCGGCGTCACAATCTGAAGATCATCTTAGTCTTTCAGATTTGAAAGAGATCCTTCTCTCTTCTCTCTTTCAGTGTTAATAAATTTTTCACAAGTCATATGGTTTAGGATCACATGTCTTACCTTTCTAGCTTCCGCAACATATCTGTAATTTTATGTTTGAATAAAATATATAATTGAAAATTTACAGTGTTTGTATTCAACCTCCTCTTTTACAAACACCTCTTGTGTAAGTCATAGTGGTCTAGGACAAACAAGTGGTATCATAACGGTTTGTTTAATTTCATTAACAAGATCCGAAATGACTTCCACGTTCACTTAATCTATCGAAAATTGTAACACCCTTAAATTTGGAAGGAGCAAGTAGTTTAAAATTTTCAATATTACATCAAATAAAGAATAAAATATCTTTCTACAAATCAATTTCTTTGAAATACCTCAAATCAAATTCTAGATATAACGGTGTTAATTTATTAACCCTTTTACATTACTTTTTATTTCATTTTCCCTTTGTTTTATCTACCCAAAGTAACCATTGAGTCTATTTTATCTCCATTTTAGTATTTTTAGAGTTAGTCATGATTTGCTTATATTTTATCATAAATTGGATCTCAATTGGGCCTTAAATGGAATTTTGCAGGATGAGGACCAAAACCATAGCAAGTGCTATAGGTTCAAAGACGGAGTGTTGCATAAGTGTTGGAGGACCGTACAGGGCCCTTTTTGGGCCAAACACAACAGTTGACTTTTAAAGACCCATGGGTTGAATCTGACTTTTTGGAAGACCTTGAGGGCTTACATCATCAAAGCTTACATCATCCCAAGTAGTTGCTTTAGTGTCCAAGCGTAAGTTTACTATAAATATGTATGATTGGTTACTTCAAAAAATATCTCATACTCTAACCTTTTGGTTATTACTTTTCTTTTGCATTAAGCATTCTAGTATTTTAATTGTGTGTTGGTTTACTTCAAGAATCGAATTCCTAATTTTTAATTTACGATTGCAAGTTTTAATCCAAGTTTGTTGTTCGAAAAATCAATTCTCTCACTCTCTTAATTTTTGTTCCAAGTTTGCATTAAATTTCTGTGACGTTGTGAAATTGATCTAAACTATAAGGCATGATATTAGATTTTATAATCTTCTTGTGACTTGAGATTAAGTTCCATCGGTGGTGATCTTCAAGTTTCTCAAAGTTTACTTCGTTTTCAAGCAACTGTTCGTTTTTGTAACATAACTTGTGTGGCAAGTCTCATAACTTGGCACTCAAGTTATCAAGTGCAACTTCACTTTTTCTTTCACTTTTCCCTTTACTTCTTTAAAGTCAACAATCTTGCAATTTAGTTTACTGCATTTTCCTTCCTTGAAATTTAATTTATTGTCTTTTCCATTTCCGTTATTTACTTTCAACAATTCACTTTACTGTTATTTACTTTCCAGTACTTTACTTTTTGCAATTTACTTTATTGTCATTTATTTTCCTGCAATTTACTTTACTATCTTCTCCATTCCCGTTATTTCATTTCAGCAAATTACTTTACTGTTATTTACAATTCAACAATTTATTTTCAATATTTTTCGTTTATCTTATTTATATTTCCAATCCTTACATCATTCGTAAGAAAAATCCAAGCAATGATGGGTTTAAGACCGAAGCCGATGTAAGAGCAACAAGGTCTTTCTAATACAACATGGTAATCTAATTATTTATTTCAGGTGATTATTGTTTCATTGAAGATTACATTTCATTAGTTGATAACTAATGTTATGTATGAAAATGTATTAACTTTTAGATTTAAGATAAATGTGAAAAACCTGAGATAATAGGAGAAGACTATAAATCGTTTTAGCACCTAACAAATGATATACTCCTACGGTGTAGGATGGTAACATTGTGTTGTGCTAGGATTCACGACGTCTAACATAAATAATATCGTATCGATAGCACGTGAGCCTGTGTGTACTCTTGGGAGGCCATTTGACCCGATAGTTGATATTGTGGCAAACTATAGCACCAATTCTTGGTTCTATAAGAATGTCCAGATGCTATAACATCTTTTTGTTGGATCACTTATTTTTGTCGTAATAAAGCTTTGCACTATTTGCTTCTTCTCTAGTATGATTTTTTAGTTGATAACTCAAACAAACCTTCATAAAGATTTCCTCGAATTCGCCATCTGAAATCAATTTTTAAAGATTGGACTTTCGAATAACTTTCACAAGCCTTCCCTGTGGATCGATATCTGGTACTTTTACCAATATTACTTGTTACGAGACGATAGTAGATCAAGGTGTATACTTGCACCGAGGTTTATTTAAGTGAATCTCAAAGGCTTGCATAAATCTAACAACAAACCTCAACAATTATTAACCCAAGTCTTATACAAAGACTAAATAAAGGTCGAGTATTACTAAACCATTATCAATTGCTATCTCCAAAAGTGCGGAAGGCTTCACCCAAAAGTTACACCCTCCACGTGCATCTAACTAGCACTCAACTCTTCACAGTGCTGCTAATACCATTGCCCAAAAAGGACTTGATGCACATGCCGACAAAGAAAAAGGTTAGGCTAACGTCTAGTGAGTTCAAACAGTTTTCATCATAATTATAAAATAGTAAAAATGAAAGACTGCTTACTTAAAACATAACTCCTCATTATGAAACACATTTATCGTAAAAGCAACATCTTTCCAAACCCACTCTTTTCATGAGGAAAAACACTAAACCAAAATACCCATTTAATATGAATTCAAAACCCAACACTCACTCCAAAACACAATGGAGTTAAATAACCAAATCTTGAAAACACAGAAAAAATTATATTATCCACATCATCTAAAAACATGTATAAAACTCAATAATACAAAACCACAAATCATGGATATCAATCCATACTCAAAACAACATTGAAAAACATGAATAATACATAATACCTAAAACAACACCTTTCGATGACAGGGGAGACCCCTTTCTATTGAACATGGAGGAACACAAGGTTAAGCCACATATCTTTGTTATCAAACTACACCTAAGATCATGACTTTATTGTATGCTTTATTAAGCTACACCTCAAGTCTCCGATTCCTTTAGTGCACCTACTCAATATGGATGTCACCTCAAGGACACGGTACCTTTAGTGTGCACGCCTCACTTGGCTCCACTTCAAGGATACCCAATCTTATTGCATGTTCGTTATCTAGTAGAGTTCCAACCTCAAGATCCTCATTCAAAGTTTAGTGTATACTCTCTAGCATTCAAGATAGGAGTCTCAACTCCTTACTTGATAACCCAAGACGTTTATCCCTCATACATAAGAGTTAGAGTATCAAAACTACAAAACCCACAATCGCAGAGTCCAACCCATAAAGGTTCATCTCTGCAACACCGGGACGACAACAATGCCTACTCGTACATTTTCTCCTAAAGTGAGAACATCAAGACTCATCACTATTCAAATATGACTGACTCATATGCCTATGGATCTAATGCATTACAGTCTAAAATACATGACTCTAATTGAATGACACACACACACACAACTCAAAATTGTATTCTCCAATAAAATGCAATAAATGCAAACCATATCCAAAGCTCTACATCGAGCTATTAAAACCAGACGAATGTCCCTAAGACTCTTCAGAGTCAAAGTCGCACTAAAAGCTCAACAAATCAATTGACAAATCAATAAAAATCATGATATGTGATAAAACGTATTTGACTCATGTTTATGCAACCACAAGATCCACAACATGATTAATATCTAAAAACTTAACTTTAGTTGGGACAAATCGTTTTCCGAATGAAACCATACTAATTATATATTCAAACGTCCCATAACGCAATAATATGCATTTTTCCAAAACACACACACACACACACTAACAATGCATTGTCACCAAATAATCTCCATTTGTGAAGTCTAAATCAAACCATATTCAATCTAAACAACACAATTCAAATCAAACAATCTAGAGAGAGTGTAGGGAGAGAAACTATCATATGTATTTCTTGAAGTCACAAGATTACAATCAGTATGCACACTCCTCTCAGTTACAAGGAACTCTCAAGACACTATGCTATTTATACATGACACTTCTCTCACAAAGCATGAAAGACAAAATACAATAAAAGTCAAACTAAAAGTCAATACTTGATCTAAACAATACATTAGCAATCTCCCCTTTTTAGATCAAGCATTAATGATAGGTCTGCCCCAACGAGAATGACTTCCTTGTCTGATTCTGAGCAATGATTCAAAGATCCTTATACCCCTTCTGAAATGAAGTTTATCATCCAAAGCATCCAGCACTCGAACCAAAGCAAGTCTATCAAACTTTCCAAGACCTTTCTCTCCTCTTTTAACTTTCTCTTCATTCTCTTTGAAATTCCTGTTGAGCTGGAGTCTGACCACCTTGATTGTTCCATCTGAGAACTTTGAAAGCTCTGAAATCCTCATGAACCTCTTCTTGTTCTCTCCATTTTTGTATACAATTCCAAGCTCTGGTTGATCAATAACTGTGAATAGATCAAGATTCTCCAAGTCTTCATAATCCAGGTTAGGCTTAGTCATGTTCACCCTCTTCTGATTGGTCTCCAAAGAAAGTTGGAAATCATAACAGTAAGTGTAGTTGACGTGCCTTCTCATGAATCTTTTGACGACTTCTAAGGCAAACATAATATTCTCCGGACGTAATGTCATGTTCCTGAACAGATGGTAAAGATATTCAATGTCGTCTACATCCAGATGAGAAAAATCTGCTTTAGAAAATTCACAGTGTGAAAGATCTCTTCTTTGTACATAAAACAATGGATACCAAACTTTTCTGTGAAACTTTCTCAACTTGACATTTTTAACAGTGACAATTCCAGATTTGTTCTTTACGTACTTCTGAGACTTTCTTTCCCAAGTGATCAGCCTTGCATATTCCTCCTGAACATCCCATGGTAAATGAGAAACACCCAAGACCTTGTGAATGTCTAACTCCCTGACCCTGTGCACAAACATTTTCTTCCTGTCCTCTTCCAGAAACGGTACTCTCAAAGCATTCCTCATATGTTTGATTTCAGCATCAGTAGGTATAAGAGTTGCTTGAGATGCATCTGAGGGTCCTGCTTGGGTTTCAACAGTGTTAGAAGGGAAAAAGGCTTCAGGGTTGGTTTCATGTATTGGGCTTGGGAATCTGTTTGGGCTTGGAAAAGTTACAGGGCTAGGTATTCTGTTTGGGATAGGTAGGCTAGTTTGGCTAGGTGGGATTTCTGGGCTAGGTGGAGGTTGGTTAACTGGGCTAGGTATGTTTTCTGGTTGGTTGGAAAGTTCAGTAAGATTTATTTCTTTGAAGGAAGGTATTTCAGGTGGGGTTCGGGTGGTTTCTGGAATTTCATAGTGCACAGGACTTAGTTGTAAGTCATATGGTGTGCCCGTTAAGATGTCAAGGATGTTCTCATTACCCTCTTCATCAGAATCCATCAAACCCTCTCTTTCCTCCTCTTTCAACCTCCAAAAGTTATCATACTTTTCATTCGCTGTCTCCTCTTCATCAGATGAAAGATTGATAATATCAATGTCAAGTATCCCAGTTAGCAACATAATTTCATCTCTTGTAGCAACCTTAGGCTTTGCAACCCTTGGTTCTACCTCCTCATTAACATACAACATTATCTCATCAACTTGCTCATCATCTCTTGCATCAGTCATCTCAACATCTTCTCCCTCTTGAGTTTCAACCTGAGCAGCTTCAGTATCAGTACCAGTTCTTTGTCTCTTACTTATCTCCCCCTCATGATCTTGATCAAAATCATGATCATGTCTTATACCGAGAACTGGTTGAGCTTTGCAAGAATCCTGAACTGCTCGGGTGAGATTTTGAAGATTCTGTACAACTTTAGACTTGAAAGACTGGAATTCTGCAGTAGTAACATAGTCTGAAGGTACCTGATGTTGCTGTGATCTCAATAAACTAACCAAATCAACCTCAAATTCATCAGTTGGTGCTTGTGAAAGTAACTTGGCATACAATAAAGATTTCAGCTCCTCCACAGATTGATCAGCAGGTTGTACTGGTGGTGGTGGAGGTGGCTGAACAAGCATCTCGACAGCTGGATCTTTTCCTTTCAACAAACTTTTCACTTTCCCCAGTTCCTCCTCAAATTTTGCTGCCATACGTTCTTCAACAACCTTTAAGGCGCCGTTGAGAAACTCCTTAGACACGAAGTCTGGGAAAATAATACTGGGTCACTTAGACTTCCCGTTAACACAATAGTTGAATATTCAACTGTGTGTCCTGTGTTCAAAGCTGGCATGGTGGTAGCAATGACAGGACTTCCACTTGATCCTCATAGTCTGGATTGCAGATCTACTACAAGTGTTCCTATCGGGTCACTTAGATGTCTGATGGTAGTAGAAGGTTTTATGAGTGTCCTAGGAATGGATGTTGATAAATCAAGTGGCGCTAGACTCGATAGTGCACTGAATGACATTGATCTCTGGGGCAGTTGAGCTCTATTTTCAATACCTACACTTACCGAGTGAAAGGTAGATAGTGCATGTGCTAAAACCCCATGCAAAGATGAGACTATGGCCTGTTGAGAGGCTATAGAATGGATGGTTGAGGTGTGCAATTGCATAAGTGGGCTACTTATGTCTTGCACATCCGATCGCAACACATGCGACGAAGTACTAGGTGTGGTTGCCCTTTTGGATCTGTAGGTTAGGTTACATACTCTCTCACCATATTCTTTTTCTACATTTTCTCTCTGCCTCACATTATCTTGATTTTCTACTTCAACTCCCTCAAATCTCCTTATATCTCCTAGAACATTTCGTATATCAGTAGCAGGTGTATCAATCTCCATGTCATCATGATGTAAGGAGACATCGTCTAGAAAACCAAAACTGTGTTGCAGATTTTCATCTTCAACATCAACATCATTAATATTCTCCTATTGATGTTCTGAAGTAGCAGAAGGAATAGTATCTGAAGAATCTGCCTGTCGATCCGACTCTGTGTCAGAGTTCTCACCTTCATTAGCAATCTCTACCTGAGGACTTGATTGACGAATGATAGTCCTGTCAGGTTGAGATGTAGAGACTTCTTGACGAATGGAAACTTGTGCCGAAGTCCCCACAGCTTCGGGTGGAGAATTCTGACCCCCTCCTGTATCCCTCTCAGCATTTTCTCTCAACTCTCCCCGTCCCTGGACTCCCGTAGTCACAGGAACCCTCACCGACTCCTCTCATCTAAGGTTGGAGTCTTGGGTAGGGATAGCCGGTTCTGGCAATCCCATCGACTCTCTATATTCCCTAATGCACTCAGAGTTCGGATTGGCATAGGAAAACAAAGTTGCTGGAATAGGCATGGAGTAATCAAAGGTCTTTTTCTACTTCTTAAGATATCGCATTTCAAACTCAAGAGAAAGATCATGTTAAGACCTTTTTAGGATATCTCTATTTGATCGGATCATACTTCGAATGATCAACTGAAGAAACCTCTGATATGGCACATATAATGGTTTCTTTGAAGTTCTCTTGCTGATGGCCTTTTCATAAAGCTTCGGCCAAAATGCCACTGAGTAGTCTACGTGTAGATCGTACACGATAGCATGGAAAAGTCTCAAAGTGTGCATATTGGTAGTCAAGGCCTGAGTTCCTTAAGGTCAAACAACGGTTGATAATGGAGAACATCTGGTAGTAGAATGGTGGTAGATTCGTCTTTTTGAATTCGTTGATCTTTGTTAATGAACCCACATACCCTAAGGCGCGAATGCCTTCAAATACTTCTGAGTCAACTGGGTATGGGTCAAAAGTTATTCTGACCTCTCGAGAGTCTGCCTCAGGTAAGTCCAGAATAAGTCTGAGTCTTTGGTATGTCAGAACTGAAGTGAATTTATCAATTCAGATTTGGAATAATTCAATCTTGTTGCTTTGCACCACATACTCGATAGTTTTCCAGGCCTGCTGCATGTATAGCAAAGGAATTGATGCAGTGTCTGTCAAGGCCTTACTGATTGGATGACTTTTCAGAATTTCAATGACCAATGGATTGACATTGAGGACATCAAAATCTACATGGTGGTTGTTAGGATAGAGCAACAGATTCTCAGATGGACTGATTAGGACAAGATCAGGATCTACACCAATAGCTGATTGAATGTGAGATCTGGAAGATGGTATAGGAGTATCTTAGGACACATTGGGATCATTTTCATCCATATGGACAATTGGATCATGAGAAATTTCTTCTGCCATTGAGTACCTGAAAAAGATAGAAAGTATTGGATAGAATCCAATATGTTAGCAATAAGCACAAAAACTTGTTTTTCAGAAAAAGATTTTGATACACACAGTATCAAGTACAGAATGATTGTACTTTTGAGCACACAAGATAAGCACAACGTGTTGCAAGAATCAAAATGCAACAGAACAAAAAATTACAGAAAGAAAATGACTCAACTGAACAAAAATAACAAAAACTGAACAAGACACTTGATAGTTTGATTTTGTTCTCATAAATAAAGTAGTATTGCATGAACTCTCAATCATCTGTAAGGGTTAAAAAAATGAACTTTTGAAAAAATATCTAAGTCCAGAACTCTCATGACAAAGAGTTGGACTAGAACTCGCAGACCATAAGAAACTCGCATGATACCAAAACTCGCAGGAGCATGTGATTCGAACAAGAACTCGCATGACATGGTGTTTAAGGTTCAAAAATCGCATGACCAAGTGTTTGAGTATAAAACTCGCATAAGCAAGGAATAACTCTAACAACATTCACAAGCTTGTGTTCTAAGTCAGGAACACTTAGAATACTGTTTATTTGAATTTTTTTTTGAATTTTTAAATTTTCAAAATCAAATTTATGCCCTTTAGATTGAAATTTCTTATTTGAATGAGTTCAATGAGGGTTTAATTTCAGTTTTAATGTTAAGTCCATAGCAAAAACCCAAATAATTAGTTCGATTTAGTCCAAGAAATATTCAACAGTTCGATGGTCTACAAGAGTTCATAAGTTTGAATCATAGTCCAAAAATCCCAAGTCAAGGTAATCCTGCAAATAATCAACAAACGAACACAAAACCAGATGTAATATCGAGTTCAAACAATAATACACACAACAATTAAGAAAAACAAATTCAAAGAAACAAGTATCGTGTTCTTGAATATGAACCGACACAAACAAAAAAAATCAAACAAAAACCCTAGAAAAATGAAAAATCATACTGGAAAACATACAATAATCGAAGAATAGACATTAACGAGCAATAAGAGACATCAAAATAGTCAACACCTACACTGATTCGAAGATGGAAGATGATGAAATCGAAAAGTCGCACAAAATGTTCGAAAGAAAAGTCGCTAAGTGAATGAACTCGCAAACACAATCTGAGAGAAGTGAGTCATAAAAGGGAAATCATCGAATATATACTCTGAGAGTTTAATGACACGTGGCACGGTCTGATTCGATGACCCACTTCACGCAAAACAAAGAAAAGGCACTTGCCGCACAATGAAAGGCAAGAATGTGTGTTCACTTCGCGCGTGAAGCTATGTGCGTGAAGTGATGTGAACAGTAGGAACTCGCAATCAGTGGTGTGCGTGAAGTGGAAACATACCTGAAACTCGCAAACAACGGTGTGTGAGAAGTAGAAACACGCATGACATATGATGCGTGTTTTGTACTTCGCACAACCTTTGCTATGTGCGAAGTGAGAACTCGCACGACACTGTGTGCATGTTCTACACTTTGCGCATGCAATGGTGTGCACGTAGTAGAAACTCGCACAACACTATGCGCATTCTATACTTAGAAATTTTTTGAGAAGTTTCCAAAAATGGAAACTTTCCAAAAATATTTCGTTCCACTTTCCAAAAATGGAAAGTTTATTAAAAACACTTTGAAACCCAAAAAATGCAACCTTTTCTCTGAAAAATACTTTCTGATTTCAAAAATCTTTTAAAACACAGACTCACACACCCACTTACAGACTTTACAGTTATGCTCCCCTTTGAAGTGTGCATTGTCTGTTTTCTCCCCCTTGCTTTTTGCAATATGCTCAGCATACTGAAGCATGAGTCCTGATCTGACTTGATCAGAAGTCAAAGTCTTGACATTTAAGTCCGGGTTCTGATATGATATAATCAGAAGCCAAATTGCCTGCTCCCCCTAAACCTGTGCATCCTGCAAAACAGTTTTCACAGGTTTTGGTACCCATATACACTTGGGTCCTGGTTTGTCAGATTTACGAATCCACTTCTCAATAGGTTTATATCTTTTAACTACACTATTCTGAGAACTTATTCGGTAAGTACCATACCAGTTGTGAGCAGACTCTTTTTGCACGAAATCATTCTCACCATAATAAGAACAACAAATTTTTTTTTCAGCCAACCTAATAAGATGATTAGTAGAGTAATACATATCAGGTGAAGCAAAAGATTTACCTTTACGAACTTTGTTCCTTCTAACTTTGGATGTGGTCGCAGATGATTTCTGAACAACTTTGCTATCTGAAGAACCTTTAACAACCCAAACCATCTGATATGTCCTTGATTGCTTTCCAAGAAATTTATTTTTAGAACTAGCTATTCCATCAACAAAATGATTATAAAACAGATTAGTAGGACGAATCTGACTTGTATCAACAACTTTTGTTTTGATATTTTTCTTTCTTGAAACTTTTTCAGATATAAAACTGGAAGCATATTTAAAAGAGCAAACCGATTCAGTTGACTTGTCAAGAGGTGATTGATCAATCACTTCTGCAGAAATCTTTTATGACAAATCAACGTTTGCAACTTCCAGATCTTTTATCTTTTTAGATAAAAGATTCTTTTCTTCAAGAACTGTATCAAATTTCATCTGTAAATCAGATCTGGCCTTCTGTTCACTTAATATGTCTGATGATAAAACAGTTAGTCTTTTAGAGAGCTTTGAAATTTCATTTTCAAAATTTTGACGTTCAAGCTCAAAATCCTTTTCCAAGTTCTTGTTCTTTATAGATATTTCATTGAAGATCCCAACATTTCTCTTTTCAAATTTCAAATTTCTTCTTTTCAATCTCAAAAGACTTCTTCTTTTTTTGAAACATTTTCTTTTCTTTTTCAAGCAAGTCTTGTAAAACTGAGATTTGTTTGGGAAATTCAACTACTTTTTCATCAAGAACTTTTCTCTCCTTGGCAAACGTGTCTCTTTCAGTAATTAATATTTTTTCAAATTCAGACACTTGCTTAGAGAGTTTGATACATCTCAGCTCTAAATCTTTCTTTTCTTGGAGAGCTTTCTTGGAAAAATCAGACAATTTTTTGTTGTAAATTTTCTCCAGATTAGCTTTTTCTTGATCTTTCTCTTTTTCTGCTGGAAGACTTTTCAGTAGCTCAGCATTTTTCGCTTCCAAAGCAGAAATCTTTTCTTCAAACTCTTTTACTTTGCTGAATAGACCAACTGATTCTGCTTTAATATCTAATGAATTCTTCTCAGTTGTCTTTAGTTTAGTTTGAAGAAGATGTATCTCTCTTTCTCTTAGTATGATTTTGTTGGTCCCGAAGGTGCTTAACAAGTTTGTAGAAGGGGGGGGGGGGAATACAAACACAAGATTTTAAAGTTTAATAAATTGTTTATTGATAAATCAAATACAATTTACAAGTCTGTTGCGGAATAAGATTAAGTAGGACTCAATCTAAACAAACTTAAGAAAACACTAAGACGGTTGCACAAGAATATAGAGAATGGGGGATTTTAGAAGTATAGAAAACAAGGGTTTCTATATTTTAGAAATATGAAGGCTTAGGGGCTATCTTCAGATAGAGTTGCGATCTTTCTATTTATATCCTATGCATTAAATGCATGGCAGGGCACTTTACACGTGTCCTTCATTGATTGTGATAATCCAAGATCAACTAAATCTTAGAAAGAGAAAGTGTAGATGCGCCAAATGTAGTTCTATTCAAAATGTGCAATCCAAAGTTACAAGGAACAAAGGCCACAAGGGACTTAAATACCCTTGGCCAATACAAGACATAAAGCTCTAAAAACACAGTATTAGACCAAGTCTATAAATACAATGATTACTATAAAATCTGACTTAACAATCTCCCCCTTAGTAATCATTGGCGCTCCGGTCTTCCATGTAAGATGTTATATCCATCTTCGAACTTTAATCAGACCTGCTAAGCGACTTAGCGAAGCTTCTTGACTAAAAAAAATTATTCTCAACGTCTTTCAATTTATATTGTCTTTGCTGCCTTGACAAGACTGGACCTGTTTGAAATAAGCTTGAAAGAACAATCGGTTCATCAGCTTGTGCTCTAAACGACACACCTCTTTCAAATGTACTCGAATAAGTTGTGGTGGTCGGAGCTGGAAAAGCAAAAGGACTAGTATGGCTGAGAAAAAATAGAATCTTGAGCGAATCTTAAGCAACAGATAAACGTTTGAACTCTTTGTCTCTTTAACTTCTCCTTAACTTCTCCCCCTCATGACCTTGATGATCTGGATCAACTTGGCCATGCCTATTTTGGAGACGAGACAACTTTAGATCTGCAAAATACAGAATAAAGGAGAAAATAGAAGGTTTGTGCTACATGTTGGTGGCGCAAACTTAGTTTTGCGCTAGCTGAAAGAGGGGCAAAGTTGAGTTTTGCGCTACCAACTGTTGGCGCAAATATGACTTGAAATCTGAAAATTTTCACCTGTTAAGCTCTTTGACCCCCCCTACACAAATGCACTAAATATGACAATTCAAGTTAGCATTTATATAGAAAATCAGATACTCCCCCCCGAAATGAGATATGATCTTTCAGAATATTCTCCTTATTCACTTCCCCTCGAAAAATGCACAGACCCATTGATACATATATGAGAACACAAGGATCGAAACATCAATGTAGAAAGAAAAATATACTGAATATGTATTTTGAAACAACTAAATATATAAAATTTTAAACACTATACAAATTAAATTATACTTAGTAAAATATCACAGATTAATCCATCAGTTGAAGTCAAGTGTATGTTGTTGGATGCAGATACAAGTTTCATTGCATATCAAGTTAAGACATGTTCAGTTTCAAAAAATTTCATCAATCTATTCAGTGTGCTAGCATGTGAACTTCGAATCGCTTCAAGAAAATGCAATTCTAAAAATATAATAGAGAGCTTTGCCTTTACTCATACTAAGTTGTCAAGAATTAAGACTTTCACAAATTTATAGGTTTATCGTAACTCAAACATATCAACAAGTATCATGAGATGTTTGCTCATAGGAATCTTTTAAGCTTGTGCACATTGGCATCTTTTAATCAAGAAGTTTGGTAAGTAAAGAACATGTCGTAAACGTAACTTTCTATCTGATCCTATTGCAGGATTTGGGTCAGCCGCTCCCAGACCAGTTGGACTTAGGGGACTAGGTGTCAAGCACCCCTTGGAACTTACTCTCCCAGATCATAAAGGCTACATCGACACATCCTAAACCCATTCATACCAGTAGAACATGACTTTTGATCTGATTCTATAGAAGGATTTGGGTTCGATCACTCCCAGACCAATTGACCTTAGGGGACCAGATGACAAGCATCCCAAGGAACTTACTTTCCCAAACCAGAAAGGTCTCAGGTACAAACTTTTCAACTTAGAGATTTCTGTATTTTATATATATAATTCATCTCAATCACCCAGTTTTACATCTAAGAGCTTAGCCCATATTTTCATTACAATCCATAATTCTGACTTTTTAGGATTTCTAAGCATTGTAAACTATAAATATTCCGAATCACATAACTTTAAAGCAATATCAAAAGTTTCAAACATGTTGCTGATCTTTCGACTTTTGTAAGACTTGAAAGTTGAACATATAAAACTTCGATATAAACAAAGCAACTAGAAAATTTATCTTAGACACACATTTTATTCAAAAGAAAGAAAAACTGTAAAACTTTTACTTTATAGAATAAAATTTGTAAAGATTTAAACTTTTAAATTCAACATGCCGAGTTTGAAAAAACATTTTTCATTTAAGACAATTGTAAAAAATTCGGCAAATTGATATTTAGTCGGAACAAAATAAAATTCAATAAAATCTTCTTCCACATAATGTATAATGAATTGGTGTTTCATATCAAAGTTTTGGATCTGGTCTAACTTGCTCAGATTCTTGAATTTTTTTTTGAGATAACAAGAACAACATCACAGTCAGAGATAAATGCAGCGGAATAAAGTAGGTGTACTCACAGTTTCTCATTTGTCCAGAAGCTAAATGCATTGAAAAACGAGTCCTAAACTGATATGTTTAGAAGTCGAAGTCCATTGAAGTACGGGTTCTGAGCTGATTTACTCAGAAGCCATCTTTCTCTTACTCCCCCTTGACATTAGGTGGTTGCAACTCAGAATTAATCTTTGATTTTGGTACCCACTTGTATTTGAGTCCATGTTTGTTAGTTGCAGTTCGAATGGGAGTAATTTTGTTAGATTTAACATAGAAAGCACGAGAAAAATAATCAGATGAATGAACAGAATCATCAGTAGAGGACGAAGCATAATCATTTGAACTTGAACCAGAGGAAGAATAGGAGACATCTTTTGCAATTTGAATCATTTGCTTTATTGAATATTTGAAAATTTTATTACAAGTAGAAAATGAATCATTTCTACAAAGTTTGTCTACATTTTGATCCTCATCAGTCGCAGATTCATCAGATTTCCGCTTGATCCTCCATATCTGCCTTATAAGAGGCCTCAAAGTCCTATCTGAAATATTTGAATCACAAGAATTAGAATTTTCAGAAATATCAGTATCTTGTTTCTTTGACCTTCTTCTTTTACGCTTTGGTTTATAATAATTATCATTTAGCGTAAAAGATTCATCAAGAATATTCGATTTGAGAATTGAGTCTGAAGAAACAATTTTACCTAAGAAGCCCAACTGATCAGACAATAAACCTGAACTTGCCTCGGAGTCAGAAATTTTTTTAGAAAAGATTTCAGATTTTAGAACTTCCTTTTTGTTTTCTTTAAAATCAGAAGAAAGACCAGAAACATAATCTTGTTTTTGAGAAATTAATTTTTCTTCAAGACTTGACGTCATGAAAGAAATAATTATATCTGATTCAATTTCTCTTTGAATATTTTGTTCTTCCATTTTATCTTCAAGATCAATGATTTTTCTTTCTAACACTAATGGAGGAATATATCTCTTGGAATCATAAGAAACTGGAGATATATTTTCTTTATCAGTGTTAGTGGCACAAATATCAAAATAATCATTAGACAATGAAGATTTAATGGGAGTTTCAACATTTAACCTGTTTCTGCCCTTCTTTGATTTTTCGGGAAAATATTTGGCATTTTCGCGCGTGTAAACAAAAGGAATTTCCTTTTTCGAGTTGTTCAATCTTTTCTCATTTTCGATATCTAAAACTTGCTTTTCACTAGTCCAATGAAATTTGAACTGAGGAGCATATCTTGCAAGAGTTAGATAATCGTATTCATATAAAGTAGGAACTTCTGTTTTAGCTTTGTCTAAAAAATGTGGGTTTTCAAAGCCAAGTCCCCATTTTTCTTTGATAGACTCATAACTCCGTGGGTTATTCAAGTAAATAGTTTGTTCAGATTGATTCCTTAGATATAATTTTTCTTCCAACTTATTTATTTTATCCGAAAAACTTTCTTTTTTTTGGTCATTTCTATCAAAGAATCAACATAAGTCATATTTGATTTTTCTAAATCATCTAATTTTTTTGAAAGATTTCTTTTATATGAGTTAAAATAGATTTTTCATCTTTCAAAGAAATTTGTAATTTTTCAATCAAATTTGACTTTTCTGAATTTAATTGTTTTTCAGATAATAACTTTGAGCGAAGATCATGTAAAGCAGTTATAATGATATTCATCTGTGATGATATAAATTTGAAATTGAACTCAGAAGGTACCTCAGATTCATCAGTTGAATCTTCATCATCATCATCAGTCTGATCATCTCCTATGAAACACATATGAGCAGTTTCCACATTGTCAGCTTCATCATCGGAGTGATCTAGCCAATATTCTTCTTCAACCAGCAAAGCAGTTCCATTCTCTCTCTTTTCGGCTAGTTCCAATTTCTTCCGGTAATAAGCTGAATCCCGAACCACCTTTGCTCGACACTCCTTTGAAATATGACCCAGCTTTCCACAGTTAAAACATGTTGCAGGTTTCTTAGCCTCGGGCACTTGGACATTCTCGTTCTTCTTAGACCCTGAAGTGAAGCGAAGGTTGTTGGAACCCGAACGAGGTTGGAATTTCTTGTTATAGTGTTGAGAGAGAAGAATCATCGTTTTCTGTAGAGCTTCTCCATCGTCATCAGTTGCACCGTCATAAGCATTCTCAGTCAATGCTTGTTCAGCCAGTTTGCTCGTGAGAAGTGCAACCGGATCCACTGTCTTCTTGTTTTTCTTGTCAAGTTTGGCTTTCTTATCCTTGAATATACTCTCATCTGTCATCAAAATCTCATAAAGCTCTTGGATTTGCATTATAGAAACCCGGACATCATTCCTCAAACGGTGACATGATTTGTTCCATTTCGGTTGAAGAGCATTGAGAAACTTCAGATTAGTTTCTAATTCAGTCTTTTCCACTTTTATCTTTCGCAGATCATTCAACACAGTGCAAAATCTATCAAAGATAACCTTCAGAGTCTCATCGTCCTTTGCCTTGAATTCCTCAAAATTATTCATGAAGCGTGTCTGGCGGATTTGTGTAGCAACTGCTGACCCAAGCATAATCTTTTCTAACTGAGTCCACATCATCTTCGGATCATGCTTGAAACAATCAATTCGATTGTAAATGGAGTTAGGCAATGCTAGCATCAGATTGGACTTTGCTTCTCGATCGGCTTTTTCTCGTTTAACCTCTTCGGCAGTCAGGGGAGTATCGTTTTTAGGTCTGACGAATGGTCCTTCAGTAAATGACTTCATCATGTTCTCTCCGTTATCTTGACGCTCGATGAAGTTAATAAACCGATCTTGCCATTGTGTGAACTCATTTTCATTGATTAAAACAGGTGGACGAGTATCTGTTCCCAATGACATCATAATGTCGTTCTTGTAAAATTGAGCTTGAAAAGAGAACTTTGACATATCCATCTTGTCAGGAAATCTGAGAAAAATGCCACGTCTTGATGCAGAAAGAATCTGGCGCAAACAGAAGATTCGCGCTAACAGTGGATGGCGCAAACTTGCTTTTGCGCGAGTAGTAGATGGCGCAAGAACTGTTTTGCGTGAAGCGTTGGTGGCGCAAACTTTTCTTTGCGTGAGATGTAGGTAACGCAAAAGTAACGTGCAGAAGACTGAGATGGCGCAAATATGTTTTGCGCGAGAAGTCTGTAGCGCAAACTTTACTTTGCGTGATATGAGGATAGCGCAAACTTAAACTTTTTGCGTGAAGAACTGTTGGCGAAAAAGTAACTGATGGCAAACAGAAGGTGGCGCGAATTAGACTTTGCGCGAGAAGATGATAAAGCAAACTGTGCTTTGCACGAATAACTATTGACGAAAACTAAACTTCGCGTAACGAATTGATGATGAAAACCTGAACTTTTCGCGAAATTTTTTGGCAACCTTTGGATGAAATGGCGCAAATTTCATATGAACTGGCGCAAAACACAGAAAATCAAGAGATAACTTCTAAAAAACGATTACAAAATCGAAATTGATGAGATTTTTATGCACAAAATCGTTCGAAAACAATTTTCTAACCACTTTCAAACAATTAAAATGATCAATTTTTGCAAATACGAGAATTCTTGAATCGAACAGAGAGTTTTATCGACTATTCCAGAAACTCGAAAAATCTTGAAATTGATTCCCTAAAAATGATTTTCTTGCAAAATGATGTGAAACAAAGATGATCTACTATTGAAAACGGATCCAACGAACCAATCTACAAGAAAAAACGTTCGAAAAATCAGTCCGAATTTGATGAAAAATCAAAAAATGAGATTTTCTTGAAAAAATCAAGAAAATCGATCAAATTTTCTGATTCAAAGACAAATTCAGAATCAAAATATGTATCTCTCAATCCTCTCAGATTCAGATTAGGCTCTGATACCAATTGATAATCCAAGATCAACTAAATCTTAGAGAGAGAAAGTGTAGATGCGCCAAATGTAGTTCTATTCAAAATGTGCAATCCAAAGTTACAAGAAACAAAGGCCACAAGGGACTTAAATACCTTTGGCCAATACAAGACATATAAGCTCAAAAATCATAGTATTAGACCAAGACTATAAATACAATGATTACTATAAAATCTGACTTAACAAATTGGCTGAGAGGGTCTGACTTTGGGAGACATGCTTTCGGCCGTATCATGAACAGTGTAGTTGACAGAGTTGTTGTACGATTTGTAGCAGATGTATGTCTGTTCTGACACTTCGTACTGGGTGTGCAAGGGAAAAACAAAAGATACTTGAGGCATAAGCTAAGTGATCATCGATCGCTGAATATCTCTTCCTTCAGAGATACAAAGAAGTTCAGCTATCGTTGAAACTTTTCTTCAGGTTTCTTCGCGTATGAGTAGAGTCGTATTTGCTTCACTGATATCCGCATCAGGTCACTAGTAGACTTGTCTTTGTTCAGCAGCTTCGTCTTCGATTCAGCTATGAACATCTGTTGACGCAAAACTTGCCTTCAGGGATTACGTCTAACTGTTTACATCAGAAACTATCAGCGATACGGAACATACTCAGTATTTAACAGCTGATAGCGAAACACTAATACGTATGAATGTTTACAAGAGATATCATCAGTGATAACTGAACAGACTCAGTCTGATCGCCGATGATGAAACACTAATACATATTTATTAAACGTTATTTTCACTAAGTATAGAAGAGGGTCTTTATCAAATCATTGAGAGAGTTTGAATCAACAATCTCCCCTATTTGATGATGACAAAGTAACTGAAGAAAATTACTTTTAATTCAAAATGAGGAATAATCAGGACTCATAACATACATGTCCCAATTACTATTTTGAGGGATCTTTTACAGTACTGATAGGGTTAAGTACTTCACTGAAATTTTCATTAATTCAAGGAAAGAATTACAAGATATGAAAATATAAAGTACAAGTGAAGGACTAACTACTGTAATTCTAACTAATAGATTACAAGAATTAAGAAATTAATCTATTACCTATCTAGATAGGATTTTAGAACCTTTATCATATTGTCAGGTACTACTTCTCCTCTTTGCATTCGATCTGCTGATTCTTGATGAATGATTGTCTTGATTGGTTCAGCTGATGTAGAGAAGTCGCACCATAGACACAAAAGATCTTTGAGATGACTCAGGGGGCAGATGGGAATCTCAGAGACTCTTTGAAATCTGAGTACCCTTCATCATCTCTGAAGAAGATTCCATGTGGATCATTAAGTACTTGACCTGGAATATATGGTCCACCAGGAGGCAGGGATAGGTCTAGAACTGAGAGATCAGGAGGAGGACCAAACAATGCTTCCTTTGAGAATTTGATGGAGGTGTCGTTTTTTATGGCAGCGACATTTTCAGAGGAGGAAGAAGCAAGCTTCCTTTTGATTTGCATTGGCTTAGAAGGAAGAGCAGATGGCACGTTTAAAACTGCAGAGACTCTGTTGATGAGGGATTCTAGGATGCCTTCGACATAGCCTCTGTAGGTTGACTTGGATTTCTTCAGCGCATCTTTGAACTCTAGCCATTCCATGTAGCCAAAACTTTCAAGCTTTGAAACGAACATAGCCTTTGAGCTTGCATCCTCTCTGATTACCTCCATGGTGAAAGAAATTCGATCCTTCTTCTTTCTTCCAGAGATGACAACGGTTGTTATCGTCAATGGGTCGGAGTGATAGTCGACTTTATGCTTACACCAATCGACACTTTATCACTGACCGCTTGTTCTTTTGAGAGCTCCTCTTTAATTTCTTTGAGTAGAGCAGCCTGAACTTCCACTGGATTTTTTTTAGATTTGCATCTTTTTGACATTCAGCGATCAGTTTCTCAGCTCTGACAGATTCTTCAATTTCAGCTTCAGTTAGGAAATCAAGCACTGTAGATGGAGGTTGAAGAGGGATCTTTAGCCGTTGACTTTCCAAATGAGAGATCATCTCTGTTCTTCTGTTCAGTTCTTCCTCTGACCAATGAGCTGGTCTGGAGGGCCTTCCTGGGTGGAGCAGGGCTTCTTCTTCTTTTTCTTGCTCATCAATCTCACTGAATGAGATTGGGATTATTTGTTCTTCAGCTCTAGAGGCTGGGATTATTTGGAGTTTTGTTCCCTTAAGCAGGGGAGAGAACTGTCTGGTCAAGAAGTAAAAAGAAGTTAGTGTATATTTAGGGAAGAGATAGATAAAGGCTTAGAAAGAGATAGGGGTGTGGTAGGTATAGAAAGATATGGGTACAATAGAAAGACATACCTGAGAAGGATTCTCCCCCTCAGATTGTGAGACTATGTTCAGGTTTCCCTTGGCAACTATACCCTTCTGCTTGCGTTGGGAAGGAGCACCTGAAGAAGTTTCACATCTCCCTCTGCTGTGACAACTTCTTTCAAAGTTTTTGCTGAAGAGACGTTCGCCGCTGAGAACCAAAGAGATTTTTCCTCTTCATCGTCGTCGTCGTCATCATCTTGTTGATCTTTCTCTTGATCTTGAAGATCAAGTTCTTCTTCATCATCTTCTTCATCATCTTCTTCCTCCTCTTCCTCCTCTTCCTCATCAATATTTTGAACGAGTGTAGAAGAGGGATGAGTTTTGTCAGCAACCTTCTCCCCCTCAACAAGAGAGGGAGGTTCTTTCGTCTGGACTTCGGCAGCAACTTCCTCGATATTTTCTTCAATAAGCTCTTTCTCCCCCTCTTTGTCATTATCATCGTGAGGAGGTTCAGTGGTTGAAGGTGTAGCTTTTGCAGTTGCCAGAGATCGGACTTCAGCCTCCAAACGCTCAACACGACCTTCTATGATAGGAATGTCTAAAGTAGCCTGATGAATAAATTCAACGGCTATGTTCAGAGATGTACGATCATTCTCTGTAAAGGAAGGTGTTGGCGTTGGAGCTGGTTCATGTAGCTTGAGGAGCACTTGTTGAAGCATGGATGTGCAGGAGTCAACCTTAAGAGAAAGGTCCTTAAAGTCATCTCTGAGGGTGTTCTGCAATCCCTGAATAAGATGGACCTGTTGGTGAGTCCCGACAAGGTCTTCCTTGATTTTGACGATATCCTCCTGAACAGTTGTGAGCTGAGAAGAGTCAGCTTTTGAGGAGGAGGCATCAGTTAACTTCTTTAGCTCTTCACCAACGAGATTGACAGTGCCATTGGATTCGTTGACAGAGGTGGTGAGACACTCCACCTTTTCAGCAAGTGTGTTGACGTGAGCGTCAACAGTAGCCAAAGTAGGACCTGCAAGTAAAGTTAGCAGATGAGCACAACGATGCTCAGGCTTATATGGTGAGATGGGAGTGGTATTTGGGGTAATAGGAGTACCTGAGTTTTCAAACATGTTGTAGAAGTGCATAGACTCTTCAAACGTTAGATTTTCAGGTCCTAGGTGTGCAACATGAGGTTGCTCAGAAGGTTGTTGAAGAACTGAGGTGCTGGGTGGCATCACTGTTGTTGTGGCAGGGATTGTCATCGCTGGCACAGTTGTAGTGGTGGCTGCTGAAGTTGTGGAGGAGATACCCACAAAAGCATCCAAAGTAGTTTGTTGAGAAACTACTTCATGCATTGAACCAGGAGTGGCGATCTCCTTAGTCTTTTTGGCCTTCTTAGAAGGACCATAAAGACTAGATGATGGTCATTTGTGAGAGGTGGTAGCGATAGGGATAGCAGGAGAAGGAACCCCCTGCGTGACCGCTAAAGTCGAAGAATGGAGAGAGAGAGAGACGGGAGCGTAGAGTTGAGAGACTTACCTCGTTGGCGACCGGCTTGACTTCCAATGATCGCTGACCAAGTTTTGAAAAAGTACCATCTTGAGAAGTTGGGTACTTGTCAGCGCAGAGAAACCTTAGGTACGCACAGATAAAGCGTACGTATGGGATCTTGGGATCCCTCTTCGTCTTCTCTATCTTTGACTTAAGGTCATCAAAGATAGCGCCAACGTAGTCGAAATGCTTGCCAACAATGACTGAATAGCCCATCTGGAGTTGAACTTTGCTCGCCTGATCCAGGGAGCCAATCTTCCCACTCATGCTCTGAATGATGTGTGAGAAGATGTAGTTCAGTTGAGAAGGCATGTTTGCCTTATGGATCTTTGTTACACGTCTGTTGGGGATGGTGGAGCGGGGCTTGTTGTCTCAGCAGTACTCCATGTCATCCAAAAATTGGATGACTTTAACATCAGTAGGGAGGGCATCGAATCCAACTTTTGTCTTCTCAGGGAGTCGTAGTGCCTTCCTAAGACCATAGGCAGTGAGCATGCCTGATCCTAGTTCAGTAGAGAATGAAATAGTGGTAACCACTTCACCCTTCTTGTTGGTGATGGTGGTTTCATCAGCTGTGAACCAAAACTGTTGCAGAAGAGTCTTGGAAGGTTTTGGGTCCACATTGAGAGTGTAGGCCAAGCAAGACTGCTTCAGAAATGCAGCAGCTTCCACCAAGTGTGGGTATTTGTCAGCTTCAAAGTCCAACCTTGCGAGATGGTTGTTTTTTGGGACCTCGGATTCAGAGATGTTGAACTTGACGTTCTTTGAACCAATAAGTGAAGCTTGAGCCATTTCTGAATATAGAAAGAAAAATAGAATAGATGGAAAGGTTTAGAGCCTAAAAATAAATAAGATTTTTTACCAGTTTTTGTATTTAGAAAGAAACATAGAAAAAACCAAGTTATTTTCAGAGTAAAACAGTGTTCTTTGTGAAGAAGAAAGAACATGTAGAAAACCAAAAGTTTTTAAACAAGATAAAATCAAAAGAAATGATTTTAATGTTGAGAAAACTTGTAAAATCCATGATAAAGAAATATGCAGGATTTTAAGAAGTTAAGAATATGAGAAACAAAAACCTGTTTATCTTGAAGAAGATGAAGATTCAAAGACTGGAATAAGTTTTCTTGTTGCTTGAATGCCTTGAGAGAGTTTTCTTGCTTGAGAAGTGTTTCAGAAAGCGTAAAAAGATAAGAATGAAAAAGGCATTCTTTTTATATGAGGAGAGAGAGAGAATGAAAGAGAATGAGTGAGGAGGGCAATGGACACGTCCTACGAAGTTGATTGGATAGAAGGGCAATGGACGAACGTGTTAGAGAAAAAGGCATGTCGTGGATTGGCAGTTCAAATGACGTCATAGGAGAGAGAAAAAACATTTCATTTGTCCTTTTTGAAATTATCTCTGAAGAAAATTCAGAGATAGATTTTCTTTTTGAAGGAACCTCTGATAAAAGTCAGAGATTGATTTTCTTTTCAAAAGGATCACTGATGAGAAATGTCAGTGATAGATTTTGGTTTATCAAAAAGCTTTTAATCATTTGAAGAATAATCAGTGATTAAGTAGATCAAAATTCTTGTGCAATTCAGACTTTGCATTCTTCTCCTTCATAACAGTTGATGATAGCTCAGATAGTTTTCTTGTCAGCTTATTTATCTCAGTCTCAAAAACTTTTCTTTCTTCCTCAAAATCTTTCTCTACACTCTTTCTCTGTTCAGAAATCTCCTTAAATACACCAACATTCTTCTGTTCAGCTTTCTTCTTCTCTTTCTCAAACTTATCTCTTTCCATAATGATCATTTTCTCAAAGTCTGACACTTGTTGAGAAAGTTTAGCAGATTTCAGTTCAATAGATTTCTTGTCTTCAAAGTAATTCCTTGAAAAGTCAGAAATTTTTTGTGCAATATATTTTCTTTCTCTTTCAAACTCTTCTCTTTCTTTCTTTAACTTCTTTTCATCTTGATAGATTTGTTCTTTTATTTCAGCCATCCTCTTTTGAAGTACAACATTATCTCTTTCCAAATCATTTCTTTTCTTTTCAATCTTCTTTATCTACTCTTGAGTTGTTTATCTCTTTTGTGGCTTTTTCTTTCAACATGTTTATCTCAACCTCAAGACTAAACACTTTGTCTCTTAACTGATTTCGTTCAGAAAAGGTTTTTGAGTTTATCTTTTTCAGTTCGTCACATGTTTCTCCAGCAATATTTGCTCTTCTTCTAAGATCATCAATCTCTTTTTGCATAAACTCTTTCTTAAACCATGTATTGTTTGTATTACTTGCTCTCAATAATGTAGATTCCTCTTCAGATTTTTTCAGTTTGATTTGAAGATTGGAAATCTCTTTCTCTTTTTCTTCAATTAATTATGCAAACTTTATCTTAGAATCAGAAGTACATTTTGAACATTCAAAATTATTCTTTAAAACAGAAGAATTTTCTTTTAAGTTCTTAATCTCATCAAGAAGAGACAAATTTTGAATCTTTAAATCCTGATTTTCAGCTTCCAGTGCGGGTATTTCTGGCATGTACGCAATTGCACAGTCTCTTTTTGTGAGAACATTATTTCCCTTTTCGTTAATATACGACATCTTGAAATCTGTAAAAGATATGATCGTCAAAAGAAAACTTCGATTAGAAGTACAATTTTGTGCACACTTTTAAGAAATATGAATACAACAATTAAAATCAGAAAGATTTTCAGAAAATTAAAATCTGAGAAACAAATTATAAATTTGTCTTCCAAAAACTAATTCTGAAAAGTCAGCACGGAAAATTTTGACTTTAATCTCCAAACATGCAAAAATATGAAAAATTTATCAATTATGCTCAAAAACAGATGAAAACAGTCAAAAACGACACAAAATGGACTAAAAATGAAAAAGAAATGAAAAACAGCGACTAAACACAACACAAACAAAAAATCAACAAAAAAGTGACCAAAAAAGAGCAAAAATGACTAAAATATAAAGAAAATAAGAAAATAGGGACTAAAACCGACAAAAAATGAAAGTAACACAAAAAACGAGGACTAAAAAAGAAAAAATACTAAAAGTCGACAAAAAACGAGAACTAAAACGACAAAAACACAAAATTATAAAGTCTAGCGACTAAAAAATGTAAAAACACTAAACTTACAAACTAGAAGGACTAAAAATGACAAAATATAAAACTAATAACTAGAGGGACTAAAAATGTAAAAACCTAAAAGTGAAAAACTACGGGGGCTAAAAGTGACAATTTTAAAAGATGCAACTTGAGGGACCAAATCTGCCAAACCCTTAAACTGAAACTATAGGGATTAAATCTGCCAAAAGTTAAAGCTTACTTAACAAAATTAACAGAACTAACTGAAAAGGACTAAAAATGTAACAAAATCTAACAATGTTAACTAAAGGGACCGAAAATGACAAAACCTAGAACTAGTTAACAGACCTAACGAACCTAACGACAAAAGGACTAAAAATTTAACAAAAACTAACGGTCTAACGGAGAATGGACTGAAATGTCAAGCTTTTAACAGACTTAACGACAAACAGTTAAATCATTGTTCATCTTTCTTCTTCAACGATCTGTTAGATTTATTAACATAGAACTCATTCATTTCTCAACCAAAATCAATAAATCTGTTTCTAAATGTTCCTTGAATGATACCCAAACGATTCCAACGAAAATGTCGAGATCATGCAATGTTATATGAACTGTATCTTGACGTGAAAAAGCTCCGATGAAAACAATTTTCCGGCGAGGATCTTTCTGCGATTTAAGACCTGTAATAACCTGAAAATCGATGAAAAACACCAAAGGAACAATATACAGAAGCCACAACATCGAACCCAATCGTTTAAAACGTGTTCCGGCCAAACCCGTTTTTCCGGCGAACCTTCAGACGATGATATCTCACTCGTTTCTTAACGAAAATCGAATCTAAAGCATGTTCTGAACTCTATATCAATAGAGGAACATATTAGAACCAATTAAATCGATTGAAAACAACAACTTCGAAGACCCACTTCAAGAACACGTCGGAAAATTTTCAGAAAATTTTTCTAACTTAGGAATTCATATCGACGCGAATTGCTTGAAGGGCTCTGAAAAAAAACTAAGTATAGAATTCGTATGTGAAGCTTTTCATGCGAATTCCTTGAAACAACCAGTATGCGAATTCCTTTGTTCAACGTTCTCATGCGCAATTTGTATCATCATGCGAAGTCTGAATCATATGCGAAAAGTTAGACATGCGAATTCTTCTGTTAGAGTGTGATGTGAAATCCTCAAACACAGTAATATGCGAATTCTGTTGTTGTGTGATATACTAATTCTTTCATCATGTATCATACGAATTATGTGCATGCGAGTTCCTAAAACTGCCATATGCGAGTTCTTTCATCTGATACGAGTTCTTCATGTAGATACTAATTCTGTTAACTGTGTGATACGAAAAACTCAAGTGTAGTGTCTTGTGGATTCCATAGAAACAACTTACAAATTCAGCTTGCTATTTCATGCAGTAGCTTACTCAAAGTGTGATTTCCGTATGACGAAGCTTGAGAGAAGTAGAGTTGTGGCTTACGAGTTCATCATCTTCAAGTAGTTTGCGAAAAGTTAAAACCAATTCTTCCTTGTTGGATAATTGACGACCAACAATGGATTCTTCATTCAAGTAGCAAACAAAATTTGTAGCTTGAGACTAAAGAGAAATCCAGATGAGTGGCCTGTGGATTCCACAAAAAAAAACTTTCAAATTCTTTTCGCCAATCAGTTTACGAATCCTTTTATTTGAATGCATCCATATCTCCTGCAAAAACAACAACTAAAACAAAGTGTTAATCTGTGAAGATATGGATTAAACATATTTAAAAACACTTTTTGAAACATTTCATCAAATTTTTTATATCAAAATCAAAATCTCAGATGTTTTTACCTAGAACACTCAAGAACAAAAGAAATCCAAAATTTTTAAACACAAATTTGGAAAGTTAAACTTGAAATCTATGATGGATTCATGTTTAAAAACACTTTTTATGAACAAAATTACATCAAAACATATCAAATCTATCACAATCTAAAAATCAAACTTCAAAAATTTTCACGGTGAACTTTTTCTCAAGAACACGAATTTTCAAAAATCATAAAATTGAATCAAAATCTCATGAAATCTTTTGACAATAATCAACAAGAATGATTCACGTATTCAAAAAACGAAATCAATTTGATCAAATCATCATGAAATCAACAAGATCAAGAGAAATTTTCAAAACTGATTACAAAAAAAATAGAAAAAACTTCCCTGATTTCTTGAAATCTAGATGAATTTGTGAGAAATTGGTGCACAAATCTTTCTCCCAATGCTCTGATACCAATTGATAGTTCCAGTTTCAAGCTATATCAAACACATATTACACACACAATTAAGCCACAAGTCATATTCATTGATCTCTCTGAAGTTTACAATGAATTCTCTCTTTACAATGTAGTGACTTTATCTCTCTAGAACAATGATCTCTAAATCAGTATGTGTGTGTGTGTTCTCTCTATTACAAACAAGGAGACAAAGTATTTAAATGGTCAACATGGCCTCTCTCAAACTAAAGTCAAACACTCTCACTTTACACTAAAACCCTTACATTTACAAATTTACAACATTGACCTTTTAATCTTGAATACAATTCTGACTCAACATCTAAGGTTGGGAGGATTATAACACCCTGATTTTCGGAATGTAAAATTTCAAGTTAATACAGAAATCGGTATTTTACGGGAAAAAGAAGAAATAAGATTTTTGACTTGAATCCAAGATTTTATAGTCTTGTTGGATGAATGATTCAATTACGAGTCCAACGGTTCTTTCCGGGGCAAAATCAGAGCTAAAATGAAGAAGTTACGACCAAAACAGTGATTTGGCATGAAAAATGAAGAGAACCGGGCGAGCAGTGTTCGACGCAACTTTCAGCCCGACTTTGAGTCACCCGCCCAAAGGGGCAAGCGGGCGGGTTTGGCCGCGTGAAAACCCGCGCGAAGCCCTATTCGAGCATAAAACCCGAATTTCAGCCCTCATTCTTCATTTCTTCATAACTTTTGCATCTCAACTCCGATTTTGGTGATTCGTTTTTGAGAGATCTTCAAGGATATATCAAGAGGTTTGATGTTTATTGGAGTATCCAAGAGTATTTTGTGGTGGTAAGCTCCTCATCTTTCTTAATGTTAAGCTAGGGTTTGATGTTTTTATCATTTTCCCATTCATCCTTCAACTTGGGTGTGATTTTGATGACTTGTGTGGTGAAGAAAACTTTGTGGATGTGTTGGATCTAAGATCTAGGGATATTTCTTGGAGATTTCAAGCCTTCATCAAAGGAGATTCAAGTTTTGGGGGTAAAACCTAGATTTAGCCTAAATCTAGCAAGGTGAGTTCAAGTTGATTTGTGAAAACGTTGTACATGCCTAAAATGTCTATTTTGTGTGTTTTACCTGATTATTATAAAATGTTGAAATCTTTGATGAGTTTTTCCATTTGAACAAATAAGATTTTATAAATCTCGTGAAACACTATATTTGGGATTTTTGGACACTTTGTCAAATAAATCATAAATAAATGCGTTTTGATTATTTATCTTATATATAGAGAGTAGTTGGTGGAAATGCACTTTTAACGTATGTTTTGGAAATATGTATAGATTGTGTTGTAGGACGTTTTGAAAGTATAAATGGCGTAAGTTACGTTGGAAAAAGGATTTGTCCCATCGTAATGTTGTGTTTTGGGTTAATCATACTATTGGTCGTTGGGTTTGCATAACTATTGGTTAAAGGTGTTTTATTGTTTACACTAACATTTATTATACGATAAAGTAATTTGTTGAGTTTTGGCTCGATTTGACTAAAATAAGTCTTGGGGACATTTGTTCGGTTTTAATAGCCCCTTTTGTGGAATTTTGAGTATGATTGCGTTAATTACATGTCATTTGATAATTGCATGTTTTGAGTGCTTTGGTCATTCAATTGGAGTCATGTAATGTAATAGACTGTAATACAGTGGATCCATAGGCATATGAATCGGTTTTTATTATTTTAAAAGAAAAGGGGCGGTTGTTTTCATGTTGGGACCAGGATTAGTCATGGGGTCATCGAGGGCTTTATGATGCGGGCTTGTGGAGTCAAACATCTTCCATTGGCCCTGTGATGTAATATCTTAATCTGTTTTTATGGGATAGTTATTTCCCATTTGTAGCTAGTTGAGACATTGGGTCCTCAGAGGCAACTTGGTACAGTTATGTGGAGCCGGATTCTAGCCATGGGCCGTAAATGTAATCCTAGTGAATGAGTATGATTAGGATCCTCGGCTACCCTCATCCACATCTTAGTACGAGTCGGCGAGCTCGTGGCCATGGGTCCTAGTATGATGAGCTCAATAACTTGGAATGTGGCCTACTTTTGTGTTTCGCCACTAGCCATGGAATTCGGGTCTCCCCCGTCACCGAAAGGTGTTGTTTTGGGTATTTGGTCTTATCCATGTTTTCAGTGACGTTTTAAGTATGAGGTATTCTTCATATGTTATAATTTTGGGGTTTGAGTCTTACTCATATTTCGGTAGTTTGAACAATAAAGTTTTATCCGTGTTTCATAAATTGGGAGTCTGATTTCTATTCACGTTTTGAGTTGCATCACCTCATGAAAGAAAGTTATGTATGGGGCGTTCATCTTTAAAAATGTGTGTTATTGGAAATGGGTCATCTTCATATTTAAAGTAAATCATTTTGAAAGATCATGATTTAAGTCACACTCTTTCCTTTTAAATATATATTTATTCATGTTAAAACTCTTGAACTCACGAGGCGTTAGCCTAACCTTTTTATTTGGCGGCATGTGCAACATGCTTCGTTTAGGAATAATTCTAGTGACACTGTGAAGAGAGGAGTGCTAGTTGTCTGCACGAGAAGTGAATAGCTTGGTGAAGTCTTCCGCATCTGTTTTGGGAAGAGCAACTTGTATTTGGGTTAAGTAACACCCGACTTCGGTTTAGTCCTTGTATAATACTAGAGTTTATAATTGTTGAGGTTAATTATAGAATTTTAAATTGAGGTATATGGAGTTTTTGATTTTATAGGATGAAGCTTTGTCCTTTACTTGATGTTATATCGAAATTTTTATTAGTTGCTCTTACCAAATTTGAGGGTGTTACACATTACTTAACAGTCTTATGCATTAATTAACTAATCCAATCCAAGCAAAAGACCAATTTCTTCCCAAAATTTCACTTTCCATAGATAAAACTTACCACTATGAGATAGAAAAGGAGAAGCTAGAATAGAGAACACATACCTGCAACAATGGAGTCTTCCCCAAACCTCCAATAATCTCCTTTGCTTAGTCACCCTAGAGCTCCTTCCATTTTCTTCTCTCTTCTCGATAACGGCTCCCAATGATTAGGGAATTAGGGTTCTCTTTTCCTAAAAGGTTATATTTCAACAGTTTGCACCTTAGTCCTTACTTTCACTTCTTTTCACTTTTACCCTTACATTCCAAGGTTTTAATATTAGGACTTGGTTATTACAACACCTCCCCTCTTAACAGAATTCCGTCCCCGGAATTCCTTCATCACATAAGTGCGGGTACTTTGACCTCATGTCGGATTCTTCTTCCCATGTGGCCTCTTTCCCTTTATGAAACCGCCATTGGACTTTCACCAGACGAATTTCCTTTGTTCTTAACTACTTAATCTTGCGATTGATGATCGTTTTGGGTTCTTCCACAAAAATTAGTTTTTCATCCACCTGCACTTCCTGTAATGGTACGGCCAACTTCGAGTCCGCTAAACATTTTCTCAGATCATAGACGTGGAATATACTGTGAATCCCTTGCAACTCTTTGGGTAAATCCAGCTTGTATGCCACTTTTACAACCCGCTCAGAGATTTTGAAAGGGCCAATGTATCGCGGGCTTAACTTACCCTTTTTCCCAAAGCGTAACACTCCTTTCCAGGGCGAAATCTTCAACATCACTCTATCCCCTACTTAAAACTCTATATCCTTTTGTCGCTTATCCGCATAACTCTTCTGACGGTCACGGGCTACCTTCAACCTTTCCCGCACTTGGACTATCTTATCCACAGTTAATTGCATCAGCTCTGGCCCGGCCAGTTGTTTCTCTCCTACCTCATTCCAACATAAGGGAATACGACATTTTCTACCATAGAGCACTTCATACAGAGCGGCCTTAATGCTAGCATGATAATTATTATTGTAAGCGAAATCAATCAATGGTAGATGATTTTCCCACTACCCTTGAAAATCGATAGCGCATGCCCTCAACATGTCTTCCAGAGTTTGAATGGTTTGCTCGCTCTGTCCATCAGTTTGAGGATGGTAGGCGATACTAAACTTTATATACGATCCCATTTCCCTTTGGAAGCTCCTCCAAAATGACGACGTAAACCGACCATCCCGATCTGATACTATCGATAAGGGCACGCTGTGAGGGGTCACTATCTCATCAATGTGTAGCTTTGCCAACTGCCCCAAGGAGTAAGTTTCTTTTATGGGTAGAAAGTGAGTCGACTTCGATAATTGATCCACGATTACCCATATCGCATCGTATCCCTTTGGAGTTCGGGGTAATTTTGTCACGAAATCCATCCTGATGTGGTCCCTCTTCCATACGGGGATGTCTAGGGGTTGCAACCTCCTACAACGTCGTTGATGTTCCACTTTCACCCGTAGGCACGTCAAACACATCTCCACGAAATATACTATGTCCTTCTTCATTCCTGGTCATCAATAATTCTGGCGTAAATCCCCAAACATCTTATTAGTCCCTGGGTGAATCAAATACTTCGAATTGTGCGCTTCCTCCAAAATGACCTTTCTCAATTCTCCGGGTTTGGGAACCCAAACCCTCCTGTTATAACACTTCAGTCCGCGATTGTCTTCCACTAACGAATTCTCAAACCCGATCACCCGCTCCTTTCTAGCATTTTTCGACGTCAGTGCTTCCACTTGAAACTTCTTTATTTCTCCCAACAAGGTTGGTGTCACCTCCGCTCTCAGAGCCACAACTTTTACATTTTCACCTCTCTCCTTACGACTCAGGGTGTCAACCACTACATTGGCTTTCCCGGGGTGGTACTCGATCTTACAATCGTAATCTGTTAGCAGTTCCATCCATCTTCGTTGGCGCATGTTCAGCTCCTTTTGATCAAAGAGGTGTCAGAGGATCTTATGATCTGTGAAGATCTGACATTTCGTCCCGTAAAGGTAATGTCTCCAGATTTTTAGCGCAAAGACAACAGTTGCTAACTCGAAGTCGTGAGTAGGGTACCGCATCTCGTGATCCTTTAACTGGAGAGATGCGTATGCAATCACCTTCCCACGCTGCATCAGGATGCAACCCAAACCCAGTCTTGACGCATCATTATACACCACGAAGTCGTCCGAACCCTCCGGTAAAGCCAATATCGGAGCGTTACTCAACATATCCTTCAGCTTATGAAATGCCTACCTCTGTGCTTCCATCCAGGTGAACTTTGCAGTCTTATTAGTCAATGAAGTCAAATGAGTTGCGATACATGAGAAATCTTTGATGAATTTACGTAGTATCCTGCCAACCCGAGAAAACTTCTAACTTCCGACGAGTTCTTCGGCGGCTCCCAGTCCCGAATTGCCTCTATCTTTGTCGGGTCCACCTTGATTTTGTCTTGAGACACAACATGACCAAGGAACTGCACTTCCCGAAGCTAGAATTCATATTTCGAGAACTTCACATAGAGTTTTTCTCGCTTTAGCAGTTCTAACACCGCTCGAAGATGATTCTCGTGCTCCTTCTCGGTCTTCGAGTACACCAATATGTTGTCAATAAACACTATCACAAATTTGTCTAAGTAAGGTTGACACACCCTATTCATCATGTCCATGAAATTTGCAGGGGAGTTTGTCATATCAAACAACATCACAAGAAATTCGAAATGTCCATATCTTGTGTGAAATGTTGTCTTCGGTATATCTTCCTCTCTCACCTTGAGTTGATGGTAACCTGGACTCAAATCGATCTTCGAAAAATAGCATGTTCCTTGTAGCTGATCGAATAAGTCATCTATCTGTGGGATCGGATATTTGTTCTTAATCATCAGTTTGTTGAGCTCCCGATAATCTATGCACATTCGCATAGTCCCATCCTTCTTTTTCACGAAGAGGATCGGCGCTCCCCACGGAGAGGTGCCCGGTCTGATGAATCCTTTATCCAACAACTCTTGCAATTGAAACATCATCTCCTTCATCTCCTTAGGTGCCAATCTATATGGTGCGGCTCCAGGCATCAGGTCGATTCAGAACTCGACTTGGCGATCCGGGGGAAGATTCATCAAGTCCTCCGGAAATACTTCCGGGTACTTATTCACTACTCGTACATCCTCCACTACGCACTTCTCCTTCTTAGCATCTACAACATATGCCAAAAATCCTCGACACCCTTTCCTCAAGCATTTACTTCCCTTAATAATGGAGATCAGACTAGAATTTCTATCTTGTTTATTTCCATAAATTACTATCGTCCCTCTATCGGGCAACATCACAGGGATCAATTTTTTATTACAGATAATACTAGCACAATTTCTAGCTAGCCAATCCATTCCAAGTACAACATCAAAGTCCCTCATCGCCATTGGGTACAACAACATTGGCACTAAGATTCCTTCTATGTCTATGATACAACCCACAATCACATCTCTAATAATCACCTGATTCGCATCGACGGTTTCTACTTCTAACCCCTGCTCTAAACGCTTAGGTTTAACGCTTAAACATTTCGCAAATTCAGGAGATATAAATGAGCAACTCGCTCCTGAATCAAATAATACCCTTGCACACAATGAGTTCACCAGAAACGTACCTGTCACCACATCCGGAATCTCATCCACCTCCACCGCTCTGTCATATGAAAGGCCCACTCCTTCGGACGAGACGGCTCCAACCTTCTCTCCTTCCTCTTTCCACCACTGCGATCTCCAGCTTGAACCGGTCCACCCTTTTTTACTTGCGGACAGTTAGATCGCAAGTGGTCAGGCGACCCACACTAGTAACAAGTTCTTCTGCTCGGGCAATCTCTCGACATATTCCCTGACATTCCACATTGAAAGCATGACCTTGTCTCTGATCCACATTCTCCCCGATGCACACGTCGACACTTCCCACAAGGCTTATCCCAAAATCCGCGACCTATTCGCGACTCTGTCCTAAATTCCTTCCCTTTCCTTGCATCCAATGACGATCCATCCCACTTCCTCTTGTCATCAACTATTGTGAGTCCTGTTTCTAGTTCTAATCACACAATCAAATCAAATCAAACAACAAGATCAATTACAAGATTCAAACTTGTTGATTTTGATTCAATTGAACAGTTTACAAAACTCTTTCTCTGATGTTCTCTTTCTCTCTCTACAAAACACTCTCTCTCTAATTCGTATACAAATTCTAGTCACTACTCTACTACAAAACATAAAATACAAGGAAAATAACAAAATACAAGGACTTTGACTTTTAATGAGATTTGACTTTCAGCTTTGACTTCTTGTATCTTTGACCTTCAGTATTCTTGATCTTGTATCCAACATATTTATGCTCTAACAATCTCCCCCTTTGGATTCAAGATCACTGTTGAAAAATGTTGCAATTCAGTCTTCTCTTTTAAGCTCTGTCAGATGCAATCTCTCCCTTTAACATTGTAATCTTCCAAGTCTGTCTTTGAAGAATATAACAATCTCCCCAAATATGATAAACAAAATCTTCAACAATCTCTTCAGTATTATCACAATACTCTTTCAGACTTCGGAAAGAAATTATCATCAGATTCAGCTCGGATTGCTTTAGCAAATAATCTTCAAAGAAAATTTCCTCAAAATCAGCACATCTTCAAAAATTCTTTGATCCTCTTCAAGTCTTTACTTTGAATCTTCTGACATAGACATTTCTTTAAAATCATCTCCCCCTTTTTGATGATTTGAGCATCGATATCATCAAAACTTTCTCCAAGAAATGTCATTGACCAATATGATCTGCCAAACTGAGCCTCTGATTCATTGATCCATAATCATGTATTTATCTAGATATTTTCAAATCCAGACAAGTTAGAAATGTGTAACACCTGAATCAACAAATGAATCAGTTAACATGCCTGTCAGTAACACTAAGTCACTGTGTGTAACGAATACACAATATAAAGGAGCTTTTATGATGTTCACTCCCCCAGGACTTCCATCCAATCATCGAAACACCACAAAGGCAATTTCTATGAATGTTATGACAAGAAAACAAATTTCTTGTGTGCTCGTGCAAGTGTAGAAAGAATTAAGCATGAATAGTTGCTTTTATAAAGGCTCAACATAGTGTAAACCACTGAGATAACAGTAGATAAATACAGACTCAATGTGTATGATTGAAGTGTGAAGGTGGGGCAGACTTCCTTCTTTTTCAATATCTAGATTTTCCAAATGAAAACCATATAGATTATGTGTTGCGTCCCCAGAAAATATGAAACATTTTCTTTTTAAGAAGAAAATGAGTGGTTGGTGGGGTTTAAGCAAGAGTTGGCATGGGCTAGTTTCCTGTTTCAATAACGTTCACGAAGAAATGTGAAACATTAGTAATGTGGTTTCCCGACTCAGAAAGTAGTTGGTGCAGAGTTTGATATTCTTTTACTCTGTTCTCTCACCCTCTTTCTTTTTATCATTTAGCGCACATCTAACCAAACTCTCATTTCCATTTTACCTCAACACACATCCAACACTCATTTCTTTTAGACTCCTCACACTCAATCACTATGGATTAACTTCTTAGGTAGGAGACACTGGTAATCGTGAATCCATAGAAGTTCATTTAAGTCCTAGCACAAAGAACCCATATTCCTATGAAGCAAATGTTGCTCAAAAATGGTTTAACTAAATCAATTAAAACTCATATACAAATGTCAGATAAAGTGTATGCTCAGATGATAGAATCATGAATATATGAGCATTTTGAAACATGGAAGTATTTTCAAACAAGTAAATTGAATGAATAAACATCAATGCAAGAGACTTGTTTGAAAATCTGACATTGTATGCAAATGATCATAAATGAATGATATAGCAATCAAAGCTTATGGTCAAGAATAATGGATATTGTCTATATGAAACAAAATATAGACATTCTTGAATGAAACGCTTCAAAATGAAATGACGCTCAAAAATCTTTGAAGTACAAGCGGAGTGTCTTACCATCGAAAATATGTTTCAATATGAGACATGGTAAGAACAATTTGATCAAAAATTAAACCGATATGTGTGAATACTTGAAAGTATGTAGAAAAGACAATACGCAAGTATTTATCTTTGGAAACACACGGTTTATTAATCATTGAAGCTCAAAAATGAAAAATGAAAACATTTAAAAGCACACTTTCAATTCATGAAATCTGTTTAAGAATCGGGAAGTGGTTTGAACATTTAAAAAAATGTTTTCATATCTGAAAGTTGTCCTTCTTTCAGATACATGTGAGATTAAGATAAGAAATTTACCGTTTCGCTCAATCTTAATTCTCATGAACTCAGCTGAAGTCATAAAGATATGATCTTGTAAACTTTTCTCATTCTGCAAAAAACTCAAAAACATGTCAAAGCAACTTTATTCACAAAAACTTATTCAAATATAAAAGACATAAATCAGTAAAACGATTAAAATACGAGTTCTGATATGAAATAATCAGAAATCATAGTCTTACTCCTTTGACTTGTACACTCCCCCTAAAATCATGCATCACAAAAATTTGTCAGTTAAGTAAAATGCATAAATTAGATAAAATCCCCTCAAAAGAATAATAACCATCTTTAATCTTCTCTTACTCACTCCCCCTGAGAACAACAACAACATGTTAAAGTGCAGATATCCTTTCAGAATTAATGATAAAGAAATGATGAAAAATTACAATAAAAGAAACTTTAATAGGTAATTACTGATTAGACTTTGAGATTTAGCATACCAAGCTTAGATACAAGAAAATTAAATCGTTTTTCATCTAAAGCTTTGGTAAATAAATCCGCAAGTTGATAATCAGTCTTTACAAAGTAAAGTTCTATTGTACATTTTTCTACATTATCTTTAATAAAATGATACCTGACATCAATATGCTTAGTCTTAGTATGTTGTACAGGATTAGCAGATATCGCGATTGCGCTCTTCGAGTCACAATATATTGGAATTTTATCAAACTTGAATCCATAGTCTCGCAGCTGTGTTCGCATCCACAAAACTTGAGAGAAGCAACTGGCAGCAACTACATACTTTGCTTCAGTAGTCGATGTGGAAACACATAATTATTTCTTTGACGCCCAGCTAACGAGCTTGTCTCCAAGGAATTGAATGTAACCTGAAGTGCTCTTTCTGTCCAACATGCAACCTGCATGATCTGCATCTGAATAAGCAGTCAGTTGAAACCCAGTATCCTTAGGATACCACAGACCAAGATTTGCAGTCCCCTTCAGATACCTAAAAATCCGTTTGACAGCAGCCAAATGGGACTCTTTAGGAGCAGCCTGATATCTAGAACATAAGCATGTTGAAAACATAATATCCGACCTACTTGAAGTAAGATACATTAAAGAACCTATCATACCTCTATAAGTCCTAACATCAACACTTTTACCCGAAGGATCAGTGCTAATCTTAGTACCTGGTGCCATCGAGGTTCCAATTGGTTTGCAATTCTCCATTTTAAACTTCCGAAGAATATCCAAAATGTACTTAGATTGGTTAATGAAAATCCCCGTTGAAAACTGTTTTACTTGTAATCCGAGAAAGAAATTCATCTCTCCTATCATACTCATTTGAAAACATGACACCATGAGGTTAGAAAAGTTTTTGCAGTATTTAGGATTTGTAGAGCCAAATATTATATCATCAACATATATCTGAATAAGGATGATATCGGCTTTTTCTTTTTTGATGAACAAAGTGGTATCAACTTTACCTTTGGAAAAACCTGACTTGACCAAGAATTTAGATAGAACATCATACCATGCTCGAGGGGCTTGTTTCAAACCATACAGGGCTTTATCCAAAATGTAGACGTGATCTGGCTTATCTGGATTTACGAACCCTTCTGGTTGAGACACGTATACTTCCTCCTTAAGAATGTCATTCAGAAAGTTCGTTTTCACGTCCATCTGATAGACTGTGAAATTCTTGTGAGTTGCGTAGGCTAGAAACATACGGATTGCCTCTATACGCGCTACTGGAGCATATGTCTCATCGTAGTCTATGCCTTCCTCTTGCCGGTAACCTTTGGCAACAAGTCTTGCTTTATTCCTTTTGACAATACCATCTTCATCCTTTTTATTCTTGAATACCTATTTAGTGCCAATTACGGATTTTCCTTCCGGTTTTGGAACTAATCTCCAAACCTTCAGGGCTTCGAACTGATTTAATTCTTCTTGCATAGCAGACACCCAATCCGAATCAGCTAAAGCCTCTTATACACGCGTGGGCTCTATCTTGCTGAGGAATGAGTCATGCATACATTGATTCAAAGTCGCTGACCTAGTTTGCACCGGCTTGTTTAGATCTCCAATTACTTGGTGTAAAGGATGCTCTTTGGTCCAGCGATGCTCATGAGGGAGTGGATTTGATACTGATTGATCATGATTATCATCTTGAAATCCACTATCAGGCTCTTCAGTTTGAATAATTGGAAGGGGTTTGCAGTTGAAATTTCAGGTGCAGAAGCATCAGTTGGAACAACATACTCTGGCTGTTGAGTAGACAGTGTATCACACCCAACTGATACAGTTACTTCTGGCTCAGCAGTTACTTGTATATCTTCAACTGTAGGAGTATTCAATGGAATATGAGTTTCTGACTGAACGGGGGATTCAAGTTCAGTTATAACTTCTGAAGTGACTGGATGATTGCAACTTGTGTCGTCAGACCTGTCAGTCACAACAGATTTAGGCAAATTAGATCCTAGAAACTCATCATAAAAGAATTCAAATAACAAATCTAAATCAGATAAATGTGAAAGTGAAGTAGAAGCGTTATCCGAATTGTTCTCTGTAGAAACAGGTTCTGGACTGATCTGTCCAGAAGCTAATACGCCAGTTATCACGGGTTCTGAACTGAGTTGTTCAGAAGCCATATCTTCATGAAATGTTACATTGACGCTCTCGACGACTGTCTTTGACTTCTTCAGATAAACACGATATGCAGCAGATGTCGAAGAATAACCAATGAAGATGCCCTCATCCGCCTTGGCACTGAACTTGTTCAGACTCTCTCTGTCGTTAAGCACGAAACACTTACACCCAAATATGTGAAAATACTTGATTGTTGGTGGGCTGTTATTGATCAACTCATATGGAGTCTTTTGAAAACGACGGTGTATCATGGACCGATTTTGAGTATGACATGCAGTCGACACAGCTTCTGCCCACATGAATAGAGGTAGATCGGATTGACTAAGCATAGTACGAGCGACCTCGACTAGCGTCCGATTTTGCCTTTCGACTAATCCATTCTGTTCAGGTGTACGTGCGACAGAGTATTGATGTGATATCCCGACCGATTCGAGATATTCTTCAACTGTTTTGTTTTTGAAATCTGTGTCGTTATCAGTTCGAAGATGCTTGACTTGTCTCTGCATATTCACCTAGGTCGTCTTTAAGAAGGTAATGAGAACTTCGGGCGTCTCATCTTTTGATCGTAGAAATTTGACCCACGTGTATCTTGAATAATCGTCCACAATAACCAACACATATTTCTTTCCGCCTAAGCTTTGTGTTCGCATCGGACCACACAAATCCATATGTAACAATTGTAACGGAGAGTTGGTACTTGGTTCAGGCTTCGGTTTATGCGGAGCTCTCTTCATCTTTCCTTTTTCACATGCTACACATAAGTGTTCTTTCTCATATTTCAGCTCAGGAAGTCCATTGACTAGCTTTCCACTGACGAGTTTGTTGATATAACGAAAGTTCAGGTGTGATAGTCGTCGGTGCCATAGCCAACTTTGCTGCATCGAGGCTTTTGTCAGTAAGCAAACCTGATTGTCATTCTGAACCTTTGAAAGATTGATGGTGTAGAGGTTTGTCTTTCGATTGCCGACTAAGAGTTCATTACCGTCTTCAGTACGAACCGAACATCTCTTAGCTTTGAAGTTAACCTCTAACCCTTTGTCGCAGAATTGACCAATGCTAAACAAGTTATGCCCTAAGCCTTCGACATAGCTCAACTTCCTAATCGTTATGTTGTCTTGAATGATGTCACCATATCCTAAGATCGGTGAAAACTGGTCGTTGCCAAAACGAACATTGCCGCTGAATTTCTCTGTATAATTAGACAATAAAGCTTTCTGCCCGGTCATATGCTTGGAACAGCCGCTATCCAAGTACCACATATGCCGGGTCTGCAAGAGAAATCAGGAAATAACAATTTTAGGTACCCATTTAAAAACGGGTCCTAACAGATTAGCACATGATTTTGGTATCCATTTGAATATGGATCCTCTTTTCTTTTGAAAACCTCTAAAAACATTTGATCTTGAAGAATAAACATGATAAGATCCAAACAAATCATTAGAAGTAAGATGATAAGCAAAATCATTTCTCCGATAATGAAAAGATTTATTAGTAGTAGGAGATAATTGAATCAATTGCTTTATTGAATAACGCTTGTAAGAAGTTACAAGGTTTTGTTTAGGAGAAGCAATTTGACCAACTACATCAGTATCACTACTATCAGATCTATTACATGAGTTATCAGAAATTGATTCAGCTGTCTCATCATTATTCCTTTTTGGTCGCCATTCAGATCTTGCTTCCGACCTTTTCTTTCTTACATCTGAAACAAAAGATTTAGATTGATTAGGAAAATCAGATTTCTGATATTGATTTTTCTTTTGTTTACCAGTGTTAATCTGTTTCTGTGATTGTTGTCTCTTATGTTTCTTACCCTTAGAATAATAATCAGCAATCACAGAAACTGGTTCACCAACTTTAGTTGATGATTCACCAGTTTTAAAAATACTTGGTAAATTTTCTTCATTTATAAGAAAAGTAGAATGATCTGGAAGAGAAGCATTAAAATCAAACATATCAATTTCTTTTAAACACCCATCATCAGAATTGAGAAAATCATTTGCAGACGCAAATAAGTCATCAAAGTTATCAGTCGAAGTTTGAGGTGCCTTTGAAACTTTAGAACACTTTGAAGATTTAGATTGAAAAACTGTGTTCTGTCATTTTGGCCGCATTGATGGCCGCTTGGAAAATTGTAGGCTCCCTTTCCGAAACAAGTTTCTGAAGGTTGTTCTTCAGTCCAAAAGTATACCGTTCCACCCATCTTTCTTCATTTGGCAAATACACTTCTATGAAGTGAGATTTTTCAATAAATTTAGAAGTATATTCTCGCACTGTCATTTCTTTCTGTTCTAGGCTCAAAAACTCTTCTTCCAACTTTTTGACTGCCGCCAGAGGGCAGAATCGCGCCTTCAACTTTCTAATAAATACTCTCCATGACATATTTTTAGCTGTCGACGATCCTTGCCCACCTGTCTCAGCATCCTACCATATGACAACCTCCTATTTAAGCATAGACAATACGTATATCACCTTATCTCCCTCAGCACACTTACTAGTGTCAAACACAAGTTCCATCTCCTTGATCCACTTCATCGCCATGACCGGGTCACATTCTCCTTTATACGTAGGAGGATTGCATGTGGCAAACGCCTTGTAGTTACATCCCTTGGCAGCTGATTCGTTCACCACTAAAGTCGTTGATGGAGAATGACCACCCACTTCAGTTATAGGTGGTCTAGACATTTCCACACCTTCCTTACTCTCGCTATTGTCTTTGTTTCTCGCTGTCGTCTTCTTTTGGTGTGCCAACAAGGCCTGCAGAGTTTCTTGGAGTTTCCCCATTTCAGTGGCGAAGGTCTCACGGGTCACATAGGCCTGAGCTCGGCCCCGACCATGACCCTTCGCTGGTCCACATCCCCTCCTAGACGCGGAACTTTCTTGCTATGAAACTTCCCTTGCCATTGGCATTTCAATGCTTCTCGCCCTGCGAGAGATACGAGTCTTGGCTCGGCCTCGATTCCTAATGTTGGTTTCCTCGACTTGGGTCGTAGCTATTTGAGATCCCCTTCCCCTTCCCCGACCCCGTCCACGACCCCGACCCCTTCCTCGGGTTGCAGCTTGCCTAGTTGGTTCCACCGGTCCACCAACAAGGACTTCATTAGTCAGAATTTCCTCCTCCACCGATACTGACCTGCTCCTCAACACTCGTTCAGACATGACGACTTCTGAAACATCACACAAACGATATTTAATTCAACCAACTCCACTGTAATAAGACAACTAAACACATACATGTACCTGTAAACTTGCAATTACATTGGCCAGATGTAATTCCAAATTTACCTTATATGTTAGTCCTCATCTCTCATTACATGCATCCCTAAAGCGGTACTTCCTAGGACATCCTATTCTCGGTTGTGTCCCTTATCCTACAATTTAAGTTTAGGCCCAACCGGTCGCCTAAATCCTGGCACTGATACCAATTTGTAACAACCCAAAACATGCATAACATAATAATATGATAACACCCCAAAACGGGTCCCAATACAAAGCGTATGAAAATAAAGTCAACATAATTCAAGGTCAAAAGTCCTATCACAGCCGAGATACTAAGAATCCATAGCTAACACCGCATCTAATCTGATTGCCTCCAACTCTCTCAAACTCTTAACACTTATCCTTTCCCTTTGACGAAGCCCCAGCGACTCCCTTACCTGAAAATGGGTTTTAAGAAAATTGAAAGCGAGGGTTAGACCAAAAATGTCTAGTGAATTCCCACCCTTGAGCAGTTTAGAATAATTTAAGAAATTGAATTAGCAACCTTCGATTTTAACAAAACCCAAACAAGGTATAATAGAGAAACAATCCCGCGTCCGGAATCGGATCCCAAGTACTCACAGACAAACCACACTCGGGGGGGCCCTGTAGATCCCCATACGACCCCCAGTAGATGTCGTCTCTGTGTGCACATGAAATGGATTCCGGGCACACAGTTCAACCATCCCGGATGGTTTACAACAAACCATAGCATGCACTCGATAACATATAATGAACCACACAAATGATCTCACATAAGCCAAATATGCATGATAGTAAAATAAGCTAAATAATCCACAGTTCAACATAATGTACTCATTTAAAGAAATATGGCAGAGTTTATCATGACATCCCATTTCCAGTTTATAAATTTTTATACAAGGGAATTCACATAGAGGATTAGATCTCGACACACACATAAATAATTTCCAGTAAGACCGGGCTCCTACATTTGTTAAATGTTCACAGATAAACTTCAGCTACTACGTCCAAATCAAAATCCTACGAAACTCGTCCAAACCATGGTGATTCTCGGAATTGCCGAAACCCCCGATTTTCCCAAAAGGGGGTAGATAAATAGTAATTCGACCCAAACAGGAAACCCGAACGAACTTGGGACATGCCCCCCGGATCACCCGGGACCTCCCGGGTCTAGGTACAACGGCTCCCGAGTCCCATCGCATTCTCGGGTTTAGCAAGTCCCGGTACGCCCGGGGTTAGGACGCTCCCGGTGCACCCGAAAAGGAAGCTCCCGGTGCCACCCAGGTTAGGGGACTCCGGACGCACCCAGGGAGGGACTCCCGGTACGGTCCGGGTTAGGGGACTGTCGGCGCACCCGGGGAGGGGACTCCCGGTGCGACCCAAGTTGGGGAAAACCCAGTTCTCACGAGCACGATAATCGAACCCCAAGGATTTCTTATTCCTTTTTCACTCCATAAATCCAATTCTACCAGGTCTCCAATATGAAAAGAAAGAATGCTAACCCATTACTTAACAGTCTTATGCATTAATTAACTAATCCAATACAAGCAAAATAGACCAAAACCCATACGTCCCTGATGTGAGGATTTCTTCCCAAAATTTCACTTTCCATAAATAAAACTTACCACTACGAGATAGAAAAGGAGAAGCTAGAATAGAGAACACATACCTGGAACAATGGAGTCTTCCCCAAACCTCCAATAATCTCCTTTGCTTAGTCACCCTAGAGCTCCTTTCCTTTTCTTCTCTCTTCTCGATGACAACTTCCAATGATTAGGGAATTAGGGTTCTCTTTTCCGAAAAAGGTTATATTTCAACAATTTGCACCTTAGTCCTCAACTTCACTTCTTTTCACTTTTACCCTTACATTCCAAGGTTTTAATATTAGGACTTGGTTATTACATAAGAACCAATATTTCACTTTATATATATGAAACCACCTCATCATTTCTTGTTGTTCTTTTAGACAATGAACAATTATACATTTACAATACGTTCCCATCCTTTTTATATACTCAAACTTGTTCACTAATTTATCATCTCATTGTCGATGTTGGATGACCAAAACAAAACCATAGTTCAAAACTTTAAAATACTAAAATACTAAAAATCAAATATCAATTTTTTTTAGAAATATTAGACTGAGTTAAGATGAAATACATTTCCTTAGTGGTTTTGCACATATTGATAATTTTTTGTTATGAAAAATTTAAGATCCGTCGTTAATAGTTTCTATTTTTAGGTTATTGAGAAATCGAATACATTTTCCACAATGGTACCTCATACGTCCATCGAAAAAAATTATTTTTTTTCTTAATTTTTATATGGATAAATCTTTTTGCAAAAGAAATGTCCGCTAAAAAACATGTTTAGCCAATGAAACATTTTACTTATTAAAGACACCTATGTTGGTTGTTTTATAATATATATTGATGATTAATTTGTCTAAGCAAATATTTTTTTTTTGAAAAAAGATGGTAGTTAAAAGTTAATTAATGAAACCAAACTTTTTAAATTTCAATTCAACATTTTCTCGTTGTACCCTCATAACATTTGTCAAACTTTCTATACTCTATCCATGTGGGGAAATCAACTCAATACGACAATCAAAATTAGTCATGTAAGAAAATGGTTTGTTATATAACAATTGTTACCTTACAATTAAGTTGTTCATTATATAAATAATAAAAGATTAGTCATGTCATAAAAAGAATTTAAAGTTCAATTTGTTAAACTATTTGATGTTGTACAAACAAAAATATTAAAAATAAATAAAGAAAATGAAATTGTTTGATTCATTTATAAAAGTTTAATTTATAAATATTGTCAATATACTACTAAAATTTTGGCCATATAAAAAGATGAAGAAAAAGTACCAAATAAAAATACATGTTAAAACAATAAAACAAAATTAATAACAACAATTTGAGATTCTTTCATATAAATTTGGTTTGTATAAAATGAAAATGATGAAATATTTTGTTATGTAAATATAAAATAATTATATAACTTAAAAGTAGATCAATGTTTGGATGAACATTCAAGTCATATCTTATCATTTATATAGTTATTTTTATTTCAAAATTTTCATTGTTATCACCAATGTGGGACAATTAAGAATTCACCATTTGATTAATAATTGATTTAATTTTCGTCGTGTCATATAATTATCTTAAGGTTTTAATTTCTAAAATACATTGATTGGTGAGAAATTGCAGCCTTCCAAATAGGAACTGGCCAATCCATGGGTATACCAAATCTTTCCATTTTCCAAGTCGATCCAATCCATTTTGTTACTATACTATTATTATTTTGTCTATGTAAAAAATGAAGAAAAAAATATCAAATAAAAATGTAGTCGAAATTATCTCATCCGTTTTTCTCTAACCATCTACTACGACTTCAATTTCACCTAAACCGCAAATAGGTATTACAACATCTAAATGGAAAAAAAATATTACACTAAAATATTACTAAGGAGTTACATTTGAAAATCCGAACCATTAACGATACATATGAATTTAAAAATATAAATAGATTAATGTAATAAGTTTTTTTACATGAATAAAAAATGATAGGTTTTATTAATTAATGGGAGGTTTTATAATACAATCATTTATTTTTTTTCAAAAACTATATTTATATAGAGACCTAGTTGAATGGAAAAATCAGAGATTTTAGATTAAATGAGAAGTAAAATAAAGATATAATAGTGTTAGGGGAGTGCTATTTGCACCAAAAAGGTGCAAATAGTGACTTATTGTTTTTCGATCCAATCATTAAAAGGTACAAAAAATTATTATTATTATTATTATTATTATTATTATTATTATTATTATTATTATTAATATTAATATATATGTGTGTGTGTGTGTTTTGATTTTATAAATTTATAAAATTTGTAACTTTTGATTTTATTCTATAAATTTGTAACAATGAAGAGGGATTCACTGGTGAACCAAGGCTCACCGGAGATGGGCAGGAAATTAAATTCGTGGCACTGTAAATTTTTGTGGGGAAGAAGACGTAGGGGAGAAGACAGGTGATAATGATTTTAAATATATATTTACATTTTATACCCTTATAATTATTTAGTTAGTTTACTTTATACCTTTTATTTTTCTATTTTTCATTTTTCATTTTTATCATATTAACACATAAAATCGTATATTAACTAAAATACGTTAAAAAATACGTTTTAATTTTAATAAGTTACACCATCATAATCGTCTCTTCGAAACATTCGAAATGAGCCTAATATTGAATATTTTTGGATTTAATTATTTAATTATATATCATATGTACTACATAAAACGTATGAAATGTATGAATATGTTATTTTTCTTTTTACCATAAAACATAAAATGTATCATAGATCATATATACTACATATTTTGGACAAGTTATTCATAATTTATGTTATTCTTATTTCTACCATTTTACTAATAACGATATTTTTCATGTTAACATCATAACGATGAAAATCGTAGTTTTAAAGACTAGGGACGATAATAGTTACAACCAACAAACCATAAGGATGAAAATCGTAGTTTAGTCTATATATAACTAACAAACCATAAGAGTAAATCCTCACCGCCATAATCTTTCTCATCTCTCTCTCTAATTTTCTTTTAAACTTCTCTCTACAAATTCTCTCGATTCGTCGAAGAAATCAAAGAAACAATCATATATTCGGAATCTACTCTTCGAGCCCTTTTTAGAGGTATAAATTTCTTCTTAAGTTATTTAAGTTGGTAAGTTAGGTAGTTGAAGTTGGTTGGTAGTCAACGTTTTTGGACGTGAACATTGGGATATTACTTATAACACTTTAAACTTCTTTCGCTCAGATCAAGGTGCACCATTTGAACACTGGATGACAATGTCTGAAATAGGTGTCTTGATTGCTTCAAAATATAATGTGATATTACATGTTATAAGTAGGACCGACAGTGGGACGTACTTGCCGCTTAGGTCCACTCCTCCAGTGTGGTATGAACATGTTGTTTTTACAATCGGGTACGTTAATGGTAACCATTATGTGAAATTAGATATGGCAGAAGGATACCCGTTTCCACAAATTGTAGGACATTTTTTCCATTACAGTTATCCGTGCGCTGCTGGATGGGCTACCCCGTATTCAGAGCGAATAAAGAAGTACATGCAGCTTTTACGTGTTAATTGTACTACGGATAATGTTATTTTAGAATAATCGAATGTAATATAGATTATTTTATGTTCTATTTATATGTTAAATCGCAATATTTATGTTTTATTTTTATAATTATATAATTATAAAAAAATAGTAATATTTATATTTATAAATATTTATTTTTTTTCAAATCAAAACAAAAAGTAAAAAAAAAACTTTTAAAACTATATAATATAAATAAACAAAAGAAAAAAAAAAGAAAAAAGACAACAAAAAAACAAAAAAAACACAATTATGGAGCCAATCATTTTTGGTACTTTTTTGTGCAATTAGAAAAAAAAAAGTGTAGACAGCCTCCCTCTAGTGTTATATACATTAAAAAAAGTAATAGAATAAATTAAAAGAATGATTCATGTGATAAAGCTATTGATTTATAATCATTGTTACTTTATAATTAACAATTTAAATTATATATAATCATTGATTAAGTTATTGATTATAGAAAAATAAAAATAAAAATAAAAAGTATTGATTTATTAACATTTGTTACCTTACAAAAAAAAATAAAGAAATTTATTCAAAAAAAGTATTGGTTTATAAGCATTGTTAGTTTACCAAAAAAACAAAAACAATTAGATGTATATATTGGTTATTTAATTATTTAATTTATATATTGATGTTAAAATCATTAAAATTTGGTTCAAATCATTTTAAAATAAACGAAAAAAGAATAATATAAATTTAACTTAATCATTAAACTTAGGTTTTAACTATATTTTGTCAAACATCATTTCACATTTTTCAACAACATCAATCAACCCTTTTGATTTACATGACAGTTGATTGTAATAGTGTATATTTTATTTGTATAATAATAAATTGACTATAGTCAACACAAATACATAAAATGAAGATGACGATTAATTACGTCAATATAATACATTTTAGTTTAAATGTAAAAAAGCATTATTGCGATCACAATATATATATATATATATATATATATATATATATATATATATATATATATATAGGGTCCGGTTCAGGAGAAAACCTAAAAAAACGAAAAACTGAGGAACACCCTTGTAGCTCTTCATCTGGACGGTATGCACTTGTGCATACAGGTAATTTGTAACATGCATTTATGCATATGCACAAGTGCATAATGCACTTGTGCATAAAAACCAAAAAACAACATAATTTACCTTTATGCACAATTGCATACCATCCAGATGAAAGACTACCAGAGTGTTCTTCAGTTTTCTGTTTTTTTTTAGGTTTTCCCCTGAACCTCCGTCTATATATATATATATATATATATATATATATATATATATATATATATATATATATATATATATATATATATATATATATATATATACATAAATGAAATACTTATGATAGTTGTAATAACCAGTTTAATTTAATAATTTAGAGTTGGGGTGAAAAGTGGATTAAAAGCATTCTTAAAGGGGGGTTAAGTGTAAAGGGCCTTAAAAAGGAATAAAACTAGGGATTTCTTCTTTTTCATACATCGAGCGGCTGAAGAAGGAAATAGGGCAGAGACGAGGGGCAAGTAGAGAAGAAGGAGATCGAGTTTTGCATCACTTCTTAAGGTAAAATTCTAAACCTCCTTTTTCAGTTAGATTAGTATTGAAAGTTTTGGTTTGTTCTTCTTGGGTTGTGTGGGAAGAAATCTGTGAATTTGGGTCTAAAACCCCATCGAAACCCCGATCGATTACTGTGGTTTATCACAGGGATATTAATGTGTTTTATTAAGGAAAAATCAATGATGAAATTATAGATATGTTGAACTCTAAATCTTTGGGTTGAGAGCGGTGATTTGAATAAGGAGTTGTCTGCTCTAAGTTGCAGTATCGATCGAAAACCCAAAATCGCCTGCAGTCGATTAGAGTCCGGTCGAGCTTAGACCCCGGTCGAAAGTGGACCTCGGTCGATTAGATCCCGGTCGAGCTAAGATCCCGGTCGAAAGTGGACCTCGGTCGATTAGAGTCCGGTCGAGGCAAGCCCCGGGCGCCGCTTGGGCGCGGGTTGGAGACCGCTTGGGGCGCGGCATGGGCGCCGCCTGGGCGCGGTCTGGAGGCCGCTTGGGCCGCGGTCTGGATGCGGTTCGGGGCGGGGCTCGGGTCGGTCGGGTAGGCTTTGGGTCGGGTATTGCTGTCAGTCCAGTTTAAAGTTGTGAGTGTAGAATTTTAAGTGTGTTTCCTCCTATCGTGGTTATAGGGCCGGTATTAAGGAGTTAGAAGGAAGCTTCGCAAGGATCAGGTGAGTTTTCTTTAAACCAAACTATGTTTTTAAAGATTTATGATAACTGTTTTACATACGAGTTTAAATAAGATTATTCCTTATGAATGCTTATTTGTTACGTGAGAAACGTTAGAAAGCTTATGGTACGCATTTTGTTAATTATTGGTAGAAATGTATGCATACATTGTTTTATGTGCTTTGTGCTCAAAGTCGGGGGGTGTGTTCCGCCTGTGCTCATACCGGGGGGTGTGTTCCGTTTATGCCATTGGGGGGGGGGGGTGTCCCAAATAAGGCAGTGTGAGCCAGACACACCGTTACTTGCGAGTGGCGGTAGTGTGAGCCAAAGCGTTTGATTAAAGTGTTAAGATTTACTAAGTTTAAATTAAGATATTTGTCATTTATTTATGTTGATTAAATGATTGTTTTTAAAGTATTATTATCAGGAACTCACTAGACCGTTGGTCTAACCCTCGCTCTTTCGAAAATAAAAATTCATTTTCGGGTGGGCGCGAAGTTAGAGGCTCAGGTAAAGGCAAGGAGAAAGTTTAAGTGAATTCCTGTAGAAGACTCCTTTTAGAAAGTTTTGTTTTCTCTCAGTTGTGTAATAGGTTGTCTAGTGCAGAACCTCAGATTAAATTTTTATTGTAAGTCTTTTATTGGTTTGGAGCTATGTTATGCTTTTATTGGTCTAGGCCCCTCCGGTCACCTAGATTCCTTATGAATGCTTATTTGTTACGTGAGAAACGTTAGAAAGCTTATGGTACGCATTTTGTTAATTATTGGTAGAAATGTATGCATACATTGTTTTATGTTCTTTGTGCTCAAAGTCCGGGGGTGTGTTCCGCCTGTGCTCATACCGGGGGGTGTGTTCCGTTTATGCCATTGGGGGATGTGTCCCAAATAAGGCAGTGTGAGCCAGACACACCGTTACTTGCGGGTGGCGGTAGTGTGAGCCAAAGCGTTTGATTAAAGTGTTAAGATTTACTAAGTTTAAATTGAGATATTTGTCATTTATTTATGTTGATTAAATGATTGTTTTTAAAGTATTATTATCAGGAACTCACTAGACCGTTGGTCTAACCCTCGCTCTTTCGAAAATAAAAATTCATTTTCAGGTGGGCGCGAAGTTAGAGGCTCAGGTAAAGGCAAGGAGAAAGTTTAAGTGAATTCCTGTAGAAGACTCCTTTTAGAAAGTTTTGTTTTCTCTCAGTTGTGTAATAGGTGTCTAGTGCAGAACCTCAGATTAAATTTTTATTGTAAGTCTTTTATTGGTTTGGAGCTATGTTATGCTTGTTATGGTTGACTTTAAGTTTGTGGGTTGTTAAAGTTGGTATCAGAGCCGTAGTTTAAGGGATCTAGGTGACCGGAGGGGCCTAGACTTAAACTTAGGAAGTAGAGCACAACTGAGAAATAGGGGGACCATAGGAAAACACGTAATAGGGTAGCGAGGACTAACATGTAAGGTAAATTTGGGATTACATATGGCCAGTGTAATCACAAATTTACAGTTACGTGTGTGTGCTTAACTCACCTTATTGAGTTGAATCTACCGTATTGAATTTGTATGTTTACCTTTTGTCTGTAGTCATGTCAGAGCATGTAACCAGAAGCCGATCGGTGCCAGTGGTGGAGACTGCATCGGTGATTGAAACTGTGGAGGGGGGACCAGCCGCCTTTCCTCGAGCTGCTGCCACCCGAGGAAAGGAGCGTGGGAGACCCAAAGGAAAGACGACCCGAAAAGCTGTCACTCAAGTTGAGGAGCGGGAAGGGAGACCTCAGGGAAAAAGAACTGTGAGTACCACTCGTTGAGCTAAGAGTGTGGAAATTGTGGCTGAACGAGAACCCTCTCTTCAAGAAAGTTTGACTACTACAAGACGGAGAAGGCCGGTAAAGAACCGTGGAGGAGGTCAGACTCAAGCATTCGTCACTCAGGAGACTTTTGCTACTGAAATGGGGAAGCTGCAGGAGACATTGCAAGCTCTTTTGGCCCATCAAACTGGGGGAGTTGCAATAAACCAGGAAAAGAGTGAGGAGAAGGAGACGACTGAGATGACTAATTCACCAATAGCTATGGTGGGCAGTCATTCACATTCGAACTCAAGCTTGGAAGTGAGGACGTCAGCAGAGAAGGGTTGCAGCTATAAGGCGTTCACTACTTGCAAACCCCCAACCTTCAAAGGGGAATGTGACCCTGTAGTAGTGATGAAGTGGATCGGGAACATGGAGTTAGCGTTTGATACTTGCAAATGCGCAGAAGAGGATAAGGTCGTTTTTGCGCTGTCAATGCTGAGGGATGATGCTGTCTTCTGGTGGGTGGCGGAATCTGGGAGTAAGGGTTCAAGAGCGGCAAAGGGGATGGACTGGGAGACTTTCGTCGCAAAGTTCAAGCGACAGTTTTGTCCTTTGGCAGCAATGAAACGGTTGGAGGAAGAATTCCTGAATCTGGAGCAGGGAGATATGACGGTGCGAGAGTACACTACCAAGTTTCTGGAAAAGGCACGTTTCGCGGAAGTTTATGTACCCAACGAGGAACGCCGTGGGGACAGGTATTTATTCGGGTTGAGGAGCAACATTCGTGAATTGGCGGCGGCACATGAGCCTGTAACTTTTCAAGCGGCCGTCAATGCCGCTGAAATGATTGAAAGAGAGAAAGTAAGGCAGACAGTGGAAAGAGGCAGTGAGAAAAGGAAATGGGAAGGACCAGTCCAGGAACCGAAGAAGTTCAAGAGTATTAGGTCCGATCAGCGAACGACTTCACGAGTGGATATTAAGCCATGTGGGAAGTGCAACCGGATGCATAAAGGGGAATGTCTGATGGAAAAAGATGGGTGTTACAAGTGTGGGAAAGCAGGTCACATGGCTAGAGATTGCCAGGGTACAAGAACTTGCTATCAGTGTGGTTCTCCGGACCACATCAAGTCTGATTGTCCGCAACTGAAGAAGGGAATTGCGGGGAATTTTAGAGGTAAAGGGGGAGATCGGAAAGTGGAACCAGCCCGAGCGAGAGCCAGGGCATTCAACATGACAGCGGAGGAGGTGGTGGAGACACCGGATATGGTTACAGGTACTTTCCTTATTGACTCGACTTTTGCTAAGGTGTTGTTTGATTCGGGTGCAAACCGGTCGTTTGTGTCGCCGAATTTTGCTCATAAGTTATGTGTGAAGCCCAAACAACTTAGTCTGGGGTTTGAGGTAGAAGTAGCGGATGATAGTCGAGTCTTAGTAAGGGAAGTATATGAGGGGTGCACTATTGATATCGACGGCCATTCGTTCCCATTAAGACTGTACCCGATGGGCATGGGGGAGTTTGATGTTATAGTGGGAATGGATTGGCTGGCGTCTAATGATGCTCACATAGTGTGTAACAAGAAGTTGATTCGTATAGCGGTACCTGGTGAGGAAGAGGTGGTTGTGTATGGGGATCGTCGGGATAGGAAGTCGTGCTTGATTTCTATGATCAAGGCTAGACGGTGTTTAGGAAAAGGGTGTGTGGGGTTCTTAGCATATGTAGTAGACGCTAAGAAAGAGAAGAAAGGAATAGAATCGGTTCCGGTAGTGAGCGAATATCCGGAAGTGTTTCCGGAAGATTTGACCACTCTGCCACCGGATCGGCAAGTGGAGTTCCGTATAGACCTGATGCCGGGATCGGCACCTATTGCTCGAGCACCTTACCATTTGGCACCGGCGGAAATGAAAGAAATGATGGTTCAACTGCAAGAACTGCTTGATAAAGGATTTATTCGCCCGAGTTCATCACCATGGGGAGCACCTGTTCTGTTCGTTATAAAGAAGGACGGTTCTTTACGAATGTGTATAGATTACCGTGAGCTCAATAAAGTAACCGTCAAGAACAAGTACCCACTCCCTCGAATCGATGATCTTTTTGATCAGTTGCAGGGAGCGGGTTACTTCTCAAAGATAGACTTGCGGTCGGGCTATCATCAGTTGAAGCTAAGAGAGGAGGACGTACCGAAGACTGCCTTTCGTACAAGGTACGGGCATTACGAGTTCTTAGTCATGCCCTTCGGGCTGACGAATGCACCTGCAACGTTTATGGATCTAATGAACAGAGTGTGCAAGTCATTTCTGGACAAGTGCGTAATTGTCTTTATAGATGACATTCTGATTTACTCACGGTCTGTAAAGGAGCACGAACGTCACCTGCGAGCAATATTGGAGTTGCTTAAACATGAGAAATTGTACGCCAATTTTTCAAAATGTGAATTATGGTTGAGGTAGGTACAGTTTCTGGGTCATGTTGTATCGGAAGAGGGAATCAAGGTCGATCCAGCTAAGATATAAGCCATTAAAGGGTGGGAAGTGCCTAGATCGCCGTCTGAGGTAAGAAGCTTTCTGGGATTGGCGGGTTATTATCGGAAATTCATTCAGGACTTCTCGAAAATAGCCACGCCATTAACAGCATTAACCAGGAAGAATGTCAAATTTGTGTGGCTGGAGGCTCAAGAGGAAGCGCTCAATAGACTGAAGGAGAGTTTGAGTAGTGCTCCTATTTTATCCCTACCCAACGGAACGGAGGGATTTGTAATTTACAGTGATGCTTCGAAGTTGGGTTTGGGGTGTGTGCTGATGCAAGAAGGCAAGGTGATTGCTTATGCATCCCGTCAGTTGAAGGAGCACGAAAAGAATTACCCGACGCATGATTTAGAGTTGGCAGCGGTAATTTTCGCTTTAAAGATCTGGAGGCATTATCTGTACGGTGTTAAATGTCAGATTTTTACAGATCACAAGAGCCTGCAACATCTGTTCAACCAGAAAGAGTTGAATATGAGGCAGCGGAGATGGATGGAGTTGTTAAGTGACTACGACTATGAAATTCTTTACCACCCGGGTAAAGCTAATGTAGTGGCCGACGCCCTGAGTCGTAAGGAGCGCAGCGAAGTAACAAAGGTGACAGCGTTTCGAGTAGAGGCAACTTCTACTTTCATGGAGGAAGTCAAGGCATTACAAAAGGAAGCGCTGGAAGAAGGGAATTTGAAAAGTGAGCGAGTGGTTGGGTATGTTAATTCTTTACAGACAGACGGTCGAGGGGTGAAGTGTTTTAAAAATAGAGTGTGGGTTCCGAAGTTGAGGAATCTTCGAAAGAAAGTGCTAGAGGAAGCCCATAAGTCCCGTTATTCTATTCACCCGGGAACTAACAAGATGTATCGAGATTTGAAGCCAATTTATTGGTGGACAGGTTTGAAGAAAGATATCGCTCATTTTGTTGAGCGATGCATGACATGTTTAAAGGTGAAGGCAGAGCATCAGAGACCGTACGGGGAGCTTCAGCCCTTGGAAATTCCAGTGTGGAAGTGGGACGAGATATCGATGGACTTTGTCACGGGACTTCCACGAACACCTAAGGGGCACAACGCTATCTGGGTAATAGTGGATAGATTGACAAAGTCAACTCATTTTCTCCCAATAAAAGAGACGGATACGTTAGAGAAGCTGGCAAAACTTTACATAGACGAAATAGTATCTCGCCATGGAGTACCATCGTCTATTGTGTCGGATCGAGATGGGCGCTTCACTTCATCATTTTGGAAAGGCCTGCAAAGAGAATTGGGGACGCAACTTAAATTAAGCACTGTGTATCATCCGCAGACAGATGGCCAGAGTGAAAGAACCATTCAAACGTTGGAAGACATGCTTCGGGCATGTGTGATTGACTTCAAGGGTTCGTGGGAGATTCATTTGCCATTGATCGAATTCTCCTACAATAATAGTTACCACGCGAGCATTCAAGCAGCCCCGTTTGAAGCTTTGTATGGTCGAAAGTGCCGAACACCTTTGTGTTGGACCGAAGTGGGGGAAAGACAATTAGCCGGTCCGGAGATCGTCCAAGCGACAGCCGTTAAGATCACCCAGATTCGGGAAAGGTTGAAGAAAGCCCAAGATCGTCAGAAAATGTACGCTGATAAGCGGCGGAAGCCGATTGAATTTCAAGTGGGGGACAACGTCATGCTAAAAGTTTCGCCGTGGAAAGGGGTAGTACGTTTCGGGAAGAAGGGTAAATTGCATCCAAGGTTCGTCAGACCCTTTACCATTATAGAGAGAGTGGGAGAAGTAACCTACAAGTTGGAACTACCAAAAAGCATGCGGGGAGTACACCCTACCTTTCACGTGTCTAACTTGAAGAAGTGTCTGGATGAAGTTGATGTGGTGGTCCCTTTGGAAGAAATTCGAGTCGACGAGAAGCTAAGCTACATCAAAAAACCAGTAGACATTTTGGATCGAAAGGTGAGAAAACTAAGGAATAAGGAAATTCATCTTGTAAAAGTACAGTGGCAATTTCACAATGGTCAAGAGGCGACTTGGGAGTTGGAAGCAGATATGAAGTCTCAATACCCCGAGTTGTTCGAAAACGAGATTCCGAGGACGGAATCCTTTTGAGGATAGGATATTGTAATAACCAGTTTAATTTAATAATTTAGAGTTGGGGTGAAAAGTGGATTAAGAACATTCTTAAAGGGGGGTTAAGTGTAAAGGACCTTAAAAAGGAATAAAACTAGGGATTTCTTCTTTTTCCTACATCGAGTGGCTGAAGAAGGAAATAGGGCAGAGAGGAGGGGCAAGTAGAGAAGAAGGAGATCGAGTTCTGCATCGCTTCTTAAGGTAAAATTCTAAACGTCCTTCTTCAGTTAGATTAGTATTGAAAGTTTTGGTTTGTTCTTCTTGGGTTGTATGGGAAGAAATCTGTGAATTTGGGTCTAAAACCCCATCGAAACCCCGATCGATTACTGTGGTTTATCACAGGGATATTAATGTGTTTTATTAAGGAAAAATCAATGTTGAAATTATAGATATGTTGAACTCTAAATCTTTGGGTTGAGAGCGGTGATTTGAATAAGGAGTTGTCTGCTCTAAGTTGCAGTATCGATCGAAAACCCAAAATCGCCTGCGGTCGATTAGAGTCCGGTCGAGCTTAGACCCCGGTAGAAAGTGGACCTCGGTCGATTAGAGTCCGGTCGAGCTTAGACCCCGGTCGAAAGTGGACCTCGGTCGATTAGAGTCCGGTCGAGGCAAGCCCCGGGCGCCGCTTGGGCGCGGGTTGGAGATTGCTTGGGGCGCGGCATGGGCGCCGCCTGGGCGCGGTCTGGAGGCCGCTTGGGCCGTGGTTCGGGGCGGGGCTCGGGTCGGTCGGGTAGGCTTTGGGTCGGGTATTGGTGTCAGTCCAGTTTAAAGTTGTGAGTGTAGAATTTTAAGTGTGTTTCCTTCTATCGTGGTTATAGGGCCGGTATTAAGGAGTTAGAAGGAAGCTTCGCAAGGATCAGGTGAGTTTTCTTTAAACCAAACTATGTTTTTAAAGATTTATGATAACTGTTTTACATGCGAGTTTAAATAAGATAATTCCTTATGAATGCTTATTTGTTACGTGAGAAACGTTAGAAAGCTTATGGTACGCATTTTGTTAATTATTGGTAGAAATGTATGCATACATTGTTTTATGTGCTTTGTGCTCAAAGTCGGGGGGGGGGGGGGTGTTCCGCCTGTGCTCATATCGGGGGGGTGTTCCGTTTATGCCATTGGGGGGTGTGTCCCAAATAAGGCAGTGTGAGCCAGACACACTGTTACTTGCGGGTGACGGTAGTGTGAGCCCAAGCGTTTGATTAAAGTGTTAAGATTTACTAAGTTTAAATTGAGATATTTGTCATTTATTTATGTTGATTAAATGATTGTTTTTAAAGTATTATTATGAGGGACTCACTAGACCGTTGGTCTAACCCTCGCTCTTTCGAAAATAAAAACTCATTTTCAGGTGGGCGCGAAGTTAGAGGCTCGGGTAAAGGCAAGGAGAAAATTTAAGTGAATTTCTGTAGAAGACTCCTTTTAGAAAGTTTTGTTTTCTCTCAGTTGTGTAATAGGTTGTCTAGTGCAGAACCTCAGATTATATTTTTATTGTAAGTCTTTTATTGATTTGGAGCTATATTATGCTTGTTATGGTTGACTTTAAGTTTGTGGGTTGTTAAAATAGTTGAATATAATGTAACTAAACGATCGATATCATTAATTATTACTAGGCATATACCTGCGCACGATGTGACGCGAAAAATCGTGAAATTGAAGGAACAATTGACAAAGGTATGTATCCGCTCGCGAAATATTTTGAAATCAAAATGACAACAACGTTTTATTTTAAGTTTGTATTTTTCGTCCTTATCGATACTTTAGTCATGAAAACACAATGTTTGAGTCGTTTGGTGCACTTATTTGTGAATCATGCATTGACTCTGAATTAATTTGTTATGTATTTTCAATCATATTTCATTTTTGTTTTGTTTTTGTTCATATTGATGTAAGTTGTATACCTTTATAATTTATCTGATTATAAATTTTTAATTAATTCAATAAAAAATCTAATATAGATATGTATAGATTTGTATACCTCGTTTTTTTTCTACAATAACCGTTATAAATATCTATCGGTATGCTATCTTCTATATATATATATATATATATATATTAAAATTGATACGTCTTTATTCTATTTTATAATAGTACTAAATCAATTAATATTCAAAAATAAACTTAATTTGAAAATATTGACGAACAAAAAATATTGGTGTAATTTATAAAAAAAATGAAACGCGTTTTTTTAAATATTTTAGTTGGTCTATGATTATGTGTTTTTAATATGCTGAAAATGAAAAAAAAATAAAGCGTATGGATAGAAAACAAATTAATTCGTAGATATTCATGATATTTAATAGTATGGTTGAATTAAAAAAATCAATATTGGGCTCGTTTTAAAAGTATTGACGAGATGATTATAATGGTATAATTTGTAAAAAAGAAACATATCTTTTCATTGCATTTTTTTTCATATATGATTATTTGTGTTAACATGATAAAAGTGTAAAATGAAAAATGAAAAACCAAGGGATATAAAATAAATTAAATAACTAATTATAAAAGTGCTAAATGTAACTTCGAAGAAAAGTGAAACTAAAATTTTGGCTTTCAAAACTTTCCAAAAAACTAATTAACCGTATTAAATTTTAATAATATAGTAGAGATAAAACCCAAAAAAATTCAATAATTAAGTTATATTAAAATTATTGATGAAAAAAATTTAATGATATAATTTATATTAAGAATGAAACCTATTTTTAATATATTTCAGTTGATCTACGATTATGTATTTTTAATATGTTATGAAAAAAAATAAAACGTATTGATAGAAAACAATTAATTCGTAGATATTCATGATATTTAATAGTACGGTTAAATTAAAAAATATTCAATATTGAGCTCATTTTGAATGTATGACGAGACAATTATAATGGTATAATTTGTAAAAAAGAAACGTATTTTTTCATTGCATTTTGTTTATATACGATTATTTGTGTTTACATGATAATGGTGGGAAATGAAAAATGAAAAGGCAAGGTATATAAATTAAATTAAATAACTAATTGTAAAGGTGTTAAATGTAATATTGAATCTTGAAAATATTCGTTTTACAAATTTAATATAATAGTATAGATATAGATATAGATATAAAAGTATATATATAATGTAACACATTTATGGTAGACATAAAAGTATTCAATAATTAGTTTATATTAAAATTATTGACGGAAAAATTATAATAATATAATATATAATAATAATGAAACGTATTTTTAATATATTTTAGTTGTCTACGATTATGTATTTTTGTTGGTCCCAAATAGCAGTAACTAAATAAGAAAAGTATTGTAGAAGGGGGGTTGAATACAATACACACAGTTTTTTACTTAATTTCATTCTTATTGATTTGAAATCAAGAATTACACATAGAAAACTTTTGATTGTTGCGGAAGATAATAGATGAAATCTATTCAAACAATCTTACACAAAGAGAATGAAGAACAATTGTAAAACACTTAGAAAACAATTGAACTTCGTAGAGAGAAAATGGCAGGCACTTAGAGAACTTGAAGGTTGTAGAACTGGTTATCTTGCATGTTGAACCATCCTCCAAATTTATAGTGCCTCATGCATTAAATGCATGGGACACCTGCTGAGCAAATGATGGATACAGGTCTTCAGCAAGGTACATGATGTACCTTTTGTCTTGAGGTGTTTTGGCTTGAAGTGTTGACCTGCAGAGGATGGTGGAGACCTTTCCTTAAAAGAGTGTAAAATACAAAACATACTTTTTCTGATCTTCGGATGAGGTCCATGTCAATGCAAGATATCACAAATATACTTTGTCAGAAAAGTACAATGTGTATGAGAGAAATCTTCGGGTTTTGAAGATTGAGAAATCTTCGGCTCCTGAAGACTGAGGGGTCTTCGGCTCCTGAAGACTGAGAGGTCTTCGACTCCTGAAGACTTAGAGGTCTTCGGCTCCTGAAGACTGAGAGGTCTTCGGCTCCTGAAGACTTGAGATCGTCACCATCCTGTCCAATGGTGTTAATCAAGTAGGCATACTTGGCTTTAGGCTGAGGAGTCTATCTTCAATCCGCTTTGAGAGATATACTCCTTCTTTGTCTTTTTCGGCTGATCTTCGACTTCACCGAACATTTGTATAGAAACCATGCTACTAAAAGAACCTCAAAATATTCTAAGTATGATGATATAAAATGGAAGATCGGGAGGTCATCTTCAAATCTTCAGATGACCCAACAATCTCCCCCTATCTGAGGATGACATCCATACTACAGAATAAAATTAAGAGTATACTGAATAATTTAATTTGACCCATTTTTACTCTTTTTGGGTTCTTTTCACATAGTTTTTTTTTTGTATAAGGATTTATAAGTATATCCGACATTTACAAAAGAATAAAAGAATGGGGTATATTTGTACAAACTAAGTAAAAGATATGCACTTGTATAAAATAAGATGACTTAACAAAGCAAAAGTTACAAGTACATAGGTAAGATAGAGCATTGCTTCATTCCTTCTTCTGTCTTTTATGGAGTTCACCCATAATGTCATGTCGAAGAAATGCAGCTTGAGAATTAATGGGGATAAGAGAGAGAATGGCTACCAGAAACTTGGTGTCAGCAATAGATATTTCTTCATGTATGAAGAATCTCCGAGTTTCCTTCTCATCTAGGAAATAAACTCCTTTGAATGGACTCCCTATCGTAGTGCCTGGAGGCAAGGGCGGACCACATGGTACCTTCAGATTCAGATTTTGAGTATTGGGAGTTATTACTTTGGCAACCAGATCCTTGAAGATGTGTTGTTTGTCAGAATGAGAGATTTGTGGAGGGGAGGAGAGACACATCTTCTTTAGAACCTCAACTTGGACCTCTTCATCATATGAATGCTTGTACTTCTTGCCAATGTTCTTCACTCTCTCTAGAAGACTGCTCAGAGACTTTTTGACCGAAGGTTTGTGTAACACCCGTAATTTTCGGTAAGTAAATGTCACCCGGACATTTCTGTGACTTGTAAACAGTGGGGTTTTGTTGGGAAATGTACTGTTTAAAGTCCCTCGGAGTATCGGGAGTTTGGGCGTTGAAAAAGTCGTATATTTGGAATTCGGGGGCACCCGGGCGACCATGCCAGCGATTGTGCCATAGGGCACAATAGCATGGCACTATCGCCGAAGCTGAGAACCTACGGTACAAGTCTGGCGATTGAGCCAGCGATTGTACCACTGGCACAATCGCCTGGCACTATAACCGCGCATACTAGTGGGTTAAATGTTGCGATTTTCACCATTTCTTCTCATTTTCTCATTTCTATCTTCTCCCCTTTTCTCTCCCAAACCCCAAAACCGAACCCTAACCTATTTTGGGGGTTTTCCTCCCCAAACCACATGATTCTTAATCATCTAGCTAGTTGTGAGCTTGAGTCACAAAACCTCCATCTTCATCTTCCTCATCAAGTTCAACGATTGAGAGCTCGGGTTGAAGTGTTGGACTGGGTGTTCTCGGAAGGTCTCATCATCTTAAGTGGTAAGATTTCTTGAAATAATGTTATAAATGCTCCATTGGTGGTTTCTTAGTGTTTGGTATCTCAAATCTCGGATTTGTTAGTTTTGGAGAAACTAGGGTTTTGATCTCGTTTAGGGATTTTAGTATATAATGTTGGGGAATGTTTCTATGTGGTTGTTTGTGGATACTTATGGTTTGGAATGTTCGGATCTAGGTTTTGGAAGTTTCCGGCTTAAAGATTCAAGCGTCCTTCAAAAGAGCTCGTTGGGTGAAATCTAGATTTAGCCTAAATCTAGCAAGGTGAGTTCAAGTGATTTGTGAAAACGGTGTACATGCCAAAATGTTTATTTTTAAAGTGTTTTACATGAAATGGTTAATTACTGATAAGTTTTGAGTATTTGGAAGTAAAATATGTTTTACTTGGTTATTTGTCAAGTATGAGTATTTTGATAAGTTTTCATATTTGGTGAATTTGGGTTGTTTAATTCCATAAAATGCTCATATTTGGGTTCTTAGCAATTTTGTACAAATAGAGTCCATTTCATGACTTATGCATCTTTGGTGATTTTTGTACAAACGAGGTCTATTACATGTCATAGGCATTTTGGGGTATTGCATTCATAAACCCTTTTGAAAACCTTTGGTCCCAATACGTGTCGATTTTTGGGTTAATCACATCCTTGAAGTATGTGCTTGCATAAACGTTGTTTAAATACATTGTGAAAAGTTATTTGTTGGTCAAACGGGATTTTGAGCATTTAAACTCGGTTTTGACTTAAATGAGCATCGTGGACATTTGTCCCAGTTTTAATGGTTCTTCGAGGAGCCCATGTTCGATATACCTCTTAATGCATTTTATTGCAGAATTATGATAATTACAGGCTCGAGTGCTTTAGTCATTCATGAGTAGTCGTGTAATTGTAGACTGTGTTACATTAGATCCATAGGCACATAAGTCAATCTTATTTGATGGTCAATTGGGTGGTACAGAGTTAGACTCCGGGACTCATGGTTTATGACCTTATCTTTACGAGTAGGCACTAAGAGTGGTTGAGTTCCGGTTGAGCTATTATGACTATGGGGAGTCCTTTGATGGGTGTTGGGACCTTCGCCATGTGGGGCAATGCCTTCGTTGTATCCCCCGTGTGCCGAGCCTTTGGCGTTAATTTCGGTGTTGTTCGCTAAGGTCAGTCGTCTCTTTGGGTGAAACTTGTTAAGAGGTCGTAGGGACACTTGGGTTTGCGTGTAGTGAAGTGTCGTATGATCAACGTTGTTTGAGTGGCATACTTTTGTGTTCCTCCGCTCTCAACGGATACGGGTATCCCCCGTCGTCGGCCCGCTGTATTTTGGTTATTTAATTGTCCATGTTTAATATTTGGATTTCATTCCATTCTATGGTCGCGTGAGTATGAAGTTTCAGTTCCATGTTTTAATGGCGTATTATATTTATATGGTTTGGTTTCCGTTATTTAAGGGTCGAGTATTATGTTCCACCCGAGTTTTGGGTGATTTGGGGCTATGAAGTATTAATTACATTTTTACCATTGAGTATCGAACCATGATCCCGTTTTGGGTGAGTTACGGGTTACATCGTTTGCAAGAAATGTGGGTTTGGGAGCATTGTCTTTAAAAGTGCATATTATGAGAAAATGTGTCGTTTCCATTTGAAGTATAATATTTCGAAGGATCGTGCTTAATTGATTCCCTTTCTTTTAAAGATATATTCATTCATGTTAAAACTCTTGAGCTCACTAGGCGTTAAGCCTAACCTTTTTATTTGTCGGCATGTGCATCAGGTTCCTGTCGGGGGTTCGGTTCTAGCAGTGCTTTGAAGAGTTGGGCCTTAGCCTTACAAGAGTGAGTAGTCGGTGAAGTCTTCCGCAGGTTGGAGTTAGTATATGTTATTGGGTTTAGTAACACCTGTCCTTTTCATAGAGTGCATGTATAGGATGAACGTGAGTGTTGAAGTTAATTCTCAATTTATGTTGTAGTTCGAAGTATTTATTTATGTATTTAGAAAATTTTTATAAGTTGTTATCTTCAGATTTAAGGGTGCTACAAGTTAGTATCAGAGCTTAAGTTTGAGAGAATTAGGTATTGATTTTTGGATGCCTAGACTCAAACTAGAGTTCTTATAAGTGATTGTAAGTGAAGTGCGCATTAGGTACCTTAAGATAAGATATTTTGAGGTTCTTTGAGTCGCTAGAAACGGGAAAACTTGTCGAGGGTCGCAAGGATGATCATGTATGGTACGTTCATAATGGCACTTGGCCAGTGTCATGGCGAATCTATATGCTACATGTGTATACTTGAACTACCTTGGTGGAATGACTGTTGGGGTGGTGAGAAAGTTCTAAGCGAGAGATCTAAGGAAAGGTTGATGCGTATAGCAATGTCACTTAGAAGTGATAGTTAAAGTGTGAGGAATGCATTAAGTTGACCACCTTGGGTCAGAATTATTGGTTGGAGTAGAACTATCAGTTCGACAGACCGATTCTGTTTCGAGGAAAGTTGTAAGTTAATCGATTAGTGGGAGTGTTGCTCCAAGACGTTGGATGCATCCGGATGACAATAGTATATCGGGAAAATGGAGGAGTGTAGTCCTAAGATGTGAGTGCCGACTAAATTCATGCACGAAATTTATTCCTAAAATAAGTTTGCATCAATTGTTTCTCATGTTCGCTAAGCATAAAGTGATTTACATTATAAAGTCTTGGTAAAACATTTAGCATTCATCAGATTTTAAACTGTGAGCTTAAGCATGCATGAAATTGTTTTGTTGCACATGATTGCAAATTGTTATCAAAATTCGTTTATTCATGCCTCGTGTTTAACGCTATTTCTGGTTATTGTAATGTCCATGTTTTAATGTCGTTTGGGTATTGGGCAAGTAACTATGAGATTTTAACCTAGACATTGGATCTCCTCCACGTATGTCAATGGTTTTAAAGGAAGAGTTAATACCATGTTTTGAGTCGGGATTTCTTGAGAATTATAGTTTGTACGAGTTTTATTCAATTTCATGGAGTATTGTTTTGCGATGTCTTTTGATGTGTGGGTTTTACTTTTGCTTCGTCTAAACTTACGAGCTTATTCGGCGTCTTGTCCAACGTAAATTTTGTTGAAAAGTGTCACTTTACCTTTCATTGCAATAAAAAGAGGAAACTCTTAGAAGTTTAATATTTCAGACCTATTGTCGTCTTGCACACTTTGTTGAGAAATGAAAATTTTTGACATCACATGATTTTAGCGTTAATGAGTTTTACGAAAATTCAGTTGGGTTTGTGGTGCCTTATCGTACGACTTTTGCGTCGCGTTGATAATTTTGGAGCGTGTGTGAATGCATTAGTGTGTGCGTTAATTTATGGGTTTTGCTAAACGATGTCATCCCACATGTTGATTTGGGAATTTCATTATCATGCAATTTATCTTTGAGCTTTATACAAATGTCAATCGTTGCGTACTTTCTGCATTTGGAATAAATTATGGCGTTGGTGTGAGTAGTGGTATAAAAAGGGTTTACGCTGTTTCAAGCAAAGTTTTGTTCTGAGCATATTTCAATCATTAACTTTTACTGCTAGAAAATCTCCGCAATGCATTTAACAAATTAGCAATAATTATGTCGCTATGGTTTCTATTTGGTCAAATGTGTTTATCTGTATGGCTTAAAGCTTTAAACTCGATTTGAAACTTATTTGCACTTCCCTCATTTTACCTGGCCTTGGGGAAAATAAACTGTTGCATATGGGGTTGATACTTTTGCGCCGCAACGTCTTTTGGTTAAAGGGGCAAAATTTTAAAGATAAAATTGTGAGTTCTCTTTTGGAGTTCTACAAACCCTTTTATTGCACGTGGTGTGGTGCAAGAACCTATTTTCACGCCTTCAGTGTTAATTGTTGCCCATCTTTTATTATTGCCTTTATTAACGTAAGAGTTGAATCGATGAGTTTTAGAACTAGTTTATTACGCGTTGTGTTGTTGATCAATTTTGAAATCTATCGGTTGAACGGTAGTGTATTTTTACCGCACGTCTAATCGCTTAATCTCTTGTGTATTTGAAAGTTTTATAAAAGTTTAAATCGGCATTAGTTTAAAACCTTGAACTCATTAGGCCTATAGACTTACACCCTTGGCGTGAGGGCAGCTGTATTTAGGGACTGAGGGAGTCCTTGGGATTTGAAAAGTCGGATGATTCGACTTGTGGTCAGTCTGAATTTTTGGGTTCAGTTTTGGATCTGTGCGCGTTTGTATTATGGAAGTAGTAGAATTAAGTTTTCCCAGTTAATTGAGGAGTGATTTTACTTCGGTAATCATGCGGGATAAGGTCTTATGTGATTATCTGCGCTTATTTTGAATTCGCTTTGATGGATTGTTCGTCGGTGTGGCATCACGGTATAGGTTGTCTGGTGTACCGTTTTGGCGGGTTCCGCGATTAAAGGAAATTTTGGTGATCGGTCTGTTAGAAATGTAAGACTTGGAGTTCTAGCTTTCAGTTAGGAGTCAACCTTGGTGCGACAATCTGTATGGATTGGAATTTGAGGCGAGACATCCACGTTTTCAAGGTAACTGTTTAGTCCTAGGCGTCGACTTGTTTTCTTGAAGTCAATGGATCTTGGGATATTCGGAAATATCCCGGTTGGACCATGGGAGATAATGACCTTTCGGTAATGGAAATTTGAAGAAGGTTAGATGTTGTTAAGAAATACCGATGTGTATAAGCTTTTCCATGGTGAAAAGGGTTGCATTAGAGGATTATTGTGAGGCTAGGGTTGGAACGGAGTTGAGTGTTAACCGAATCCGGGTTAACCAGTTGCCTGAAGGACTCATTGGTGCACCTTAGGAGGTCAACTTTATCAGCATTAGGAATGGATCAGTTGAAATCTGAGGATTTTGAAAGCTTAGTTATGATCTTTGAGATTGGGTTCGGATCCGTGATGATCTGAAGGAATTTGATTGGTGAAATGTTGAGGTCACAAACTACCCTAGAGTTAGTGATTGTCATCCAAGGTTGGGAGACGACCGTAACCTTATGGGTAAAAGGTTACTTTGGAGAGTTAAGTGTTCGCTCGGTTATGAGCATATTGTGCCCAAGAGGGGCAGCACAGGTGTGTATCAGTGCAAAGGTCCTAATAGTGGTGCTGGAAGAAGAGTTAAGGGAAATCCTTCTGCGGGCAAAGTTCCATGGGAATCTAGATTTCGAGGATAAAATCATTCTAAGGTTGGGAGGATTGTAACACCCGTAATTTTCGGTAAGTAAATGTCACCCGGACATTTCTGTGACTTGTAACCAGTAAGGTTTTGTTGGGAAATGTATTGTTTAAAGTCCCTCGGAGTATCGGGAGTTTGGGAGTTGAAAAGGTCGTATTTTTGGAATTCGGGGGCACCTGGGCGACCATGCCAGCGATTGTGCCAGAGGGCACAATAGCCTAGCACTATCGCCGAAGCTGAGAACCTACGGTACAAGTCTGGTGATTGTGCCAGTGGCACAATCGCCTGGCACTATAGTCGCGCGTACCAGTGGGTTAAATGTTGCGATTTTCACCATATCTTCTCATTTTCTCATTTCAATCTTATCCCCTTTTCTCTCCCAAACCCCAAAACCGAACCCTAACCTATTTTGGGGGTTTTCTTCCCCAAACCACATGATTCTTAATCATCTAGCTAGTTGTGAGCTTGAGTCACAAAACCTCCATCTTCATCTTCCTCATCAAGTTCAACGGTTGAGAGCTCGGGTTGAAGTGTTGGACTGGGTGTTCTCGGAAGGTCTCATCGTCTTAAGTGGTAAGCTTTCTTGAAATAATGTTATAAATGCTCCATTGGTGGTTTCTTAGTGTTTGGTATCTCAAATCTCGGATTTGTTAGTTTTGGAGAAACTAGGGTTTTGATCTCGTTTAGGGATTTTAGTATATAATGTTGGGGAATGTTTCTATGTGGTTGTTTGTGGATACTTATGGTTTGGAATGTTCGGATCTAGGTTTTGGAAGTTTCCGTCTTAAAGATTCAAGCGTCCTTCAAAAGAGCTCTTTGGGTGAAATCTAGATTTAGCCTAAATCTAGCAAGGTGAGTTCAAGTGATTTGTGAAAACGGTGTACATGCCAAAATGTTTATTTTTAAAGTGTTTTACATGAAATGGTTAACTACTGATAAGTTTTGAGTATTTGGAAGTAAAATATGTTTTACTTGGTGATTTGTCAAGTATGAGTATTTAAACTCGGTTTTGACTTAAATGAGCATCGTGGACATTTGTCCCAGTTTTAATGGTTCTTCGAGGAGCCCATGTTCGATATACCTCTTAATGCATTTTATTGCAGAATTATGATAATTACAGGCTCGAGTGCTTTAGTCATTCATGAGTAGTCGTGTAATTGTAGATTGTGTTGCATTAGATCCATAGGCACATAAGTCAGTCTTATTTGATGGTCAATTGGGTGGTACGGGGTTGGACTCCGGGATTCATGGTTTATGACCTTGTCTTTACGAGTAGGCACTAAGAGTGGTTGAGTTCCGGTTGAGCTATTATGACTATGGGGAGTCCTCTAATGGGCGTTGGGACCTTCGCCATGTGGGGCAATGCCTTCGTTGTATCCCTCGTGTGCCGAGCCTTTGGCGGTAATTCCGGTGTTGTTCGCTAAGGTCAGTCGTCTCTTTGGGTGAAACTTGTTAAGAGGTCGTAGGGACACTTGGGCTTGCGTGTCATGAAGTGTCGTACGATCAACGTTGTTTGAGTGGCATACTTCTATGTTTCTCCGCTCTCAACGGATACGGGTATCCCCCGTCGTCAGTCCGCTGTATTTTGGATATTTAATTGTCCATGTTTAATATTCGGAATTCATTCCATTCTATGGTCGCGTGAGTATGAAGTTTCAGTTCCATGTTTTAATGGCGTATTATATTTGTATGGTTTGGTTTCCGTTATTTAAGGGTCGAGTATTATGTTTCACCCGAGTTTTGGGTGTTTTGGGGCTATGAAGTATTAATTACATTTTTGCCATTGAGTATCGAACCATGATCCCGTTTTGGGTGAGTTACGGGTTACATCGTTTGCAAGAAATGTGGGTTTAGGAGCATTGTCTTTAAAAGTGCATATTATGAGAAAATGTGTCGTTTCCATTTGAAGTATAATATTTCGAAGGATCGTGCTTAACTGATTCCCTTTCTTTTAAAGATATATTCATTCATGTTAAAACTCTTGAGCTCACTAGGCGTTAAGCCTAACCTTTTTATTTGTCGGCATGTGCATCAGGTTCCTGTCGGGGGTTCGGTTCTAGCAGTGCTTTGGAGAGTTGGGCCTTAGCCTTACAAGAGTGAGTAGTCGGTGAAGTCTTCCGCAGGTTGGAGTTAGTATCTGTTATTGGGTTTAGTAACATCTGTCCTTTTCATAGAGTGTATGTATAGGATGAACGTGAGCATTGAAGTTAATTCTCAGTTTATGTTGTAGTTCGAAGTATTTATTGATGTATTTAGAAAAAATTTATAAGTTGCTATCTTCAGATTTAAGGTTGTTACAGTTTGTGCCGACTAAGGGACTTCGATAAAAGTTCATAGATTTCATACTATTCAGAAAGTCCATAGTCGTCCAGATCACAGAATCTAGTAGCCTGCTGAGAGTTGTCTTATCTGCGGATGACCATTTTGACATCTATCTCTGATTGTTTGGAGGTGCCAAACTTTACTTCAACAATTTTAGATTTCAACTTTCGTCCCATCAAAGTTTTTCGGTACCATAGAATGTCATTAGAATCAAACTCAGTTGCCTGCTGGATTTCAACTTCAGGAGGACGTTGAAGCTTTAGTCGATCAGCTTCACAAACAAAAGGCTTTTAGAACATCAGCCTTTTGTTGTTGGGATATTGTTAGTGCATTATATTGTATCCAAGATTTAATGTGTTAAGTCAAAGGTGTTAAGTCAACTAGGTGTGTAAGCTTGTAAGTTTGTGAGTATTTGTCTTTGGTATAAATACCTTATGCCTTGTAATAGTTAAAAAAAAGTGTTCATTGTAAGCATTGTAATTGTCAGATTCATAATACATACGACTAAGACTTTCTCTCTCTACTCTCTCTCTACTCTCTCTCTAGTTCTTGACTTTATTAGATCTTGTTTGAGATTGTGCTTGATTGTATAGGGATTTTACATTTACAATTGGTATCAAAGTCGTACCAAACATTTTCAGAAATGATTTGAACAGAAAATTAGATTGATTTCTGGAATTTTGGATCACACAGTTGAATTTTCTTGAAAATTTCAAAAACGCAGATCTGTTCTTATTACATATTGTTAAATCAAATTTCTTTTGAATAATTGTTGTTTGTGAGTGAAATTGATTTCATTGTGATCGATTTCAGTATAAAAACACAATACATTCACACAATTTCACAGATTAACCACAAAATCATAGCCAATTTTTCGAATTCTTGGTTTTTGTTGATAAAAATGTCAATCACTGTATTTGCTGATTGCACTGTGATTTCGAGTTCTTAGATAGATTTGATGCTTAGAAAAATGTTCATATTTGATTTTCGATCATTGAGATTCAATTGTTGAAAGAAATTTGCAGGTTTAGGAAGTTATGAATTGAATTTGTGATGAAGAACACGCAAAGGTTTAAATTGATGTTCTAATAGATTTGCGCTATCCAAGTCAGTTAATTTGTGCCATCCAAGTTGTTTGATTTGCATGATTCAAAGTCAGTCAATTTGTGCGATTCCAGGTTGTTCAAATTGCACGATTCCAATTTCATTCATTTGCGCCAATATCATCACTTTTGCGCCAATATCATCACTTTTGCGCCAACATCTTCACATTTGTGCCATCTTGTTAATTTGATTTGCGCCATCTAGTTGTTCAATTTGCGCGATTCAAAGTCATTCAACTTGCGCGATGTCAGATTATATGATTTGCACGTTCTAGTGTCTTGCGAGTTTGATGATTCAAGTGACTCAAATCTCAGTTTGCGATTTCTAAGCCCAGTTCATCAGTTCTTAATTGATCTGCGAATTCATAATCTGCAAGTTCTGATTAATTCGGTCTGCGAGTTTCTTTTCATTTAATCTGCAAATTTTACAGAACATACAGACCAAGTCAATTGATTTGCGTCACCTTCATTAAACATCATCATAATTTGCGCTAATATTGGATTTGTGTAATCTGTGTAGTTAACTTCATTGGATTGATCTGCGAAGTTTTAGTTTGAATGGTTTGCGAGTTTTAATCTGTGTAGTCTGCGAGTTTGTGCTCATTCAATCAGTTAGTTTGTCTTCATGGTTATTTGCAAGCTTATTGTATGATTTGCGCCAGATTCTAGTGTTGACAGATTACATGGTTTGCAAGTTCTAGTCTGACTAATCACTTGATCTGTGAAGTGGTCTGCGAATTTCAAACATTATTCGGTCAAGTGGTCTGCAAATTTAAACTCAAGCAGCCTATTTCTTGATCATTCAATCTGCAGTTCATAATCATTCAGTTTGCAAGTTTCTTGATCATTCAGTCTGCAATTCATAATATTTCAATCTGCAAGTTTTAAGTGGTGCCAGTTCTTTTGATCTGCAAGTTTTCATGCTGTAAAATTCACTTGGTTTACAAGTTTATGATCATTTGAGTTAAGAGTTTCATGTTCATTTGATTTGCAGGTTTTGAATTCACTTGATCTGCAAGTTCCAGTGATTTGAGAGTTCTAGAGATAGAATTTTTCTGAGATTATTTTTTGTGATCTAAACTTTTCTGAATTGTTTGGGAACGATCATTCATATCAAGCTGATTTCTCATTCAAGGTGACTAGAGGATTTTATACATTTTAGAGAGAAAGAGGATTCTTTTTGTAACAGGATGAACACACCACAGCTGTACAAAGGAGAATACGAAAAGTGGAAAGTTAATTTTTTAAACTTTGTAGATAAAATGAGTTGGGTTACTATATCATATTATCTTTGACTGAAGGAGAGATGAAACCTCAAATTCCAATAAAAGATTGTACTGAGTGCCGGTCCACAATATTATCAAGTTCTTATCAAAAACAACAACACATATATTAACCAACCTGATTTGATTACAAACACGGAATACATATTGATTGATTTCTCTTTTGAAGCTCTCTGTGTTTTTCTCTCTGATGAACAGTAAACTCAGATATTAGATTGTGTTGTGATAGATATTATTATCTCACCTAACAACTAACTAGATAATATCTAACAAAGATATTATCTAAACTAATAAAATAATATCTAAACATAATATCTAGATATTTAGGAACTAATAACTAAAACACTAAAATACAATAAACTAACTTTGACGATTTATTACAAACAGACTTCAGACAAATATTAAGAGTCGACTTTCCAGCGTTAGCTTCAGATTGCAAACTTCATATTGGATGATCTTGAATGCAATAGATCTGTGCGCTAACAATCTCTCCCTTTGGATCAAGATCATTACTAAAAAAAATTAGCAATTCAGTCTTCTCTTTCAGCTCAGAAGATGCAATCTCCCTCTTAGTCTTCAACAAGTAGCAATCTCCCCAAAATACGTAGATAAACTCTCTTTCAGATGACGGGAAGAAATTATCTTCAGATTTAGCTCAGAATGTTGTAGCAAAGTATCTTCAAAGAAAACTTCTCTCAAATCAGCATGTCTTCAGAATACTTGCTCTAAACTTGTGTTGTTCCCCATTTATTGTGTAGCTCTTCTCCCCCCTTTTTGATGAAAAGAGCAACGAGTTCATCAAAACATTTATGTCAAGAAATGTCTTTCTTACAGAGCCTCTGATTCATCAATTCAGAATATATTCATCCAGATCTTCGCAAATCCAGACAGAATAGTCGTGTAACACCTGAATCAACAAATGAATCAGTTAAAATTCCTGTCAGTAACACTAAGTCACTGTGTGTAACGAATACACATTGGAAAAGAGCTTTTTGATGTTCACTCCCCCAGGTCTTCCATTTAATCATCGAAACACCACAAAGGTAATTTCTATAAATGTTATGACAAAGAAACAAATTCCTTGTATGTTCGTGCAAGTGATAGAAAGAATTAAGCACTTTGATGATTGCTTATAAGGCTCAATATTGTGTAAACCACTGAGACAACAGTAAGTTAAACACAGACTCAATGTGCATGAGTGAAGTGCGAAGGTGGGGCAGACTTCCTTCTTTTCAATATCCAAATTTTCCAAATGAAAATCAGATAGCAAATGTGTTGTTTCCCCTTTGAAAATGTGAAACACTTTCTATTTGAGTAGAAAATGAGTAGTTGGTGGGGTTAATCAAGAGTTGGCACGGGCTAGTTGCCTGTTTCAATAATGTTCACCAAAGAAATGTGAAACACTAGAAATGTGGATGCCCGGCTCAGAAAGTAGTTGGTGCAGAGTTCTGATATTCTTTTAACTCTGTTCTCACACCCTCTTTCTTTTAAACATTCAGTTTACTTCTAACCGAACTCTCTTTTGCATTATATCTAATCACACAACCCACACTCATTTCTTTTTGATTTCTCACACTCAATCACTATGGATTAACCTCTTGGGTAGGAAACACTGGTTAACGTGTATCCATAGAAGTTGTGTTAAGTCCAAGCACACTGATCCCATGGTTTTTCTAGAAAGCATATGATGCTCAAAATGGTTTAACTATCTCAGTTAAAGCACAAAGTAGATCTTGAAAACATTTAAACACACACTTCCAATTCATGAAATCGGTTTGATATTCGGGAAGTGGTTTGAACTTTTAAGAACAATGTTTTCTATGATTGAAAGTTATCCTTCTTTCAACCATATAAGAGATTAAGATAAAGGATTATACCTTTACGTGCGATCTTACATCTCATGAAGCTAAGCTTAAAGTCATAAAGATATGAACATGTAAGCATCTCTCAAACTGCAAAAGTCTTAAAGTCAAGTCAAAGTAACGTTATTCACATTGAATTAAAAGACAAAAAGCAGTAAAACAATGAAAGTACGAGTTCTGATCTGAAATAATCAGAAGTCATATCCTAACTCCTTTGACTTGTAAAACTCCCCCTAAAATCATGCATCACAAAAATTTGACATTAAAAAGGTAAATGCAGAAATTAGTGAGTCTTCTCCTCAAATTAATATTAACCATCTGTCAATTTCTTCTCATACTCCCCCTTGGATCATGAACAGAATATTTGAAGTGCAGATATCATTCAGAAAAAAAAATGAAGAAATGATGAAAAAGTATACAATTAGAAAACTTTGATAGGTAACTACTGATTATTTCTTAAGATTTAACATACCAAGCTTAGAGACAAGAAAGGTGAACCTCTTTTCGTCTAAAGGTTTGGTAAACAAATCTGCAAGTTGATAATCAGTTTTTACAAAGAAAAGTTCAATTGTTCCTTTTTCAACATTATCTTTGATAAAATGATACCTGACATCTATGTGTTTGGTCTTGGTGTGTTGAACAGGATTCGCTGTTATCGCGATGGAGCTCTTTGAGTCACAGTAGATCAGGATTTTGTTGAAGTGAAAACCGTAGTCGCGCAGTTGTGTTCTCATCCACAAGACCTGAGAACAGCAGCTAGCTAGCAGCTACATATTCTGCTTCGGCCGTTGAAGTTGATACACAAAGTTGCTTCTTCGATGCCCAACTTACGAGTTTATCACCTAGGAACTGTATATGACCTGACGTGCTCTTCCTGTCTAGCATACAACCAGCATGATCTGCATCTGTATATGCTGTTAGTTCAAAGCTAGTATCTTTAGGATACCACAGACCAAGATCTGCAGTCCCCTTCAGATACCTAAAAATACGCTTAACTGCAGACAAATGGGATTGTTTGGGATTGGCCTGATATCTAGCACATAAGCATGTAGAGAACATTATATCTGGCCTACTAGAAGTAAGATATATCAAAGAACCTATCATCCCTCTATAAGTCCTAACATCAACAGCCTTTCCAGAAGGATCGGTGCCAATCTTAGTACCTGGTGCCATTGGGGTACCAATCGGTTTAGAATTTTCCATTTTGAACTTCCGAAGAATATCAAGAATGTATTTTGATTGATTGATAAAAATCCACGATGAAAATTGTTTGACTTGTAATCCGAGAAAGAAATTCGTCTCTCCCATCATATTCATCTGAAATCTTGACACCATAAGGTTTGAAAAATTCTTACAGTACTTAGGATTTGTAGAGCCAAAAATAATATCATTCACATAGATTTGAATAAGAATGATATCGGCTTTCTCCTTTTTAATAAACAAAGTGGTATCTACTGTACCTTTTGTAAAACCAGACTTGACTAAAAATTGAGATATGACATCATACCAGGCGCGAGGAGCTTGTTTCAGTCCATAGAGTGCTTTGTCGAGAATGTATACATGATTCGGTTTCTCTTGATTGACAAAGCCTTCTGGCTGCGAGACGTAGACTTCTTCCTTTAAAATGCCATTCAAAAAGGCGGTCCTTCACGTCCATTTGAAAGACAGTGAAGTTCTTGTGAGCTGCGTAGGACAAAAACATTCGAATTGCCTCTAAACGCGCCACATGAGCATAAGTCTCATCGTAGTCTATTCCTTCCTCTTGCCTGTATCCTTTGGCAACAAGTCTTGCTTTGTTTCTGATAACGATACCATCTTCATCTTTCTTGATTTTGAAAACCCATTTCGTACCTATAATGGTTTTACCTTGAGGTTTGGGTACGAGTCTCCAGACTTTAAGTGCGTCGAACTGATTCAGCTCTTCTTGCATTGTAGTCACCCAGTCTGAATCGGCAAAAGCCTCGGATACGCGATGTTAGAGCATAAATCTGTTGGATACAAGATCAAGATTTCTGAAGATCAAAGTCAAAGCTGAAAGTCAACTCTCAGTCAAAGTCAAAGTTCTTGTGTAATAAATAGTCAAAGTCAACATTTGTAATTTTGCTTTTCTTAGTTTTTTGCGCGTTTCTGTTTTGTGCGTGAACTGTGTTTAGCGAGAAGTAGATTCTTTGTATAAATAGGTTGGTTCCTTGTTGTGAGAGAAGTAACACTTTCAGAGTAGATTTTCATTGTGCGTGTTCTTGAGAGCTAGAGAGAGAAAGTGTACTGGTGAATCTGAAATCAATAAAATAGCATTTCAATTGGAAATTTGTTGTTAATATCTTGATATATACTAATTGTGGGACACACACGCGAGATGGCTCGATCTTGCTCAGAAAGGATTCATGCATACACATATTTATTGAAGTTGACCTAGTTTGCACCGGTTTGGTTGGATCGCCAATGATCTGGCTTATCGGGTGCGCTTTGGTCCATTTATGTTCATGAGGGAGTGGATTATATCAATATTATCATCTTGGAATCCACTGGTACCTTCTTCAGGTTGTTCAGGAGGAATGATGGTTGCAGTTGAAGTAGTAGGTGCAGAAGGCTCAGCAGGTACAGCTTGGTCCGTCTGTAGATCAGTCTGTACAGAACATCCTACTGATACAGCAACTTCTGTCTCTTCATTATTTGTCACAGCTTCAACTGTTGGAGTCGGCATTTGAACTGGAATTTCTTGCTGAATCGAGGAGTTGGATTCAGTAGAGATATCTGAACTGGTTGGATGAGTAGTCATTGAGTCTTCCATCCTGTCAACCATAACAGATTTCTTCACATTAGATCCAAGAAATTCATCATAAAACAGTTCAAATAATAAATCTAATTCAGATAAATGTTTAGTAGACGTTGATGCTTCATCTGATTTGTTCGCTTGAGACGTAGGTTCTGGACTGATTTGCCCAAAAGCTAGTACTTCAGTTATCACGGGTTCTAAACTGTGTTGTTCAGAAGCCATTTCTTCATCAAATGTGATGTTTACGCTTTCAACAACTGTTTTTGACTTCTTTAGATATACACGGAATGCAGTAGATGTAGATGAATAACCAATAAAGATGCCTTCGTCTGCCTTGGAATTGAACTTGTTCAGACTCTCTCTATCGTTTAGACCATAACACTTACACCCAAATATATGGAAATATTTGATTGTCGGTGTTCGGTTGTTGATTAACACATAAGGAGTCTTCTTGAATCTGCGGTGTATCATTGATCGATTCTGAGTGTAGCACGCAGTCGATACAGCTTCAACCCACAGAAATAGAGGTAAGTCAGATTGACTTAGCATAGTACGAGCAACCTCGACTAGCGTACTATTTCTTCTTTCGACCACTCCATTCTGTTGAGGCATACGAGCAGCAGAGTATTGATGTGATATCCCGACCGATTCAAGATATTCTTGAACTGTTTTGTTCTTGAACTCTATGTCGTTGTCAGTTCTTAGAAGCTTGACCGGTTTCTGCAGATTTACCTGGGTCATCTTCAGGAATGTAATGAGAACATCAGGTGTCTCATCTTTTGAACTTAGAAATTTGACCTAAGTGTATCGCGAGTAATCGTCCACGATAACTAGTATGTACTTCTTTCTGCCTAGACTTTGCGTTCGCATCGGACCGCATAAGTCCATATGCAACAACTCTAACGGAGAGCTTGTACTCGGTTCAAGCTTTGGTTTATGAGGAGCTCTCTTCATCTTTCCCTTTTCACATCCTGCACACAGGTGTTCTTTCAGCTCTGGAAGTCCTTTAACTAGCTTTTCACTGACCAGCTTGTTTATGTACCTAAAGTTGAGGTGAGAGAGCCGTCGATGCCATAGCCAGCTTTGCTGCATCGAGGCTTTAGAGAGTAGACATACCTGTTTGTCAGTCTGGACGTTTGACAAATTGATTGTGTAGAGGTCGGACTTTCGAATGTCGACCAAGAGTTCCTTGCCTTCTTCAGTGCGAATAGAACACCTCTTGGCCTTGAAATTTACCTCTAAGCCTTTGTCACAGAATTGGCCTATACTGAACAGGTTGTGTCTTAAGCCTTCAATGTAGTTCACCTTCTTAATCATGACGTTTTCGTGTACCATATCACCATATCCCAGTATTGGTGAAAACTGGTTGTTGCCGAATCTAACTGTCCCGCAATATTTATCAGTAAAATTGGACAGCATACCTTTCTGCCCTGTCATATTCTTGGAACACCTGCTATCCAAGTACCACATATGACGGGTCTGCACAAGAGAAATTACGAAACAAGAGATTTAGGTACCCACTTGTAAATGGGTCCTACAGTGTTAGTACATGATTTTGGTACCCATTGAAATTTGGGTCCTCTTTGCTTTTGAGAATCAATTGAAGAATTTGAATGATAAGAGTGAACATGATATGTGCCAAACCAAACATCAGAATCTTGACAAGAAGTAGAAACATGTTTATCATAATATGAAGACTTTCTAGCAGATAAAGATAACTGGAATAATTGCTTCATAGAGTATTTCTTGCGAGAAACGACAAGTTTTGGTTTCAAAATAGCAACATCAGCAATCAAAACATCTTTACTAGTCGTAGTCTTATTACAATCAACACTAGAAAGAACAGTCTCGTCAATATCCTGTTTTGGTTTCCATTGAGATTTAACTCCTAGCCTTTTCTTGCTCAGATCTGAAACATTTGAAACTTTTGAGTTAGATTTTTGAGAAACAGACGAATGCTTCTTCTTTAGCTTACCAGTAGTGATCAGTTTATGTGAATGCTGAGATTTCTTCTTACATTTTCGCATTCTTAATTTTCATAGAAACTGTTTCATCAACTTTCGTTGATGATTTACCTTTCACACACTTACTGGATAATCCAAAGGAATTCACAACAAATGACGAATGGTTAGGAAGTTTGGCACTAAAATCAAATTGATCAAAACAATCATCTAAAACACCATCAGAGTTTAGAAAATCTAACCCTTCATCTAGTAGACCAAACATATCTTTAGATTTTGAAGCCCTTGATGATTTAGAAAGAACTGTATTTTTAAGCACAGTTGAAAACACGATTTGTTCAATATCAATCAAAAGTCTTTCATCTGCTAAAGATGTCTCAAATTCAGAAATTTTACTTTCCAAAATGAGAGGAGGTACGTAAAGTTTACCTTTAATAGGCTTCGCCTCCATTTCTTTGACAGAATAACTCTGAAAGAAGTCATTTGAAAGAGATTTTGATTGAACATAATCATAACTATTATTCAGCTTCGCATAATAAAATGGAAGGTGAACTTTAGATGAGTTCTTTCGTTTTTCAGTTTCCTTGGCTTCATCCTCTTTAGACAGTCCAGTCCAGAAAACTTTAAGGTCTGGGTATCGTCGAGAAAGTTTCATAAATGTAAAATCATAAAGTGCAGGCACTTCAGATATACCATTTTTAGGGTAATGAGGATTCTCATAACCCAGTCCTCAATTCTCTCTATTCTCTTTGGGTTTGTTTAGATGAATGGTTTGTTCAGTTTGACCCAATGTGTATAACTTCTCCTCCAATGCTTTTAATTTTGCAAGTAAAGAAATGTTTTCTTTGGAACACGAAGAATACATTTTCGTAAGCTCTTTGAAATCAAACTCACTCTTTCTCAATTTAGAATTTGTTTCAGTTATCTTTTTGAGAATTATAGTCTTTTCTTTAGCGCAGTTATCAAAGTTTTTATGCATTGTCTCAATCAATACTTTCTTCTCAGCAATATCCTTGCTAAGTTTCTGTATTGATTGGTTTTTGTCATTGATAACACCATTTTCTCGCTTAAGCTTCGACTCTAACTCTTTGAGTTTAGTCAACATGGCATGCATTTGATTTAAGAAATTTGATTGAGTTAAATCACATACCTCATTTTCCTCATCATCGGAATCAGCTTCAGCTTCTGTTTCCTGCTTTCCCATTAAGCACATGTGTGTTGTCTCGTCCTTCTCTTCATTCTCATCTTCCTAGTCTGAATGATCTAGCCAGTACTCATCTTCTGCCATCAATGCCTTTCCAGCCTCCTGTTGTTTGGCAAGAAGCATTTTATTCTTGTAGTAGTCTGAGTTTCTGACTTTGGGTCTTCGACAGTCTCTGGCAAAATGTCCAAGTCTACCACAGTAGTAGCACTTAGGAGGTTCTGACTGACTAGTTTCTTCAGTTTTATACCTTCTCTCTTTCGGCTTCCTTTCCTCTACTCTCTTACCTTCAACTCTCTCTTTGTGAACATAGTTGCTTGGACCAGAAGAATACCTCTGACTGTTTGAGCTTGGATTTTTGTAGAACTTTCTTTGAAAAGCCTTAGTCAGCATAAGCATTGCCTGCTTCAGTTTTTCACAGTCATCCGAGTCAGAGTTTGCTTCACTTTCAATTTCTTCTGATTCAGACACAATCATCTTGTCCTTCTTCTTTTTCACAACAAGAGCAATTGAGTCAGCACTTGTCTTTTCAGCCTGTTTCTTTTCATCCACCTCTTCTTCATTCTGTTTGAGGGTTTCATACACCTCAGAAGTGAAATCTCGTTTAGATCCTTGATTTGCTTCATTTTCCTGGCAAACCTCTTCCATTCAGGCTGGAGAATGCTTAGGAATTTGACATTCAGCTCTATTTGCGATTTGTTGACCTTATTATTGCTTAATTCATTCAGCAAGGTCACAAATCTGTCATATGTTACTGCTAGTGACTCTCCAACTCTGCCTTAGAATTCTTCATAGTTGTTTAGACAGTTGGATATCTTCAGTTGGTTTCCAACTTTTGAACCTAGCATCATCTTCTCTAGTTGATCCCACATCTCTTTGCCAGAGGCCTTGTAGCTGTCTATCTTCGCATATATTTCATTTGGAATGCCTTGAAGAATGTAAGACTTTGCTAATCTATCAGCTCTTGCTCTCTTTAGTTCATCACCTTCGAGTTCATCAAACTTCAGTTGATATTTTACCTCATCAGTCCCCTCTGTACGAGTCTTCATAACAGGTGCCATAATTCCTTCTTCTATAGATTTCCTGATGAATACTCCCAAATCATGTCTTTCAATGAAGTCCATGAACCAATCTTTCCACTGCTCATACTCTCCCCTGAAGAGTACTGGTGGCTTTGTGCCAGTTCCGATAGCTAGAGCTTCTCTTGAAGTCATTCTGATTGAAAAAGACTAAGTCTGGTACTGGCGCAAAAGGCACACTTTGCACTAAAGGTGGCTGGCGCAAAAGAGTTTTGTGCGAGGTGTAGGTGGCGCGAAGTAACACTTTGCGCTAGAAGACGCTGGCGCAAAAGAGTTTTGCGTGAGATGAGGGTCGCGCGAAACAGAACTTTGCGCAAAGTGAAGGTAGCACAAACTTTAGTTAGTCTGGAAGATGGAGTTTTGCGCTAGATGTTAGTGGCGCAAACTTGAACTTTGCGCGATAAGCTGATGGCGCAAACTTTGAATATAGAGATTTGCGCGAGATGTTGATGGCGCAAAACCTGAACTTTGCGTTAATCAAAGCTGGCGCGAAGGACACTTTGCGCGAGTAACTGATAGCGCAAAAGTAACTTTGCGCGAATAACTTTGAAGTACTTTTGACTTTGGCGCAAACCTTGCTATGAAATGGCGCAAACTTGAACTTTGCGCGAGTTCGTCCCTGCAACTTCGAAAAAACGACTGATTTGACAGTTAAACCTATCTAGACTTCGATTTAGCAGTCCCAACTTTGAAAAATCGACCACTAACACTTCTAGAATAGATTACAAGCCTTTGATCTAAAGAATAATCACTTTTTGAAGAAAAGATCGATGGAACAGTGAGTTTCGACTCGTGAACAGTTTGACACTAAAATCACAAAATTAGAATCGATAGAAATGCAATTCAGAAATTAAACACTACCCAAATGATCTAGCACACTAATCGATCAAGACTTGATCGATTTCAACTCCAAAAACACACTAAAACTCAAAAAATATTTTTGATTTTGAAGAACACAGTGTCGAGTTCTTGAACTTGATATGAATCTGATTTAGGCTCTGATACCAATTGTCGCTCCACAATATTATCAAGTTCTTATCAAAAACAACAACACATATATTAACCAACCTGATTTGATTACAAACACGGAATACAGATTGATTGATTTCTCTTTTGAAGCTCTCTGTGTTTTTCTCTCTGATGAACAGTAAACTCAGATCTTAGATTGTGTTGTGATAGATATTATTATCTCACCTAACAACTAACTAGATAATATCTAACAAAGATTTTATCTAAACTAATAAAATAATATCTAAACATAATATCTAGATATTTAGGAACTAATAACTAAAACACTAAAATACAATAAACTAACTTTGAAGATTTATTACAAACTGACTTTAGACAAATATTAAGAGTCGACTTTCCAGCTTTAGCTTCAGATTGCAAACTTCAGATTGGATGATCTTGAATCCAATAGATCTGTGCGCTAACACTGAGGAACGGGAGAAAAGACAGAGAGCTGATAATATATCTCGAAATTTTATGACGCGTGAATTTTCTCGTGACATTTCTCGTGAAATTTCTGGTCAAATAAAGATCTACAATATGACAGCAAAAGAGTTGTGGGATTGTAAGGAATGGTTGATGTTAGGTCCAAAGGTTTTGTCTGAGCTAAAAGGAAAAATTTCTGAGTTGGAAGCTAAAACTCATCAAGCAGTCTCTGTTGAAATCTATGAGGAAAAGATCTCTGATCTGGAAGATGTTAATGCTGATCTTCAAAAGAGAATATCTTATTTGGAGCAAAAGCTTGCTAAAGACAAATCTGATTTTGAGAGTAAAAAGAAAGAGTTTGCTAAGAAATTTTCAGAGTTTTCCAAGAAGAGTTTTGAAGAAAAGAAGACTGTTGAGCTCAAGTATATAAAACTTTCTCAGCAAGTTTCTGATTTTGAGAAAGTAATCATTCTGGAAAGGGAAAAGTTTGTCAAAGAGAAGAAGGCCATTGAACAAAAGAATGTGGGATTCTTCAAAGATATATCCAGCCAGAGAAACAATGCTGAGAAGGGATTTGAAGAAGAAAGAAGCATGTTTGAGACTGAGATTAAAAAGCTGACTGTCAAGTTATCTGAACTATCTGAGAATGCACTGAAAGAGCAGAAAGCGAAGTCTGAATTAAAGAAGGAGATTGACTTGCTTGTTAAAGGAAGAGACAACTTTACTTTAAAGATTAAAGAGCTTGAAAAGATTGTTTCCAAGGTGGTGGTGACTGAGCAAACGACTCCAGAGTCACAAATCCACACCCCTAGAAATAATTCAGCTGACTCCAAAAAGACAGCCTCAAGCTCACATCTGAAAACTGTTTCATCAAAAAGGTCAGTTAAATCATATGATCATATTCGTAGTACTAACATTTTCTTTGATGAAAATGTAGATGGTTCAGGTACACAAAGAAGTAGAAGAAGAAGATATAAAAAAGAGAAACTGGTCTGGAAGAAGAAACCAGTTGAAGATGAAAAGAAAGATGAGCTGAAAGGAAAGAAATCATGTGTACATACACACAAAGCCAAGAAGAACAATACGCGTAAAGGTAAACCTGATCATATCTACTCGAGAGATCAATTAATCAGGTTGTCAGGTAAGAAATATTATTGTTCTTATTGTCGTACATATGATCCTATTCACAAGACCAGTGATCATTTCTGGTATGTTTCTTATTCAATTACTCCCATTCGAACTGCAACTAACAAATATGGACCCAAATACCAGTGGGTACCAAAGCCGAAAGTTGGTTCTGTGTTGCAGGCACCTACTGTCAAGGGGGAGTAAGAGAACGAAGGTTTCTAAGTAAATCAGCTTAGAACCCGTACTTCAACAGAGTTTGACTTCTAAACACAACAGTTTAGGACTCGTACTTCAACGATGAAAATGAGAAGATACTCCCGAGCTGACATGAGATTGTACTCCAATACTCAAATGAGGAAATCAACCTTCAAGGGGGAGTACATACTTTTCTGAAATACTTTGCATCCGATAGATATGATGATCTACAATTCAAAAGGGAGTTGTATCTGATCTCTATCATGTGCTTTTTCATTGACAATGTATTCGGAAGATATGACGATCTACAATTCAAAAGGGAGTTGTATCTTATCTCTATCATGTGCTTTTTCACTGACAAATTATAGATGCATAATTTCAGGGGGAGTAATAAATTATGGCTTCTGATTACAACAGATCAGGACCCGTTCTTAAATGTTTACAATGAGGATATTATGCAAATATCCAGGGGGAGCTTATCATAATATAAATCATTTTATCATGATTTGAGGGGGAGCTTAAATGTATGTATCTTCTAATCTAGATCTCTGATTGTTTGGAAGAAGAACAACTTTCAAGCATGAAAAACGTTTTCTTAAATGTTCAAACCACTTCTCTATTCTCAAAAGGTTTCATGAATTTAGAAGTGTGATTTTAAATGTTTTTCAATTTTGAACTTTAATGTTTAACTGACCGTATGTTTCCAAAGATCAATACTTGTGTATTATCTTGTCTTTATACTATAAGTATTCATACACACCGGTTCAGTACTTCATTTGAATTTGTTATTACCATGTCTCATAACGAAACAATTTTTCGATGGTAATACCCTCGTTTGAAATTCAATGTTGTTGAGCTTCAATCATCATTTCTAATCTTGTGCTTTCATTGCAAAATTGTTTATATTTGTTCATATAAACAAAATATCCAGTTCTTTGATACCCTAACCATTTTATTTGATCTGATTGATACATTGTCAGATTCTCAAAACAATTCTCTTGATTTCATTTCATTCATTCAATATCTTTGTTTTGAGAATACTTCAAAGTTCAATTGCTCAAATCTCCTGAGCATACATTTTGACAGTGTTATCTTATATGTGCTTAACTGTTCAAGTTAAACTGTTGAACAACCATTCTTTTTAAGACTTACATGGGATTCATGTGTGAGCTTAAACAAAACTTCCATGGATTCACGTAAACCAGTGTTTTCTACCCCGAAAGTTATCCTAGAGTGATTGAGGGGTGAGGGGTCATAAATCAAAGAGTGGGGGAGATAACTCATCCGGTTAAGTTTTTCTCATTGTGCTGAGCGGTAAAATGGAAATGAGAGTTTGGTTAGAAGTGAGCTAAATGTTAAAAAGAAAGAGGGTGTGAGAACAAAGTTAAAAGAATATCAGAACTCTGCACCAACCACTTTCTGAACCAGGCAGCCAAATCTACTGATTGGTTCACTTTCTTTGGTGACCATCATTGAAAAAGGCAGTGAGCCCATGCCAACTCTTGCTATTACCCCACCAGCCACTCGTTTCTTTCTTAACAAAGAAATGTTTCATTTTCTTTGGGGACGCAACATATCTGCTATCTAGTCTTCACTCGGAAGATTTAGATATTGAAAAAGAAGGAAAGTTGCCCCACCTTCGCACCTCTTTCATGCATATTGAGTCCGTGTAATATTTGTTGATGTCTCAACAGTTTACATAATTTAAGCCTGATTAAGCTAAGTAGCTTCAATCATTCATACACTTGCACGTACACACAAAGAATATGTTTTCTTGTCATAACATTCATAGAAAATTCCTTTGTGGTTTTTCGATGATTGAATGGAATCCCTGGGGGAGTGAACATCATCAAAGCTCCTTTCCAATGTACATCCGTTGTACAAAGTGGCTCCGTGCTACTTACAGGCATGCTAACTATTTCATCTGTTGAATCTGGGTTACATTGTTCATTATGTCTGAATTTGAAAAGATTCGGATATATACATTTCATGAATTGACGGATAATCAGATCAAAGGGCGGAGATTGTCAAATTATTATGACAGGGAGATTGTTAGATATTACAAAGGGGGAAATCAAAGAAAGTGCTGAAATTGAAGAAGTTTTGATGATCATGATGCTCACAATCATCAAAAAGGGGGAGAATTTTACAAAGATTCAATTTCAAAATCATAAAGAAAGAAAGTTCAAAGTGAAAAGACTTGTGGAGAATTTCAGAAAGTTCAATTTATTCAAGGTTGGTGAAAGAAATCATTCCAAGATGATTCAAATTCCGAATAAAGATGATTTGAGAAAGTTCTGAAGATGATTCAAAGATAAATCAAGATTTGTGAAAGTTTGTTTTTCCGAAAATGGTCCAGAGATCACAAGAGATGAAGATACAAGTTCAGAGATTCCTCAAAGTTGTCTCAAAGTTCAAAGACTGAAGATTGTTAAAGTTTCAAAGTTCAGTTGTTTTAAGATTTCAAGTGGTTTGTTGATCAAGACATGTTGACTTTCAAAGATGCAAAGTGCAAAAGACTTTTAAAGATTCTTCAAAGACTGAAAGCTTAAAGACTGTCAGAGCTACAAAGATCAAAGCTATCAGAGTCAAAGTTGAAGAATCAAGACCTGAAGACTAGTGTCAAATTTTTATTAAATCTTGAATACAAAGGGGGAGATTGTTAGTGCATTATATTGTATCCAAGATTTAATGTGTTAAGTCAAAGGTGTTAAGTCAACTAGGTGTGTAAGCTTGTAAGTTTGTGAGTATTTGTCTTTGGTATAAATACCTTATGCCTTGTAATAGTTAAAAAAAAGTGTTCATTGTAAGCATTGTAATTGTCAGATTCATAATACATACGACTAAGACTTTCTCTCTCTACTCTCTCTCTCTAGTTCTTGACTTTGTTAGATCTTGTTTGAGATTGTGCTTGATTGTATAGGTATTTTACATTCACAGATATCAAGGCTTCTTCATCAACAGATAACTTTCTCTTTCCTTTGTCTATGGCCGGTATGTGAAGCTCCCCCTCAGTTGTAGCGTCGGTAGAAATAGGAGTGGGACCCTGATGGCCATTGTCTGAAGAGACTGGAACCCGCTATTTCTCCCCCTCAGCGGCAGTCGGGGGAGCAACCAATGCAGAATTGACCTTCTGATGTAGATATTGAAGAGACTGGAGAATTTGGGAGGTAAGGGGTTGCTGAGACTCCGAAGACTCTTGAAGACGTCGAACCTTAGTATCACGAGCTTCAGAGGCTGCTTGAAGGGCAGCAACTGAGGTAGTGAGGTGTTGAGTCGAGGTCTCAAGAGATACCATCTTTTCAACAGTGGCTTTGGCAAACGAGCCCAGAAAAAGTTGGAGCTCACGAAACTGGGCACTAACCGCCCGATGCTGGCGGTTTGCCTCCTGAATATCTGCGATGAGTTTGGGAGGAAAGGTTGGAGCAGGAAGGTCCCGTGGGGCAGCTGAGGCCTGAAAACGGGTAGGCGTCGGTGGATGATGATGAAGTACCCGTGATGACTCTTCAGATGGCACATGAAGCTGGTGAAGAAAATCATCGGTTGCAGGTGATCATGGTGATGAAGGTGAGTCATCAGAGGAGCTACCCTCAGGGGAAGTAGTCGTAGGAGAAGAAGAGCTCTCTGGAGAACGTGGAGGAGAGCGGTAGGCAGAGGTAAAAGGGTCTACTTGATTTATCACCTTTTCTTGACCCTGTGCCAAATAAGACAAATACCATGAAATACCCTCAACACTGGCCTTGGGTAAGACCAGTGTCTCACCGGGCGGTGCATAATTATCGACCATGAATTGGTCAGGTGATAGGCCGTGCAGTGAGAAATCAGAGCCTTGGTCCGGGGAGAAGACCAAGTCATCCTCATCCCCTGAGGAGAGGGGGAGGAGGGAAGGTGAGGGTCCCCTAAAATCTCATGTGCATCCTTTGGAGAGGATACAAAGGAGGTGGCAGTAGGTTTAGCAGATTCCCCGGGTCCGGATGGGATAATTTCAACACCTGCCGATTGTGAATAATCAGTGGGTGGAGTATGTGGGGTGGCCCTAAAAACCTTCCTCGTTCTTTTGGGAGAAGAGGGAGGGGAAGAGGTAGAGTGCCACCGCTTTGAGGTATGGTGAGTGACCTGGGTAACCACCGAAGGTTTTTTCGGTGGTGGAGTCACTTTGGAAAGTGTGACGGTGCCTGTAGCTTTTGAGGAGTGAGTGCTAGCAGGCTTCACTAGGGAGAGGGAAGAAGGGTCTACTACAGAGGAGGGATCTTTGGACACTGGAGTGTCCTTGGCATCACCCCACTGTAGATCGGGAGAATTGATGAAAGAGATCATATCTGGGAGCAGAGGATTGTCAGTCGCCAAGGGACCCCATTTGAGAAGGGGTCTTGCCACAAGTGGAGCATGGTAGTCATATATGACCCGATGGTCCGACTCAATTGCATCAAGTAAATTATTGATTATAAGTCAGATGAACCGCGGGTAAGCAACATGCGGTCGCTTAGGCGGTGTGATGACAGTAATCAACTTATGAAAGAAATATTGAGCATAATCGATTTGACGTTGAAACATGATAGCATGGGCTAGTTGAGTAAGGTAGGATGGACATTGATCATGCCCACCAGTTTTCTTACTCAGGCAGAAAATAACATGAGAGAAAAAGAAGTTCCAGATACCTCCCATATGCCCGCGTAGAAGTGTGCCATGACCCCGATCATTTTAGCCATGAATATAGTTCAAGGCCGCAACCACCTCATCATGCTTGGTGCCAAGAGGGAACTCGTCATAAGAATCGTAGGATGGAAGGTCAAGGGCCCGCCTAACGTCTTCGACACCGAAAGTGATGTCCGGTGATGTCGGGTCCGATAGAATAGAAGCGGAGACCTTGTTGGATTTTGCATCGTAAACACATGTGAGCCAAAAATTACCAATGAGCATTTTGCTCATTTTTGGCGGGTTTTTTTGTCAACGCAAACCGAAGAGGTGATTTTTGAAGAAAGGAAGAAATGGGATTGAATTCCTTATGGTTGGGATCACACTCCAATCGTGCAACATGGTTGCATGGATTGAAGACGAGATCCGTAAAGGAGGTGGGAGGAGGAGGGGGCCTATTCTTCTTAGGAGCCTTAGAGGAAGGAGAGGTGGAGGAAGCCATGAGAGAAAAATTATAGGGAGTAGGAAAGGTGGTGAGTGAGAGGAAGATGAAATGGGTTTTAGTTGTGGTGATGGTGAAAATGAAGAAAGAAGGGTTATATTTATAGACAGGAAAAAAGGGGAATTGGAAAGGTAGAAATTTGAAAAAGGGTAGGTAATTATGGTAGAGATAATAGGGAGAGGAAGAAAGGAAGAGATTTGATAGGATATATGGGGAAATTATAGGAAATAGAGAAGATATGGAAGAAATTGAGTAAGATAGGGTAGGAGGTGTAAGAAAAAGGAAGGGATGGGATGGGTAGTAGGGGGGAAGTCTTGGGAAAGGGGAAAAGTGAAAAAAAAAAATTCAAAAAAATGGGGTGGGGTGGGGGGGTTTCGACCGAATGAAGGGAAGGAAGGGGGAGGGGTTCGGCCGAAGAAGGGGGTGGGAGGGTTTCGGTTGGTGTTGAATTCGGTAGAGGGGGGAACCGAAAAGGGGAAGGAGTAAGGGGGTTTGGGTGGCTTGGGTCGGATAAGGGGCTGTTAGGTGTTGGGATTTCGATGGGAAGGGTGGGATGTGGGTGGTTCGGTGGGGTTGATGAGACCGAATGGGGGAGTTATAAGGGGGTGTTCGGTTTGTTTGTTGGGGGCCGAAGAAGGTGTTTGGATTTTTGGTGGGTGAGGCTTCGGCTTAGGTAAGTGAGGGTCGAAGGGAGTGTTTGGTGTGGGGATAAAAGGAGCCAAAAAAAATGTTAAGGGGAGGGGGTTTTGTAACACCTTAGGCATATCCCATATCGGCCGTGGACAGGAGTGATGCTGGGTGTTATAAGTAATATCTTGGCCTTCCTAACAACAACGCATTTTGGGGCCACAAGCACGTCAGGTTCTGGGAACTCTGAGGTTAAGCGTGCTTGGGTGGGAGTAGTCCCAGGATGGGTGACCCCCTGGGAAGTTTCTTACCAGGTCTCCAGAAACAAATCCGTGCGCTACACGTTGGTTAAATCCAGGGGCAAAGCGGACAATATTGTTGTCGAGGCAGGTCAACTACAAGGCGCAACGTATTTCTCAAAGATTGACTTGCGATCTGGATATCATCAAATGAGAGTTCGTGAAGAGGATATTGATAAGACGGCATTTAGAACTCGTTATGGACATTATGAGTTTCTAGTTATGCCCTTTGGATTGACGAACGCACCAGCATTCAATGTGCGCCATATGAAGCTCTCTATGGACGTAAGTGTAGATCTCCACTTAGTTGGGTGGAAATTGGTGATAGTCAACTGATTGGGCCTGACATTATACAAGAAACCACAGATAAGATATCAACCATCAAGGACAGACTCAAAGCTGCAAGAGATCGTCAGAAAAGTTATGCGGATAACCGCAGAAAACCGTTAGAATTCCAAAAAGGTGACAAGGTTCTTTTGAAAGTATCACCATGGAAAGGATTGATCAGATTTGGGAAAAGAGGTAAGCTAAGTCCAAGATATATTGGTCCGTTTGAGATACTGGAAAGAATTGGACCAGTAGCCTATAAGCTGAGTCTACCCCAAGAGTTAAGTGCTATTCATGACACTTTTCATGTGTCAAATCTAAAGAAATGTCTGATAGACAAATCAATGATTATGTCCCCAGATGAAGTAAAAGTTGATGGGCGCCTGTGTTTTAGAGAGGAACCTATCGAGATTCTCGATCGCGAAACTAAACGTCTTAGGCGCAGCAAAATTCCAATTTTAAAGGTCCGTTGGAATTCACGTCATGGACCTGAATATACTTGGGAAAGAGAAGATTTCATGAAACGCAAGTATCCTAAGTTGTTTAATGAAAAGCCTGTCCAGAAATATCAGTCATAAATTTCGGGGCGAAATTTTTTTGAAGGAGGGGAGACTGTGACACCTGTCAAATTCTAAATATTGAGGTTAGCACCCTCAGATTAATTTATAAGTTTTGTCACTTTTAAATTTTTATTAAAAGCCTTTAAGATAAAAAGTTTCCCGAAAAATTTAGAAGTTGCGTTAAAAACCCGGAACAGTTCCGCATCCGACCGTCACTGTCCAGAAATGCCAAATAAGTGAATAAAAGTCCAAAAATCCTTAAATTATAAAAATCAGAATGTTAATTTCTCTTGCATTGCAAAATTTTCAAATTTGTCATTTATTTAGCAAATATTGAGAATCGGGTATTTCAGTTCTCAAATATATCTGATATTCCATAGTTTAAAGCTAGTAATTCAATTAATGGTATTAAATTAATTTTTTTTTATGTGTTGGTGAGTCACTAGGACACTTGTCCTAATCCTACCTATTTTAATTATTTTTCTTTAATTAAAAACCAAATTAAAAACAAATCACACTCTTCATTTTTCAAGACTAACTCCTCACCTCCTCTCCCTCTCCTCTCTCTTCTTTTCGGCCGAAAACCCACCACCACCACCACATCATTTTCATTTTCTTCTCTTTGCTAAGAATCAAACTCCAATCAAGAATCCATCACCATTTTGAAGTTAGAATCCAAGTCTTCATCTCCTTTTGTGAAGGTAATCACTTAACACTTCCATTTTTCAAGTTTATAATCAAAAAGTTGTATATTTCATATCTTTTTATGTAAATGTTGTACAATCCAAGTTTTGGAAGTGAAATGGGATGCATTAGTATCAATATATTTGCTAATGAACCATTTAATGATCTTCCAATGAAACTAGGGTTTCCAAGTGTATTATTATGGGATTTTATCAAGAAATGATAATTTTATGAAATGTGGTTTTTGGTCCACAAAATTTTAATAATGTTGGATTGAAATATATGCATTTACATCAATTTTGAGCATAAATAAACTCTTAGGATGAGATTGTTCAATCTCATATGATTAAAGAGTTTTTAAATAGTGTTAAATCATAAATTTAGTGTTTATTTTGTCTTGCATGTGATTGAAATTTTGATGATGAGATGGATTATCTTTGATGTATATAATGTGAGTTTTTGACTCTTGTTACAATGAAATGCTAGTATAAAAATGTTCTTATGAAGGAATTTCCCAAGTTCCACATGATTAAGAACTTAACAATAGTGTTAATGTCATTTTATTTGGTATTATGTTCATGCATGCATATGGATGAGCATTTTGATTGCAATGAATCCATGATGCATAAGTTAGTTTATTATGTAATGAGGAGTGAAGACATGGTTTATATCCAAAAACCATGTCTAATGATCATTATTTGGTGGTATAAAATAGTATTTATTTCATTCTAGAATCTGTCCAGAAAATAGACTTCACTTCTAGCTTGCACAACTCACAAACCACTTGTCCAAATTTGGGGTTTTTGCTTCTAAACTTTAATTTAGAGTGTTAGCTTTCTAAAAAGTCCAAAAACACTGAATTTGGAATTTATTTGGGCACTTAAATGGATTTTACAAGAAAATGGTGCAATCTGTCCAGTGAAGGCAGATTCATACACCTATCTTGTAGAGACCATAACTCCCTCATTACTTATCCAAAATAAGTGAATCTTTTCCCAAATGTTAGGATTTTGAGTTAGGTTTGCATCCATATATGGATCACTATCTAATTCCAAGAATTGATACCTCAAAAGCATGTTACAAGAGAGGTATGTCACTGATCCGAAAATCAGTGACACTCTATTTTGTAAAAATTATTTGAAGTATCAAAAGTTATTCAAAAGTTATAAAAAAATTCAGATTTACTCTAAACATATTATAGTATCATCACAAAATTTGTGATTAAATAATTCTCTTGGGAAGTTAAGCTTCCGTGTTGAATTTACCGGATAACTTTCTGGACAGCATGTGCTGAATCCAGAAAGGTAATTTTATCAAGCTTAATTTTGTTTTATTGTATTTCGGAACCTTGTATAGTTAAAATTGGATATGGACTAAGAAACTTATTTGATGGCATTTCATGGGACAATTGGACATATTGGTTGGACATCGGAATAGGGCATTAATGTGTTTCTTTATGGCAACTCTTGTATAGGGAAATTAAGGGCGTGACAAAATTCATTAAGTATTAAAGTAAAGCTTCACCCGTTACATTCGTTAAGGTGAGTATTCACAGCCTCACTTTTATCGTTTTAATTGATTTTGGGGTGGAAAGCATGTTTAAATTGCGTATTTAAAGATTCATGAGAATTGTTTGAAAGTATTGCGAATTGGCAATTTATAAGGCTTTGTTAAAAGCATTTGGAATTATAAGCTATATGATAAGTATGCAATTGATGTGTTGAGTTTTTAATGTTAAGACCCCGTGACACTACTATTAACTCGAAGAAAATCGGGCCTATAGTATTAGTGGATAGCGCTATTTGGTGTGACAAGCCCACCTTAATGCTGACGAGCAGGGGTGCACTATACTAGATAAGATGACTAAACATGTGGCTCGAACCACCGCTGAGTTAGTTCATTGGGGGCGTTGAAATTGGTCAGGGATGGCTTAGTAGTGGCTCAACGTAATATTATCTTTGCGTACACTTATCATAAAGAAATTAAATTGTGGTGCTCATGAATCAAAGAATTGAAGTTGGTTTATACGTATGTTTTACAAATGTCAACTTGCATATAAAAATGATTTGTGCATATTTAAAACCTGTGAACTCACCAACTCTTTGTAGTTGACCTTGGTTTTTATTCATGCTTTTCAGGAATCAAGAAAGTAATTCCATGATGTTTTATCAGCGCACTTCATATTTTGAAGCAAGATTATTATTGCTTTATGTGTATCGTTATATTTTATGTTTGGGAATTGTAAACAATGACGATACTATGTTCCTAAAAATGTAATGTATTTTGAAAGTTAAGTAAATGTGGGTATGTTATAATCTTATGCAATGACATCAGAGCTGTTATACCTCGTGTTTCCGCTTTAGCGGGGTGTGACAGTTTCGGTGGGGAGGGGGAGAGGGGAGAGGGGAGAAGAGAGGGTGTAGGGTGAGGGGGGTTTGGTTCGGTTTGGTGAGAAGAGGGGGAGAGAGAGATAGAGAGCCGAAAGAGAGGGAGTAAGAGAGAGGGAGGCCGAAAAAAGAGGGAAGGTTAGAGAGAGCTACCGAAAGGGAGAGGGAGAGAACCGAAGGAGGGGAAGAGAGAAAGAGAGACCGAAAGAGAGAGAGGATGGAGGAGAGAGAGAAACCGAAAGTAGAGAGAGTAAAAAAAATTTTAATTTTCTTTTCTGTTTTTTCTCTTCTTTTTTTTTTTGATTTTCTATTCTCTTTTCTCTCTTTTTTTTTGATTTTCTATTCTCTTTTCTCTTTCTCTTTTTTTTTGATTTTCTATTCTCTTTTCTCTTTTTTTTTGATTTTCTATTCTCTTTTCTTTCTCTCTCTCTCTTTTTTAAATTAAATGTCGGCATTTAACATACCGAGTTCTCCGATGAGAAACTTGAACCGAGCATCGTCAAGAGGTTTGGTGAAGAGATTCGCCAGTTGATGGTCGGTAGGGATGAAATGTAATTCGATATCACCTTTGGAGATGTGATCCCAGATGTCGATGTGCTTGGAACGAGAGTGCAGCACCGGATTGTTAGCGATAGCAATCGCACTTGAGTTGTCACACAGAATCGGGATATGGGAGTACAGTTGATTGTAGTCTCTCAGTTGGTTCTTCATCTAGAGGATTTGAGCACAACAACTTCCAACAGCTACATACTCGGCCTCACCGGTAGAAGTGGAGACCAAGTTCTGCTTCTTGCTGGACCAACTAACAAGCTTGCCACCAAGGAGTTGGCAGCTGCCAGTGGTGCTCTTCCTGTCAATCTTTGATCCTGCGAAGTCAGAATCTGAATACCCCATTAGATCAAAACCTGAGTCTTTGGGATACCAAAGATCCAGATTCATGGTACCTTTGAGATACCGAAAAATGGGTTTAACCGCATCCAAATGAGATTCTTTCGGATTGGCTTGGTAACGCGCACACATGCAAGTAGCAAACATAATGTCTGGTCTACTAGCAGTAAGATAAAGAAGGGAGTTGATCATGCCTCGGTAGCTGGTGATATCCACATATACACCATTCGGATCAGCATGGAGTTTCAAAGGTGGTGCCATAGGAGTTTTCATGGGGGAGGAGTTTTCAAAATTGAACTTTTTCAGAAGGTCACAAATGTATTTACTTTGATTTAGAAAAATTCCTTCCGAAAATTGTTTAACTTGAAGTCCTAAGAAAAAGGTGAGCTCCCCCATCATACTCATCTCATATTGGCTTTTCATGAGAGAGGCAAAATCATCACACAGTGACTCATCAGTGGCACCAAAGAGGATATCATCCACATAAATTTGAACAAGAATAAGATTACCTGAGGTTTGCTTGATGAACAGAGTGTTGTCAATTTTACCTCTTGAATACTTGTTCTTCAGGAGAAAGTCATCAAGAGTGTCATACCAGGCATGAGGAGCCTGCTTTAGGCCATAGAGAGCTTTGTCTAACCTGTACACATAGTCAGGATGGACTGGATCTTCAAAGCCAGGGGGCTATTTCACATAGACTTCTTCAGCTAGCTCCCCATTTAGAAAGGTACTCTTGACTTCCATCTGGAAGACTCTGAAGTTCTTGTAGGCAGCATGAGCAAGGAAGATTCTGATGGCTTAAAGTCTTGCAACTAGAGCAAATGTTTCATCATAGTCAATTCCTTCCTCTTGCCTATATCCTTGTGTAACCAGACGGGCCTTGTTTCTGATCACCATACCCTCTTCATCCATTTTGTTCCGAAAGACCCACTTGGCTCCTATGATGGTTTTTTTGTAAGGACGAGGAACCAATCTCCAGACTTTGTTCCTTTCGAACTGAGAAAGTTCTTCTTGCATTGCAGTGATCCAACATGGATCAGCTAGAGCTTCGTCAACTTACTTTGGTTCAATGAGGGAAAGGAAGTTCACATAGAGACAGATGTTTCCAATACCTCTTCTGGTCTGAACACCAGCTTGCTGATCACCGAAGATTTGATCAATGGGGTGATCTTTTGTCCACTTTAGAGTAGGAGGTAAATGAGGAGGATAAGAAATTTATAGAGGAGAGTTGGAAGGAATATTTTCAGGAGAGATAGATGGAAGATCGGCATGTATAGGTGAGGAATGAATGTCAGATTGAGAGCCTGGGATGATTTGAAGTGTATTTTGAGGTTGGGTAGGCTGAGGATCGTCCTCTTGGTGAGAGGAATGGTTGTGAGATGTAGAGGGATCATTGTTTTGGTAGAGAGAAGTGGGAACAGTATAGGGAATGTCTGATGATGTTGAAAGAGGACCATCACCAACACAAGAGGATATCCACCGGTTCAATTCTTCATCATCACAAGAGAGTGATGATATCTTGAGGTCATCAAACTTGACATGGATGGATTCATCAATACAATTCCTTCTGAGGTTGTAGACTCTGAAAGCTTTGGAAGTGAGAGAATATCCCACGAAGATCCCTTCATCAACTTTGGGATCAAATTTTCCCAAATTTTCTCTATCATTGAGAATGTAGCAGACACACCCAAAGACATGAAGAAAGCCAATGTTGGGTTTTCTACCATAAAAGACTTCATAAGGAGTCTTATTGTGTCTTTTCACAATGATGGACCTATTTTGGGTAAAGCATGCAGTGTTAATTGCTTCGGCCCAAAAATAGGTAGGAAGGTGAGATTCACTCAGCATGGATCGGGCAGCTTCACATAGCGTTCTGTTCTTTCTCTCCACTACACCATTTTGTTGTGGAGTTCTGACGGCAGAGAAGTTCCGAGAGATGCCTTTTTCATTGAAAAAGTCATCCAGCATACTATTCTTGAATTCTATTCCGTTGTCACTTCTTACAGATCTTACCAGCTGCCCATTCAGCACTTCAGACTTCTTGGTGAACTTTATGATTTCTTCAGTGGTGTCACTTTTATACCTGAGAAAAAATACCTAAGTGTAACGAGTGAATTCATCAATAATAACAAGGATGTACCTTCTACCACCAAGGCTTGGGGTACTGATTGGTCCACACAGATCCATGTGGAGCATCTGAAGAGGCTGAGAGACGGAGAAGCATTGCTTGGACTTGAAGGAAGATTTTGTGAGTTTCCCTTTCTCACATGCAGCACACAACTTTTCTTTCACAAAGGATAACTTTGGCATGCCCGTGACAAGCTCTTGGTTTGAAAGGACATTCAAAGTCTTGAAGTTGAGGTAAGAGAGACGCTTGTGCCAGAGCCAACATCTTTTTGCAGAGTTTTCAGAGACAAAACATATGTTTGTTCCGAAGGATGAGCTATGTCCCATATCTATGACATAGAAATTTTCTTTGCGGTAGCCAGAGAGTACGGTTTCCATCTTTTTGTTGAAAATGATGCATGAAGATAATTCAAACATCACTTTGAACCCCAGATCACACAGCTGACTTATGCTTAGGAGATTGTGCATCAAGCCTTCAACATAAGCTACTTTATTAAAGGTGATGGAACCATTTGAGAGTGTTCCATAACCTTTAGTACTTCCTCTAGAGTTATCACCAAAGGTGACAGAAGGACCTTTGGTAGGCACGAAGTCAACAAGAAGAGATTTGTTGCCGGTCATATGTCGTGAGCACCCACTGTCAAGATACCAGATTTGTTGGTGCCCTAGACCCTGCAATCATAAGGAAATCAGCTCTTTGGTACCCATTGGAAATGGTTCCTTTTGAGTTAGGAGAAGAAGGAGAATCCTTGGAAGCATTTTTATCAATTCTTTCCATAGGACAATCCTTAGCAAGGTGAAAGGTATTACCACAGTTATAACACTTTCTATAGATAAAAACCTTTTTGGAGCTTTGATCAGCTTCCTTGTGATTACTGGTCACATTGACTTTCATGGCCTTTGAGAATAGAGAAATGTCAAGAGGCTTAGGACCCAAGATACCTTTACTAGAGTTAGATGAAGGAATAGAAGAGGGTGTCTTGGAATTCAGCTTTTTCAACATCACTGGTCTCGGAATAGGTAGAGAAGATGATTTCTTTGAGTTTTTCTTGGGAAATTTCTTTTTGGGAGGAAGATTGGTAACCGATTTTCCTTTTCAGAGGAAGAGAATTTATTTGAAGATGGCTTAGGAACTTTGGTTGGAATTTTGGAGGGATTGGACTTAGAAGAGGAAGGCTCATTTATTTTTAAGGAGGTCATAGACTCAAGAATGGGTTTAGGAGAGTCTTTTGAGTCTTGGAATTTCTCACTTTCATGAGGAGAATCAATGCTCTTGGATTTGATGAAAGTCCCAAACTTGAGATTTTTAGAGAGATCAGAACAGTCCAAAGGTTCAGAGTTGTCAGAGTTCTCTTCAGAAGATTCATAAAATGATGGAAGAGAGAAAGGAGCATGGGTGTCAGACGGTGGTTCAAGGTCAGATTTTCCGAAGCCTATTCCAGACTTGTCATCACAAGGTATTTGATCTTGAAAAATTATTTCTAAATTTTTGGAGGAACTTGTCCACCTTTTCACAATTTCTTGCTCCTTTTTAAACCTTTTAAGAAGTTTATTTTTCTCTTTGGCAAGAGTGAAATTTATGGTTTTCAAATCTTCAAGCTCAGCCTTGATTTTGTCAAAATGTTTTAGCTGGGAAAGACAAATTTGCAGTTGAGAAGAAAGATATTTTATCTGAGCATTTGCCTTTTTCTTTGTGTCTTTGGCTTCATAGAAGTCAATGGTCAAAGAGTCAAAAGCTTCAATTTTCTCAACATCAGATAGAGAAAATAATGGATGTACCTGAGTAGAAGAGGTGGAGCTCTCAGCAGTAACAAGAGCTATAGAGGTGGAAGAAGTTTCACAGTCATCAACATCATATAGTTTATCCATAAAACAAAGGTTGGCAATTTCCTTGTCACTTTCGGAAGTTGGTTCATTTGCCCAATCATGAGATTCAGCAAGAAGACCTTTTCCTTTGTTGGCTAGAAGATCATTTCTTTCCTTCTCTCTCTTGTATTTGGCCTTGTACTTTTCATCACGGTCAGAGTTTGAAGGGACAAACGAGTTTGACTTTTGAAAATAAGGTTGGTAGGAATCAGACTTGGTTCTGACAGACCTAGAGGAGGTACAGTTAGAGGAAGGTAGTCTGGATTTATCAGAAGACCTGCTTCTGCACTCAGAAGCAAAGTGTCCCTTCCTCCCACACATGTAACATTCCTCATTAGATTTGTCAGTGGGAGTGGTTTTGGAAAGAGTAGAAGAGGATTTTCTAGAAAATCTGGATTTTCCAGAAGAGAAACGAGGTTTGCCTTTTGAAAAACCTGCCAGCATGGCAACACCATATGACAGCTGAGCTATAGAGGTCTCCTCTCCTTCATCATCAGCCTCACTAAGATAGGCTTCTGAAGGGTCATTGGGGTCCTCTTGACTATTGTTTTCAGAATCAGAAGGATAGGTGATTCTAGGGATACACACAACATTTTTGGAAGAATCACTGACAAGAGTTAGAGAAAAGCTTTTAATGTCTTTTGTGATGGACTTCCTAAGCAGTTTAGTCTGCTCATAATTAAAGAGAGTGCCATACAAGGCAGTGAGAGGCATGGAATCAAGATCCTTGGTAGACTTGATACAAGTACAGATATTTTCCCAAAACTCAGGAAGACAGTCCATAAACTTGCACAAGACTTCCTTATTATCATATATGCGACCCACAAGTTTCAGGTCGTTGAGAAGACTGTTAAAACGATTGTAGTAGTCTAAGAGAGATTCACCCTTTTCATGAGAAAAGAGTTCATACTTTCTTACAAGAGCAATCTTTCTGCTCTTTTTCACCTCAGACGTACCTTCGTAAAGAACACACAGCGTGGACCACATTTCTTTAGCGGTAGAAAGGTTAACAAGAGAGTGATAGACCTCATCAGGCAGAGAAAGGGCAATGATGGCTTTGACTTTAGTATCAAGAGCTATAAGACGTCTGTCTTCAACATTATATTTGTTGGGATCCTTTACAATGTATCTCCCATTTGCTGGAGTTCTTTCTTCCTCAGAAGAGTCCTCATCAGCATTTCCCTTGTCTGCCTTTTTGGCATTGTACCGGTCCCAAACCCTAGGAAGAAAAGGACCTTCATGTAAGATAGTTGGATATCTGTTGTCAACTCCTTCTAAAAAGAGTATCATACGACTTTTCCACAAGAAGAAGTTATTGGGGTTAAACTTTGGTGGTTTGACTATAGAGCCATTGTCGTATGAAACAACAATGGTGTTTTGAGAAGAAACATTGTTCAAAGAAGAAGAAGAAGAGGTTGTCATTGTTGATCTGGTTTATTGAGTTAAACTAAACCGCTCTGATACCACTTGTTGGTCCCAAATAGCAGTAACTAAATAAGAAAAGTATTGTAGAAGGGGGGTTGAATACAATACACAATTTTTCACTTAATTTAATTCTTATTGATTTGAAATCAAGAATTACACATAGAAAACTTTTGATTGTTGCGGAAGAGGATAAATGAAATCTATTCAAACAATCTTACACAAAGAGAATGAAGAACAATTGTAAAACACTTAGAAAATAATTGAACTTCGTAGAGAGAAAATGCCAGGCACTTAGAGAACTTGAAGGTTGTAGAACTAGTTATCTTGCATGTTGAACCGGTTATCTTGCATGTTGAACCATCCTCCATATTTATAGTACCTCGTGCATTAAATGCATGGGACACCTGTTGAGCAAAGGATGGATACAGGTCTTCAGCAAGGTACATGATGTACCTTTTGTCTTGAGGTGTTTTGGCTTGAAGTGTTGACCTGCAGAGGATGGTGGTGACCTTTCCTTAAAAGAGTGTAAAATACAAAACATACTTTTTCTGATCTTCGGATGAGGTCCACGTCAATGCAAGATATCACAAATATACTTTGTCAGAAAAGTACAATGTGTATGAGAGAAATCTTCGGGCTTTGAAGATTGAGAAATCTTCGGCTCCTAAAGACAGAGAGATCTTCGGCTCCTGAAGACTTGAGATCGACACCATCGTGGCCAATGGTGTTGATCAAGTAGGCATACTTGGCTTTAGGCTGAGGAGTCTATTTTCAATCCGCTTTGAGAGATATTCTCCTTCTTTGTCTTCTTCGGCTGATCTTCGACTTCACCGAACATTTGTATATAAACCAAGTTGCTAAAAGAACCTCAAAATATTCTAAGTATGATGATATAAAATGGAAGATCGGGAGGCCATCTTCAAATCTTCAGATGACCCAACAATTTTTAATATGCTAACGCAGAAAAAAAAATAAAACGTATGGATAAAAAGCGAATTAATTCGTAGATGTTCATTATATTTTATAGTGCGGTTAAATTAAAAGAATATTCAATATTGGGCTCGTTTTGAAGGTATTGACGAGATGGTTATAATGGTATAATTTGTAAAAAAAGAAACGTATTTTTTCATTGCATTTTTGTTCATATACATTATTTGAGTTAACATGATAAAGGTGTAAAATGAAAAATGAAAAAACAAGGGATATAAAATAAATTAAATAATTAATTATAAGGGTGATAAATGTAATATTGAATTTTGAAAATAACTATTTTATAGTACGGTTAAATTAAAAGAATATATTCAATACTGGCTCGTTTTGAAGGTATTGACGAGACGATTATAATGGTATAATTTGTAAAAAAAAAGTATTTTTTCATTGCATTTTTGTTCATATACGATTATTTGTGTTAACATGATAAGGATGTAAAATGAAAAATGAAAAAACAAGGGATATAAAGTAAATTAAATAATTAGTTATATGGGTGGTAAATGTAATTAATATGGAAGAAATTGATGACTTTCCAAAAACCGTTTGAATTAGAATTTTAATATAATAGTATAGATAAAGTAAATTAAATAAGTAATTGTAAGGGTGATAAGTGTAACATTTAAGGGTGGTAAATGTTATTGTACAAAATATTATTCAATAACCGTTTTAGAATTTTTATATAAGCAATTTAATTCGTATATATTCATGATATTTAATAGTACGGTTAAATTAAAAAAAATCAATATTGGACTCGTTTTGAAGGTATTGACGAGACGATTATAATTGTATAATTTGTAAAAAAAGAAATGTATTTTTTCATTGCATTTTTGTCCATATACGATTATTTATGTTACTATGATAATGGTGTAAAATGAAAAATGAAAAAGTAAGGGATATAATGTAAATTAAATAAATAATTGTAAGGGTGGTAAATGTAACATTGTAAGGGTGATAAATATTATTGTACAAAAAATTGTACAATAACCGTAGATATTCATGATATTTAATATTGAGCTCGTTTTGAAAGTATCGACGAGACGATTATAATGGTATAATTTATTAAAAAAAAAGAAACGTATTTTTTCATTGCATTTTTGTTTATATACGATTATTTGTGTTAACATGATAAAGGTGTAAAATGAAAAATGAAAAAACAAGGGATATAAAGTAAATTAAATAATTAATTGTAAGGGTGATAAATGTAACATTTAATTTTAATAGTTTTTCAAAAACCGTTTTTCAAGAACTGACTTTTTTCAAGAACCGTTTTAGAATTTTAATTATATAGTATAGATTAGAGTGAATTGTGGATTTGGTCCCCATGTTTTGATACTTTTTTTGACTAAGATCCCTATAGTATGTTTATTGTGGATTTGGTCCTTATGATATTCAATTTTATCTTGACCATGGTCCCTCTGATTAACGTCTCCGTTAAATCAAGTGCTATTTTAGCATTTTTGCATATTCTTGTCTTTTTCTTATAAAAAATAAAAACAATTTTTTATCCACACAAATATATGTGTGTGTGTGTGTATATATATATGTGTGTATAACATCAAAATAAATAAAAATAAGATATTATTTTATGATTTGATTTGCTTAAATTAAAAAATCAATCATATTAAATATGATTTAATTTGATTGTTTTAGTACTTTTGCCTATTTGGGTATGAAAATACGGTTGAAATTTATAAAAATGATTTGTCCAATTTTAAGTTACGAATATGATATTATGCATGGATCTTTCATTTCGTTAAAATTTAAATAGTTGATTTTGAGTTTTTGACTAAAAACAATATGGAAATTGGAACCTTTAATTTTAGGATGATAAAATTAGAGTTCATTTATCATTGGTTTTCAATGACTTTGGTGTTAAAATATCGATAATAAGCTTATTTGTTGCAATGATGATAAAAGACCAATAAAATTAAATCGTCTTTAACATAATTGAGATTTTAATTTAATAAATCAAATCATAAAATCATTTTCTATTTTATTCGCTCTAAGAAAAATAAGATATAGTTTTATGATCTGATTTCTTTAAATTAAAATTTTAACTACACTAAAACAATAAAACCATATCTTTTTCCGCCATTACAATAAAATAATAAACTTAAATCGTATTTAATTTAACTAATTTTTTTATAAAAAACTAAACAATCAAAATCATACAATAACATCATGTTTTATTTATTTTGATATCGTTATATGTGTGTGTATGAATAAAAGTATTGTTATTATTTTTTTTATCATAAAAAGATAAAAATTAGGCAAAATGGTTAAAATGATCATTGATTTAACGGAGTTAATGGATGCATTAGTCAGAGGGACCATGATCAAGACAAATTGAATACCATAAAGACCAAATCCACAATAAACATACCATAGTGACCCTAGTCAAAGAAAGTATCAAAACACGTGGACCAAATCCACAATTCACTCTTATTATTACATGATACTCATTATTATTTTTATATAAGTGAATAACCACTGTCATTAACTATTATTATACTCATTATATATGTTTAATTTTAATTTAATTAAGTGATCATTATCAGTTATTATTATTTACCTAACACTATATATACTTATGTTATTTAAAAAAAAATATATTTACTAAATGAACGGTCACACAGTTCAAGTCATTTTTTAGTGCACTCATATATAATAATTTATAGTATTTTCGAATAAAGTAAAAATTAAAAATTCATTCAATATATAAAATAAAAAAATTTATTGGTTATTCAAAATCTTTTTAAAAGCAATATATAAATATAAATGAAATTAGAATCAATGTATATAAATAAAACAAGAATCAATATATAATTAAACACATCGTTAATCCTTTCAATAATAAATGAAATATTTATTAGGGAATTTAATTAAAATGTCCTTTATTGAAAAATCAGTACCCAATATGCCCCCAATCTTGTTATTTTTGCCAAAATACCCCATATGTCCGCGTTTATTGTCCGCGTTTTTGAAAAAACGCGGACATAGTGTATTTTGGTCCGCGTATGGCTTGAAACGAGGGCTTGGTCCGCGTTTTTCACTGTTACACGCGGCCTTAGCCCGCGTTTTTCACTGTTACACGCGGACTTGGTCCGCGTTTTTCACTGTTACACGCAAACTTGGTCCGCGTTTTGTCCTTGTTTCACTGTTACACGCGGACTTGGTCCGCGTTTTGTCCTCGTTTCACTGTTACACGCGGACTTGGTCCGCGTTTTGTCCTCGTTTCACTGTTACACGCGGACTTGGTCCGCGTTTTGTCCTCGTTTCACTGTTACACGCGGACTTGGTCCGCGTTTTTGGCTTGACACGAGGGTTGGGGCCGCGTTGAATAGTGTAAAACGTATTAGGGTTCCCAAACTAGGGTTTCAGGGCTATTATTTCATGTGTTGTCAACTGTTTCTGACGTATTTTTTGAATGATTTCACTGTTTTTTTCCACATTTTGGTCTGATTGTCATACAATAAGTGTACCATTGTCATTGAATTTGTGGTTCACATTCATCTTCTCCATTCAATTTTTCCTATAAAGACCAGTAAGATTACATGCAAAATCGTTCATCACATCCACTTGAATTGCTTCATTTTTCATACTACTGAAAAAATGAGTTCATCTGTTCAAAAAGCTAGGCTCTTATTATGTTTCGATGGTCAATGGGTGCAAAACAACAACGGGTGGGATTATACTGGCTACACAAAGCATGGTGTAAATATTCCAGTAATGGTTTCGTATAAGACGTTTATCGATTACGTCGTGGGAAAGTGTGGAATCGGAGATTCTGCTGCTTGCAAGTTGGTGTTCAGACGTGCAAATGGCTCACTGATGGAGATAACCAACGATGACGAAATCCTTGGTTTTATGCTACTTACAGCCGATTCAGAAATTCCTCCACGACTTTTTTGGTATGTCGCACCATTGATGTGCGATGACGAAGGTGATGACGAAGATGATGACGAAATCCATGTCGGTGGTAGTCAACTTGAGCCTGACTCTCAATTTCAGGCATCCTATGACACCACACTTTATTCTGATCATTCATATCGTCCTAACGATTCTTATCCCGATGTTGTTCCGGAGACGCAACTAGAAGAAGAAGAAGCAGAAGACCCAAAAAGACGGTTTGTTGGAGTTGCTGATGACGAAACACATGTTTTCACAACTGGTATATCTGATATGGGCAGATCAGATACCGATAATGACGAGGACGAAGAAGAAGAAACATATACCCCTAGCAATAAATCATTTGGTGCGTTAAACGATTATTTTGATATGCCCCCTTCCCTTCCTAACCCGGAGACCCATATACCAATCTACCAACCCGCACCTTACAATCGCAATACAACTATACATGAAGGTCAAATATTTCATACGAAGGAGGAAATGACTGTACAGTTGGGGATGAAGTTCTTGCGAGAGGATTTCGTGTTTAGAGCGAAGAAATCCGACAAAAGCAGATACATGGCTGTCTGTGACCAACAAAATTGTAAATGGAGTATGTCCGCGAAGTCCGTGGGCCCTAAAGGAGGGCTGTTTGTCGTTAGAAAGTTGAACGACGTACACACATGTTCGAGGACACAACTAAATGCCAGCCACCGGCAGGCCAACAAAAAGGACTTTGGGCCACATACTGAAAGACAAGTTTCTTGACGCTAGCAGGTCATTTCGGCCGAAGGACATCGTCAACGATATAAATCAGCAGTACGGGATCAACATTGGTTACCACCAAGGATGACGTGCGCGATGCAAGGCACTACTAATGGTGAGAGGCACTCCCGAGGAGTCGTACGAACGACTCCCTGCGTATTTATATAACTTGGAGCTAAAGAATCCGGGTACACGCACCAGAATAAGGACGAATTCAAACGGACGTTTCGAATTGTGTTTCGCTGCACTTGGATGTGCGGTAAGTATATTAAATCGTTGTAGCTTTACATATTATGAATTTTAACATTTACAAATAATAACCATGTACGCTTATTGCAGATCCGGACATTTTTGATAAATCTACGTCCTGTCCTTGTAATAGACGCTGCCCATTTAAAGGGGCATTACCTTGGTATGATGTTCTTGGCGGTTGCCATGGACGGAAATAACAATATTGTGCCCTTGGCTTTCGGAGTAGGAAAGTCCGAGACGGGGGAGGAGTGGGGTTGGTTTCTGAACATGTTGCGGGAATGTATCGGAGCCCCGGAAGGGTTGGTGTTTATGTTCGACAGGGCTCCTTCCATAAGCGCGGCAATTTCTGCCGTGTACCCCTCCACCCCTCACGCCCTATGTTGTCGACATTTGGAGATGAACATGAAAAGCGCGGACAAGCGTATCACAACAAACAATACCACCTACTGGAAGGCGTGCAAAGCATATACGATTAGGGAGTTCGAGACCTACATGAATGCACTACGATATGAAGTACCTCATGGAGCACAAGTTATGGACGAGGCTGGTAAATAGAGGTGGTCAAGGGCCCATTTCCCTGCACAACGGTATAACATAATGACCTCTAATAGTGTAGAGTCGGTGAATGCACTGTCCCGTTTTGCACGCAGGTTACCCATTGTCGGCCTTATAGAGTACTTCCGAGATTTTCAACAAGAGTGGTACCAATTTCGACGACGAAAGGGAGGTTGATAAACTCTAAAATCTTTAACTTATATGTTAGTTGCTTTTTTCGTCTTCCGTATAAATCGTAACACAATTAACACATATTTGTAGATGAAATGCATAATCATCTCACACCAATGGCGGAAGAGATAATTAGCAGAAGGTCGGGAAAGTCTGCGACATGGAGGGTAAGTCAGATTGGACATGGTAAGTTCAACGTTCGGGATATCCATTATCACGCGACTGTCGATATGGCCAACCGTGTTTGTGAATGTAACCAATGGAAATATTCTGGTTTACCGTGCGGTCATGCCATCGCTGCTGCAAGGTCAATGAATCGTAGAGATTGCAGCGATCTGGCTATATCTTACTACACGTCCAGTACTTACCGGTCAACATATCATGAGTTGATCTATCTTGTTGGACCCCCTCAATCATGGGTTTTGCCACACGTCCCTCTTCCGCCATGCTATCCACCGTTAATAACCAAGAGACGTGCGGGGAGACCAAGAAAGAACGATCGACGTCCATCTCGTGGTGAGGATCCGATACAGAGAACGTGTACTAGGTGTGGAGCAGTAGGACATACTCGTGGTGAATGTCCAACTCCTGCCCCTTCAACCGTGCCCAGGAGAGCTTCCACTAGCCAAAGATCTCGCTCTCAAGGGCCATCGAACCTAGAACCACATGGAACTTTAAGGCATGATAGCATTGACCTTAACATTGACTTCCCTTGATTGTAACCACCCCATCTTCTATGCTAAGTGATATTGTTATTATGTTAATTATTGATTTTATCTACCTTATCATGGTTGTGAAATTATATTATGTGTAAATAAAAGTTAAAACATGAAAGCATCGTTTTATTGAAATTAAAGAAAACGAAATGGTGCATCCATACAACATTCAAGCATCGATAAAGTAAAAATTAATGCATAAAATAAAACTGAGGTTAAACGTTAAAGTGCATCCATACAACAACCACCCTTTGATAAACCTACTACGGGTAGATTTCCCGGCACTTCGTAACCCAGCCAGCCTTTGCCTTCATATGCTCCTCCATGACAGTGTGGTTTTCTTTGATGTCTACCAGTTCATCTTCTAACTTTCTAATCTCCTTTTGTTTCTCCCTGACATCGCGCTTCATATTCTCCAGGAGCTCCTTCTGCTCCGCAATAGTTTCCTCTTTCTCCTTCTGAAGTTCCATGTTTTGTAGCCACGTCCTGCCTGTATTTCGTATCTCTTCATTTGCCTCATCACATGACCTTTTCAACCTGGGAGGCAGTACCTGAGACATTGGTAGACCTGGCCCCTGGTTGGATTGATACGTAGGTGGGCCCATTCCTCCATGAGCAGCGTAGTATGCGGCTCGGGCATTGTTAAACTGCTCCCACTCCTGAGGCGTGATCGGTTCATCGTAAGCAGTTATCCCAAACTGCGCCCAATCGTCCGTTGTATCTAGTGCATTCCAGTCAATCCTTGAAGCTCCATCATTTAATTGGTCGATGTCCACGGAGCATGAAGTGCCAGGCCCATTCGCTGACCTTTTCTCCCTACCGCGTGAACCTCCAGCCATCAAGTTATGAAAATGTAGATAATGTATAGAATGTAGAGAATGTAGATAATTTTTGTTAACGAAAATGAGGTAGAAAGGATAGATATAAAGTTGTGAAATACTACTTCACCGGAGCATCTATTTATAGTCCATGCGAAGATCGGTTTATGATAGTTTCAAAGGCACGGTCAAACAATTCCTCTGCAAAGCCTGAAAAGAATTAGGTTTTTCCTGGCATAGTCAAACGATTCCTCTGCAAAGCCTGAAACGATTAGATTTTTGTGCCATGGTCAAACGATTCCCCTCCAAAGCCTGAAACGATTCATTTTTTGAATTCTTTTACCCAGCGTAAAACAACAAAAACGCGGACTAAACCCGCGTAAAACAACAAAAACGCGGACTAAACCCACGTTACACAACAAAAACGCGGACTAAACCCGCGTTACAACATTAAAACGCGGACTAAACCCGCGTTACAACATTAAAACGCGAACTAAACCCGCGTTACACAATTAAAACGCGGATATAAATACACAGACCTGGGAGGGTCATAATCCATACAAAACATTAAATGGCATCCCCAAACCTTCATGTATGGAATTTCAGATGTTTATCTCAATCGCTTCCAACCTCTACCACCGCGTTATATGGTTAGTGTTTATATTTTTTTGGGTTTTTCTTGCATTGAATATTCTGTAAGGCTAACGTTGTTAACCCCTATCATGAACAACTGAGTATCCACAAATGTTCAGCATGAAAGTCTACCATCAAGGGTACTTCACGGAACCACCTAGAATACAGTACTTCTGTGGTCTACAAGTGTATGTTGACATGTTAGATGTCAACGATCTTTGCATGCGACTGCTTCACCAGATCATGAAAGAGTTAGGCTACGACGAAACTAGATATTATAAGTTGTATTTTAAACGTCCGAATGCAGACTTGTTGAGTGGACTAGAACTTATGGGTACCGACGAAGATGTAGCAAATATACGTCAGTATGTTAACGACCATACCGTCATTGAAGTGTACAGCGAGAAAGTTGAGCTTAACACTTCCAAAATCGTATCACCAGAGCATATAAGAAGTCGTTGGGGATTCCAGAAAACCAAGCGTCGTGTAGCCGTAGTTTGACATTTCAATGACCAACAATGTTACCTAATCACTTTGTTTAAAAGTTGGTAAGTTTAAATAAGATTTTGTTTTTTATTTACCAAAAGAACTTTTTCATGTACTACCTATTTCATATCAATTTGTGATCTTGGGAGTTAACTAATTCTATTTTTATGTAAAGAAAAACATCCGATCCAATATAGTTATCTAAATAAAAAAGGGTTTTAATATTTAAAATGACTTTAAAAAAAAGAATCATATTTGCTATTTCAAGAGGCCCATCACAACTCACAAGTAACATACAAAGTATCCCCAGCCTAATCGTTTATTTGGACAGCCAACGAGAAAAGGGTCTCCGCCATGTAATTACGCCATTCCCTTGCCACATGTTCAGTTGCGTCTGGTGCAACTGTTGGGTGCAAATCTTCAATAAACTTGAATATGTTACGATACACCCACACACCGCAATCCCCAAGGCCCCCTGTCTGTTGAGGTGCATCAGAATTATAGATAACCTCTAATTTCTTGCTGGCCTTGATACGATCCGGCGTGTCGTGTATCTTTTTTAACAACTTCGGCAATTGTTTTTTGAAGATCCCAAGGCGTTCTTGCAAGGGCAAGGTGTACTTTCTTGCTCGTAAACTGTCAAATAAGACCAGCCTCATTTCACGGAGGTACAGAACACCGAGCCCCCAATGTTTGTCCACGACGCATATGGGGATGTATATATGAGATTTTACAATAACACAATAATAGTTAGTAACAAACAAGTTGAACAAAAACTATGTAAATCGATTTCCATACCTCGTCGATGTCCATCTAAGCTGGATGGGTTCTATGGCCCAGTCCATTGCACGTTTCGAACACAGACATGTATCCTTGGCCCGACCGTGTAAGCCACTCAAAGAAGTTGGAGTCCAAAACCGTCCATCTCGCATGTGGAGAGCGGGATTCTTGGATCATTCTAACCCAAGCATCGATTTGCTATACACAAAACATAGATTGTTAGACATGTCATTAGAAATCTAGTTGTTTATATGACTATATTTAAATACTAACCAGATCCTCGAAATCCCCACTACCACCTACACCCAACAGTAGCATGAAAAAACCGGCATTCATTTGAAGGCCGCCGTAAAATGGACACATCATGTGGGGGAGCTGATCACTAGTACATAATTTCCTGATCTGTGCTGCCGAAACAAACACCGATTGCCTCGCGTCAGTCATCGTAGTATCTCCCCCAACCTTTCCCTTGCCCTTTGCCTTCACCCTTGCCTTGGTTTTTTTCTTAGGGACTGATGTGGTCGAAGGTTGTTGGGTATATGGGGAACAAAGGGATGGCCCCACAACAGCGACCCGTCTCGCCCTCTCATGTGCTGCCTGATCTGGATCATGTATGGGCATGTCATCATCCTCGAAGTGGTCATCGATGATATCATCAGCCATCGGAGTACTCACCCCGCCTGGGTGGTGTCAACCCCCGACTCCGACCCCATCAAATAAGGGATAGAAGTTCCCAAAAAATCTCCCACCAACCCGCTAATGACGGACAGCCCCGACCCCGGCTCCATCATCTGGGGTCTATAATAGTCCCCCGCCGGCATCCCAAACTGGTGACGTAGGTCATTATAAGAATCTTCAAACGTAATAACAAAAAAAGAACAACAATGAGCACTCGTCGTAACTTACATTTTGCTGGAATGATGGGGTCGAGAAAAGGTAGTTTCCTCCGGTTGCCGCCTGTGTGTACCCCGGCGACGTGTAGGCTGGCGTCATACTTTGCATCCCAAACTGGTGACATGGATTATAATGAGCACTCTTAATAAGAATCTTCAAACGTAATAACAAAAAAAGAACAACAATGAGCACTCGTCGTAACTTACATTTTGCTGGAATGATGGGGTCGAGAAAGGGTAGTTTCCTCCGGCTGCCGCCTGTGTGTACCCCGGCGACGTGTAGGCTGGTGTCATACTTGTCATCCCAAACTGGTGACATGGATTATAATGAGCACTCTTAATAAGAATCTTTAAACGTAATAACAAAAAAAGAACAACAATGAGCACTCGTCGTAACTTACATTTTGTTGGGATGATGGGGTCGAAAAAGGGTAGTTTCCTCCGGCTGCCGCCTGTGTGTACCTCGGCGACGTGTAGGATGGCGTCATACTTGTCATCCCAACCTGGTGACATGGATTATAATGAGCACTCTTAATAATTACTTTCAACCCGGAGTAACAAAAAAATAACCTACATTTTGCTGGAATGATGTGGTCGCATATGCCGCACCCGTGTACCCATGCATTTGCCCAGGCGACATGTAAGTGGGCGCCATGTTCGTCGACACCTAATACAATCATGGAACGTAATATCAATACACAAACCAATATAAAAGTATTGGGCGTAATATCCCCAAGTTAAGTTAAACACTAACGTGAGTGTGGCGAAGGTGTGCGGTGAGGGCCTCGAGATCTCTTATGCGTCTGTCCATGGAGAGGGCCTCGAGGTCTCTTACGCGTCTGTCCATGGAGGTCATGTACTCCCACTTATCTTGCTATGGGTCTATATCAGGCATCCTATGATGGGTAGGGCTAGGGGGAGCTTGATAGGTGGGGCTAGGGGGAGCCTGATAGCTAGAGCTAGGGGGAGCCTGACGTCGCGCGCCATCGTCGTCATCTTCATCATCATCGTCATCATTGTCATCGTGATCAGAATCTCTACGTCGGGACCTCTTTGTCGGTCGCCTGCCCGCCGAACTTTCAAGAAAGGCGACGCTCCGTTGAAACCAACTCGACTGCTGCTCAGTCTGAGTAGGCCTCAGTTCCGCATATGGCGTATTTCCAACCTAATAAAATTATAAGACATATAAATCACAAATAGTTTTTTAATTACTACAATTAAAAATATAGTAAGAGGGCGTACGCTCAAAGCTGAGTTGAAGATCCCAATGCATGCAGACTTAGTAAGGACAGCATCTCGATCCCATTTGGTTCCCCTAATCAACCTGTCGGAGCGCTTGGTGAAATTTTGCTGGCAGGCAGGAAACATCTCCAAGATCCATACCTGGAATTACATAAATTGAACAAGTACGTTAAAAGAAATCCAAAATTAGCAAAATTAGTTAATGAATTGATATTTATGTTATTGTACTTATCTAACCTTTAGGGCATGTGCAAACCCATTCAACGTCATCTTGTTGTTTTGCTGGTTCTTCTGCTTGCGTCTGGCGATGGCACCGTGGAGTCTTTTGTATGAGTGACTCCAGATGTAGCAACCCCACGGATAGCGGTTAAACCTCTCCAAGTCATCGACGACGATAAGTACAGTAGAGGAAACCGGCAGCCTTGGATCACGACCCATGAACATCAACTCCGCCATCACCACCAAGCAAACACGCACAACATCCTCATCGGATATCGCACCCAGGCCAGTTCTCATCGTCTGGAGGACGGTTTTCAGCGTCAAGATACCTGGTGCAAAGCCGGGTCAAACCCTACTAACGAAGGACTCATCTGTCAAGGTAGGAAGGTCGGGTATTTGTCCGAAAGGGAGTCCAGTTACAATACAAAACTCACGACGACCAAAGTGCATGCGAGTCCCACACACGTGGAAATACAATTCCTCCGGATGTGGTCTCGCAACCTTGACCTCCATCTGTAAAAACATGTGTACTAGAAGGGGGTCCTGTCCAATATTGGTAAGCTCGAGCCATGGCCCGAAAGATGTGTGGCTAAACATTTCGTGTAAACGTTGTGCCCGTTCAAGTGGACACGCTTCAAAAGCATCTCTAATTTCCTTTACCATGGCGATGCGACATTTGAACGAAAGGTCGACGTTATCAAAATCATCCTACATAGTAATGCAAAGATGTTGTCAACGCACCTAACTTATAACTAACGATGTACATTTTGTTGATTTCGTCTATTGGTTAATTTTATAAAAAATAAACCACTCAATCTATTGGATTTCCAAGTAGTAGGGGAATCACGTGGATTTCTTAAATCCCTACAAACCTTAGGGCTATTTACACCCGTTTGACAAAATCCAAATCGATATGTTGCGGTTTTTATTATTTCGGTTTTTTTTATTATTTTTGTTTTTTGGTAAACCTAAGGGTGTACATTTTGTTGATTTCGTCTATTTCTTAATTTTAGAAAAAATAAACCACTCAATCTATTGGATTTCCAGGTAGTAGGGGAATCACGTGGATTTCTTAAATCCCTACAAACCTTAGGGCTATTTACACCCGTTTGACAAAATCCAAATCGATATGTGGTGGTTTTTATTATTTCGGTTTTAGGCAACTAAAATTAACGCAATCTTTACAATAATTTTATAAAATGAACGCAATCCCTAAAACAAACGCAATATCTAAAATTGACATATCTACAGTTTTTTTATAAAAAAAACGCAATCTCTAAGATTAACCCAATCTCTACAGTTTTTTTATACAAAAAAAAAAAAAACGCAATCTCTAAAATTAACGCAATATCTACAATAGTTTTATAAAATTAACGCAATCCTAAAATTAACGCAATCCCTACAGTTTTTTTATACAAAAAAAACACAATCTCTAAAATTAACGCAATCTCTACAATAATTTTATAAAATGAACGCAATCCCTAAAACAAACGCAATCTCTAAAATTAACGCAATCTCTACAATAATTTTATACAGTTTTTTTATAAAAAAAACGCAATCTCTAAGATTAACCCAATCTCTACAGTTTTTTTATACAAAAAAAAAAAACGCAATCTCTAAAATTAACGCAATCTCTACAATAGTTTTATAAAATTAACGCAATCCTAAAATTAACGCAACCCCTACAGTTTTTTTATACAAAAAAAAAACACAATCTCTAAAATTAACGCAATCTCTACAATATTTTTATAAAAAAACGCAATCTCTAAGATTAACGCAATCTTTACAATATTTTTATAAAAAAAACGCAATCTCTAAAATTGACGCATAATGTACAAATTTTTTATTAAAAAAACGCAATCTTTAAAATTAACACAATCTCTACAATATTTTTATAAAATTAACGCAATCTATAAGATTAGCGCATAATCTACAATATTTTTATAAAAAAAACGCAATCTTTAAAATTGACGCATAATCTACAATTTTTTTATAAAAAAAACGCAATCTCTAAGATTAACACAATCTCTACAATATTTTTATAAAAAAACGCAATATCTAAGATTGACGCATAATCTACAATATTTTTATAAAAAAAACGTAATCTCTAAAATTAACACAATCTCTACAATATTTTTATAAAATTAACGCAATCTCTAAGATTAACGCAATCTCTACAATATTTTTATAAAAAAAACGCAATCTCTAAGATTAACGCAATCTCTACAATATTTTTATAAAAAAACGCAATCTCTAAAATTGACGCATAATCTACAATTTTTTTATAAAAAAAAGGCAATCTCTAAAATTAACACAATCTCTACAATATTTTTATAAAATTAACACAATCTCTAAGATTAACACAATCTCTACAATATTTGTATAAAATTAACGCAATCTCTAAGATTAACGCAATCTCTACAATAATTTTATAAAATTAACACAATCCTAAAATTAACGCAATCTCTACAATAATTTTATAAAAAAAATGCAATCTCTAAAATCAACGTAATCTGTAAAACTAAAATTAACGCAACCTCTAACATATTATCAACATAAACGCAACACTCTAAAATTAACACATAATCACTAAAATAAATATAAAATTAAAACGCGGTTAAAGGAAACTTACCGAAGAAAGTGGTCGACCCATATCCGACTTTTATAAATGCTAACCAACCGAGCCGAGATCCGAGCGTGTGTAATACACGATATATTTGAGAGAGTGAAAGAGATGGGATCCCTTTGAAAGTGATGGTGGTGGGGTTATGGGGGGGACCTCACTTATTTATAGGAGGGTGTCATATAAAACCCTAAAAAAATAACCAATCCCCACCGTTGATCTTTGACTAAACCCTAAACCATGTTATGGCCCGGCCCCCAAGTACGCGTTGAACAGTGAAAAACGCGGCCCAGGTCCGCGTTGAACAGTGAAATGCACCCCCCCTCGTGTCAAGCCATTTCTCGGTGAATTGAAGCCAAACGCGGACCAACCACTCGTTTATAAGTTGAAACGCGGACCATACCCGCGTGTAACAGTGAAAAACGCGGACCAACCACTCGTTTATACTATGTCCGCGGTTTTTCAAAAACGCGGACAAAAAACACGGACATATGGGGTATTTTGGCAAAAATAACAAGATTTGGGGCATATTGGGTACTGATTTTTCAATAAAGGACATTTTAATTAAATTCCCTATTTATTATATTAATATCATTAATTAGAATCAATATATAATACAAAATAATTATTATAATCAATAAATATAATTAAAACTAGAGCCAATATATAACAAAAAAACTTATTTATATATAGCTTGTTAATTATCATATTTAACAATTAACATGTATTATATGAACAATTTTCATATTATTACGAGAGTTATTCATGTTTCCGTGCAATGGTCGCTTCCTACACTGATATATAAGAGCATCTCCAACAGCTTCTCCAAAATGGAGAAAATGGAGATTTTAGACATTTTTGTGCTCCAACAAATTCTTCAAATCTTTCTCCAAAATGGAGAAAGAAGGAGAGCGAGTGTAATTTTCTCCAAATATGGAGAACTCTCCAAAATCTCCAAAAATGATTACCATGAGAGAGAAATTATTTTTTTATTATATTCTACCAATAAGATTTCTTCAAATGAGATGAGTATGAGAGATAAATAATATTTTATTATATTTATACAATATTTTAATATTATAAGTAATGATTTCATCTCCAAAATGGAGAATCCGTTAGAGATGAATGTAAATTTTTATGTAGATTTTGACTTTTAAATGCTCTAATAACTTCAAAAAAGGTTTAAGAGCATCTTCAACAGCTTCTCCAAAATAGAGAAAATAGAGAAAATGAAGATTTTAAGCTATATTTTTGCTCCAACAACTTCTCTATAACTATCCCCAAAATGGAGAAAGTAGGAGAGAGAAGAAGTTTTTCTCAAAATATGGAGATAACCCCAAAAATGATTACTAGTTAGGAACACCAATAGAAACCTTGGAAAGTAGATATTTAGGAGAGATAAATAATATTTTAATATATCAATGTAATATTTTAATATTATAATTAATGTTAGATTCTCCAAAATAGAGAACTAAGATGGATGTAATTTTTTTTTTTTTTTTTTAGAGATTTTGACTTTTAGTTCTCAATTTTTAAGAAATTTTTGGGAAGGATGCTCTAAGAAATTATTTATTCCAAAACACTGGAAATAGAAAACATAAAACTCCATTGATAAAGAAGAGAGAGACAGAGAGAGGGGGGTTAAAAGAAACTGAAAAAGGAAGACATCGGAAGACGGCGGAAGTCTCCAGGAACATCGGTTACTACTAGTTTTTTGTGGCAGCACCAAAACCCCCCACCCAATCGGGCGGAATTTGCAGCAAAGATGCATTCATTCGGATACCGAGCCAACGCTTTGCTCACTTTCGCCATTACAATACTAGCCGTAATGTGCGCCTTCGCTTCTCTCTCCGATAATTTCAACTCTCCATCTCCCACCTCCCAAGTCCAGGTCTCTATTTTCATTTCATAATTTATACTACTACTACTGCTGCTACATACGTTGTTGTTAGGTTTCTTTTCATTAGCCAATTGACATAATCGGTTTCGTTTTGTGGGGTTTAGGTTTTGAACATCAATTGGTTCCGGAATAAGCCAGATGGCGATGATGAGGTATCTCATTCTTATTCTTCGTATATATATGCCTTGTATTATTTGTTTAATTTTGATTGAATTCACATCCACACCCTCCTTCTCTAAATGGTCCAGTTTTATTAGTTCTGAAAATTCAACCTCCTGTCTTTTATTTCGAATTTTTAAAATATAATATAAATTTTGCAGTTGGAAAATGTTCTTGATTTACTGGTTTGTACATAATCCAATATAATTGTCAATTTTTTACTTTTTTGCTTCATGATGTTAAAGGAGTAACTTCTTTGACATTTCGAAATCAAGATACTAGTTGTGTCTGTGAGGGGAGTGTTTGTTTATGATGAACAAGTGCTTGCTACGTTAAATTTTATAACTGCTGATTTGAATAAGCTAATCTGATGTTAGGTTTGATGCAACAAATATATATCAATGGTGCATTTGTTAAGTATAGTACATAAGAAAATCGTAGTGTAGGGCTTTTCTATATTTTGGAATCAGGGGGATATTAATCTTTGAAGTACTCAATGTTTTTTTAATTATATAAAGAACCTGCATTGATTTTAAAGTTAGAATTACCAATTAGTCTGCTTGGCTTCCAAATTCAATTTATACTTATTTTTCTTTGAACGGAGCTAGCATATAACTTATGTGTTTACTGAACTAATTTGTTATTATACCTGTTGTCCCTTGTTTAAGTTAGAAATCATATCTTCTCTGAACTCATTTTAGTAATCCCACTATATCTTATAGAACCTGAAAGTTTTAGACTGCTGAACCAGTTTGCAATGGTGTACCTCCTTTCTACAGGTCAGCATGACGATGAATATATCAGCAGATTTGCAATCATTGTTTACATGGAATACAAAACAGGTTGGAAATTCACTTGATCTGATCGTGCATTGGTATTTTGTTGGTAACTTGAAGTGGTATTATGGATATCTGAGGTCTTGTCTATATGCTTTCATACTGTTGTATTCATTCTTTCTTGTATCTATTTTTGTTGGTCAAACGTTCTAGTAGAAGCTAAAAATAGTGCATATACATTTTTTTTTGTTTCTTATAATAAATGACAGAAGTAGAAAGCTCATTCGGGAGATAAGTGTTAACTGTTATGGGATTTCTACATTTCTCCAGTATTGGTACGAGGAAACTGGTTGCAAAATGTGCCTTAGGGCTTTTTAGAGCTTTAGTTCATTTGTGTTTGGTGAGATATCTGGCATGAAGACAAAGCAATAGATAATTTATTACTAATTGTATTCCAGGTTATAATGTAATTATCTGCGTCCTTTATTAGTTTAGAACTAAAGAACAAACATTTAACTATTGGGCCGACAAGTGTAGCTGATTTTTTGTATGTAAGCTATAGTAATCTGAATAGCATTCTATACATTCTGGAAGTGATAACATAAGATCTGAATCCTACATGGGTTATCAAATAACATTCTAAGTGTATTTGAGGACTTAAACGCAATTGGAATATACTGAAGTAGGATAAGAACCATGATTTAACCGTGGATTTGTGGTTAAGAGCGGAGATTTCATTGCCAGTGTTTCTTTACTACTTTCATACATTGCATGAAAGAAAAGAGGGGCACGTTGTGCAATGGAACTTTAGCGTTAAGTATGGTGACCAACCTGTGACTGACTGCAGCAGGAAGTCCAATTAGTGAAGATAAAAAAGAAGGATAAATAGATTAACACACACTTGCAAAAATGGTATTAAGCTTGGAATTCTCAACAGCTCAACTTGGCATGCTGGATTAAAATTTTACACATGAGTCTATTAATACTTCCATTAATAGGGCAGGATGGTACTCTCCAAGCATGAAGTCTGTAGCTTATGCTGAAAAACTTGAAATCCTCCTACAGTCCTACTCCACGAACGACTTGTATTACAGTAATCAAACACTTGTAATGTGCAAAAAAGGCACTACGCCATTTCAACGTTTCTCATGGAGAAAGGTATGTGTAATTTGTGAATATACTTATGTAGAACTTATGAGAGGTGTTTGACTTGACTTATTTGCAAGACGTAAGATCACCCGGATTGCAAGGATGGATAAATTAGATGCTCTACAAAACAAACGTAAATTGGTTGCACATTTTATGAGATTTTTTGACCTCTTTATCCTGGAAAACCACCATAACCAGTATGAAAAGTATTTGCTACTTTCACGTTGGAAGGTGAATGATAAACAACCCATTACTAGCATCCAACCATCTTAAAAATCAGGGGCAAAAGCTAATTTTTCTATACTAAAAGTAAAAGATCTTCTATAGCTCTAGGGTATAGAACTGATGAAACTGAATCGGTAAGTTTTGTTTTTCTAGTGGAGTAGCACCAAGGAATACCTTTGTGGTAAGGTATCCCTTTTACCGGCACAATGATGGGGTTTTGAGTCTTGCGCCATTTCCTAAATGTAATTTAAGGTGAAAAATGAATTTTCAATGCATAGAATGATTAAGTCATCATGAGATTACGACTCTAATAGTCCTAAAACCAATGCAATGAGGAAAAAAAGCTTCGCCTTGGGATGGTTTGAGTTATGATCTTCCAAGTGTTCCTAACAGGAAGGTTTTGGTTTTCATGCATAGGAAGTAGATGCATCTTTCACAAGCATTCTTGAACTAAGACGTGTTGCTAGCTAAGCCCATATCTCTTGCTTTAATGTTTGTTTATGTACAAAACCCTTCCAAGCTTAACTAATTTTATATCATGAATTTAATAAATTAAGGTCTAAAACCCCTTTGGTGTTTTAACTTTTGATAGCTTATTTAATACAATTTTCTTCATCACAGTTACAGTAGACAGTAGTCCATTGCAACTGTACAAGAGAATCATGTTCTGATCACTGTGACCTTGATGCCAAAACATTTATTATGCAAAAGGAAATGGTGTTTTAGCCCTAAAATCATTTGGTTAGTTTGCATATTTTTTCGGGGAGGAGAGTTTGGAAAGAACTTCCAGGTTATTAATGTGTGTAGATTTTTTGGTTAACCTATCCCCTAGTTTATTTAGCATCAAGAATATCTTCTAAGTCTAGGTGCTGTTTGACTTTGAGTGTCTATTTAAGTGATGTAGTCGTTCGTTTCTTGGCATGCAGTACTACTATCTTTTTCTTTCATTTTATCTTAACAATAGTCATTGAGTAACTTTATACCTTGGCAACTCCTCTCCTCTTACTGAATTGTGGTTCCTCTTTTTTCTTTTAAAGAATCATATGCTTTCTGTTTGTAGGTTTTTGTCTTTCTAGCAGCTGAGTACAAAACCCGAAAGAATTCTTTGAATCAGGTAAGCCTTTTCATCATATATCATTTAACACCCATTTTCATGTACTTTTCCTATTTTCTTTATAGAGAATTAAGGTAAGACCAGATTATACATATGATGGGGTGTTCCCGAATAAACATACGCGTAGCTGGTGAATGGTCAGGTGGTCACATGGGCCAAAATTGTTGATACAAGCAGTGTTCTAAAAAGCACTCCATGGCTCATGGCTTGTATCTAACACCACGTTAGGCCTGTGGCATGCCATGGCCTAATGCGCGATCTTTGTAACATGATATTTGATTTTTCTTACCTTTTTAATGTCTTACTTGTTAGTTTTTGATATATAACATAATTTAAATTGTTTAATATCATTGATTCATTGAGTAATAGTAGAAAATTATGTTTATATATATATATATATATATATATAATATTACATATGATATAGAGATTTGGTGCCATAAATCATGCCTTGAAGAAATGGTCTTGCCATGGTTCCTAAGGCTTGAGGCTTGGCCTCGCCCTCATGCCATGCCTCATGCCATGCCTCATGCCACTTAGAACCTTGGATACAAGTAAATACAACACACACACACACATTCATCTGCATTCATATACATAAACACATTTGACCCCCTTAAGCTGGAGAATAAAAATTGGTAATGCCTGGCTTGCTACATTTCTAAGCGAAGTTCCGTAAGAGGCCTAACGAGAAACATTAGGAAGCTAATTACTTCTCTATTTAGAAACAAGTCAACTAACTTGATTAGATGGAGGTGTCCTACAACCTTGTTGTTGCACCTAATGACACCCGCCTCAATGAGTTTGGTGCACATGGAATACATGGTTATTTGGAATATTATTGTTAGAAAGTGACTTGTATAGGTTAACTCTTGTGATATTTATGTTAGAGGATTCATTTATAATCCATAGGGACCATTCATCTCATGAATTTAGATATAAAATATTCTTTAGTGTTATCATCCTTTAAGGATTTTAACCGGGTTTTAATGTTGATTTTGAATAAAAGAGCAAAATTACAAAACATTGAAGAATTTCACTTCTAGATTTGGTGAAATAAACCCAAGTAGCTTGATAATAGATCCTAGAGCAAACTTAAGGGCCGTTTACCAAAAGCTTACTGGGTAAGCGCTAACCGACAAGAGTCACTACTCTCATTTACCTTATGATGTAACATTCCTGGCCATCAAAATGGATTGGTGGTAAGCATTTATACCCGGGTATGCGCTAACCAAGTAAGAGTCATCACCCTCACTTACTGGGTAAGACTCTTGATCCTTGTCTTCCCTCTTACCGGGTAAGATTCTCGGTCGTTGTTATGTTCACATGTAAGGTAATTGAACCGGTAAGCGCTTACAAAAGTAAGTGTTTAGTAAATGGTCCCTTAGTTTGGCAAAGCACTAAAAATGAGAATGGGCTTAAAAGAATAACAACCTAGAGCATCTCCAATCATACTCTCAACATTTAAATTAATGTAATTGTTACTCCACGTACTCTCTACATCAATAGTTATATATTATTTTAATTTTTTTTTTACTTTAATAGATGTAATTTACTTTTTCTAATTATTAATAAAACCACTAGTAATAAAATAATGTACATATATTGTATATGCAAGGAGCTCCCTATATGTGGGAGTGAGATAATGTGAATTAGGGTAGGGAGTGATTGTAGCGGTGGGTTTTTGATTTTTGCTCCCTACAATAGTTAAAATCTGTTTGTAGGGGGGTGGGTTGGAGATGCTCTTACACTATAAACTATAGAGTATAAACTATCTTCGTTCTACAAGGCATCCTTGTGTGCTTTTGTTATATATATACAACTCAAATTGGATCATGTTAAATAATGAAATTTTGGTGTACTCCCTTTTCTCTTAAACTATGGAAAGAAGAGTGCCTTAATGGGAAACTAACATCTTTAAATTGGGGTCATTGAAAGATGACTTGATGATGTGGATTGCATGACAAACGAAGTCTCCTATTTAGTGCTAATGATTTGGATGGTCACTAGCTCACTAAATATTAACATAGTTATTGCAGTAAATAACATACATGGTGACACATCACCTTGAACAGTAATGGCAAGGCATTGGCAATGCAATAGCTTGTGTCACTATGGTAAATTAATGTCACCGTTTTATGGCCTAGATGGCACAATGGAACTATTCCAAAGTTATATACCACATGTACCTAGAATTGCTTCAACAAGCTAGAGTTGATTAGGTTGCATGAGATGCGATCAAGGATCTAGAAGCTTGGAGGCAACTTGTGCAAGTGGAAAGAGGTGGCAATACCACAGAAAGGCGGTGGCAACAAGAGAGAAGAAATTTGGTGGAGTGTGATGAATCTTTTGGTTAGCGATTGCTAGTTTTAGAATCATTATCATGGTCTTCGAAGATTTCAAAGGGTTATGCTGTAAACGACCGTTGGATGCTTAAACTTCTAGGCAACTTGTGGAAGGGCTCTAGAGTTGTGCATCATGTAAGCCCTAGTGGTATCTTGCAGCAGAACAATACTGGACCATAAGTGCCGGGGAAGACAACAGATGAGCATAAGCAAAGAGGCCTCACACCCATCTCGGAAAATTGTATGATTGCTTATGTCATCTTGATACTTGATCCTATACTGTTAATACAACATGCATACAAAAGTGATCAACTGGCAAATGCTGAGATGTCCTGCTGCCAGTGAAATCCGGCTTCACTGTTTATGATTCCCATAGAATGCTCTAGTCCACATACATTTTCTTTTATGTTTTGTGATTGTGTATTTGTGAAGTAACTCAATGACTACTGTCTTGGTCTTTACATAGCCAGCTATTTCCATCCTAATATGGCTATTTGCTAATTAATGTTAAAGGAATGCTGTTAATAGCGGTGGTATATAGCAGTACTGCTAATAGCGGTGTTAATCACAGCAATTGGGCCGTGATTGATTTGCAATACCGGTGTAATAAAATCTGCATTTATGTATTGGGCTTTCATTTGGGCCAATATCAATGTGAAAATTCGCTATTCCTCTCTCACCTTTTTTGTTCCAGCATTATGCATCGTCTCCTACTCTTCTGTGTCTATTGATCTTCGCTCGACATCAACATCATCTTCCAGCATCGTTTGATCGTCATCTCTTCCATTCACATGTTCTTCTTGTTCGTCTTCAATATATATATATATATATCATGTTTATGTCTACATATATTTGTATGTATAATTCTAATTATTATATGGATTGTTATGCAGTTTATCACTTTGATAAACCGCCATATCATATCGTGGTCCTGACCGCGATTTCAGATTTTGACCGCTACAACAACATAGGGTTAAAGATGCGCTTAGTACGAGAATAGTTAATCTAGTTTAGTGTAGCTGCTCCAGCGTAAATAAGATCAAGTTTGTTCACAGCATGGCAATAACATTCTCCTCCGAGTGAGGGTGTTATCCCAATGCAGAAAATAGTGAGAACTGAGAACTAAGTTAGATGTTGTATGTAATTGTTTTCTTAAATAAGTATAAGCCCAGGGCGAGTTATGCAGAATCCAAGGCATTACGTTGTGCACTTCATGATCTAATAAGTGATATACGTATCTAGTCGGTGATGATTTTGTTGTATATAGTTTATAATTTAGGGGACTTTAATGCTTAATATGCTTCCATCATTGTAGAAACTAGGGGTGTAAATGATGCGAGTCGAGCTCGAGTATCATAATACTCGACTCGAACTCGAAAGCTAATTCTCAAGCTCGAACTCGACTCGAAAACTCGTGAGTAGTAAAAATCCAAACTCGACTCGAACTTGAAAGCCAATTCCCAAGCTCAAACTCGACTCGAACTCGTTTCAAGCTCGAAACAAGCTCGAACTCGACCCGAACTCGTTTCAAGCTCGAAACAAGCTCGAACTCGATCTCATTTCAAGATCGAAACAAACTCGAACTCGATCTCATTTCAGGCTCAAAAGAAACTCGAACTCGATCTCATTTCAGGCTCAAAAGAAGCTCGAACTCGAGCTCGTTTCAAGCTCGAAACAAGCTCAACTCAAGCTCGTTTCAAACTCAAATCAAGTTCAAACTCATTTAATGTATAACAAAAAGTTATTAAACCAAGCCAATAGGCTCAAGTCACTAATCCCAAATAAACTCAAAACATTGAATTCAAGCCAATAGGCTCAAATCACTAGGCTAATACCATAATTGATGGGAAATCAATTGAGTTTTGAGGGGAGGAGGGTTGTATATATAACCAACAAATGAAGCAAAAGAGCTCCTTAGCAAGCGATGTGGGATGCATGATGCTCTTAACAAACACCTAACCACAAACTCTCACTAAGGGGCTGTTTGGCAGTTGCTGAATGGTTTAGTGCAGAATGATTAAGTGGTCTGAATGATTAAGAGGTTTTTATGATATAGTGTAAAATGAAATATGGTTGTTCGCTAATTGTTCATAATGAAACCAGGGCTCTTAATGGTTAAGGGAGGGTCAGGATACAAAATCATTAAGAGGATTTTGGAACCATTAAGAGGCAACACTTTTTTTTGCCAAACAAGATTTACCTTTTAACGATTCAGAGGTTGCCTCTTAATGGAACCATTAAAGAGGTAAACAAACAATCCCTTGGGTTTTTTTTAATCATCCACCAAATGCATATAATTTTGAGTAAACTTTATTTTTGGTCCCTCTTTTTTTTTATCTACTTGAGTTTAGTCCATGGAATTTGTTTATTACAATTTTTAGGTGATTTTGCTTGGTTTTGATTCATGAAACAAACGCTAATTATTTTTCTCTCTCGATTAATTCTTACTGTTATTAAAAAAAATACATTATATTTTATAAATTACAATATAAAATTAATTATATATAAAATATATTCGAGTATCTCACGAGCTTATCGAGTCGAGTATCAGGTGCGCTCGACTCGACTCGTTAGTATGTCGAGTCGAGTTCGAGTCGAGTCTATTCGAGTCGAGTGTTGACCGAGTTTTGACCGAGTCGATCTCGAGTAACTCGCGAGTTGTCTCGCCTAGTAGAAACTAGTCATTCTTATGTATAATAAAACCAGTTGCACTGTTAGTTGCAGCCACCATATGAACCTATGCATAGGCTTACATGAATAGGATGTCTTGATGATGACTTGAGGCTTGGAAAGCTACAGTTTAGTGCTTGAGATGTTCTATTTTTAACTGGGATTGTATTAATAATGTCATTCTACTATGGAAAAATTACCAACTAGATTAAAGATAGTTTCCATATTTAGATTTGGGCTTCCGAATGGTTCTCTTGTGGTAAACTAAAATACTTATTACGGCAAGGCTAGAGCACTTGTGGTTAAGGAATAAACATTCAACTTAATATATGTCTTGTGCAATTACAAGTTCGAGGTTGACATATGCATTGTAGTGGTGGTGCTACATTGTGATTTGGAGCGTTGATACAAACTGTTGAAATTATACTCCCCGTGTCAAGAAAGTGTAATGTTTGACTTGACACATCGTTTGATAAAAATGTTTGACTAGTGATCAAATGTCTAAATTACCTGGACAAAATAAGGGTTACCTGTTGATCGAATCAAACTTACCAATCTTGAGTAATGATTACTAATGGACCAAAAGGAAGCTGGGATCGAAAGCTCTAGAAAAGTAAAGAAAATGTTGCATTTTTTGGGGGCACAACCGAAAATATTAAGTGTTGAATAAGTCTTTTTGTTGCTTCAAGTTTCTCTTGGTGAGTATTTTCTGTATTCAGCTTGATTTGCATGATCTGTACATTTTTTTCCAAAGGGCTTTTGAGCTTGGTATGTTCTCATGACCACTCATTGTTGTTCTGAAGAATAAGCCCTTTAATCTTATTGGTGGATGGTTTTGCATTTTATGTAACCAATAATGGAAATTAAAAGATAAACTAAAGAACACAAGAGGGCTATAAACCTTATTGATCATCTGCTTAGAAGCTTTGTTTTATACATTTGACCTGAAAAGTATGAATTTAACAGGTATCATTGTGGGATGGTATCATTCCTGCTAAAGAGCATGCTAAATTCTACATCCATACAACTAACAAATACCGTTTTGTCGATCAGGTAAGTGTTACTTACGGAATTCTACTTCTATCTCCATCTTAAAATACTTGATAGTATCGCTATCTCCGTCCCTGAAAAGGGTCAAGAATTGTTTTCTTACGTCAAACGTCTAGACCCCTTACATTATGTTCTTTCTTTAGAAACATGCCTTCATTCGGGATGACTTTCAAGGAAGACCAACTTGACATCATTAATCACAGTTTTTATAAACTTTAAAAAGGGCATTGTGGTAATTTTGCTTCATAAATGTACTTAGGGGGCATTTGGGTTTGATAGAATGTTTTTTAGAGATTTGGAATCTTATTTGGAATCTTTGGTGTGTAAGATTTGGAATGAAATTGAATTTCATTTTTTATAAATACACAAATCACTTGTCCCAAAACTCCATGTCCCATCCGAACCAACCCCTGACACTTCATTTCTTTATCGAAGACAAAATAATATTTGAATTTAATAAAGCAATGATATGTAAGGAGTTGATTGGTGGGACTTCAAGTTTGGGACCTGGTGATTTGTATTCGTTGTCTACATGTGAATTTTGGCAGCCATCTCTTGTGTCCAAACTATGAGGTTTCTTTCACGTAATTCTAGGTGTAATTTTCTCAAACATATACATTCTAGTATGTTTCTGATGCTTCACATAGTTTTCGTTCTCTACTCAGAATAAACATCTTTTAATGAGCTTCATATGCAACACAAACATATTCGACATTCAAAAGTCGAGTACATTTTGATTTCTATTTGTTGTTTATTATCGATTTGATTATCTGCATATGGTGTGTAGGGAAGTAATCTCCGGGAAAGAGACTTCAACATGACATTGCATTGGCATGTCATGCCGAAGACCGGGAAGATGTTTGCTGACAAAATAGTTATGACCGGCTATCGCTTGCCTGAGGCATATAGATGATGAGTATATTCAGCTCCAGGTGTAATTTTACTGTTTTAGCCTTGGTAGTCAGAAGTAAACATGGTCTGAAATGAATGAATGTGAACTATCCAATGCTCATAAATCTACAATAGAACACCATTTGAATCAACAGTGTCCTTGTTTTTTTTGACTTTCCAGGGTGACCTAATATAATTGTTCAATGTTAAACAGAAGGTTTCATCTGGTTTTAACCTGTTTACGGTTAGATCTTAGAAAGTCAGTGAACAACGATTCTTCTACATAGACTTTGACTCCTTTCTTCGTATAATTGTTCGACGAGAATCCATTTTGGAGATATGATTCTTCTATTAAAACATGTTGGTCAGCCGACATGCAAAGTTTGATCCATGAGGGTGCGTTTTGTATGCAGACGGGACTGGATTGATGAGAGTGAGGTAAGCGGGTGAAATAATTGTACAAAGTCTTAGGGTTTTAATTTGACATGAGTATATTAGTAATTTATCAATATTGTCTAATTTTGATTTTTGTTCCACGTAATATATTGCAACAAAAAAAAACATTTTTGTGCTACTCATGCCATGTCTTAGTCTAATGTCACTGTTCTAAAAAACTCGTCACTTAGCCGTCATGGCGTGTGCCGCGTCATGACACCAAGACTTGTGCGTCATGCCACGTTAAGCCCATGGCACGCCATGGTCTAATGAGCAGTTATCGTAACGAGATATTTGATTTTTCTTTACGTTTTTAATGTCTTATTTGCATGTTTTTAATATATAACCTAATTTAACTTGCTTATTACTATTGACTCATTGAGTAACACTACAAAACATACGTTTTTATATATAATATTATATATGAATTAGAAATTTGACGTCATAAGTCACGCCATGGCTTTGCCGTGGCTCTTAAGGCTAGGCTTGGTCTCGTCGCTATGCCATGCCTCACGCCATTTAGAACCTTGTCTAATGTCATATAAAACGTGGGATAACAAGTTTTTGTTCTATCTTGTTTCATCTTGTCCGGCATACTGAACGCATCCCGAGGTTGGTTCCCATGCTATGGAAATGCATTGCTGTAGAGGAAACAAGCAACAATCATTGAAGTCGAGATGACATTTCAAAAGTTGTAGGCTAATTGTTGTGGTTCTTGGTTAATTTCGTTACGTTATCGTGGTTGACAACATTTTGAGAAATGTGGTCCTTGGATACGAAAGCTTGAATATGAGGCTACTGGGATAACGAGGATAGAACCCATATGACCTCTCTCTCTCTCTCTCTCTCCATATATATATATATATATATATATATATATATATATATATATATATATATAGCCTTAGATTCATTTGAAAAATGGTAAATATATGAGAAATAGAGAAGTAATCCTAGCCATTCATACGGTCAAGATCGGATTTGACTGGTCAAATATTTCGACTTTGACTGTTCAAAAGTTGCGGTTTTGACTGGTCAAAAGTTGCGGATATTCGAAAAATAAAATGACACTTTCGTAATGTTTACAAAATACATGGGTTGTGTTCATATATGAACATGCACAATTCACATATGAACTATATGTTAATATGTGAATCAGTGTAATTTACATCTGAACTCTTTTAACTAATTCATATATGAACTAATTAACTGTAAGTTCATATATGAATCTGTTGAACTAATTAACAAATTCATATATGAATTTTTGTGATTCATATATGAACTAATTAACTGATTTTCATATGAACCAAATTAACTGATTCACATATGAACGTATAGTTCATATGTGAATCATATAGGTTCATATACGAACTCATCCCGCGTATTTTACGAAACTACCCATTTATCTTCTATAGACCATGCAAGGAATTATCCGGTGCTTCGCGGTCAAAGCCACAAATGTTGACCAGATGAATGACTAAGATTACTTCTATATTTCTCATACATTTACCATTTCTCAAATGAACCTCTCCCTATATATATATATATTGGAAGACATGGAAATAAGGGTATCATTTCAAAAAAAATTCCTAGACAAGATATGCCTTATTTGCAAGATGGAATATATATATGAGGGAGGTTCAGGGGAAAACCTCAAAAAAACAGAAAACTGAAGAACACTCCGGTCTTCGTCTGGACGGTATGCACTTATGCATACAGGTAAATTATGTTGGTTTTTTGGTTTTTATGCACTTGTGCATATGCACGTGTGCATGTTACAAATTACTTGTATGCACAAGTGCATACCATTCAGATGAAGGGCTACCAGGGTATCATTTACATACAAATACAACTCTTAAAAGGGCATAAAAATAATCTCCTCACTTTCTATCTCTTGTTGAAATATTATCTAAGTTAAATTAAACACCATGTCCCTTTTAAATCAAAATTATATTAATTATAATAAAATTTTAAATCAAAAAATTTATATAAAAGCGAACATTTTATTTTCTTTAATTCGGCACAAGTATCATTACATTTTTTTTACATTTTCTTTAATAATTGCAATTTTTACATAAAATAATAAAAGTGATTTAATTCGTAAAAATTTCAGTATTCCACATCATAATTCACGTCATTTTTGTTTCTTTTCACATTGTAAAACAAGAGTACATTATTTCACATTAACAACATTGTGTTGTTTCACAATATGAAACAATATTTTAGTATTTCACATCACATTTCACTTCAATTTTTGTTTTCTTTTGTTTTCTTTTGTTTTCTTTCCAAATTGTGAAACAAAACTACATTATTTCATCTTGTGAAACAAAAATTTATTAAATCCCAGATGGATCCCTTAAACCCCAAGTGGATCTATTAAAGCCCAACTGGATCCATTAAATCCCAAATGAGTCCATTAAAGCCCAAGTAGATCCATTAAAGCCCAAGTGGATCCATTACAGCGCAAGTGGAATCATTAAAGCGCAAGTGGATCCATTAAAGCCCAACAGGAACCCTTAAAGCCCAATTGGACCCCTTAAAGCCCAAGTGGATCCATTAAAGCCCAACATGATCCCTTAAATCCTAAGTGGATCCATTAATAATGTAACACCCATATTTCGCCTTGATAAATGTTACATAATCTAAAACAATTCTCCAAAATACTCCAAAATAACGGCTAAATTAAAACCGTTTACAGCGGAATACTTGAAAATAATAAATATATAACTTAAATGCTAATCCGTCCCATACCGGATTGCGTTACAAACTTATCTACCATAGACACCTGAACATAAATATTGGACTTAAATGGGCTAGACGAGTCTTTATACGTGCCTTTCCCTTGTTCAACATGAAACCTTCTGTCCCCGAGATGCATACTATAGTCAGCTTATAAAGCTCAGTGAGTTCATGGTTTGCGTGAATAAAAATCATATCACATCATACATATCAACTTGTAAACTCTATAACAAATAGTATGCGTTTTCTTAAAACATGCAACATTGGAAGAAAATAGATCTCATAAACTGTCTCCTCGGGTAAGGGTCATTTTGTCATTGGCATTCCCTGGGTTGTCAGACCTACACCTGTCTAGACACCCATTACGGGGTCGTGCCACTTGTCGTGTGACTTACTGGTCAAATGCCCACCCGCTAAAACCGATCATAAAACTTTCATATGAAATAGCATGCTAGAGTTATTTGAAAACAACATAAACACATAGCATGCAACTGATCATAAATATCATACATGAAAAATATAATACGTCATGTATGAAAACTGAAACATCATGCATACATACACATCACCATATAAATCATATAATGCTGAAAATAAATTTGTACATAGGTATGCATCCCAGTGTAAGTCTCATGAAACTCACCTGATTGCGTGTAGATCGGCTACTTATAGCTCTTGAATGAAAAACCTACACATTTCATACCACCATATCCAATTAATGACTTATTTTCTCCAAAAGTCAACAAAAGTCAACTACGGCCAACCCGTCTCGACCTAAAGTCAAACTCCAAAACCGGGTCTCTTAATAATTCAAATATCTCCATTTGATCTCATCGTCAAAATATATTTTTAGGTCAAACGAGGTAAAAGTCAACCATTGGTCAACCTCAACTAACTTTAGTCAAAACCCAAGTCTAAAACTTGACGACGTTCTAAAACGTCAAAATAATAACTTTATAACCTTATAAACATATCTCTCCAAATTAAAGCATCCCAAAACATCAAAGTAATCATTTTACATCCTTATGAATTCATCACTGTAAATTAAAGCGTCCCGATAATTATTCGATCTAATTACGACGCTTTAATCCCATTATAAATTATCAAAACAACTTAGTAAACCTCCAAGTGTTATGCTTGGTAACGACGTTGAACGTCGGTTTGTATTTTCAATAACTAAAGCAATTATTTGTTCCGCATTTAAACGTCTCGATAATATTTCACCAAAATACGACGCTTCAAAGTCGTCGTTTAAATTTAATTAAATAATTCCATAACAACTCATTAGAATATAATTAATTAACATAATCTAAATTTCTAATTTAAATTAAGATATTAATTAAATATAATTAATTAATAAATTAACTAAATTAGAATTTCAATTAATTATATTCTTAACTATTAATAAGTTTTTAATAAATAAAAAACCGATAAATTTAATCCAAGTAAATACCCAATAAAAATTTTGGGCTCTTATCTAATTAAAACTTACCGCCAAATTGTAATAAAGAAAAGGTCCAACAGAACTAAGCCCATCATCAAATCTGGACCCTAAGTCTCAGACCTGACCCATGCATGGTCCGACCCGGAAACGTGTTCTTGACCCGGCGCAGGTGGGTCTCGCCGGCAGCGACTTCTTCAGGCCGATTGGCCTCGTTTTTCGATCGTTTTTGATGATTTATTTTGCTAAAACTCTAGAAAATCATTTTCTTTAACCATAGGAACAAAAATCAACGAAAACCATCAAGTATTGAGTCCCACACGCTCATTTAAAGTTGGGTCCCAAAAACCACTCGAAAATCAGTAAAAAAAACTTGAAATCGGACCTCCAAAACTAAAATTTGAGACATAAGGCTACTAAGGTTCGATAAATGATTTAAAAACGAAGCTAACCATATAAAGAACTTGAAATTTGGTTGAGTATTTTACCTGCAAACGTCGATAAACGGAGTTTTTCGACACCGAACTTCAACCTCCGATTTCTCCTTCTAAACTCGACCAAATCTCTATTTTCTTGAACCAAAATGATCATTAACCGGTTACCTTCATTTATCTATGATTTTTTTGTCCTAATAGTTGACAAAACGAGCCAATAAGAAGCTCCAAATGTGTGGTCGTTTTCGATTTTCTGAAAATTTCAGATCTGTACTTTTTTTTCATAACAGGTCCCTCAAGTTTGATCCTATTAACATCTTCTCACACCCTTAACTTTCAGATATAGCATTCGGCGCCCTTGACTCCAAGACTGTTGCCAAGTTTATACTTTTCACCCGAAATCTAACATTTTCTTTCAATATTAGCCCGATTGCATAATGATTCATTTATTCACTTCTCACTTTCATTAAATAGAATAATTGGACTCTTTTTACACTTTTCTTCATATTTTTGGTCCAATAAAATAAAAACCAATTTTATTTTATTTCCCTTTTCTTTTCTCTTTTCTCTTTATTTATTTACCCCTTTTTGGGGTGTTACAAATCTCTCATCCTTTAAGAAATTCTGTCCTCAGAATTATACTCGAAGACCACTGAGGATTATTAGTCTTTATCTATTCGCTGGCTACCATGTCAATTTGAACCTTAGATGGTTTAAGCTCTTTAACACCCTCACTGGTACCAATATGTGTTATTGTTCCTTAATCTTTCTGTTTTCCTGACTAACACTTCGACAATCTTTTTTACATAAGTGAGAGTGTCGTTAACCTTGACACTTTCCAATTTATGATAGTTGACCCATCATCTATACGTTTCCTTGAATTCGACACGTGAAAAGTGTTGAGAATTTAACTTATAACTCTGTAGCCAAGTTGGTTGATAGACCACTTTATCAACTCTTGCAACTAATCTTCGATCCAACATACTTTGAACTATATTTATATTACTCATCTTATATGACTATGCTTTTTCAACGTGAAGTCTTTAACATCATTATGTCTGTTGTCTAAAACTTTAGCGGTATATGCTGATTATTAGCGTAACTCTCCATATACTATGTATTTCTACTTTCCCCACATCGTTACTTAACTCATACTCGTGACATATCATACTAGTGCACTTTTATGCATATGTTGGACAACTTCTTGAACATCACGTATCACTGCATAAGTTATACAATAAACCTTTCATGGTTGAAATGAATAGACTAAACCTATCGTGCCAGAATTGAACATTGCTGGAAGTATTTATCAAACATAATGCACGATGAATGAGCACTACTCAAAATACTTTATCGAATGTGATGCAAATGCTAATGTTCTTGTTGATACTCTGATTCATACTTAATTCACATAATGACAACTCATTGAAACATTGATACTTATGTAATATTCATACTAAACGCTGCTGAGGTAATGTGACCAAACATATAGTACATACCTTAACCCATTTTACCAACTTCATATATAGTAGAGAACACATGTTGTATCTCTTAATTACTTTCGCTTGAAGGATCTCAATTCATTGATTGCCTTATTTATTTGACTTAGTACATAGGCCCTCGGGCATATACTAATCCTTACTGAGACTAGAAGATTGCCCCGACTTACTGTCACTGATTTAACGTCTCGACATTTTTTTTACACATTCTAAAACACATTTTTAAATTCTTGCACATCTTATCACTATCGGGGTGCTTCAGGCACAAAGATTTACATAATCCTTCTAACATTGTATTTCTCAGACCTTCCATGTTGGAAGCCATATTTTGTTACAAAATCTACCAGATTTCATCTGAGTATAATTAGTAGAAACTTAATGTGGTTAATCATTCTTTATTTCTAATCATTCTCTTACCGAAGAGTTTCTTACTGTCTGCTTGAGTCTAATCGCTCGAACTCAATCTGATAACCTCACACTCACAATCTGATCAACTCTAATCATTCATTGCCTATATGGATGATAATGAATTTCATCATCATACTTCTTCTATGATGTTAATCAACGTCTCTAGCTTAAGATTTATCTTTTACGATCAAACATGGACTTTTAACTATCGTGATATGTATACATACTACACTTTGAGCTGTCCAGGTAATGACTCACAAAATTCGAGTGCAATTACCACATTTTTAACTTTCTATCATGCGTCAAATTAACATTCTCATGTTCTTACAACCGGGATGATGTGTAGGCGAAAAAACTTTCCTCGATACATCGTTTTTAAGTCTAATTTGAACTTCAAGATATAACTGAAAACCACCAAGTTTTCTAGTATTTCTAGCAACCATCAAATTTATACGTAGCTTTATTCCTACTTTCAATAACTAAAAGACTTGTTCTTTCTGACATCAATCCCACTTACTGTGTTTCTGGGCCAATTTTAACATTACAAAGCTCAATTTCGAGAACCCTGAATGAATTTCTGACGATAATCTAGTAACCCAAAGTAAAATTATATATTGGTTACTAATCTTGACTGCTTTAAATCTGACAAATGCTCTTAGTTTCTCGCCTTTTTATTTAGATGTCTTTCTTGTCAACCACATTACACAGAATACTGAAACTTTGCATCTTCAACTCATAAGAAAATTTTCTTTTTCTTACGACTTATCTTTTTTTTTAATGGTTATGAGACCAACTTTTGTTGTTATATATGTGTAGCCTTATTTCTCAAATAAATGACCTCGTTGCGATTAATGACTATAACAAGTTCTCTTAAGTATGGTCCACGCTCTACATTCATTATGTCCATAACGCCATTGTTGCGTTTCTCAACCTAGATGACATCGCTCGAAGCCCATGATTTTAAACATAAAAATTATATGGGCAAATGCTACTTTAAAGCAGTAACATTTAAATTAATCTGAAACAATGTATCTGGTGTCTAAAAACTCTGAACAATTTGTATTTAAACAACATACAAAGCTAGACACTTTTGAGATCTTGACAATCTTGGCGTAGTGTCGGGGTCATCTATATATCTGAACCATCCATGTGTACCGACCACAATATGAGTTAGTTACTCAACTTAACTGAATAAACATATGTACAGAGGTACCCTCGCGGTACATGTATCATTTATGCATCTTTAAAGTGCCCTGCTTGATTTACTGATACCCCGGTATGTGACCCCTACGCACCCAATTTAACATGCATTACTGAAGCAAACTGAAACTGAAATTGTCGACTACAAACTGATAATATATGAAACAACTCAAGTTCTAACTAACACTTCTCGTGATATTAAAACCATTTTTTTACGCTTCTAAATCTGAACACTTACATGGCTAACTTTCGGATCTAAGATCATGCTAATTGTTCTGTCATACTTTGCAAAAGCTTACTTCCAAGCACCTTACATGCATTCTTAACATCAATCGTATAAAAAAAAATAGATCAATTATAACTTCATTTAAATTACTGCATTGCAGCGCTATGTTATACCGTACGTATGTTAAGTTATGTTACGTCTAACATATGCTATACTGATAGTGATCTAGGTACGGTACTGATAGTGATTCGTATCTAAAGCTGATGCCTTACTCTTACACATAAAAGGTCAAGCTTAGGATAAAAATCATAACCTATTTCTCTTGAACTACTGCTCTGATACCAACTTGTAACACCCATATTTCGCCTTGATAAGTGTTACATAATCTAAAACAATTCTCCAAAATACTCCAAAATAACGGCTAAATTAAAACCGTTTACAGAGGAAGACTTGAAAATAATAAATATATAACTTAAATGCTAATCCGTCCCATACCGGATTGCGTTACAAATTTATCTACCATAGACACCTGAACATAAATATTGGACTTAAATGGGCTAGACGAGTCTTTATACGTGCCTTTCCCTTGTTCAACATGAAACCTTCTGTCCCTGAGATGCATACTATAGTCAACTTATAAAGCTCAGTGAGTTCATGGTTTGCATGAATAAAAATCATATCACATCATACATATCAACTTGTAATGTAACATCCGTAATTTCAGGTAAGTTGAGGCCTTGTTGATCTTACATTTATGTGTTTATCAAAGTTGGAATTATATGCTTAATTTCCATTTCCGTTTATGGTAATTGTTTGGTGTCAGTTTGGAAATTTTGGACCAGCCTTTGTTGAGCAGTAAGTTACGCGACTTAGGTCGCAGGTGGAAGTCGCGGCACAAGCCGCGTAGTCCACTGGAGTATACACATGTGAGGAACCTCGCGACTTACACCGCCGGTGGAAGTCGCGACACAAGCCGCGTAAACCACTGGAGCCCTCACCCTTGAGCACACGGGCGACTTATGCCGCGAGTGCAAGTCGCGGCACAAGTCGCGATCGACCTGCAGGTCCCCAAAACCCCTTTTCACTCGGTTCAAAATCAAAAAACACATACACACTGATTTGAGGAGCGATTTTCTAGGGTTTGGGAGCCATTTTCTTCCTCTTGCTATCTAGAGCATTTATTGCAAGTCTTGGGAGGTAAAACATCATTTATTTTGTTCCTTCTACATCAAGATCTCAAGACTTCAAGTCTTCATCACCTTCATCCAACTTCTAGGGTTTTCATCTTTTCTAGGTTTTGGTCAAAAACCTAGATTGTGAGTTTACTAAATCTTTGTCAAAACTAGATACACATCATATGCTTCTACTTATGGTTATTTATCTCTATATGTTCAAATACTTGGGATTTTCTTATGAAGGAATGTTGGAAAATATGGTTACATGTGAAATACCATGGTATACTCTAAATGTGCAAGTATTGTTAGTTTTTCCCTTGGATTCATAATATGTACATGTTGATGTGATGAATGTATACATGTCTCGATATGACGATGGTTTCTAGTTGGAATACCTTTTTGGTAATATATAATATGCATGATGAACATGATGGTTATTTGGGTCTCATAATGGACTTATGTGATAGGATGGTAACATAGTACCCATGGTTGGTATCAAAATGTATTGGTTGAAATATACCTCAAGACCTCCTATATGATATGTTGGACGAACCAAGTCAGTAGACACTAGGAGGATGTAGTCTTGGGCGCCACCGTGATGGTATGTGCCTAGAACTCCGCCATTCGGGGTAATGCCATGGTTGTAGTCCTCGGATGTGCCGGGCCTTTCGAGTGTCTCTTGTTAGAGGGCATCAAGGTATATCGACTCTTTGGGTGGAACTTGATTGGTGCTATGGGTCTCCCCTATTGACTCCACATTTGTTGATCTACGGTTAACTGCTGATAAGAATTGTAATTGTTCATGCATGCTTATTATTGTTCAACTCACTAGGCTTTTTGGCCTAACACTTGTTTGGTGTCGATGTGTATCTCAGGTTCTAGCGGCACCAGTTCTAAGCTGTCATAGTTGCTTGGGTGAGAGCTTGGGGAACGCTTGCAAATTAGCATTTTTTTGGATAGAAGAACTTTTGGAACTATAGATGACAAGCCTTTTGTAATCTCCTTTCTAGTTGTAGAAATTAGATTAGTTGGTTGTTAATTTATTGTCCGTTGAACTTACAATTGTGATTAAACAGGTTTGTATTATTTTCCCATTTTTGGGAGGCTCTTGCTTTGGCAATTCTATATACCGCGTGTCCGTTTTTCGGATTTTGTTATGCCTATTTTTAGGGTGTTACAAGTTGGTATCAGAGCTTTAGTTTAAGTGAACTAGGTATTGTTTTAGCATATCTAGACTTAAGCTTTAGACTTTATAGTTTCACTGTCCACTTGGGGTAGGAATCCTAGGTGGGGAGAGCGTTAGGATTACAGAATTACTTTAATTGAAAGTTGTGATGATGGTGACAAGAATTCTTGTGTATGGTTCGTTCATAATTTCACTTAGCTACTGCTATTATGAATGCATTGTTACGTGAGCATACTTGGTTTACTATTATTATGATAATTGATGAAGGTATTAGTACGTACAATGAGTTCAACTCATTTAGTCTTTTCTCAATCTATTTCTCGTGCGTGTATGGCAGATTGGGATGGTAAACACTCGAAGTAGGTTACCAGAGACGCCAGAGGGTCAACCGGAAGTGGAATCTGCAGCATACGACCCCCTATGGGGGCAACCTCCGATGGAATTCCCGTACCCAGAATCTTGGGAGGAGGACCTGAACATATTCCTCGCCGGAACCTCAACACGAATAATGCTATCATGGAAGAGGTGACCATGGAGACCCGGATATGGGATAGCATGATGGTGGCCATGAACTCCGCCATGGCCCAACAACAAGAATTCTTCATGAAACTCTTAGAAGATCGAGACGCCAGTAACCGACAACCAGAAACAATGGCGGAAAACATTGTTGTGGGGTCGGGTGGACCAAATGTGGTATCTGTTGAAGACCCATCTGATGATGGGAACAAGACGAAGACGAAGGGGTGCACCTACAAAGCGTTTCTGGGGTGCCACCCTAAGGAGTTTGCGGGTTCCGATAACCCGGTTGCTTGTATGTATTGGCTCAAAGAGATAGAGATGGCCTTTGAGTCAAGTGAGTGTGATCCTTCTCAACGGGTCAAGTTTGCTTCTCAACTACTTCGGGGAGAGGCTTTGATTTGGTGGAATCTCACTCGATCAGTCCTCACTCCTGAAGTTCTGGCTAAGTTAACTTGGCCGGTGTTCAAAGAGAAGATTATGGACAAGTATTGTAGCGAGCGTTCGATGGACAAGCTGGAGTGGGAATTCCGAGATTTGAAGAAAGGGACTCGGTCCATTGTCGAGTACTCCAGACTCTTTTTGGAGAAACTAAACTTGGTGGGACATCTGGTCCCCGATGAACGGTCAAAGATTAAGGCCTATCATGAAGGGTTACCGGCCGAGATGCGAACGGCGGTAAGAAATGCTAAGTGTTCGACTCTACAAGAGGTTATCGAAGAGTCCTTGCTCGTTGAGGACGACATCAATGCTGAAAAGGAAGAGAAAAGGCATGTTGGTGAGAAACGGAAGTGGGAAGGGCCATCTGGGCCCGTTCGTCAATCAAGACCCTTTGTAAGCGGGAGAGCGGGTGATCAACGTCGCGAAGACCGGTGGTGCCACAAGTGCAAGTCAAAGCACTCGGGGACATGTGCTCCAAGAACTTACTCCGGTCCAGAAGGGTGTGCCAAGTGTGGTAAGAAGAACCACAGAATGAGAGAGTGTCCCATCTGGGGGCCGGTGTGCTTTGAATGCAGAGAACCGGGGCACATGAAGAGGGATTGCCCAAGGCTAGTAGGAGGAATTGGTGGAAATTCTATGGGTTCGACGACTAGAGTCGAACAACCACCAAGGGTGCCAAGCCGAGCTTTCCGGATGACTACCGAGGAGGCAAAAGAGACCGCGAATGTTGTTTCGGGTACGTTTCTAGTAAACTCCTTGCCTGCTCGTGTTTTGTTTGATTCGGGTGCTACATGTTCCTTTGTGTCGGATACTTTCTGTAAACAATTCACCACTCCTATTAGTGTCCTTCCCGATACGTTAATAGTAGAAATAGCTAATGGGGATCAAGTGATCATTCGTGACCGTTTTCGTGATTGCACTCTAGAGATCGATGGAAATTCTTTCGGAGTAGATTTGCTACCTATGGCTATAGGAGGGTTTGATGTAGTCATAGGTATGGATTGGTTAGTGAGGCATAAAGCGGACATCTTCTGTTCCAAAAAGATGATCCAAGTACCTTTACCGGAAAATGGTGTGGCTACCATTTATAGGGAAAAAGTAAAGGGGAGTAATCCTATTATCTCATCTCTTAAGGCTCGCAAGTTCTTAGCGAAGGGTTACCCTTCGTACTTGGCCTACATTGTGGACGCAAAGAAAGAAAAGAAGTCGGTAGAAGATGTGGAGGTGGTACAAGATTATCCGCACGTCTTTCTGGAAGACTTACCCGGATTACCGTCGGAGCGACAAGTGGAGTTTCAGATTGACCTCACCCCGGGAGCGGCTCCGATAACTCGTGCTCCATATCGTTTGGCACCGACAGAAATGAAAGAGATGATGACGCAACTTCAAGAGTTGTTGGAGAAGGGCTTCATTCGACCAAGCTCGTCACCTTGGGGAGCACCGGTTTTGTTCGTGAAGAAGAAGGATGGATCCATGCGGATGTGTATCGACTACCGAGAGCTAAACAAGGTCACGGTGAAGAATAAGTATCCTCTACCTCGCATCGACGATCTTTTTGATCAACTCCAAGGAGCGGGATGTTTCTCGAAGATTGATCTTCGGTCCGGATATCATCAAGTGAGAGTGAAGAACGAAGATATTCCGAAGACGGCTTTCCGAACGAGATATGGTCATTATGAGTTTTTGGTGATGCCTTTCGGCTTAACCAACGCTCCGGCCGTATTCATGGATCTGATGAACCGTGTGTGTCGCCCATTCTTGGATAAATCCGTGATCGTCTTCATCGACGATATTTTAATATATTCAAAGCATGAGTCCGAGCATGGAAAACACTTACGGAAAGTATTGGAAGTTCTAAGAAGGGAGAAATTGTTTACGAAGTTCTCGAAGTGCGAATTTTGGCTCCAAGAGGTGCAATTCTTGGGGCATGTGGTATCAAAGGACGGGGTAAAAGTGGATCCGGTAAAGATCGAGGCAATGATGAGTTGGGAGCCTCCAACAAGTCCGACAGAGATCCGAAGCTTCTTGGGTTTGGCGGGTTACTACCAACGTTTCATTCAAGATTTCTTAAAGACAGCTACACCGCTCACTTCTCTTACAAGGAAGAACGTTAAGTTTCTTTGGACCGATGCACAAGAGCAAGCCTTTCAGACTCTCAAGAGGAAATTGTGCAAAGCTCCGATCTTGTCCTTAGCCGAGGGATCGGAAGACTTCGTTGTGTATAGCGACGCTTCCAATATGGGTCTTAGGTGTGTCCTAATGCAAAAGGGAAAAGTAATAGCCTACGCGTCGTGACAATTAAAGGATCATGAGAAGAATTATCTGACTCATGACTTGGAGTTGGCGGCGGTGGTTTTCGCGTTAAAGTTGTGGCGACATTACTTGTATGGACGGAAGTGCAGAACCCCGGTTTGTTGGCTAGAAGCGGGCGAAAAGCAATTCGCCGAGCCGATCTAAGATCATGCTAGTTGTTCTGTCATACTCTGCAAAAGGTTACTTCCAAGCACCTTACATGCATTCTTAACATCAATCGTATAAAAAAAATAGACCAATTATAACTTCATTTAAATTACTGCATTTCAGCGCTATGTTATACCGTACGTATGTTAAGTTATGTTACGTCTAACATATGCTATACTGATAGTGATCTAGGTACAGTACTGATAGTGATTCGTATCTAAAGTTGATGCTTTACTCTTACACATAAAAGTTCAAGCTTAGGATAAAAATCACAACCTATTTCTCTTGAACTACTGCTCTGATACCAACTTGTAACGCCCATATTTCGTCTTAATAAGTGTTACATAATCTAAAACAATTCTCCAAAATACTCCAAAATAACGGCTAAATTAAAACCGTTTACAGCGGAAGACTTGAAAATAATAAATATATAACTTAAATGCTAATCCATCCCATACCGGATTGCGTTACAAATTTATCTACCATAGACACCTGAACATAAATATTGGACTTAAATGGGCTAGACGAGTCTTTATACGTGCCTTTCCCTTGTTCAACATGAAACCTTCTGTCCCTGAGATGCATACTATAGTCAGCTTATAAAGCTCAGTGAGTTCATGGTTTGCATGAATAAAAATCATATCACATCAAACATATCAACTTGTAATGTAACATCCGTAATTTCAGGTAAGTTGAGGCCTTGTTGATCTTACATTTATGTGTTTATCAAAGTAGGAATTATATGCTTTATTTCCATTTCCGTTTATGGTAATTGTTTGGTTTCAGTTTGGAAATTTTGGACCAGCCTTTGTTGAGCAGTAAGTTACGCGACTTAGGTCGCGGGTGGAAGTCGTGGAACAAGCCACGTAGTCCACTGGAGTAGACACATGTGAGGAACCTCGCGACTTACGCCGTGGGTGGAAGTCGCGGCACAAGCCGCGTAAACCACTGGAGCCCTCACCTTTGAGCACACAGGCGACTTATGTCGCGGGTGCAAGTCGCGGCACAAGTCGCGATCGACCTGCAGGTCCCCAAAACCCTTTTTCACCCGGTTCAAAATCACAAAACACATACACACTGATTTGAGGAGCGATTTTCTAGGGTTTGGGAGCCATTTTCTTCCTCTTGCTATCCAGAGCATTTATTGCAAGTCTTGGGAGGTAAAACATCATTTATTTTGTTCCTTCTACATCAAGATCTCAAGACTTCAAGTCTTCATCACCTTCATCCAACTTCTAGGGTTTTCATCTTTTCTAGGTTTTGGTCAAAAACCTAGATTGTGAGTTTACTAAATCTTTGTCAAAACTAGATACACATCATATGCTTCTACTTATGGTTATTTATCTCTATATGTTCAAATACTTGGGATTTTCTTATGAAGGAATGTTGGAAAATATGGTTACATGTGAAATACCATGGTATACTCTAAATGTGCAAGTATTGTTAGTTTTTCTCTTGGATTCATAATATGTACATGTTGATGTGATGAATGTATACATGTCTCGATATGACGATGGTTTCTAGTTGAAATACCTTTTTGGTAATATATAATATGCATGATGAACATGATGGTTATTTGGGTCTCATAATGGACTTATGTGATAGGATGGTAACATAGTACCCATAGTTGGTATTGAAATGTATTGGTTGAAATATACCTCAAGACCTCCTATATGATATGTTGGACGAACCAAGTCAGTAGACACTAGGAGGATGTAGTCTTGGGCGCCACCGTGATGGTATGTGCCTAGACCTCCGCCATTCGGGGTAATGCCATGGTTGTAGTCCTCGGATGTGCCGGACCATTCGAGTGTCTCTTGTTAGAGGGCATCAAGGTATATCGACTCTTTGGGTGGAACTTGATTGGTGTTATGGGTCTCCCCTATTGACTCCACATTTGTTGATCTACGGTTAACTGCTGATAAGAATTGTAATTGTTCATGCATGCTTATTATTGTTCAACTCACTAGGCTTTTTGGCTTAACACTTGTTTGGTGTCGATGTGTATCTCAGGTTCTAGCGGCGCCGGTTTCTAAGCTGGCATAGTTGCTTGGGTGAGTGCTTGGGGAACGCTTGCAAATTAGCATTTTTTGAATAGAAGAACTTTTGGAACTATAGATGACAACCCTTTTGTAATCTCCTTTCTAGTTGTAGAAATTAGATTAGTTGGTTGTTAATTTATTGTTCGTTGAAGTTACAACTGTGATTAAACAGGTTTGTATTATTTCCCCATTTTTGGGAGGCTCCTGCTTTGGCAATTCTATATACCGCGTGTCCGTTTTTCGGATTTTGTTATCCCTATTTTTAGGGTGTTACATGTAAACTCTATATCAAATAGTATGCGTTTTCTTAAAACATGCAACATTGGAAGAAAAGAGATCTCATAAACTGTCTCCTCGGGTAAGGGTCATTTTGTCACTAGCATTCCCTGGGTTGTCAGACCTACACCTGTCTAGACACCCATTACGGGGTCGTGCCACTTGTCGTGTGACTTACTAGTCAAATGCCCACCCGCTAAAACCGATCATAAAACTATCATATGAAATAGCATGCTAGAGTTATTTGAAAACAACATAAACACATAGCATGCAACTAATCATAAATATCATACATGAAAAATATAATACATCATGTATGAAAACTGAAACATCATGCATACATACACATCACCATATAAATCATATAATGCTGAAAATAAATTTGTACATAGGTATGCATCCCAGTGTAAGTCTCATGAAACTCACCTGATTGCGTGTAGATCGGCTACTTATAGCTCTTGAATGAAAAACCTACACATTTCATACCACCATATCCAATTAATGGCTTATTTTCTCCAAAAGTCAACAAAAGTCAACTACGGCCACCCGTCTCGACCTTAAGTCAAACTCCAAAACCGGGTCTCTTAATAACTCAAATATCTCCATTTGATCTCATCATCAAAATATATTTTTAGGTCAAACGAGGTAAAAGTCAACCATTGGTCAACCTCAACTAACTTTAGTCAAAACCCAAGTCTAAAACTTGACGACGTTCTAAAACGTCAAAATAATAACTTTATAACCTTATAAACATATCTCTCCAAATTAAAGCATCCCAAATCGTCAAAGTAATCATTTTACAACCTTATGAATTCATCACTGTAAATTAAAGCGTCCCGATAATTATTCGATCTAATTACGACGCTTTAATCCCATTATAAATTATCAAAACAACTTAATAAACCTCCAAGTGTTATGCTTGGTAACGACGTTGAACGTCGGTTTGTCTTTTCAATAACTAAAACAATTATTTGTTCCGCATTTAAACGTCTCGATAATATTTCACCAAAATACGACGCTTCAAAGTCGTCGTTTAAATTTAATTAAATAATTCCATAACAACTCATTAGAATATAACTAATTAACATAATCTAAATTTCTAATTTAAATTAAGATATTAATTAAATATAATTAATTAATAAATTAACTAAATTAGAATTTCAATTAATTATATTCTTAACTATTAATAAGTTTTTAATAAAAAAAAACCCATAAATTTAATCCAAGTAAATACCCAATAAAAACTTTGGACTCTCATCTAATTAAAACTTATGGCCAAATTGTAATAAAGAAAAGGCCCAACAGAAGTAAGCCCATCATCAGATCTGGACCCTAAGTCTCAGACCCGACCCATGCCTAGTCCGACCCGGAAACGTGTTCTTGACCCGGCGCAGGTGGGTCTCGCCGACAGCGACTTCTTCAGGCCGATTGGCCTCGTTTTTCGACTGTTTTTGATGATTTCTTTTGCTAAAACTCTAGAAAATCATTTTCCTTAACCATAGGAACCAAAATCACCGAAAACCATCAAGTATTGAGTCCCACACGCTCATTTAAAGTTGGGTCCCAAAAACCACTCGAAAATCAGTAAAAAAACTCGAAATCGGACCTCCAAAACTAAAATTTGAGACATAAGGCTACTAAGGTTCGATAAATGACTTAAAAAAGAACTTGAAATTTGGTTGAGTATTTTACCTCCAAACGTCGATAAACGGAGTTTTTCGACACCGAACTTCAACCTCCGATTTCTCCTTCTAAACTCGACCAAATCTCTATTTTCTTGAGCCAAAATGATCATTAACCGGTTACCTTAATTTATCTATGATTTTTTTGTCCTAATAGTTGACAAAACGAGCCAATAAGAAGCTCCAAATGAGTGGTCGTTTTCGATTTTCTAAAAATTTCAGATCTGTACTTTTTTTTTCATAACAGGTCCCTCAAGTTTGATCCTGTTAACATCTTCTCACACCCTTAACTTTCAGATATAGCATTCGGCCCCCCTGACTCCAAGACTTTTGCCAAGTTTACACTTTTCACCCGAAATCTAACATTTTCTTTCAATATTTGCCCGATTGCATAATGATTCATTTATTCACTTCTCACTTTCATTAAATAGAATAATTGGACTATTTTTACACTTTTCTTCATATTTTTGGTCCAATAAAATAAAAACCAATTTTATTTTATTTCCCTTTTCTTTTCTCTTTTCTCTTTATTTATTTACCCCTTTTTGGGGTGTTACAAATAAATACCTACGTGGATCCATTAAAGCCTAAATGGATCCCTTAAAGCCCAAGTGGATCCATTAAAGCCCAGAAGGATCTATTAAAGCCCAACTAGACCCCTTAAAGCCTAAGTGGATCAATCAAAGCCCAAGCGGATCCATTACAGTGCAAGCGGAACCATTAAAGCCCAAGTGGATCCATTAAAGCTGATCTATTACAGCGCAAGTGTAACCATTAAAGCCTAGCTGGAACCAATAAAGCCAAACTGGACCCCTTAAAGCCCATGTGGATCCATTAAAGCTCAACTAGATCCCTTAAAGCCTAAGTGGGTCCATTAAAGCTCAATCGATCCCTAAACACCCATGTGGATCCATTAAAGCCCCAAGTTGATCCATTAAAGCCCAACTGGATCCATTAAAGCCCAAATGGGTCCATTAAAGCCCAAGTGGATCCATTAAATCCCAAGTGGATCCATTACGACGCAAGTGGAACCATTAAAGCCTAAGTGGATCCATTAATGCCCAACAGGAACCATTAAAGCCCAAGTGGATCAATTAAAGCCCAACATGATCCCTTAAATCTAAGTGGGTCCATTAAAGCCCAACCGATCCATAAACACACCATGTGGATCTATTAAAGCCCAAATGAATCCCTTGAAGCCCAAATGGATCCATTAAAACCCAACTGGATTCATTATTGCCCAAATGGGTCCATTAAAGCCCAAGTGGAACCATTAAAGTCCAAGTTGATCCATTAAATCCCAGCATGAACCATTAAAGCCCAACTGGACCCCTTAAAGCCCAAGTGGATCCATTAAAACCCAACAGGAACCCAAATGGGTCCATTAAAGCCGAAATGGATCCATTAAAACCCAAATGGGTCCATTAAAGCCCACTGTTATTATACTCCTTGTAATACTTGATTAAACCATCAATTTTTTCACGTAAACCGTCAATGCGAGCCTCGCTTTCTTCTAAACACATCGCTACCTTAATTAAAGCCCACGGTTATTGTGAATTTTTTAAAATTTTTAAAATTTTTATTTTTTTAAATCTTTTATTTTGGTTGTTTTTATTATTTTTAATTTTTTTAATTCTTTCCAGAGAAAAAGAAAAAAATATTAATTAAATGTTTCCGGTGGATTTCCGGCGGTTTTTATATTTTTTAATTATTTTAAACAATAAAATATCCGTCGAAAATCCACCAGAAACTTTTAAACATTTTCGGCGGATTTTCGGTGGATTCTTTATTTTTTATTTTTTTAATTATTTCTAGAGAAAAAGAAAAAAAAAGTTAATTAAATGTTTCCGGCGGATTTAATATTTTTTTTAATTATTTTAAATAATAAAATATCCGCCAGAAACTTTTAAGAATTTTCGTCGGATTCTTTTTTTTATTTATTATTTCTAGAGAAAAAGAAAAAAATAAATTATACGTTTCCGGCGGTTTTCTGGTGGATTTAATATTTATTTAATTATTTTAAATAATAAAATATCAGTAGAATCCGGAAATTCAGGTAAGTATAAGGTTTTGTTAATCTTGTGATTTTGTGTTTTAATGAAGTAGAACTTATATGCTTAATTTCTAACTGGGTTTTATGAGGTTATTTGGTTTGGAAGTTTTAGAACCATCTATGGAAAACAGTGGACCACGCGACTTACGCCGTGGGTTGAAGTCGCGGTACAAGCCGCGTAGGCCACTGGGGTGCATGCCTTTGAGGAACCACGCGACTTACGCCGCGGGTGGGAGTCGCGACACTAGCCGCGTAACCCACTGGAGTGTTTATTCCAGGAGCAAGCCGCGACACAAGTCGCGGGGCGTCCTGCACTCCCCAAAACCCTTCTTTGCCCGATTTCTCTCTCATAATTTCTCACATCTATCTTCCTTGGCGATTTTTGGAGCTGTCAAATCCGTTCCCTTTCTCACCAAACCCTAACCCTCATAAATACAAACTCTTTTGGTGGTTGGATCTTTGGGGTCTTGTATTTACTCTTCTCAAGGGAACAATTATTAGGGTTCTTCAAGTTCCATCTTTATCTTCAAGTCTCATCTTCACCTAGGGTTTCATCTTTTCTAGGTTTTGGTCAAAAACCTAGATTGTGAGTTTACTAAACCTTTGTTAAAACTAGCTGCACATCATATCCTTCTATTTTTCGTTATTTATCTCTATATGTTCAAGTATTTGGATTTTCTCATGAAGATATGTTGGAAATGTGGTTTTATATGATATGCCATGTCTTACTCTAAATGTACAAGTATTTGGGGCTTTTCTCTTGAATATATGATAGGTGTACTTTGATATGATAAATGTACATATGTCTCGATATTGAGATGGTTTCTAGTTGGAATCCCTTTTTGGTGATATATTTTATATGCATGATGAACATGATTATCATTTGGGTCTCATAATGGACGTATGTGATAGGATGGTAACATAGTACCCATGGTTGGTATCAAAATGTTTTGGTTGAAATATACCTCAAGACCTCCTATACAATATGTTGGACGAACCAAGTCAGTATACATTAGGAGGATGTAGTCTTGGACGCCACCATGAAGGTATGTGCCTAGACCTCCGCCATTCGGGGTAATGCCATGGTTGTAGTCTTCGGATGTGCCGGGCCTTTCGGGTGTCTCTTGTTAGAGGGTATCAAGGTATATCGACTCTTTGGGTGGAACTTGATTTGTGTTATAGGTGTCCCCTATTTACTCCACATATGTTGAATTCTGGTTAACTGCTGATAAGAATTGTAACTGTTCATGCATGCTTATTATTGTTCAACTCACTAGGCTTTTTGGCCTAACACTTGTTTGGTGTCGATGTGTATCTCAGGTTCTAGCGGCGCCGGTCCTAAGCTGGCATAGTGCTTGAGTGAGAGCTTGGGGAATACCTGCATATGGACATTTATTGGATAGAAGAGTTTTGGGAATTATAGTTAACAACCCTTTTGTAATCTCTTTTCTAGTTGTAGAAGTTAGATTAGTTGGTTGTTAATTTATTGTCTGTTAAATTACAGTTGTGATTAAACAGGTTTGTATTATTTCCCCATTTTTGGGATGCTCGTGCTTTGGCAATTTCTATACCACGTATCCGTTTTTCGGATTTTTGTTATCCCTATTTTTAGGGTGTTACAAGTTGGTATCAGAGCTTTAGTTTAAGTGAACTAGGTATCGTTTTAGCATATCTAGACTTAATCTTTAGACTTTATAGTTTCATTGTCCACTTGGGGTAGAAATCCTAGGTGGGGAGAGCGTTAGGATTATGGAATTACTCTAATTGAAAGTTGTGGTGATGGTGACAAGAATTCTTGTGTATGGTTCGTTCATAATTTCACTTAGCTACTGCTATTATGAATGCATTGTTACGTGAGCATGCTTGGTTTACTATTATTATGATAATTGATGAAGGTATTAGTACGTACAATGAGTTCAACTCGTTTAGTCTTTTCTCAATCTATTTCTCGTACATGTATGGCAGATCGAAATGGTAAACACTCGGAGTAGGTTACCGAGCTCGCCGGAGAGGCGCGTGGAGATAGAATCTACTGCAGACCAACCTCGTGTGGTCGATACTTCTGTGGTTCCTCCCATGCCTAATCTCTTGGGAGGAGGACCTGAACATATTCCGCGTCGGAACCTCAACGCGGATAATGCCATCATGGAGGAAGTGACCATGGAGACCCGGATACGGGATAGCATGATGTTGGCCATGAACTCCGCCATGGCCCAACAACAAGAGTTCTTCTTGAAACTCTTAGAAGATCAAGACGCCAGTAATCGACAACTGGAGACAATGGCGGAAAACATTATTATGGGGTCAGGTGGACCAGTTGTGGTATCTGTGGAGGATCCCGCGGATAATGGAAACAAATCGAAGGCTAAATGGGTGCACCTACAAGGCGTTTCTGGGGTGCCACCCTAAGGAGTTTGCGGGTTCCGATAACCCGGTGGCTTGTATATACTGGCTTAAGGAGGTGGAGATGGCCTTCGAGTCCAGTGAGTGTGATCCCTCCCAACGGGTCAAGTTTGCTTCCCAACTACTTCGGGGAGAGGCTCTGATTTGGTGGAATCTCACTCGATCCGCCCTCACTCCGGAAGTTCTGGCTAAGTTAACTTGGCCGATGTTCAAAGAGAAGATCATGGAAAAATATTGTAGTGAGCGTTCGTTGGACAAGCTGGAGCGGGAGTTTCGAGATCTGAAGAAGGGGACTCTATCCATTGTCGAGTACTCCAGACTCTTTTTGGAGAAACTGAATTTGGTGGGGCATCTGGTCCCCGATGAAAGGTCGAAGATTAAGGCCTATCAACAAGGTTTACCGGCCGAGATGCGAACGACAGTAAGAAATGCTAGGGGCTCGACCTTGCAAGAGGTCATTGAAGAGTCTTTGCTCATTGAGGACGACATCAATGCGGGGAAGGAAGAAAGAAGTCAGGCTGGTGAGAAACGAAAATGGGAAGGACCATCTGGGCCCGTTCGTCAATCAAGACCTTTTGTAAGCGGGAGATCGAGTGATCACCGTCGTGAGGACCGGTGGTGCCACAAATCCAAGTCAAAGCACTCGGGGCCATGTGCTCCAAGAACTTACTCCGGTTCAGCAGGGTGTGACAAGTGTGGTAAGAAGAACCACACGATGAGAGAGTGTCCCATCCGGGGGCCAGTGTGCTTTGAGTGCAGAGAACCGGGCCACATGAAGAGGGATTGCCCAAAGCTAGTAGGAGGAATTGGTGGAAATTCTGTGGGTTCAACGACTAGAGTCGAGCAACCACCAAGGGTGCCAAGTCGAGCTTTCCGGATGACTACCGAGGAGGCAAGGGAGACCACTGATGTTGTTTCGGGTACGTTCCTAGTAAACTCCTTGCCAGCTCGTGTTTTGTTTGATTCGGGTGCTACATGTTCTTTTGTGTCGGATGCTTTCTGTAAACATTTTGTCACTCCTATTAGCGTCCTTCCCGATGCGTTAGTGGTAGAAATAGCTAATGGGGATCAAGTGATCATCCGAGACCGTTTTTGCGATTGCACTCTAGAGATTGATGGGAATTCTTTCGGAGTAGATTTATTACCTATGACTATAGGAGGGTTTGATGTAGTCATAGGTATGGATTGGTTAGTGAGGCATAAGGCGGACATCTTTTGCTCCAAAAATATGATCCAAGTGCCATTGCCGGAAAATGGTGTGACTACCATTTATGGAGAGAAAGGAAAGAGGAATAATCCCATTATTTCATCTCTTAAGGCTCACAAATTTCTAGCGAAGGGTTACCCTTTGTACTTGGCCTATGTGGTGGACACGAAGAAAGAGAAGAAACCGGTAGAAGATGTAGAAGTGGTACAAGAATTTCCGGACGTCTTTCCGGAAGACTTACCCAGGTTGCCGCCGGAACGGCAAGTGGAGTTTCTAATCGACCTCACTCCGGGAGCGGCTCCGATAGCCCGTGCTCCATATCGTTTGGCACCGACGGAAATGAAAGAGATGATAACGCAACTACAAGAGTTGTTGGAGAAGGGCTTCATCCAATCGAGTTCGTCACCATGGGGAGCACCGATTTTGTTCGTGAAGAAGAAGGATGGATCCATGCGGATGTGTATCGACTACTGAGAGCTAAACAAAGTCACGGTGAAGAATAAGTATCCCTTACCTCGCATCGATGATCTTTTTGATCAACTGCAAGGCGCGGGGTGTTTCTCGAAGATTGATCTTCGGTCCGGGGTACCATCAAGTGAGAGTGAAGATATTCCGAAGACGGCTTTCCGAACGAGATACGGTCATTATGAGTTTTTGGTGATGCCTTTTGGCTTAACCAGCGCTCCGGCCGTATTCATGAATTTGATGAACCGTGTGTGTCGCCCATTCTTAGATAAATCCGTGATCATCTTCATCGACGATATTTTAATATATTCAAGGGATGAGTCCGAGCATGGGAAACACTTACGGGAAGTATTAGAAGTTCTACGAAGAGAGAAATTGTTTGCGAAATTCTCGAAGTGCGAGTTCTGGCTCCAAGAGGTGCAATTCTTGGGGCATGTGGTATCAAAAGACGGAGTAAAGGTGGACCCAGCAAAGATCGAGGCGATGATGAGTTGGGAGCCTCCAACAAGTCCGACGGAGATTCGAAGTTTCTTGGGTTTGGCGGGCTACTACCGGCGTTTCATTCAAGATTTTTCCAAGATATCTACACCGCTCACTTCTCTTACAAGGAAGAACGTCAAGTTTCTTTAGACCGATGCACAAGAGCAAGCATTTCAGACGCTCAAGAGGAGGTTGTGCGAAGCTCCGATCTTGTCCTTACCCGAGGGATCAGAAGACTTCGTTGTGTATAGTGACACTTCCCAGATGGGTCTTAGGTGTGTCCTAATGCAAAGGGGAAAAGTAATAGCATACGCATCACGACAATTAAAGGATCATGAGAAGAATTATCCGACTCATGACTTGGAGTTGGCGGCGGTAGTTTTCGCTTTAAAGTTGTGGCGACACTACTTGTATGGGACGAAGTGTACCCTTTTCACGGATCACAAGAGTCTCAAGTACATCTTTGATAAAAAAGAACTCAACATGCGGCAAAGGAGATGGCTCGAGCTTTTGAAGGATTACGACTGTGACTTACTTTATCATCCTGGTAAGGCCAATGTGGTGGCGGATGCATTGAGCCGAAGGAGTTATGATGGTAGGGTCAAAATGTCCCTTACAAGGATCGATGTGGTATCGAGTTTATTGGAGAGCATCAAGTCGAGTCAAGGGGAAGCACTTACAGAAGAGAACCTCAAAGTCGAGGTCATGTCAAGGCAAAAGGATCTTTTAACGGAAGACGGTCGTGGACTCAAGATCTTTCAAGGACGGATTTGGGTGCCAAAATTGGGAGGAAATCGGGAGTTACTACTTGAAGAAGCGCATAAGTCGAAATATTCTATACATCCCGGGAGCACCAAGAGGTATAGAGACCTAAAGTTAAATTATTGGTGGCCGGTGATGAAGCTAGATGTGGCTAGCTATGTGGAGAAGTGTGTCACGTGCCTTCAAGTCAAGGCGGAACATCAAAAGTCGTATGGAAGTTTGCAACCGTTGTCCATTCCCGAGTGGAAGTGGGACAACATCACTATGGATTTTGTAACTAAGCTACCGAAGACCTTGCGCGGTCACGATACCATTTGGGTGATCGTGGATCGGCTAACCAAGAGTGCACATTTTTTTACGAGGCGGGAGACTTTGCCAATGGAGAAATTGGCTAAACTGTACATCAACGAGGTGGTGTCGAGGCACAGAGTTCCGCAATCTATAGTATCGGATCGGGATAGTCGCTTTACCTTGAAATTTTGGGCTAGCTTGCAAAAGGAGTTGGGTACTAGGCTGAATTTGAGTACGGCATACCATCCTCAAACAGATGGTCAAAGCGAGAGGACAATCCAGACGCTAGAGGATATGTTGAGGTCGTGCGTAATAGATTTCGGTGGAAGTTGGGATTCACATCTGCCTTTGGTAGAGTTCGCATACAACAACAGTTACCATTCTAGCATTGGGATGGCACCGTTCGAGGCTTTGTTTGTACGGAAGTGTAGAACCCCGGATTGTTGGCTAGAAGCAGGCGAGAAGGTGAAGGAAATCCGAGAGAGGCTAAAGGCGACGCAAGACCAACAGAAAAGTTATGCGGACAAGAAAAGAAGACCGGTCGAGTTTCAAGTGGGCGACCGTGTCATGTTGAAAGTATCTCCATGGAAGGGGATTATCCGGTTTAGGAAGCGTGGAAAGCTTAGTCCTCATTTCCTTGGACCATTCGTCATCTTGGAGAAGATTGGTTTACAAGTCTACCGGTTGGATTTACCACTAGAAATGGATGGAATACATCCCACGTTTCACGTATGTTACCTACGGAAGTGTCTAGCCGAAGAGGAAAGCGTGATTACTTTGTCGGAAATTCGGGTGGACAATGGGAATTGTTGTGTGGAAGAACCGGAGACGATTTTAGAATCAAAAGTAAAGAAGTTGAGGCATAAGGACGTGGTTATGGTTAAAGTCCAATGGAGGCACCACCGGGGTGCTAACATTACTTGGGAGCCCGAAGATGATATGAAGAAGCGTTACCCTCACTTGTTTAATTTAGGATGAGATTTCGGGGACGAAATCCCAATTAGGTGGGGAGGATTGTAACATCCGGAAATTCAGGTAAGTATAAGGTTTTTTTAATCTTGTGATTTTGTGTTTTAATGAAGTAGAAGTTATATGCTTAATTTCTAACTGGGTTATATGAGGTTATTTGGTTTGGAAGTTTTAGAACCATCTATGGAAAACAGTGGACAACGCGACTTACGCCGCGGGTTGAAGTCGCGGTACAAGCCGCGTAGGCCACTAGGGTGCATGCCTTTGAGGAACCACGCGACTTACGCCGCGGGTGGGAGTCGCGACACTAGCCGCGTAACCCACTAGAGTGTTTATTCCTGGAGCAAGCGGGCGACTTATGCCGCGGGTGCAAGTCGCGACACAAGTCGCGGGGTGTCCTGCACTCCCCAAAACCCCTCTTTGCCCGACTTTTCTCTCATAATTTCTCACATCTCTCTCCCTTGGCGATTTTTGGAGCTCTCAAATCAGTTCCTTTTCTCACCAAACCCTAACCCTCATAAATACAAACTCTTTTGGTGGTTGGATCTTTGGGGTCTTGTATTTACTCTTCTCAAGGGAGCAATTATTAGGGTTCTTCAAGTTCCATCTTCATCTTCAAGTCTCATCTTCACCTAGGGTTTCATCTTTTCTAGGTTTTGGTCAAAAACCTAGATTGTGAGTTTACTAAACCTTTGTTAAAACTAGATGCACATCATATCCTTCTATTTGTCGTTATTTATCTCTATATGTTCAAGTATTTGGGTTTTCTCATGAAGATATGTTGGAAATGTGGTTTTATATGATATGCCATGTCTTACTCTAAATGTACGAGTATTTGGGGCTTTTCTCTTGAATATATGATAGGTGTACTTTGATATGATAAATGTACATATGTCTCGGTATTGAGATGGTATCTAGTTGGAATCCCTTTTTGGTGATATATTTTATATGCATGATGAACATGATTATCATTTGGGTCTCATAATAGACGTATGTGATAGGATGGTAACATAGTACCCATGGTTGGTATCGAAATGTTTTGGTTGAAATATACCTCAAGACCTCCTATACAATATGTTGGACGAACCAAGTCAGTAGACACTAGGAGGATGTAGTCTTGGGCGCCACCGTGATGGTATTTGCCTAGACCTCCGCCATTCGGGGTAATGCCATGGTTGTAGTCCTCGGATGTGTCGGGCCTTTCGGGTGTCTCTTGTTAGAGGGCATCAAGGTATATCGACTCTTTGGGTGGAACTTGATTAGTGTTATGGGTGTCCCCTATTGACTCCACATATGTTGAATTCTGGTTAACTGCTGATAAGAATTGTAACTGTTCATGCATTCTTATTATTGTTCAACTCACTAGGCTTTTTGGCCTAACACTTGTTTGGTGTCGATGTGTATCTCAGGTTCTAGCGGCGCCAGTCCTAAGCTGGCATAGTGATTGAGTGAGAGCTTGGGGAATACCTGCATATGGACATTTATTGGATAGAAGAATTTTGGGAATTATAGTTAACAACCCTTTTGTAATCTCTTTTCTAGTTGTAGAAATTAGATTAGTTGGTTGTTAATTTATTGTCCGTTAAATTACAGTTGTGATTAAACAGGTTTGTATTATTTCCCCATTTTTGGGAGGCTCGTGCTTTAGCAATTTCTATACCACGTATCCGTTTTTCGGATTTTTGTTATCTCTATTTTTAGGGTGTTACAATATCCGTCGGAAACTTTTAAGAATTTTCGGCGGATTTTCAGCGGATTCTTTATTTCTTTTAATATTTTTAATTCTTTTCAGAGAAAAAGAAAAACAAAATTAATTAAATATTTTCGACGCATTTCCGACGGATTTTAATGCTGAAAACATTTAGTTAATTTTCTCTAATATGAAAAAATGAAAAAAATAAAATAAAATCCGTCGAAAATCTGCCGAAAAATAATAATTTAAAAAATATTCGGCAGATTTTCGGCGAAAGTCAACGGGGTTTGACTTGTTTGTCTTCCGCTGGACGGAAATTTTCCGGCGGATAATCCGCCGGAAATATTCGCCGGAATTGTCCCTTTATCTAGTAGTGTAGGGACGTCCCTTGTTAAATATTTTTTTCAGGTACCATAGTTATTAATTTATATAAACCACATGGACCAAATTTAGATTTGACTCTTTATATAATACTAGAAGCGTACTCGCGTAATGCAGCGAGATACATCACGATTTTAATGTTTCATTTTATTTTTTTTGTCGATTTACAATACGATTTTGGATGATTTTGAGAAAGTGATAATGTTTTTTTTATTTTATAAATTTGTTTAAATTAGGCTTAATAATATAATATTTTTTATATAAAAAAATTAAGTATTTTGTTAGAATTCAATGATTATTTTATATATTTTAATGACATCTAGAAAAAAATAACCAATTACATATTTAATAATATAATTAAAACAAATTTATAGTAATATAATATATTAATTAATAGTAATACATGGAAATGTCTGCATAAAAGGAAGGATTTGCACATACCAAATTGGTGGATGTTAGAAGCCTCCAGTAGTAATATGTATCTTGTGCTTTGATACTTATAAATTAAGAGATTTTTAAAATTTTGCATAAAATGATGGTATCTTGTGCCTAATAATTTGTATTTAAGAGTTTTTTATCCGTGTTTTATAATATAGTATAGATAGGCATATACCCGCACGATATAGCGGAATGTAAGTAAAGAACGAATAATTAATGTTACTTCCTTATAGACATGTCATCAACAATCAACCATGACCTAAGAATCACAATTTATGAAACCCTAAACCCATAAAGATATTCAATAATTAGTTTATATTACAATTATTGACGAAAAAAATTATAATGATATAATTTATAATAAGAATGAAACGTATTTTACGATTATGTATTTTTAATGTGCTAACGGTGGAAAAAAAACGTATGGATAGTAAACAAATTAATTCGTAGATATTTTTATGATATTTAATAGTACAGTTAAATTAAAAAATATTCAATATTGGGCTCGTTTTGAAGGTATTGACGAGACGATTATAATAGTATAATTTGTAAAAAAAGAAACATATTTTTTCATTGCATTTTTGTTCATATACGATTATTTGTGTTAATATGATAATGGTGTAAAATGAAAAAACAAGAGATATAAAGTAAATTAAATAAGTAAGTGTAAGGGTGGTAAATGTAAAATTGTACAAGAAACACTTTGTACAAATAACCGTTTTAGAATCTTTATAATATAGTAGAGATAAATATAATATAATGTAGTATTAAATATTAATCTATTATTAAAATAATAAATTAATATGTCCATAAATGTAAATGTATTTAAATGTATTATTAAAATTATTAATTAATGTAGTTTTAAACTTTTAAGTTATTAATTTATATTGTATTTAAAGTTTATAAGATATTTATTTAAAATCAAATTTACATAATGTCCCATAATTGTATTAATTAATTTATATGAATGTATAACGTATACGTTTTTTTAAAACTTTTAATTTAACATAATTAATATTATAAGTTATATTATGTATTTAAAATCAAAAATTGTTAATGTATTAATAATATAATAAGTAAAGTTAATATAATTTTCAAAATTTCAAATTGTATATTATCTATACTATATTATCAAGATGGCATAAAAAACTGTTAAAAACAAGTCTTAAAGCTTAATGTACCGTTATTTAATGCTAATTATTTAAAAAACAACCATAAAAGCTGTATGTACTACAGTTAATGCTATTCATTAATTTTCAATCATTATCTCTAACCATTTTAACTCCCCTAAAATCATTTCCCACTTTAACTCCTCTAAAATAACTCTCAGCATATTTTAGATATAAAAAATCTAAAATATAATTAAAAAATCTTACAAAATATTTTATAAAAAAAAATTATATTATTAAACCAAAATAAATTACATTATATTATTAAGTCTAAATTAAACAAATTTATATAAAAAAAATCATTATCACTCTCTCACAACCATCCAAAATCGTAATGTAAATCGACAAAAAACAGAAAATAAAATGAAACATTAAAATCGTGATGTATGTAGCTGCGCGAATACACTTCTAGTTTATTAATAAAACACTTATATTTAATTTTAAAATTTGAAGATAACTTAAATTGTAATGTACAATCATTTATAATTTACTTAACAAATCGAATTATTATATTATTAATAAAAATATTTATTATTTAGAGTAAACTACAATTTTCGTCCCCATTGTTTGATGTTTTTAACGATTTTTGTCCTTAGTATTTGAAAATTGCTTTTTTCATCTCCGTGGTTTTCGTTTTGCTTCCGTTTTAGTCCCTGAATCCAATGCCGATGGAAATGAGGTGTTAACCTCTCCCATGTGTCCGTTATGTGAGGGACAATTGTGCCTTTTCCAGTACCCATTTGATCTCATCCCTTTCTTTTAGTTTGAACCCTAATCCCATTTAACCTCTTCCGTTCCCAAAAAGCTATCTCACGCTCTCTTCTGCATGTTCCTGACATATTATAGGCCTTGGGCGTATGTAAAAACAAGGGCCCTCGATAAGTATGAAAAGGTACATTCAAGACATTGTTTTTATTATTAGAAAATCTGAATACAATGAATGCCGATAATTCATAGAGGAAAGAAATCATATTCTTGTTTACTATAAATAGGAGAAAGGAGACGACTTAAGATTCACATACACCTTATTAGTTAATTACCAGTCAAGAATGTATAAAAAGACAATGGTAGTACCCCAAAATAAATATATGAGTTTGACCATCTACTATGGTTAGTAAATTTTGTAAAATATATATTTTTTAGTTCATAACAAGAAATACTATCAGGGTCTTCTAGGAAAGAAAGCAAATGAGGATCAGTGAGGATGTGGAAGAAATATGATTAGTTGAGATCTAATAAAAATAAATAATGAATGAATACCTATGATCTACAAGCTCAAATAATGGTTGGTCGGACACTTAAATAAGATTTTGTGGTGTGTAATGTAATCCTAATGAAAGATGGAGAATTCAAACAAGTAGATAAAAATATTTGAATTTCCTTTTCCTTATTTTCTTGCATTACAAAAATAATACTATAGGATAAAAAGTTTATCGAACATGATGCACAAACAAAATAACCAAATAACAATAGTCAATAGAAGCAAAAGAAGATAAAAATAGCCAACAAAAACATATAGCAATAGCAAGTAAAGTTGTTATATATTGTATTGTTGAAGCACAAAAATAGTAAAACAAATAGATATTGGAATAGCCGATAGCATATAGGACCTTGGTACCAGATAAAAAAACTTAGATAAGTTGTAACGCCCCAAAAATAGGGGCAACAAAATTTCCGAAAAAAGTGGAAATGTGGTATATAAAATTTGCCATGGTATGAGCCTCCCAAAAATGGGGAAAATACAAAACCTGTTTAATTACAGTTTGTAACTTAACGATAATAAACAACAATCTATTAATCTAATTTCTAAAACAAAAATAAATTACAAAAAAGGTATCGTCCATAATCCAACAAAAGTCTTCACAAAAAGTGACCCACTTGCACTTCCCCAAGCTCATACGAGAACCGCCTAAACCTTCTTAGTTGCGGCGCCACTAGAACCTGAGATACACACCGACACCAAACAAGTGTTTGTCAGGAGTAATAAATCATGTAACCAAAATTGATATATATATATATATATGGACAAAACTATAATGAAAATAGAAATTCTTGTACATAAAATCTATGTAATTCACATAGTACAACAACAATCAATCGGTAAAACAACGATTAAATCCTTACTTGAATTGAAGATTCTTGTAGGAATTGAAATCGATTGAGGCCTGCACGTATCACAGTGTCTGGTAGCTAATTATCGTGCACTGTACAGCGTGGGCACAACGCTTCCCAGTGAGGGCACAAGTATATACCACCACTGGGATCGCTACAAGTAATATAATGGTACAAGTACCGAGTACCGTATCCACAGGGACTGACTTACTGAGAAACATAGATTTTTATGAACTTCTTGCACAAGTTTCGAGTGTGAGAAAAATATTTGTTTGGTGGTTGATTAATGCTATATTAAAGAATGGGTATGGGTGTAAGCTTTTCTTGAGATGGGCGTAGTAACAAATGGTTAGGCCTTTTGTAGTACGGAATGTCTATAAAAAGCCCGATCTCTCGAAAGTGAATTTTTAAAGACCGGTCCTACATAATACTCATAAAGTGTCCATCGTTACCAACTCTAAATCTTGCCGATTTAATTACGTTGAAATAAATCAAGTTCTATCGGTACGGAGATTTACACCCAAATCTCTTTGTGATATAAATCTCCTCCGACCTTTGAACCGTAATAAGTCATGAAAAACCCGTATCTCTACGTGGTTATCAAAGACTTTCTCAAATCTTTGTGCATCCCTTAAGCCATATTTCGAATCCGCCCCTCTCGAGGTCTAGATTTAATATTAACACGTCAAAGTGATCGACTTATCATCGTTGAGTTTAAGTCTCGACTTAAGTGACCAAGATTAAGAGCTAGTAACGATGGCCACACCCAAGTTTTGCCTACTAGTCTCAAGTTGGCTCACACCCTTACCCAAAAGATGATTAGTTCATAATAATAAAATGTATAGTAATAAAAGACATAATAATAAAAGACTTGGAAATAATAAAATACTTAAAGTAAGAAAGGAAATACTTGTTACTCTACTTGCATAAAATTAAAGTTAAGATACAAACATGCCCACAGTGGGAAGCCGTGGGCAGAAACGAAAATACAAGAAATTAAATGCTTAAAAGTAAAGACAACTTTCTCAACTCTTGAACTCTTCCAAGGAGAGAGTTCTTAGAGCTGGAGATTGTTGATGATATTAAATGCTAACAAACCTACCTATTTATAAGGAAAACTCATGCTTTTACCCAATGGGTAATACCCAAAATTTTAAGGATAATAACCAATGGGTAAAAGAGTACAATGATTGCAAAGATTCCTCTAAGGTGAACTCCAACTAGCATCCATCTTCTGTATTCCAGCTAATTTCCATCCTCAATGAAAAAGGCATCTCTCAGAACTTCTCTGCCGTCAGAACTCCACAACAAAACGGTGTAGTGGGGAGAAAGAACAGAACGCTATGTGACGCTGCCCGATCCATGCTGAGTGAATCTCACCTTCCTACCTATTTTTGGGCCGAAACAATCAATACTGCATGCTTTACCCAAAATAGGTCCATCATTGTGAAAAGACATAATAAAACTCCTTATGAAGTCTTTTATGGTAGAAAACCTAACATTGGCTTCCTTCATGTCTTTGGGTGTGTGTGTTACATTCTCAACGACAGAGAAAATTTGATCCCAAAGATGATGAAGGAATCTTCGTGGGATATTCTCTCACTTCCAAAGCTTTCAGAGTCTACAACCTCAGAAGGAAGTGCATTGATGAGTCAATCCATGTCAAGTTTGATGACCTCAAGATATCATCACTCTCTTGTGATGATGAAGAATTGAACCGTTGGATATCCTCTTGTGTTGGTGATGGTCCTCTTCCAACATCATCAGACATTCCCTACACAGTTCCCACTTCTCTCTACCAAAACAATGATCCCTCTACATCTCACAACCCCTCCTCTCATCAAGAGGATGATCCTCAGCCTACCCAACCTCAACATACACTCCAAATCATTCCAGTCTTTCAATCTGACATTCATTCCTCACCTATACAAGCCGATCTTCCATCCATCTCTCCTCAAAATTTCCCTTCCAACTCTCCTCTACAAATCTCTTACCCTCCTCCTTTACCCCCTGCCCTGAATACAAATACGTAGTTTTAATACCGAATGGGTCTTCTGGTGCCCGTAGTGGGCAGACAGTGCCCACAATCCCACAAAAACGATATTTTCTTGACAAAACTACAACCTTTGGTGTTTTCATCATATTTGCAAACTTTAAGAACCAAAGGAAAGAGATGGAAGCAAAAGTGGCTAGAAAGCTAAATAAAATGAAGGAAAAGAGTAACAAATAACACTAAAAAAATGAGGGTTATCAGTGTCCTAAGACAGAATTTCGCCCGTATAGCGTCCGTCTAGAGGATATAACAATCGTATTCAAGTATCAACTTGAATCATTCGAATCATGTATGTTTGGTGAAGAACGAAAGAGGAGAAACCTATAAATTTTAGAGAGAAATTGATGGAATTTCATTAGGAAAAATGAGAGCCCAAGGCCGACATTTAATATATATCTACTAATGTCAAGGAGAGCCCACCAACAAAACCACAATCCAAGACCAAGCAATTAAATGATTCATTTAATGATCAATGGTTTGTATTTATTAAGTGATGTTTAGTTTGTCTTGGATCCTATGTGGGACAAGGTTCCTCTCTTTCTTAACTAAGTTCCAACAATGTTAGGCCAAAAAACCTAGTGAGTTGAACAAGTAATAACAACTCATTTAAAAACATATGCATAAGCCATTTATCAAGGAAGCCCCCATATGTGGAGTCAATGGGGGAGACCCATAGCACCAATCAAATTCCACCTAAAGAGCCGATACACACTGATGTCAACTTCCATGAGCAACATCCAAAAGGCCCGACACACCCGAGGACTACAACCATGGCATTACCTCGAATGGTGGAGGTCTATGTGCATACCTTCATGGTGGCATCCAATACTATATCCTCCTAGTGTCTACTGACTTGGTTCGTCCAACATTATCACTAATAGGCCTCAAGGCACTTTATTCCACACGTAATGTACACAATACCAATCATAGGTAAGCATTTTAGACCATAAGCCACATACATCATGTATAATTTCCACATAGGTCTTGTACAAATCTCCTCTCACCAATATATTCATATTTCCATTTAAAGTGTAAGCAAGTATAAATCTACCAATTCTTATACTTCCTTGCCCAATAGTAAGTTACCAAGACAACCCTTCATCATTTGAGAACCACGTAAGTCACTTACCCAAAATTAGGTCAAAATTCTTATATAAACTATCACTTCCAATTAGTCAACATGAGGAAGGTCTTACAATAATAAATGGGTTAAGAGATTCCAAACAACCATTTAAGACATCCCCATTCATATAGTAAATAAGACCTTGAGATCATACAAAATGAACACATATTGCAAATAGAGAATATCACATGAAAATGCAAAGTAACAACAAGTAGCATAAATGCTGTGTATCTAGTTTGACAAAAGGTTTAAGAACTCTTATTGTCCCTGAAATTCAGTTTCTTATCACATATAAGAGATGTATATATTCACAAACAAGAGATTAGCAAACCTGATATGGATTTCTCAAACAAAGATTACAAGTTTTCTCTTGAATGTGTTTCTCTCACTAAGCTCTCTCTCTTTTTCTATCTAATATGAATGTGTCGGCTGATTAATTCTCAATATGCACACACACTCCTTACACAACCCTAGCAAGGAATAGGTCATATACCTATTTTAGGAAAAACACTAAAATAAATAAAAATACAAATAAAAATAACTTTCACTATTTATTACAAAGGACCTAGACTTTTATTGAGAGTGACTTTTCAACCTTGATTTCTTGAATCTTTCATCTTCAATCTTGATGATCTTGAATCCAATAAATCTATGATCTAACAATCTCCCCCTTTGGATCAAGATCATTACTAAAAAGATTTAGCAATCCAATTCTTCTCTTTAAGCTCAGAAAGAATGTCCCTCTTTGTCTTCAAAATGTAGCAATCTCCCAAAAGATGTAGATAAAATCTCTTTCATATGATGGAAAGAAATTATCTCCCGATTTAGCGTAGAATACTTTAGCAAAGTATCTTCAAAAAAAATTCTCAAAAACTTTGAACTTTCTGACTTGGACATTTCTTTAATCTTGAGTTCTCCTCTATTTCTTGATTAGCCTTTTCTTCTCCAATGTCTCTTGAACACAACTTGAAATGGACATTTCTTCAAACATTACGTTCTCCCCCTTTTTGATGAAGAGAGCAACGATTTCATCAAAACTGATCCAAGAAATGTCTTTGACCATACTGATCTTTCAAGAGCCTCTGATTCACTGCCAATTTGAACAATATATTCATCCAGATATTTTCAAATCCAGACAAAATAAGAATGTGACACCTGAAGTAACAAATTAATCAGTTAAAATTGCCTGTCAGTAACACAAAGTCACTGTGTGTAACGAATACACATTGGAAAGGATCTTTTATGATGTTCACTCCCCCAGGGCTTCCATTCAATCATCGAAACACCACAAAGGCAATTTCTATGAATGTTATGACAAAGAAACATATTCCTTGTGTGTTCGTGCAAGTGATAGAAAGAATTAAGCACGGATGATTGCTTATATGGGCTCAACATTGTGTAAATCACTGAGACAACAATAGATAAACACAGACTCAATGTGCATGATTGAAGTGCGAAGGTGGGGCAGACTTACTTCTTTTCAATATCCAGATTTTCCAAATGAAAATCAGATAGTAAATGTGCTGCGTCCCCTTTTGAAAAATGAAACATTTTCTTATTGGGAAGAAAATGAGTGGCTGGTGGGGTATTTCATCAAGAGTTGGCATGGGCTAGTTTCCTGTTTCAATAATGATCACCAAAGAAATGTGAAACATTAGAAATGTGGTTGCCCGACTCAGAAAGTAGTTGGTGCAGAGTCTGATATTCTTTTACTCTGTTCGCACACCCTCTTTCTTTTTATCATTAAGCTCATATCTAACCAAACTCTCTTTTCATTTTACCTCAACACACATCCCACACTCATTTCTTTTGGACTCCTCACACTTAATCACTAAAGAATTAACTTCTTGGGTAGGAAACACTGGTTAACGTGAATCCATAGAAGTTCAGTTAAGTCCTAGCACAAAGAAATCCCATGTTTTCCTATATAGCGTGTGTTGCTCAGATGATTTAAATTTATCAGTTAAAGCGAAAAATAGATCATGAAAACATTTAAAAACACACTTCCAATTAATGAAATCTGTTTGAGAATCGGGAAGTGGTTTGAACATTTAAGAACAGGTTTTCTATGATTGAAAGTTGTCCTTCTTTCAACCATTTATGAGATGAAGATAAAGAATTATACCTTTTGCGTGCAATCTTACATCTCATGAAGTTAAGCTTTAAGTCATAAAGATATGATCTTGTAAGTATCTCTCAAACTGTAAAAGTCTTAAGGTCATAGTCAAAGCAACTTTATTCACAGAAATTAAAATGACATAAAGCAGTAAAACAATTTAAGTACGAGTTCTGATCGGAAATAATCAGAAGTCATCGCCTTTACTCCCCCTGAAATTATGCATCAGAAAATTATCATTGTAAAAGATATGCATTAACTCCCCCTCAAACGTTGATCATCATATCTGTCGGATGCATAAAGTTTTAGACAAATATGTACTCCCCCTTGAAAGTTGATCTTCTTAGATATGTATCTAGGAGTACAATATCATTCAGCTCAGGAGTAAAGTCTTTTGATCATTGAAGTACGAGTCCTAAACTGTTGTGTATAGAAGTCAAACTTCGTTGAAGTACGGGTTCTAAGCTGATTTACTTAGAAGCCTTAGTTCTCTTACTCCCCTTTGACAGAAGGTGCCTGCAACACATATTCATCCCTTTTCTTTGGTACCCACTGGTATTTGGGTCCAACAGTGTTAGCACATGATTTTGGCACCCATTTAAATTTGGGTCCACTTTTCCTTTGAAAACCATAGGAAGAATTAGAACGATAAGAATATACATGATATGTGCCAAACCAAACATCAGAATATTTTTGAGAAGCATAATCATTTCTACCATAATTTGAAAACTTTCTAGTAGATGGAGCTAACTGGAATAATTGCTGTATGGAATATTTCTTGCGAGAATCGACAAGTTTTGGTTTAGAAAAAGCAACATTCGCAATCAAATCATCTTTACTAGTAGTCTTCTTATTATAATCAACACTAGAAAATGATGTAGCATTCTCATTTTTCTTCTGCTTTGGTTGCCATTCAGACTTAACTTCATGCATTTTCTTTCTCAGATCTGAAACATTTGAAATTTTAGAGTTAGAATGGTGAGAAACAAACAAATGCTTCTTCTTTGACTTACCAGTGTTGATCTGTTTCTGTGAATGCCCATATTTTTTCTTTTTACCTTTGGCAACTTTCTTTTTCACAGGAACTGATTTATCAACTTTCGTTGATGTTTCACATTTTTCAAACACACTTGGTAATCCAAAAGAATTAACAACAAAGGAGGAATGATTAGGAAGTTTTGCAGTAAAGTTAAAATCACCAACACAATCATCTAAACCACCACCATAGTTTAGAAAATCAAACTCATTATCAAATAAACCAGACTTGTCATCAGATTTTGAAGCCTTGGATAATTTAGAAAACTCAGTATATTTGAACACCGTAGAAAATACAGTTTGCTCTAAGTCTATCAAAATCCTTTCTTGTGCGAGAGTATTCTCAAGTTCAGAAATTTTAGTTTCCAAAATGAGAGGAGGAACGTAAAGCTTACCTTCGATGGGCTTAGCCTTCATTTCTTTTACAGAATAACTCTCAAAATAGTCATTTGAAAGAGATTTCGATTTATCAGAACTGTAACTGTTATTCAACTTCTCATAACGAAACGAAAGTTGAACTTTAGTTGTGTTCTTTCTTTTAGCATATTCCTTGGCTTTATCCTCTTCAGACAGACTAGTCCAGAAAACTTTGAGTTCAGGGTATTGAGGTGCCAGTTTCATAAATCCAAAATCATAAAGAGCAGACGCTTCAGAAATACCCTTTTTGAGATGGTGTGGGTTCTTGTAACCAAGTCCCCAACAGTCAGGTTTCTTTTTAGGTTTGTTTAGATGAATGGTTTGTTCAGTTTGACCCAAAGTATGTAATTTTCCTTCCAAAGCATTCACTTTTTCAATTAAAGATTTGTTTTCTTTTGAAGTCGAAGAATACATTTTAGAAAGCTCTTTAGATTTAAACTCACATTCTCTATATTTTGAGACAGTTTCAGATAACTCTTTATGAATTATAGTTTTCTCTTTCTCTTTCGCGTTGGTGTCAATGTTTTTGTGTAAAGTTTCAATCAATACATTTTTCTCGGCAATATCATTGCTAAGTTTATGTATAGATTGATTTTTATCATTAATAACACCTTTTTCACGCTTAAGTTTGGACTCTAATTCTTGGAGTTTAGTCATCATGGCATGCATTTGATTCAAGAAATCTGATTTGGTTAAATCACATACCTCATCGTTATCTTCTTCATCTGAATCAACTTCAGCTTCCATATGACCCATTAAGTACAAGTGTGCTGTCTCGTCCTTCTCTTCTTCCTCACTTTCAGAATGATCAAGCCAAAATTCATCCTCTGCCATCAATGCTTTTCCTGCCTCTTGTTGTTTGGCTAGAATCAGCTTGTTCTTGTAGTACTCAGAGTTTCTGACTTTGGGCTTGCAGCAGTCCTTGGCAAAATGTCCGAATTTGCCACAGTTGTAGCATTTTGTAGGTTCCACCTCTTTGACCTCTTCAGCTCTGAACTTCTTCTCATTTGATCTCCTATCCTCTATCCTCTTTCCTTCAACTTTCTCTTTGTGGTTGTAGTTGCTTGAACCAGATGAGTACATCTGACTGTTCGAACTAGGCTTCTTGTAGAACTTCTTTTGAAAATCCTTAGTTAACATAAGCATGTCTTGCTTCAGATTATCACAGTCGTCAGAGTCAGAGTTGATCTCTCTTTCGTCCTCTTCTGATTCAGAACTTATCATCATCATCATCTTCTTCTTAAGGCTTGCATTCTTTTGTTTCACAACCAAAGTAACTGGATCTACAACTGCCTTTTCAACCTTTCTCTTTTCATACAAAATCTCATCAACCTCTTCTTCATTCTGTCTAAGAGTTTCATAGACTTCAAGGAGTGGTATGTCATTCAAGTCCTTCATTTGCTTCATTTGCCTAGAAAATCTCTTCCACTCAGGCTGCAAGATACTAAGGAACTTAACATTAAGCTCAACTTGTGACTTATTCACTTTGTTCTTGTTGAGTTCATTCAACAAAGTTACAAATCGGTCATAAGTAGCCTCCAGTGATTCACCCTTCTTAGCCTTGAACTCTTCATAGTTATTGAGACAATTGGATATTTTGAGCTGGTTCCCAACTTTTGATCCTAGCATCATTTTCTCCAGTTGATCCCACATTTGCTTTCCAGTGGCATTGTAGCTGTCAATCTTGACATATATCTCGTTTGGTATGCCTTGAAGAATGAAAGACTTTGCCAATTTTTCGCCCTTGTGTCTTCTCTTCTACTCATCAGAGTATTCATCAAGAGGTAATGGATACTCTCTCTGTTCTTCTTCTCCGTTCTCTCCAGCTACAGTTAGAACCTTGGTAGGAGGTGTCATAATTCCTTCTTTTAGAGATATTCGGATATAATCTCCCAGGTCATGTCTGTCGATGAAGTCCAAGAATTTGTCCTTCCATTGCTCGTACTCTCCTTTGAAGAGTACTGGTGGCTTCACATCGGTTCCGATGGCGAGTGCTTCTCTGGAAGTCATCCTGATATTGAAAGATATGCAATAAGAAACTTGAAATTGATCGTTAGACCAGATAAAATCAAACAATACTGATAAAATCAAATGAATACAGAAAATCTTAGAATGAAATTCAGAAAATTTTGATCAAGAACAGAACTTTGTCCCCCTCCACAGACTTAGCACGGGGGTCCCGCTACCCGGTTAGCGGGTAGGGTCAAGGGGCAACGCCCCTAGAGATTTTTTTTTTCACAATTAAAGGCCATATTACAGTTTGCAAAAATTTGTCTAAGTATGGAAAAGTTTGCGCTAAGGGCAGTTGGCGCAAAAGTCAAGTTTCCGCTAATAAAGGTTGGCGCGAAACATATTCTGGCGCAAGCTGGTTTTGCGCTAAGAGTAACTGGCGCAAAACGGAAGTTTGCGCTACAAGGAGTTGGCGAAAAATATGGCTTTGCGCTAAGTAAGACTTGTGTTCTGAGATTTGCGCGAGCTGAAGCCTGCGAGATTTGGATTTTTGCGCTAGATGGAGGTCGCGAGAAATGGACTTTGCGCGAAGAACTTTGCGCGAAGAGGAGATGGCGCAAAAGGAGTTTTGCGCGACGAGCTGATGGCGCAAAACTAAACTTTTCGCTATGGTGAGTTGGCGCAAAAGTCCCTTTGAATCTGGCGAGAAACACTATGAACTGGCGCAAACTTGCTGTTCTTCACTGAATTTCGAAAAACGGCCCTGAAAATCCCAAAAACTAATCTAGACTTCGATTTACAACTCGAAACTTTGCCAATTCAATTGCCTAATCATCTAGAACAAATTACAACCAAGTAATTTAAAAAATAAACACTCTAAAAAGGATTTCGATTGATGAACCAGTGTTGACTCGTGAAAAACCAAAAACACCAAAAATTACTAAAATGTGAAACGATTATAGTGCAATACTGAAATAAACCAATACAAACTCGATCTAAAACTTATTTCGAACAAAACCCAAATGATTTCAACTCGAAAAATACACAAAAAAAATCGAAAATCGATTCTAGAAGATGATGAACAGTGTCGACAGAAAGTATTTTTCTGGAAAAAAATTGATTTCAATTTGGTTTAGCTCTGATACCAATTGATTGTCCCTGAAATTCAGTTTCTTATCACATATAAGAGATGTATATATTCACAAACAAGAGATTAGCAAACCTGATATGGATTTCTCAAACAAAGATTACAAGTTTTCTCTTGAATATGTTTCTCTCACTAAGCTCTCTCTCTTTTTCTCTCTGATATGAATGTGGCGGCTGATTAATTCTCAATATGCACACACACTCCTTACACAACCCTAGCAAGGAATAGGTCATATACCTATTTTAGGAAAAACACTAAAATAAATAAAAATACAAATAAAAATAACTTTAACTATTTATTACAAATGACCTAGACTTTTATTGAGAGTGACTTTTCAACCTTGACTTCTTGAATCTTTAATCTTCAATCTTGATGATCTTGAATCCAATAAATCTATGATCTAACAAACTCACTATCTAGGTTTTTACCCAAAACCTAGAAAATGGAAAAACCCTAGAAATGAAGGTAGATATGAGTTGGTGGTTGAAATGCTTGAGAATCTTCAATGAAAGCTTCAAAAATGAACTTGATGACCAATAAATGCTCCCAATAACAACCACCCAAGAAATTAATGAGGAGAGAGCTTACAAGGTACCAAAAGCACCCCAAATGCTCTAAATATCGAACTAAAATCGAGTAGAGTGTGAAAAATGAAGTGAAATCGGTCAAGGGAGGGGTTTTATACCCTCAACCCTCGACGACGATAGTGCCCGACGACTATGCCCAAGGGCACTGTCGCGGACCTCTCCAAACTCTCGGTACCATCCGGGCGAGAGTGACACGCGGTTGTGCCAAGGGACACTATCGCTGTCACAATCGCCGGGTGTGTACTGCGGCCTTCACTCTCTCGGCGACATTGACCAGCGACTATGACATCTGTCATAGTCACGAGGCACTATCGCGCTACCCTTAGAGAGCCCGAAAAAATTACCCGAATTTGTTCCTTGACTTGGGTCCAATGACTAAGGTTCGAGATATGGATTAATGTTTTCTAAATGCCCAATTCAAAGTATATAGAAGATTTAGCGTCTCCAGAGTTTTATATCTAACTTACAAAGATTTTCCGGGTGTTACATAAGTAATAGCTTATAACGAATGGTCATTTAACTTTTTTTTATTTTATTCTCCAATGTAATTAGTTAATACATTTTTGGGCCCTTGATATCTGCTAAATTTTTTCCAACTCTTATTATATAGTAAAAACATTTGTGTCTCCTTTATGTATGAATTTTTTTAGGGACTACAATTATATACTAAAAAAAATTGGGCCATTGATATTTTTGGGCCCTAGGTAAGCTCTCATCCCGCCCTCCCCAGGGATGCTCTATGCTCCTTTCCTTTAACCCTCTGCAAAAAAAACTAGGGGTTTTCCCATGCTCACAGTATCATACTCATTACACATGATCATGAATGTTGTTTGTGATGTGGCAATTTCAAGTATCTTATTTAAGTGATTCACCCGTACAAAGTTTATGCTAAGTGTTACATATTGTTGTTTTAAATTTTTTGTTGTATTTTCTAGTTGCAAAAAGATATTCTCATATGGGGTATGGTGATGATGGTCAAAAGTTGTTTACCATTTTATGATACCAAACACAGATTTGTATTTTGGTTTACAAGCATTAGGTATTGACCAAGATGTGTTTGTTTTGATAAAATATGTTGCTCAATGTAAAGAAATTGTTTTTTATGGTGAACATGAGATCATGTCATCCCAAGCATCTAAAGTTAGAATTGAGCACTCCCTGATGAGTCTTTAATAGAACCTATAAATGTTGATACTAGCAAATGTGAGAAGAAACTATTACTACAGTGGGTTGAAAAGGGCAGTGAACCTTGCTTGGGTGAGGGTAATGGCACTTGTTTGGATCGGGGCAGTGGTTTGGATGATGGCACTAACTTGGATGATGAGGATATTACTTTATTATCTTAATTTTTTTCCAGGGTATTACTTGGACTAATACGCCATAGGGAGTTAGCGTTAAATGTGGTATTTTGTTTAAGTGGACAATTGTATATATGTTCAGATTATGTGCTTTGAAGACATCAAACAACACATCTCCAATATAGAAAACTCATTTGCCCAACTGTTATGAACCTTACGTGATTGAATTGATATGATATAAATTAATACATTTCCTTGATCTGCCCAATTGTATAATCTTGATCTGATTCAACAAATTAATTTTCTTTTAACACATTTGCATATAACGTAATCCAAGTAACCAAGAACACCATGTTCATTAACCAAGAAAATCATTTTCATTAACCAAGAAACCAACAAGTACATTGCAAAAGTTACTGGCTTGATACATATTTCATGTTCTTCATAACGAAATCCAACAGTAAGAAAGCCAAAGTTATCTAAAAAAAAATTTCTCAGCTACCCAAAAATTCACTTACAAAAGAAAAAAATTACCAATGCAACCTAGCTAATAAACGAAATCACTTTCCAAATACGAACATCAACTGACTTAGCTCTTATGGTGGCTTCAAGAGTATTCTTTCACCTTAGTAAGCCTGGAATGATTTTCACTGCTCATGGACACATAACTTGGTCAAACCAATCGACAAACCTACAATTGGATACCTGTTAAAATGGGATCTAGAAATTAGGTCCAAAAAAGACTAGTAAATATATGAACTTACATTTCTTGAACACAAATAAAAATGACGCCTAGGATTTGCCATCGTCTAGGAAGTTCGAATCATTGGCATGACTCTAGAAATGTATATAACCATGGAAGCTTTCCGTTTTGACCTAGGGGAACATGGGAGAGTTTAACACCTCATTTCTAATGGCGTTGGATGCAAGGACATAGTGGAAGCAAAACGGAAACCCTAGGAATGAAAAAAGCAGTTTTTAAAGACCATGGACGAAAATCGTTATAAACATCAAACTACAGGGACGAAAATCATAGTGTACTTTATCATTTATAAATTGATTTTGAACTTATGAATTAATTATTTTATTATTTATTTATAATGATAATAACATTTGACTTATTACACTGGGTGATTTATACAATGCTTTGTTGATGTTGAATGCCCGAATATCTGTTGCAACTGATATTTTGGTCCATGGCTAGACATCTGCATTGTAACACCCTGAATTTTTATCCTAATCGGAGAAGAGTGTTGAATTGGGTGAATCGGTAAAGGAAGAAACACATATGGTTGTCTCGGCCATAGTGCCATGTGGTTGTGACATGTGTCACAATAGCACTAATGGTACTAAGAGAATGATCGTCTTGACTATAGTGCTATGTGGTTGTGACACTTGTCACAATAGCACCAATGGTACTAAGAGTATGGTCGTCTTGGTTATAGTGACATGTGGTTGTGACATTTGTCACAATGGCTCCAATGGTACTAAGAGTATGGTCGTCTCGGCTAAAGTGACATGTGGTTGTGACACCTGTCACAATAACACCAATGGTACTGAAAGTGTGGTAGTCCCGACTATAGTGCCATGCAGTTGTGACATATGTCACAATACCAACGGAGATTACCAAGTGGTTGGTCGTCCCAACAAATTTGCCATGTAATTATGTTAATGGTGTAACACCTGTAATTTTTGGGTAAGTACTATTTCAAGTTAGTATAGGAATCGATCTTTTGAGAGAAATAAAGGAAATGGGATTTTGGGATTAAATTCTAGATTTTATAGTTGTAACACCTAGAATTTCGAAAGGTATCATTTCAAGTTAATGCAGAAATCAGTAATTTTAAAGGGAAAAATAAGATATATGATTTTGGACTTGAATCCTAGGTTTCATAGTCTTAATGGATGAAGGATCCAATTACGAGTCCAACGGTCCTTTCCGGAGCAAAAACGGAGCTATAACGAAGAAGTTATGGCCGAAACAGTGAACGAGAAGAAAGCTGGGAGAACCAGCGACAATGACCAGCGACAATGCCCTGGGCATTGTCGCATGGCAAAGTCGCCCAAAGTGGGCAGACTGCTATTAAGTCGCGAAATTCAGCCATTTTCCTCATTTCTTCTCATCCAAACTTCTTCTACTCTCTCCCAAACCATTTTCCTTCTTTCCCCTTAAAACCCTAACTTATTTTGGGTCAAATCCTTGGATTTTGTGGAGGTGAAACATCATCAAGTGGTAGGATTGAAAGCTATGGTCAAGGATTCACCATCTCCATCTTCATCTTCAACCTCAAGCTTATTTTTGGGTTTCTAGGTTTTCATCAAAACCTAAGTGGTAAGTGTATCCCTTCCATTTCTAAACCTTAACATAAGTTATAAATGTTCCATTGATGATTATCCTAGTGTGTGGTTTATCAATTTCGGGTTTGATGGTTTTGGAGAAATTATGTCAAAATTAGGGTTTTGGCCAAGTTGGAGATTTTGATGTAAAATGTTTGGGGATCGATTCTAAATGGTTGAACTAGTGTATTTATGATTGGAAACTTATGATGATAGGTTTTTGGAAGGTTTTGCTTGTGGATTCGGAGTTCTTCAAGGAAGCTCAAGTTGGGGTAAAATCTAGATTTAACCTAAATCTAGCAAATGTGAGTTCAAGTTGATTTGTGAAAACTGTGTGCATGCCAAAATGATTATTTTAAAGTGTTTGTGTTTTATATTAAAATGCTAACTGCTGATAAGTTTGGTTATTTGGAAGCATTTAACTTTGTAAACGTATAAAACACTCATCTTGGGGATTTTTGAGTATGTTGTTAAATGCATCGAAATGAAAATGATTTGACGACTTATTTACCTAAATGGAAAGTATTGGGTAAGAATTCACTTTTATGCTTGTTGGTATTATGTGTATTTTGTATCGTGAAATGTTTTAAAATACCACCGGGTAAGCCATGGGCATTTGGTCTTTCCCAACTTTGCAAACGTTTCTGAACTTTTGAACCTTGGGTTTTGGGAAAAGATGTAACTCAAGTATTTTATTAAGTAAACCTGGGATATTGGTATTTAAATGATTTATTGTATGGGTATAAACCTCTTACGTAATTGTCATTTAAATGTGGGCCATGGAACGTTTGGAGGGAGTAAATGAGATTATAAACTCGTTTGGAAAAAGTTTTATGTTGAAGTTTATTTCATTTAGTTGAAACATGTGTTTGCATAAATGCGGTCATTGAATTTTATTGCATTTTGCGGATTGTAGCATATGTCGCTTGATTGGTTGAGCTTAAGGCTCAGTTTTTGGTTTTATCGGGTAATGGGGACTTTTGTCCGGTTTTAACAACTTAAAGAGGAGCTTTGGGTGTGAGTTGCATTTATTGCACTTTATTTTGGGAATGCATGTTTTGAGTGCGTATGTCATTCATTTGGAGTCATGTATTTTAGACGGTAATGCATTGGATCCATAGGCATGTAAGTCGGTCGTGTTTAATGGTGAGGACCCTTGGGATTCCCACTTCGGGAAATAATGTCGTGTTGGCATTGGTGTCGTCCCGGTTGTTAGGTGAAGAGGAACCTTTATAGGTTGTACCTCGGGACCATTGGGTCTTGTGTTTGGATGTCTAATTCTTGTGCATGAGGTTAGACATCGAGAGTTATCAAGTAAAGAGCTGAGGCTCCTATCTTGAAGGCTAGGGAGTAGGCACTAGGGGTCGAATGAGTACCCTGAGGATGAAACTCCGCTAGAGACCGAACAGGCAATAAGATCGTGTATCCTTGAGGTGTAGCTCGGCGGAGCAGGCAATGGGGGATACGGTGTTTGGGACTCGAAATAAGTCCGACTGGAGGTGTAGCTCGACGGAGCAGGCAATACAGTCAAGACTGGAGGTGTAGCTCGGTAGAGCAGGCAATACAGTCACGATCTGAGGTGTAGTTCGACAACATGGTTATGTGGCTTAACTTTGTGTTCCGCCACGTACAATGGAATCGGGTCTCCCCCGTCACCGGAAGGTGTTATTTGGGTATTGTCAGGGATTATTTTATTATCCATACTTTCGGTGACGTGTTGCGTATATGGGTTTGTTTACCCAAGATCTGAGGGTTGTGTATTATGCCCACCCACGTTTGGGGTGTTTCGCGAAGTAAAATTTTATTTCGAGTTATTATAAATTGAGAGTTTGCTCACCGTTCACGTTTTGGGTGAGGTTGGGGATAAAATGGTTTTACAAAAGAAGGGTCAAGTTGGGTCCCTTGTTTTAAAGGCGTTTTTGGGAAATGTTGTCGTTTGATATTTAAAGTAAATATTTTGATCGTCCACGATTTAAATTGCATTCTTTCCCTTTAACAAATATACTTATTCCATGTTGTAAACTCTTGAACTCACTAGGCGTTAGCCTAACTTTTTTATTTGTCGGCATGTGCATCAGGTTCCGGATGGGGGAAATGGTTCTAGCGTTGTTGTGAAGAGTTGAGCATTAGTTTATCCACGAGGGTGAGTAGCCTGATGAAGTCTTCCGTCTTTATCTTGGGAATAGCAACTTGTGTTTGGGTTTTAGTAACACCCGACTCGATTTAGTCTTAGTGTAAGACTTTATTTATTTGTTGATGGTTGAACCAAGATTAGTAATTCAGGTTTGGACTTGTTATAAGAGATTTTATCTTTATTTGTGGTTTCATTGAAAATTTTAAATTAGTTGCTCTTTCCAATTTTAAGGGTGTTACAATAGTCTTGCTAGATGAGTAATTCAATTACGAGAACAACGGTTCTTTCCGGAGCAAAAACGGAGCTAAAACGAAGAAGTTATGGCCGAACAACGGTCAGTACAAGTACGGCTAAAGTGCCTAGCGAAAGTGACATGTGTCACTTTAGCTTGGCACTATTGCTCAGAATATAAAACTCTCGGTACGTGTAGCGCGAGAGTTCCTAGCGAAAGTGACATATGTCAGTTTAGCCAGGCACTATCGCGGAGCGGGTCTGGAGGTTAAAAATCCGATTTTTGGGGGTTTTCTTCATTTCCTCATATCTCCTTCACCATAACTCCGTTTGAGACGATTCTTTTTGCTATGGATTCACATTTTAGAGCTTTTCAAGGTTAGATTGTTAGTTTTGGGAAGATTCAAGAGTATTAGGTGGTGGATTGGAAGCAAATGTCAAGAGCTCATCATCATCATCATCACCTCTACCTTCAAGAAATTTGGGGTTTTCTAGGTTTTCACCAAAACTTAAGTGGTAAGTTTATCCTCTCCATTTATAAACCTTATTAGGTGATATAAATGATTCATTGACGATTTCCTAGTGTTTGGTTTCTCTAATTTTGGTTTGGAAGATTTTGGAGGATTTAGGTAAAAAATTAGGGTTTTGGCCAAAATGGAGATTTTGATGTAAAATGATTGGGGAACTATTCTAAAGGGTTGAATAAGTATATTTATGGTTGAAATTTATGGATCTAGGTTTTGGAAGGATTTTGCTCATGGATTCAGATTTCTTCAAAAAAGCTCAAGTTGGGGTAAAATCTAGATTTAGCCTAAATCTAGCAAGGTGAGTTCAAGTTGATTTGTGAAAACGTTGTACATGCCAAAATGTCCATTTTAAAGTATTTATGTGTTTTACATGAAATTGTCAATTGTTGAGTTTTTGGTAACTTTTGATTATTTGAAGTGTTTAGCTTATTAAACTTTGTAAAGCACCCACATTTGGGATTTTTGGGCATTTTGATAAATGTGTCATAAATGAATGTGTTTTGATGATTTATTACATAAATAGATATTTGGTCAAAAATGCGCTTTTCAGTGTTTGTTGGAAATATGCATCATTTATATAATGGGACGTTTTGAAGGTACGAATGTGTGAGTCCTTTGATTTTGATCATTCCTGACCTTGGGAACATTTTGAAAATGGTAAACGTTTTAATTTTAGGCCGAAGGCCAATTGTGATTTGGGAGACAAAGATTTTTGGGAAAAGATGTATTTTGGTTTATGGAACCCTGTCGGCTCATGTATTTTAGCCAAACGTGTATATTGCATTTGGGGGCTTGGTTTACACTCAAATGAGTCTTTGAAACATTTATTCAATTTTGATAGCTCACTATAGAGCTTTGGTTACGATTTTTATCGTTGCATCTTATTTGAGAATTATATGTTTTGGATGCGCTAGTTCATTCATTTGGAGTCATGTAAGGTTTTAGGATGTAATGCAAATGAATTCATAGGCATAAGAGTCAATTTGAGTGGGATAAATATCCCCGTTTTGTAACTTGAAATAGGCATGGGGTCTTCTGACCAATAATTGCAATTTTCTTGTGAACGAGCTTAACTGGGATGTTTTGGAATTCCAAGGTATAGACCTAGAGGGGTTGAACTTGATGAGTGAACGAAGATTTCCAAGGTACAAACCTAGAGGGGTTGAACTTGATGATTATCCAAGCAATAGACATGAAGTTGTTGAGCTTGTTGGTTTGTTAGCTATAGACCCGGAAAGGTTGATGTTAACGAGTGTTTTATCCCTAAGTGACGCTCATATAACATTGATAAGTGGCCTAACTTTGTGTGCCCGCCACATTCGATGGAATTCGGGTCTCCCCCGTCACCGAAAGGTGTTGTTTTGGGTATTGAATTTTATTATCCATATTTCTCGGTTGAGTATTATGCCACATCCTTGTTTTTGGGTGTTTCGGGATATAAAGTTTTATCTGTATATCATAATTGGGAGTTCAATTTCTATTCACGTTTGAGTGAGTTTTTGGGTTGAATTTAATTTACGAAAGAACGTTTATATTGGTGTTTATTTGCCTACAATGCATATTATTGGAAAACGAGCCATTTTCGTATTTGAGACCTATCAAATTGAAAGATTATGATTTAGATTGCATTACTTCTTTTCAACGATATATTCATTTATGTGGAAAACTCTTGAACTCACTAGGCGTTAGCCTAACCTTTTATTTGTCGGCATGTGTAACAGGTTCCGGTTGGGAATAGTCCCAGTGACGCTATGAAGCGAATATTGCTAGTTGTATGCTCGAGGAGGGTTTAGCTTGTCTAAGTCTTTCACAATTGTTTTGGGAAGAGCAACTTGCGTTTGGGGATTAAGTAGCACCCGACTTTGGTTTAGTCTTTGTGTATTATTGGAGTTTGTATTTGTTGAGGTTATTTATCGAATTTCATAATTGAAACGTAATGAGTTTTGAATTGTAGGAAGATGTGTCGATTTATTTGATGTTACATTGAAAATTTTCATTGGTTGCTTTTACCAAATTTGAGGGTGTTACAATTTGGTATCATAGCTTAAGTTTGAGAGATTTAGGTGTTGATTTCGGATACCTAGACTCAAACTAGCGTTCTTTTAAGTAATGAAATTGGGATTGGACAATTAGGAACCTTGAGAATAGGATATTTTGAGGTTATAGAGTCATTTATATCAGGAATCATGTCAGGAGAATCAAGAGTAATCATGTACGGTACGTTCATAATGGCACCTGGCCAGTGTCATAGTGAACTTACATGTTACATGGGCATGCTTGAATCATCTTGATGTGAGGATCGATGGGGTAATGGATGAGTTTCTAAGGAGTAGTAGCTTGAATAAGTTGATGTTTTTAGCATTGTCACTTGACCATTTTGGGTCAGAGCAATTGGTGGAATTTGAACTGTAGACCTATTGAATCGACTTTATTTCAAGAAGAAATTGTAAGGCTAACCAACTTAGTTGTCTATCGTTACCTTAAGGCGCTGAACGTCTGGATGTCAGTAGTTTGATCGCTGGACTTGGTGAGCTCGGTCCTAAGATTTTGGGTCTTGACCAAAATTCATGCACGACACTTATTTTAAAATAATTTGCACAAAGTATTTCATACTTTCTCAAACCATCATGCGGGTCATATTTGGAATGCCTGGAAAGACGTTTTACATGCATAAGATTTTAAACCATAAGTTCAAACATGCATAAAATTGTTTTATTGCACATGATTACAAACTTTGTTGAGACTCTTTTTATCCTCGTTGATGTCCAACACTATTTTCGGATATTGAAATATTATTGTTTAATGTTGTTTGGGGTCTTGGACAAGTAACTGCAATTTATGACTTTAACATTGGATCTCCTCCACGTATGTTAAGGTTTTAGACGAAGAGTTACCTTCCATTATTTTGGTGATTGAGTCTTATTGGGTATTTTTATTCCATGCGAGTTTTATTGAAAGGTGTCACCTTATATCACGATGCGATAACAGAGAGATTTTTGAAAATCATGACACTTTAGTTATAACTTTGTATTATGATATTTGATTATTGTAAACGAGAATTTTGGTTCCATTTGATTTTGGGTGTCGTTAAGTTTCATTGAGTTCTATGAAAATTTTGTTGGGTCTTATGGAGTTCTATTTTTCGATGTTTTGCATCGCGTAGATGAACTTCGAACTGCGTAAGCTTTAATTATGGTAGATGTAAATTTATGAGTTTTATTGAGCGTCATGTATCATGCGGGTTTCGCACACGTTATTTCGCAACCGCAAGAGGCGTCTTGAGAGTCTTCATATTGCGTAGTTGCGCTTTTGGGTTATATACAAGGGCATTTCGTGTTGGACTTTTGCTTCGAACATTTTTGGGTTGTTGGGTCTTACTGTTATTTTGTCGCGCAATGCATTTTATTAGTCTATTGGTATGCAGGTCATGGTGGCCACTATTTTGGAACAAAGAATGTCTTGTTTATGCATCATAAATGTTTGGAGTCTGTGACGCCCGTCAGACCAGAACATGCAGGTTACCACCTGAATAATATGATACATGTCTTAACGTGTAAGAAAACCTAATATGACCTAAATTATGTCAGCAAGGGTTTTAGTTTCCTAAGAATCCCGACAGTGTGCTTAGAAAATCCGATTACCGCACGTAACTGTGTAAGTTGTCTTATAAAATGCCAAATTGGAACAATTAACCTTTAATTAATCAAAAATATTAGTTGTGGGACAAATATACATAATATAACCTACCAAAATAATAAAATTTAAAAACTCTAGAAACTAAGTGAGAATAAAGCCTTTTTAATCAAAATTTCTTTATAAAATCTACCTACTCAAAATATTAATTAGTATTGTTTTTGTTTAAAAAAAAAAGAGAAAAAGAGGCCAAAGTTTAGCCCTCCTCTCTCTCTTGAGTATATAATCATTATATCACCTCTATTTACAAGTTATTTCACAATTTTTCAAGAAAACTCATTAATTTCCTCTCTCTCACTTCAAACTATCCTCTCCTCTCCTCTCTAATCCACTCTTGGCCGAAAATCAGTCCTAACCACCTCAAAGTTCAAATTTTTGAAGACCAAAACATCCATTCTAGGTGGGTAAGTCTTCTGCTATGCTGTTTCTTCACTTTTTCTTTCAAAATTTCTTACATTTCTTACTTTCTTCATCCCTTCTTCATTCTTTTCTTGAAGTTTCTGAATTAAAGGACCTTCATAGGTCTTAAAATGGTAGGTTATACACCAATGACATGTTGAATGTCAAACAATGGTGATAACCCATGATCCATACCTCTAAAACTCAAGAAAATGAAGTTTGGATGACATGCATGTCCATTTTTCTTACAATCCAAGATGATAGAGATCATGCATATGTGTTTTTCCTTTTTCATTAGTTAAAATATGATTTTTTAACTAAAACCTATGTTAAAAAGGTTGGTGAAAATGTTTTTAAGCAAAGAACCCATCCTATGAGAGAAATCAAGGGTCAAAACACTCATATTACCATGTTTATGCATTTTTAGTTTCTGGCAGATTGCATGCATGTACTTCCTTCGGCCATATCTTGAAAAATATTTAACCAAATGACATGAATCTTCTTCTGTAACTTTATTTAATGAGTTACCCTTCTAACCCAATTGGTTTCATGTAAAAACATAAAGATTTGACCCCTCAACCACACCTATTAAGTTAAGTGCGCAAAGTGAATCTGTCAGAACAAAACCCCTATTTCAAACAGCCATAACCTTCTTAATATTTCATAAAAATTATTTATTTTTCTTCTGGAAGTAATTTTAATGAGTTAGAATTCAAAAAAAATTGGTCTCACTCAAAAATATGGAGATTTGAGGTCTCAACCACTCAAAACAAGTTGAGTGTGCAATAAGTCATAATCTGGCAGATTTGAACTCATGACTTAAAAGAACCATAACTCACTCAATACGTATCCAAATGAGGTGAATCGTTTTCTGGAAATTTTATCATTGAGTTAGGGTTAAAACCCAATTTGAATCACCGAAAAATATTAAGTTATGACCATTCAAATGGACGTCACAAACAGAGTGTGTAGACTGCTTTGTTATCTGTGACTAATAAATTTTAATGAAATGATTAGCATACCTAACCACCTCTAAAAGTGGTGCTATTTATTTCAAAAGTTCCCCAAATCTTATTGGCACTCTTAGAATCTTATTTACACCCTACCCCACCCATACCCACCCCCATACCCACGCTACCCATTATAATTATTAATATAATCATTACTTATTTTTTATTAATATAATTATAATCATTACATAATAATTACTTGTTTATTTTTAATTTTAAAATAATTATAATCATTCCTTATTTAAATTTTAATTATAATAATATAATTATGAATTATTTATTCATTATTTTAGTTTTAGTTATATTTTAGTTTAATGTAATTATGTTTTATTTTATGAGAATTTTATTTTTAACAATAATTATTTAAAAGAGAGAATTATATATTATTTTTAAACCTACAAAGATAAAATAATTTAATATCAAAAAATATTAAAATAACATAATTGATAAAGTAACAAAAAATTACTAAAAACTAAAATTATTACAACTCAATCAAGTGAAATAAAATCTGGAGTACGATTACTAGATAACAGTTGCTCGTACATATTTATTCGACTCATGTAATGAGTAGCCCATCCGGTTGCGCAATCATATTTGAAACGGGACCATTGTTGCATGATACGAGGCATCGGGTACCCTTCGGCCAGTGATATTTTAACATAATGATTACCATTAACGTGCCCGATTGCAATAGCGACATGTTCAAACCATGGTGGCGGACTAGATCGAAGTGGTAAGAATGTCATGCTACCTGCAGTTGTTAAAGAATGTAGTATCACATTATACCTTGAAGCAACCAACACACCCGTTTCAGGCATATCAATCCATTTCTCGTAGGGTGCAAATTTGTCTAGCTCAAAAAAGTTCAAAGAGTTGTAAACCAGACACCATCTTTCAATACCAAACATCTCAACATATTCTGTCTTGTACATGTCCAACTCCTCCATTAAATTATATCGAATAGATGGCCATTCATCTTCGTGAAGGTTGAGACAGGCAGCTATCGCTCGAAAACCACAATTTCCATCAGATGCTACATCTTGCACATGCTTGATGTAAGGATGAAACATATCTGGAAACTGGTTCATGTATGGATGTAAATAGTAATTATGTCTTGCTGGTTCCTTGTACTCGTCAACTTTTGGTGCAGATGAACAAATACGTATACGACGTTCTTGAGGTTGTGGAGGTAGTTCAACAGGTGTTTTTCTGAAAGATTGCGTTCTTAAGGAAGGACACCCACGAGTAGCAGTGTGAGTAGAGGTTCACGAACCAAAGTTGTTGACGGTGCAATTATCTCTCTGAACTTTCTTAGTAAACTAAGTTTACCAGATCTCGACTACTTTTTGAATTGCGCATTCAACATTTCAAGCTCTACTTCACAACCAATATCATCATCTTTCATAGACATGCAAGGCGATAAATCAAGTTTCCTCCAAAATAGATCGAGCGAAGCAAGTGGGATTGGTTGACGTTTATTCAAGTACATGGCTTGTTCATGCGCACATGGTAACCCATGACTTGTACGCAATTGACATCCACAATTTTCAGCCAATAACCCAACAACTTTTGCCCGCTCATATTCTTTGAAGATTATGTCAAGTGCATGGCTTGAAACGAAACCACGTAATTCCTTGAAGTGTGGTATGTTGAGGCGATGTCGAAACACGATCTTGCTCTGTTCAATACTTGCTTTGATAGACGTGACCTGAAACATTAGATTTGTATTTTCAATTTTATTACGTGATTTATAAGCATATCAATATTTTCAAATATAAATATATATATATATATATATACCTGGATAATCGAGTAAATTTGCATCAAGTTGTGCCAAATTGAACCTATATGCGTCTTCCGTTCGAGGTGCAACTAATGTACTCCATGCCTTGTTGAAAGAATTCCAATTACTTTTGGATCGTATGGATGCTTTACCCTTCTTCAAGATATTATTATAGATATGCCATGTGCAGAGTAACTTTTTAGCATCCGGGAATACAACATTGCATGCTTTCATTAGAGCCAAATCTCTATCTGTCACGATAACACGTGGAAGAATACAGTCGCCCATTAACGATTTGAAACAACTTAGAGCCTATGTATAGTTCGACTATCGCCGTGGATATGGATGACCTTCCAAATGTAACGCAGGTTCATGATTATGCACTTCACATATCACCCTTAATGTCCAAGAATCTTCTGTTGTCAAACGTTTCCCTTCTAATTCGAATGGACAATTTATTTTTTTGGTGCCTGTATTTCTGGTGGAGATTTTTTTACTTTTGTATGTACCGCCACGGTCACATTGAAATACAATTGTAGAAGTCTTAGATCTTTTAGTAACAATAACGTAACCAAGTGAATTTCCTATGTCGTGAACCCAATCTATTAGATCTTGACGAGAGTTAAACACCTAAAAATTAAGAAACGGGACAGAGATAAAAAAATATTTAGTTCATAACATGTTTGAAAACTGTAAAAAAAATATTTATTGTCATCACTTGACATGTGAGAACCGATATAAAAATATTTTTTTTACATGATATATTTTCACCAAATGCTTAGATTTAAAATATTGATTATCGGCCTATATATATATATATGCAACTTATAAAATAATGAATATTTAGTGCATACCATGTCGGTTGAGAACTTCGATTATGTATTTTCATCGCTTGAATCATCATTCCATTGCAAGTCTTCTTTCCAACTTGTCATTTCAAGTATTGAAAAATGTATAAACGAGAGAGAGATAAGAATGTTTGATGATTGTGGTATGATAGTATATTGGGGAGAGATAGTCAATTTATATAGATGAAATAGTGTTGGTAGTTAATAAATATATACGTTATAGAAAAATGATATTCGTAAAAAACGATATTTGTATAGAAACGAGATGTATATAAAAATGAGATTTGTATAGAAACGAGATGTGTATAAAAACGAGAATTATATAAAAACGAGATTTGTAAAAAAATTAGATATAAAAAAATGAGTTTACATCCTTAGAAAGGTGTAAATAATGAGACTCATCTAAAATATAGTTTTATCTGAACTAAGTGTTTATTTTTTTTTAAAAACTTGAAGTTTTATAATTTTTATTTTGAAGAATTTAAAAAAGAAGTTTAAAATGATTTTTAATTTAATTATATAATATATATTAAATTTAATTTGGAAAAATGAGATGGTATTGAAAAATAAATGATTTTTTAGAAATGATTTTTTCCTTAAAAAAAGAAAAAAGTTGTCAATTTTTATGAAATATTGCATGAAATGTGATTGGTATATGACATCCGAGAAATCCTTCATTTTTTTTACTTTTTCTATCTTTGACTTTTGATTTGAACAATTTTCCATACAATTTACACAATCCCATCTTTTTTTACCTTTTCTACGTTTGACTATTGATTTGCACAATTTCCCATACAATTTACACCCTTAAAAGGGTGTAAATAATAGGACCCTATTAAAATATGGTTGTGTGATTAATCAGGAAAAATACCTAAATACATTAATAATCAAACCCCAAAATTTTGTTAGCTAAAAGTTTGAGGCTAGTGTTAATAAAAAGTGGATTTGTGGACTATTATAGGAGTAAAGTTTGTAAAATTTAGGATTTTTGCTAAAACATCAAATAATAATGTATACATGTAAAATTTAATCTTGGGTTAAAATATAAGGTGAACAAGAGATGCACGTTTATAACCATAAATAATGTAAGTACTCGCTATTCATTCTTAAGACATAATTCAAGGATTAATTCCTATATGTATGACACACACTGTCAATTTTTAAAATGGTAAGGTTCTCAAATCATATAAAATCCAAAATTTCCGTGTAATCCGCAACGTAAAATATTACTTAAAAACCGATTAAAGGTCACTTAAGGCATTTTATAAGATATGGCGATCTAAGTAACACTTTAAGTCTAAGAGTAGGTCCCGAACTGATAGTGTGTTTCACTTTCATAGGAAGGACTTAACACCGGGTCTTGTACAACCGTGAAGCCACTTCTGGACAACCTGCTGAACATTGTGAGTATTCACAACCCCTTTTTACTATTTTGTTACAATTTGGGGGAAAAGCATGATATTGAATTGCAATCTGGTTGATTTTTGCTATGAAATTGTTGAACCTTGAATTTAATTGTTTGTGCACTATGGTATCTATACTTTACGATGTACTTGATCGTTAAATGAAAAAGTCCCCATTGGTTAGACACTACCTATTAACTCGAAAAGGGAGCCGATGGTATTTGTGGGTAGCGTTATTCGGATTGACAACCCCACTTTTGGCTGACGAGCTAGAAGTGCACTTTACCAATAACAATAATAGTCTTACACATGTGGAATTATTTCACCGCTGAGGTAAGGACGCGGAATTTAAGGGGCGTTGGTTTGTCGAAAGGTTTGGTAGTGGCTCAATGTCATAGCATCACTGTATACATTATACCACGTGCAAATAATTGATCAATCAGTTACTTAAACGTCTTGTGAACGAGCGTTTCACAATAAAAATTTCTGCATTCAAATTACTTTTGTGCATACGAAAACCTGTGAACTCACCAACTCAATGTAGTTGACCCTTTTTCTTTTACCATGCTTTTCAGGTACTAATAAGTAAGTGGTGGCATATAGGGTGCATCTATGTGACATCATCAACTACAAGAACATTAAAATATTTGGTCAACTTTTGTAACTGCCGTTTATTTTGAGAATGTTTTGGTTATGACTTGTACAACAATATTTGTACCATTTTATTTAATGTTGTGGTTGGTGTTATCTATTACTTCATGTTATGAAACCATGTGCTGTCATATCTCGTGTTTCCGCTTTAGCAGGGTGTGACAGATTTGGTATCAGAGCCTAAGGTTATAGAGAATGCCGATTTCCTTATGGAAATCTCAAACTATAACAATATATATATATATATATAATTTCAAAACGGTTTTTGCAATGATTTTCAAAGTCTGAAGCATATTTCTAGTATAACTAAGTTGAGTGTCATATTATTATACCATAACTTAGACAAAGCTTGATCACCTCTGTCTAATTTAGGTATGCATAATGGGGGACTTGGACCGGTTATATTAGAAGTACAAAAATATTTACTACTTAAAAATGTCGAGCACGATTCTTGTGTGTGCATGCATGAACATTGCATATCTTAGGCATTTTCAATAGCACCCTTAGTAATTAAGTCTGTTAATATCGCAACTCACTATGTCGTCCTCATCCACCCCTACCGAGTACTCTGCTGATGAATCCGGCTACATCACTAGCCGACCACGGAGGGATCCACCCGTTGATGAGGAGGAAGACCCATCCGAGGCCGGTGATGAAGCAAACAGTGGGAGTTCCACCCGATCCCCTGTAGCCGTACTACCTTCACCGGTGATTCCTCCACCTGCACCGCAAGGACTGAGGACTAGGACCATTGCTAGGAAGAGTGTTCCCCTACCTGTCAAGGTGACTTTTGTAGGACCGTCAAGGACCGAAGGAGAGACATCTAGGCAGCTAGCGTCGAGCGGGACACCATCAGTAGTGACAAGAATTCCGACCAGACTCACTCAGGGCATGACCCCAGCCGAGGGACAATAGGTCCAAGGCATGGCGCATGAGTTGCATACCCATCGATCCAGGTTGGATCAACACCACTATGTCCTAGGCAACTTAATTGAAACCTTGGACGCACATAACCAACACATATTGAGAGCTGCGGTGGCCGTCAATGCTGCTAGGAGGACTATTAGGAGGCTATACATATACTTGCTGATAGGAGTGTTCATGATGATGATGGTTGGATTGTGGTACTGGGTGACGATGCAGTAGGGATAGGCGTGAAGATGTGATTCCACGGAAGTAGTACTAGTAAAAGAACTTTTGATGACCTTTGTTGACTGAACTTGAGAATCTATTTTTGGTAGCATGTAGCCACAATTTAAAACTCTGAACTACTTGATGTTTTTGGGAAATTTGATTCTGATGGTTGTTGAACTTATGTTATTTTTGAACCTATGATTTTATGAATTAAGTGCTTTATATGCATGCTTCTGAAATTATTGTACGTTGTTATATTTATGTGCGTGAATGATTATGGTAGATATGTGCCGTATTATAATCATAACTTAGTTTAGTGGAACCTGCATTAAAAATAAAACCAAATTCCTAATTAGAACTATGCCTTAGAATTATGCCTTCTAGAAGAGAAGACCCCGAGATAGCGCGGCTCGTGTCCGAACAACTCATCGCAACACTTCCAAACTTCGTCAACCAAGTGGCGACGGGCCTAAACGCTAACCAGGGAAATAACCCGGGAGCAAGGGGAGACATGGAATGCACATACAAGGCTTTTAGGGCATGTAGCCCTAAGGAATTCCACGGAACCGAAGGAGCTGTTGGGTTATTGTCATGGATTGAGGGTATGGAGTCTGTTCTCCATATTAGTAAGTGCACTGAAGGAAACAAGGTAGAGTTTGTGGCCTGTCTGCTGCAAGGCTGAGCATTAACTTGGTGGAACACACAGGTGCAAACCCGTGGACGAGAAGCTGCTAACAGCCTGACGTGGGAGGAATTCAAAAGGCTACTCAAGGGAGAGTATTGCCCGAAGAGTGAAATTTAGAAGTTGGAAGCGGAGCTATGGAATCACTTTTTGGTTATGACTTGTACAACAGTATCTGTACCATTTTATTTAATGTTGTGGTTGGTGTTATCTATTACTTTATGCTATGAAACCGTGTGCTGTCATATCTCGTGTTTCCGCTTTAAAGGGGTGTGACAGAGTCGATTTAAATTATTTTATGTTTCGATCAAATCGCATGCATCTATCGTTTTACTATGTTTGGGGAATAAATTGATGTATATGGGTTTTGAAGGAAATTTTATTCCATGACATTTGTGGTTTAAAGGAAAGAATTTCGAAGTGAAATTGTGAAGGTCCCTTTTTGAAGTTGTACAAATATTTGTTACATATGTTTTAGTATAGAAAATTATTTTCACGTACATACTATAAATTGATGCATGCTAGGACCATGGTAGTCCATTTGAAAATGTTGTTGCACATCTTTTGTTATTGCCATTATTAACGTGAGTAAGGACCAAACGAATTATGGAATTGCTCTGTATGTGTGTCATTGATGACCACTTTGCACACTGTAACACCCTCAAATTTGGTAAGAGAAACTAATTTAAAATTTTGGTAATACAACAACTAAAAGATAAATCTTCAAAATAAAACTTTCTATTTAACCTCAACAAATATAATCTACAGTCTTATACAAGGACTAGATCAAAGTCGGTGTTACTTAATCCCAACTAAGTTGCTCTTCCCGAAACAAGTGCGGAAGACTTCACTAAGATATCCACCTCTTGAGCACATGACTAGCACTCCTCTCTACACAGTGTCACTAGAGCTATTCCCAACCGGAACCTGTTGCACATGCCGACAAATAAAAAAGGTTAGGCTAACGCCTAGTGGGTTCAAGAGTTTTCCACATGAGTAAAGATATCTTTGAAAAAAGGTAATGTAGTTTAAATCATAATCTTTCAAATGATATGCTTTGAATATGAAAATGACTCGTTTTCCAATAATATGCACTTTGGTTAAAAACACCAATATGAACGTTCTCAAAGTCCAAACTACTTCGGGGACAAGGTCCCCACATATAACGTTCTTCAGTAAATAGATTCCAACCCAAAACTCACTCAAAACGTGAATAGAAATCGAACTCTCCATTTATGAAAATGCGGTTAAAACTTTAAATCCCAAAACACCCAAAAACACGGGTAGGGTATAATACTCAACCCATAAATCATGGATAACTTCCATATATACAAAATGTCACCGAAAACTTGGATAATAAGACTCAATACCCAAAAAAACACCTTTCGGTGACGGGGGATACCCGAATTCCATCGGAAGTGACGGGCACACAAAGTTAGGCCACTTATCAATGTTCTCGAGCTTCACATAAGACTATGGTTCCCCGTATCCGGCTCCTCTGAGCTACCACCGCAAGACACCATTGATCCTAGCGTCTACTCGACCTCTAGATGAGTCTCACCATAAAGTCACAAGTCCCCGTATCCGGCTCACTCTGGGCACCACCGCAAGACTTAGCTCCGTATACGTCTCCTCCAGAGCACCACCGCAAGCTTACATAATCAACAACATGACTTGGGGACCACTCACTAGAATTCAAACGCGAACACTAAATTCCACGATGAGTAACCAGACTGGATTACAAACGGGCATCGAGTTCAACCACCCACGATATCTACCTCGAGCCCTCCATAAAGGTTACGCGGTTATCGAGTCCAACCACTAACCACGGGGATAAGGTCCCCACTAAACAATATCCAGTCCCAACACATGGATAAAGTCCCCACTAAACAAACCGACTGACTCATATGTCTATGGATCCAATGCATTACAGTCTAAAACGTTACATGAATCAAACGAATGAACTAACACATTCAAAACATGTAACTCTCAAATAAGATGCAACTAAGTACACCGTACGTCCAAGGTTCCTTAATGAGCTACCAAAACTGAACAAATGTTCCAAACACTCCTTGAGTGTAACCCAAGCCCCAAAAGGCATAATGAACGTTTGGCTAAAATACGAGAGCCAATGTGGTTACATAAACCAAAATACATCTTTCCCCAAAATCTTTGTTTCTCAAAATCACCTTTGGCCTTTGGCCCAAAACCCAAAAAGGTTATTATTTCCAAAATGTTCCCAAGGTCGGGATTGACTCATCCCAAGGACTCACACACTCTTATTTTCAAATTGCTCATTTATATGAATGATGCATAAAAACCCAACAAGCACTAAAATGCATTTGTGACCAAATATCCATTTACACAATAAATCATTAAAACACTACCGTTTATGAATTATTTATCAAAATGCCCAAAAATCCCAAATGTCGTGTTTTACAAGGTTTAATAAGATAAACATTTCAAATAATCAAAAGTTACCAAATAACTCAACAGTTGATAATTTCATGTAAAACACATAAATGCTTTAAAATAAACATTTTGGCATGTACAACGTTTTCACAAATCAACTTGAACTCACCTTGCTAGATTTAGGCTAAATATAGATTTTACCCCACTTAGATCTTCCTTGAAGAAACTTGAATCCACAAGCACGATTCTTCCAAAACCTAGATCCACACATTTCCAACCATAAATAATCATACTCAACCCTTTAGAAATGCTCCCCAAGTATTTTTATGAACTTTTCATCTTATATCAAAAACCCTAGTTTTCCATACTTGAAGAAGGAGAAGATTACCTCAACCAAAAGCTTGGATCACCCACCAAAACATTTGTAGATCACCAAAACGAACCATAAACTTCCAATCTTCAAATGGTGAAAAGGGTTAGATGAAATCCCCATGAACTTGGTGAAGAAGATGAAGATGGAGGTGGTTCACGATCTCAACTAGCTAGATGATGAAGAATCATGTGGTTTAAGGAGGAAAAACCCTCAAAACGGGCTAGGGTTCGAATTTGGGGTTTGGGGGCCGGTTTGGGAGAGAAAAGGGGGGAAGATTTAGGGTTTTGTTGTGAGAAATGAGGTTTGATGGCTGAAAATCGAGCTTTAAGCTTGACAGTGCATTTCGCGGGTTATGCCGCGACCTTATGTCGCGACATAAGTCGCCCGTTTCCTTTAAGTCGTGCGGTTGACTCTAACCCGTGGCATAAGTCGCGTAATGCAATGTCCGCCCGGTTTTTCACTCGTTCACTGTTTTGGCCGTAACTTCCTCGTTATAGCTCCGATTTTGCTCCGGAAAGAACCGATGGACTTGTATTTGAATCCTTCATCCATCAAGACTATAAAATCTAGGATTTAATTCCAAAATCTTATATCTTATTTTTCCCTTAAAATTACCGATTTATGTATTAACTTGAAACGATATCTTTCCAAATCGGGGGTGTTACACACACCTATCGAGAAATCGGTAATGGATTTTACTCACACGATTAAGTGTTATAGAGCTTGTGTATTTGAAAGTCTTATAAAATTTCAATTGGCATATTAGTTGAAAAACCTTGAACTCATTAGGGCTATAGATTAAAAACCCCTATCGTGAAAGAAGTTGTTATAATGGACTAGAGAAGTCCTTGAGAATTAGAGCGTTGGATGATCCGACTTGTGGTCAATCTTGAATTTTGAGTTTCAGTTTTTGAATCTGTGCACGCATGGATAATGGAGGTATTAGATTTATGTCTTCCCAGTTAATTAAAGGGTGATCTTTATGCTTCGATAACCTGCGGGATGAGGTCTTATGTGATTTTCTGCACCTGGTTGGGTTCGGTTTGATGGATTGCTTGTCTGTTTGACATCATGTTATATATTAACGGTGTACTATCTTAATGGGTTTCCGTGAACAAGGGTATTATTGTGGTCCATTTGTTAGGGATGTAAGAGTGGGAATATTAGTCCTCTGTTAGGTATCAACCTTAATGCGACAATGCTTCTGGAATGAAATATTGGGCGGGATGTCCACGTTTTTTATATCACCATTTTGGTTTTAGACGTCGACTTATCCTCTTGAAGTCAATGAATCTTGGAATGTTTGGAAGCATCCCCGTTTGATCATGAGAATTATTGACCTCTCGGTGGTGGGATTTAAAGGAATATTAGATGTTGGTAATTAAGTATTGATGTGTATAGGTTTACATGTTACGGTAAAGATCTTATTGAGGGGATGTTTTGAGATTTGAGGGTAGATCGGAGCTGAGTGATAGCCGGATCTGCATTAACCTGCTACCCGGAGAACGTTTTGGCACGTCCCTGGAAGGATGACTCTACCAATAACAAGGGAGAATGATTAGAGGATTTTGGGGATTATTTGGGTCAGGTGTTGATCATCGGGATACGGATCCAAAATCATGTTGAATTGGTACAGATTTGTCAGAGAGAGGTTGAGGTCACAATTTACCTTGAGGTAGTACGTGTCACCCAAGGTTGGTAGACAACCGTAGTTTTGTGGTTAGAAGCTACTATAGTAAATTAAGCGTTCACTCGGGTATAAGTGTAATATGCCTAAGGGAAAAGTTGTCGGAAGTATCAACATAAGGTTTATCGTGGTTGTTCTGGAAAGTGGATTAGAGGCAATTACTCGTAAACAGAGACAAGCTATCATGAGGGCAACGTTAATCGGGAAGCTAGATTTCGAGGACGAAATCTCTTTTAAGGTTGGGAGGATTGTAACACCCTGAATTTTTATCCTAATCGAAGAAGAGTGTTGAATTGGGTGAATCAGTAAAGTAAGAAACACATATGGTTGTCTCGGCCATAGTGCCACGTGGTTGTGACATTTTTCACAATAGCACTAATGGTACTAAGAGTATGGTCGTCTCGACTATAGTGCCATGTGGTTGTGACATTTGTCACAAAAACACCAATGGTACTAAGAGTATGGTTGTCTTGGCTATAGTGACATGTGGTTGTGACATTTGTCACAATAGCTCCAATGGTACTAAGAGTATGGTCGTATCGACTATAGTGACATGTGGTTGTGACACCTGTCACAATAACACCAATGGTACTGAAAGTGTGGTAGTCCTGACTATAGTTCCATGCAGTTGTGACATATGTCACAATAGAAACGGAGATTACCAAGTGGTTGGTCTTCCCAACGAATTTTCCATGTAATTATGTTAATGGTGTAACACCTGTAATTTTTGGGTAAGTACTATTTCAAGTTAGTATAGGAATCGATCTTTTGAGATAAATAAAGGAAATGGGATTTTGGGATTAAATTCTAGATTTTATAGTCTTCCTAGATGAGTAATTCAATTACGAGAACAACGGTTCTTTCCAGAACAAAAACGGAGCTAAAACGAAGAAGTTATGGCCAAAACAGGGGTCGGTACAAGTACGGCTAAAGTGCCTAGTGAAAGTGACATGTGTCACTTTAGCTTGGCACTATCGCTGAGAATATAAAACTCTCGGTACGTGTGACGCGAGAGTGCCTAGCGAAAGTGACATATGTCAATTTAGCCAGGCACTATCGCGGAGCGGGTCTGGAGGTTAAAAATCCGATTTTTGGGGGTTTTCTTCATTTCATCATATCTCCTTCACCATAACTCCGTTTGAGACGATTATTTTTTCTATGGATTAATATTTGAGAGATTTTCAAGGTTATATTGTTAGTTTTGGGAAGATTCAAGAGTATTAGGTGGTGGATTGGAAGCAACTGTCAAGAGCTCATCATCATCATCACCTCCACCTTCAAGAAATTTGTGGTTTTCTAGGTTTTCACCAAAACCTAAGTGGTAAGTTTATCCTTTCCATTTCTAAACCTTATTAGGTGATATAAATGATTCACTGATGATTTCCTAGTGTTTGGTTTCTCTAATTTCGGTTTGGAAGATTTTGGAGGATTTAGGTAAAAAATTAGGGTTTTGGCCAAAATGGAGATTTTGATGTAAAATGATTGGGGAAATATTCTAAAAGATTGAATACATATATTTATGATTGAAATTTGTGGATCTAGGTTTTGTAAGGATTTTGCTCATGGATTCAGATTTCTTCAAAAAAAGCTCAAGTTGGGGTAAAATCTAGATTTAACCTAAATCTAGCAAGGTGAGTTCAAGTTGATTTGTGAAAACGTTGTACATGCCAAAATGTCCATTTTAAAGTATTTATGTGTTTTACATGAAATTTTCAATTGTTGAGTTTTTGGTAACTTTTGATTATTTGAAGTGTTTAGCTTATTAAACTTTGTAAAGCACCCACATTTGGGATTTTTGGGCATTTTGATAAATGTGTCATAAATGATTGTGTTTTGATGATTTATTGCATAAATAGATATTTGGTCAAAAATGCGCTTTTCAGTGTTTGTTGGAAATATGCATCATTTATGTAATGGGACGTTTCGAAGGTATGAATGTGTGAGTCCTTTGATTTTGATCCTTCCCGACCTTGGGAACATTTTGGAAATGGTAAACCTTTAAATTTTGGGCCGAATGCCAATTGTGATTTGGGAGACAAAGATTTTTGGGAAAATATGTATTTTGGTTTATGGAACCCTGTTGGCTCATGTATTTTAGCCAAACGTTTATATTGCATTTGGGGGCTTGGTTTACACTTAGATAAGTCTTTGGAACATTTGTTCAATTTTAATAGCTCACTATAGAGCTTTGGTTACGATTTGTATCGTTGCATCTTATTTGAGAATTACATGTTTTGCATGTGCTAGTTTATTCATTTGGAGTCATGTAAGGTTTTAGGCTGTAATGCAAATGGATCCATAGGCATAAGAGTCAATTTGAGTGGGATAAATATCCCCGTTTTGTAACTTGAAATAGGCATGGGGTCTTCTGACCAATAATTGCAATTTTCTTGTGAACGAGCTTAACTGGGATGTTTTGGAATTCCAAGGTATAGACCCAGAGGGGTTGAACTTGATGAGTGCATGAAGATTTCCAAGGTACAGACCTAGAGGGGTTGAACTTGATGATTATCCAAGCAATAGACATGGAGTTGTTGAGGTTGTTGGTTTGTTAGCTATAGACCTGGAAAGGTTGATGTTAACGAGTGTTTTATCCCTAAGTGACGCTCATATAACATTGATAAGTGGCCTAACTTTGTGTGCCCGCCACATTCGATGGAATTCGGGTCTCCCCCGTCACCGAAAGGTGTTGTTTTGGGTATTGAATTTTATTATCCATGTTTTCGGTGATGTTTGGCATATATATATGGATCTTATCTGTTAAGTCAAAATATTGTATCCAAGATTTAATTAGAAAAGTCAAACTGTAAAAGTCAACAATGTCAAAGTCTTGTAAAAGTCAAAGATGTTTAGTTTTCTTAATCATTAAGTTTTAGTTTAGAGTGTGGGTATAAATAGGGATTAGACTTTGTATTTTCCTTAAGAACTTTATTGTAAAAAAATCAGATACGTGAGATTTGTGATTAAAGACTTTCAAGATCTACTTTCTCTCTCTACTCTCTCTCTAGTTCTTGATCTCTGTTAATCATTATTGAGAAGATTGCTTGATAAGATTTGGGATTTGTCATTCATAATTGGTATCAGAGCCATACCAAACCAATTCAGATTATTTTAGATCATCTTTTTGAATTGATTTCTGGAAATTTTTGATCAAAATCTGAATTTTTTCAAGAACTCAAGAACACAGATCGTATTTTCTGGAAAATGAACTTTTGATCGAATTCGATTTTTGATTGATTTTTGGATTAGGTGTGATCGTCAATTGTTTTAGAATGATTCTTGTTTAGATTCGATCACAAATCTTTCACTAAATCGGATTCAATTTTTGAATTTTTGGAATTTTTCTTGAAAATGAACTAGATCACTGGTTTAATCATTTAGTTTGATTTGTTGTTGTAAATCAGAAATTGTTCTTAGATATGTGTTTTATATTGAGTTTCGATTGTATTGATGTAAATTTTGAGAATGAATTTTGCAGGTTTGAACGAATTTAATTCAATTCATGAAGTCAAATTGAAGAACACACCACAGTGTTGAAATTCATTCCAATTGAAACAGTCTGCGTGTTTCAATTTTTAACTAATCTGTGATTTGTGTTTCCAATTGATTTGCAGATTCAAATTGTTGAATTTGTGGCCCACGTTTTTCTTGATGAATTGATGGAATGCTCAATTATGTTTGGATAATCAAATTTAGTGGGTGGTGGAATCTTTTGATAATTGTTAATGGCCGACAGATTGTTTAATATGTTTCAATTCCAAGTTTGGTGAAATTTGTGGTTGGAGTTTTTTTAATATTAGTGGTACGGTGCTAGTATTTTTTTTAATTGCAATTTGAATTCGAAGGAAGAACACTGCCATTAAAGTTGCAGGTCACACTTTTCGAAGGAAGAACATCAGGTTAACAGGTCTTCAATTTCAAGGTTTGCGCTAATCATTTCTCACGCAAAGTTCGTGTTTGCGCCACTGCTATAAACAGGTTTGCGTTTCAGCTTATTCACGCAAAGCAAAACTTTGTGTTTCGGTCGACTCAGGCAAACCTTCTCACGCAAATTGTCAAGCATACCTCACGCAAACCTAATTGTGATTGGATGAAATAGATGAGTGATTTGGTGGTCTTCAAATGAAAAATAATCGATGAAAGTGATTGGACCGAGAAATCATTAATAGTTCGGTGAATTCAATTTCAATTCGATGAAAAACTATTGCAAATCGGTGGTGCAGTGTTTGACAGATTCAAGATAGCATTCGGTGGAGAATTGTTTGTAAACGTGCTGACACGCAAACCACAGATGGCTGGAAATTAATTGAATCGGTTGCTGTATCAATGTGATTGGACCATAATTTTGTTTTAATTGTTTGGCAGATTTGAGATTGGCTAACAAAGGATTATGGGGCGGTGCTGTAGAATTAAAATGGCTGCACAGTTTGGTGGTAATTGAAAATTTGTGGTGAATTGGAATCAAATCAGTGACTGTAGCGGAATAAATTTTTTGCAGTAATTGTTAGCTTTGCGTTTTAGGCATCTTACGCAAACTTAGTTTTGCGTTTTAGGCATCTTACGCAAACATAGCTTTGCGTTTTAGGCATCTCACGCAAACCACAGGTGGATGCAGATTTGTTCTTTCAATGTGATTGAATGATTTTAATAAATGGAGCGGTGGATGTAAGGATCATATTTTAGTGGGTCGGTGTTTGAATTCTGATTTTATAAGTTCAAGATTGTGCAGTTTTTAACAGTTTGTGCAGATTGTAATCTGCAGATTATGCAGTTTGCGCTATAGCCATCTCACGAGAATTGTACTTTGCGGCATACTTTGTTTTGTTTTGCGTCACTCTTTGTTCATGCAAAATTCAGTCTTGAGTCACCAAGTGTTCAAATTTTAAATTTTGTGCAAGATTTCAATTGATCTGATTTTCAATTTTTTTATGTTTTGCAGGTTTTGAATATATTTGATCTGAAAGTTTCAAGTATCAGTCTGAGAATTCCAAAGATCTATAATTCAAGTGCTTTGAGAATTTCAGAATTTATTTTGTAGTGCTGATCTGATTTTGACTTTTGTTTGTCCCTGAATCTAGTTTCTATATGCAATTAATCAAACAAAACAAGATTTCAAACAAATTACCTGTTTGATTTCAATCCAATTCAATAATTACAAGATTCTCTCTCTAGAACTCTCTCTCTCTCTCTCTACAGATCCCTCTCTAACGAATTCTCTCTCTCTCAGATTCTCAATCAGACAACTTGTTACTACAACTAAAAACAGAAATACAAGGTATTTATACCTACAACTAAAACACAAAGAAATTAAAAACAAATACTTTGACTTTTATTACAAATAGACTTTGACTTTGATGAGTGTTGACTTTCTCAGCTTTGACTTCTTACACTTTGACCTTCAGTCTTCTTGATCTTGTATCCAACAGATTTATGCTCTAACAATCTCCCCCTTTGGATTCAAGATCACTGTTGAAAGATCTAGCAATTCAGTCTTCACTTTTAAGCTCTGTCAGTACAATCTCCCCTTTTTCTTTAAAGACATTCTTTCCAAAACTGTCTTCAAACTATTAACAATCTCCTCAAAACTTTCACAAAACACTTTCAGACTTTGGAAAGAAATTTTCTTCGAAATCAGCTCGAATTGCTTTAGCAAAAAAATCTTCAAAGAAAATTTCCTCAAATCTTCATAAATTCTTTGATCTTCTTCAAATCTTTACTTTGAACTTTTCTGACTTGGACATTTCTGAAAATCATCTCTCAAAACTTTATCATTTCTTGATACCATCTCCCCCTTTTTGATGATTTGAGCATCTATATCATCAAAACTTTCAGCAAGAAATGTCATTGACCATTCTGATCTGTCCAAGAGCCTCTGATTCTGTGATCCATAACCAAGTATTCATCTAGATCTTTGCAAATCTAGACAAAATAAGAACATGTAACCCCTGAATCAACAAATGAATCAGTTAAGATGCCTGTCAGTAATACGAAGTCACTGTGTATAACAAATACACAATATAAAGGAGCTTTTGTGATGTTCACTCCCCCAAGGCTTCCATCCAATCATCGAAACACCACAAAGGCAATTTCTATGAATGTTATGACAAAGAAACAAATTCTTTGTGTGTTCGTGCATGTGTAGAAAGAATTAAGCACGAATAATTGCTTTTTAAGGCTCAACATAGTGTAAACCACTGAGACAACAGTAGATAAACACAGACTCAATGTGCATGATTGAAGTGCGAAGGTGGGGAAGACTTCCTTCTTTTTCAATATCCAGATTTTCCAAATGAAAACCAGATAGATAATATGCTGCATCCCCTTGAAAATGTGAAACATTCTCTTTTTGAGAAGAAAATGAGTGGTTGGTGGGGTATTTAGCAAGAGTTGGCATGGGCTATTTGCGTGTTTCAATAACGTTCACTAAAGAATTGTGAAACGCTAGTAATGTGGTTGCCCGGCTCAGAAAGTAGTTGGTGCAGAGTTTAATATTCTTTTACTCTGTTCTCACACCCTCTTTCTTTTGATCATTAAGCTCACTACTAACCAAACTCTCCTTTACATTTTACCTCATCACACCCACACTCATTTCTTTTAGACTCCTCACACTCAATCTCTATAGATTAACTTCTTGGGTAGAAATCACTGGTTAACGTGATTTCATAGAAGTTCAGTTAATTCCTAGCACAAAGAACCCATATAATCCTATGAAAGCATAAAGTTGCTCAAATGGTTTAACTTTATCAGTAAAAGCTCATATACAAATGTCAGACGAATGTATGCTCATAAAATATAATCATGAAGATTTGAGCATTTTTAGACATTGAAGTATTTTCAAACAAGTATACTGAATGAATGAACATGAATGCAAAAAACTTGTTTGAAAATCTAACATTGTATGAAAATGATCAGAAATGAAATGATATAGGAATTAAGGCTTATAGTAAAAAATAACGGATATTGTCTATACGAAACAAAATATAGACACTCCTGAAATGACGTTTCGAAATGAAATAACGCTTAAAATTCATTGAAGTACAAGCGGGGTGTCTTACCATCGAAAATATGTTTCAATATGAGACATGGCAAGAACAATTTGATCAAAAATTAAACCGATGTGTGTGAATACTTGAAAGTATGTAGAAAAGACAATACGCAAGTATTTATCTTTGGAAACACACGGTTTGTTTATCAATTAAGCACAAAAATAAAATGAAAACATTTAAAATCACACTTCCAAATTATAAAATCTGTTTAAGAATCGGGAAGTGGTTTGAACATTTCAGAACATGTTTTCTATATCTGAAAGTTGTCCTTCTTTCAGATATATTTGAGATTAAGATAAAAAATTTACCTTTTCACGCAATCTTAAATCTCATGAAGTCAAGCTGAAGCCATTAAGATATGATCTTGTCAGCTTCTCTCATCCTGCAAAAAGCTCAAAGTCTAGACAAAGCAACTTTATTCACAAATTTATTTGAATGTAAAAGACATAAAGCAATAAAACGATTAAAGTACGAGTTCTGATTTGAAATAATCAGAAATCATAGTCTTACTCCTTTTGATATTATATGCTCCCCCTAAAATCATGCATCACAAAAATTTTGTCAGTGAAGTAAAATGCAGAAATTAGTTATGCTCCCGCTCAAAATAATGTAGATCACCTTTAATCTTCTCTTACTCCTCCTCAGATCATGAGTAAAAAATTAAAGTGCAGATATCTTTCAGACATATAAATAAAGAAAATGATGAAAAGTAACAATACGTAACTCTATTAGGTAACAACCGATTATGTCTTAAGATTTAACATACCAAGCTTAGAAACAAGAAAATTAAATCTCTTTTCATCTAATGGTTTGGTAAATAAATCTGCAAGCTGATAATCTGTTTTTACAAAATAAAGTTCAATTGTTCCTTTATCGACATTATCTTTTATAAAATGATACTTGACGTCAATGTGTTTGGTTTTCGTATGCTGAACAGGATTAGCAGATATTGCGATTGCACTCTTCGAGTCACAATAGATTGGAATTTTGTCAAACTTGAATCCATAGTCTCGTAGCTGTGTTCGCATCCACAAGACTTGAGAGCAGCAACTGGCAGCAGCTACATACTCTGCTTCAGCAGTCGATATGGAAACACATAAATGTTTCTTTGATGCCCAGCTAACGAGCTTGTCTCCAAGAAATTGAATGTGACCTGAAGTACTCTTTCTGTCCAACATGCAACTTGCATGATCTGCATCAGAATAGGCAGTCAGTTGAAACCCAGTATCCTTAGGATACCACAGACCAAGATCTGCAGTCCCCTTCAGATACCTAAAAATCCGTTTGACAACAGCCAAATGGGATTCTTTGGGAGCAACCTGATATCTAGAACATAAACATGTGGAAAACATAATAGCTGGTCTACTAGATGTAAGATACATTAACGATCCTATCGTACCTCTATAAGTTCTAACATCAACACTTTTACCCGAAGGATCAGTGCTAATTTTAGTACCTGGTGCCATCGGGGTTCCAATTAGTTTACAATTTTCCATATTGAACTTCCGAAGAATATCCAAAATGTACTTAGATTGGTTAATGAAAATTCCCGTAGAAAACTATTTAACTTGTAATCCGAGAAAGAAATTCATCTCTCCCATCATACTCATTTGAAAACGTGACACCATGAGATTAGAAAAGTTTTTGCAATATTTAGGATTAGTAGAACCAAATATTATATCATCAACATAAATCTGAATAAGAATAATATCAGCTGTTTCCTTTTTGATGAATAAAGTGGTATCAACCTTACCTTTAGAAAAACCGGACTTGACCAAAAATTTAGATAAAACGTCATGCCATGCTCGAGGGGCTTGTTTTAAACCATACAGGGCTTTGTACAACATGTAGACGTGATCTGGCTTCTCTGGATTGACGAACCCTTCTGGTTAAGACACGTATACTTCCTCCTTAAGAATACCATTCAGAAAGGCTGTTTTCACATCCATCTGAAAGACTGTGAAATTCTTATGAGCTGCGTAGGCTAGAAACATGCGTATTGCCTCTATACGCGCTACAAGAGCATATGTCTCATTGTAGTCTATGCCTTCCTCTTGTCGGTAACCTTTGGCAACAAGTATAGCTTTGTTCCTTATGAAGATACCATCTTCATCCTTTTTATTCTTGAATACCCATTTAGTGCCAATCATGGATTTACTTTCCGGTTTTGGAACTAATCTCCAGACCTTCAGGGCTTCAAACTGATTTAATTCTTCTTGCATAGCAGATACCCAATCCGAATCAGCTAAAGCCTCTGATACTCGCGTAGGCTCTATCTTGCTGAGGAATGAGTTATGCATACATTGATTAAGAGTCGCTGACCTAGTTTGTACAGGGTTGTTAAGATCTCCAATTACTTGATGTAAAGGATGCTCTTTGGTCCAGCAATGCTCATGAGGTAGTGGAGTAGATGAAGTTTGAACATGATCATCATCTATAAATCCACTATCAGGCTCTTCAGTTTGAATAATATGAGGGGGGTTTGCAGTTGAAGTTTCAGGTGCAGAAACATCAGTTGGAACATCAGATTCTGGCTGTTGAGTAGACATGATATCACATCCAACTGAAACAGTTACTTCTGGCTTATCAGTTACTTGTGTATCTTCAACTGTAGGAGTAGTTGATGGAATGTGAGTTTCTGACTGAACGGGGGATACAAGTTAAGTTATAACTTCTGAAGTGACTGGATGATTGCAACTTGTGTCTTTAGACTTGTCAGTCACAGCAGATTTAGATACATTAGATCCTAGAAACTCATCATAAAAGAATTCAAATAACAAATCTAAATCAAGTAAATGTGAAATAGAAGTAGAAGCGTTATTCGAATTATTCGCTGTAGAAGCAGGTTCTGGACTGATCTGCCCAGAAGCTAATACTCCAGTGATCAAGGGTTCTGAACTGAGTTGTTCAGAAGCCATTTCTTCATCGAATGTTACATTAACGCTCTCGACAAATGTCTTTGACTTCTTCAGATAAACACGGTATGCTGCAGATGTGGAAGAATAACCAATGAAGATGCCCTCGTCCACCTTAGCACTGAATTTATTCAGACTCTCTCTGTCGTTAAGCACAAAACATTTACACCCAAATATGTGAAAATACTTGATTGTTGGTGTTCTGTTATTGATCAACTCATATGGAGTCTTTTGAAAACGGCGGTGTATTATGGACCGATTTTGAGTATGACATGCAGTCGACACAACTTCTGCCCACAAAAATAGAGGTAGATCGGATTGGATGAGCATAGTACGAGCGGCCTCGACTAGCGTTCGATTTCGCCTTTCGACTACTCCATTTTGTTCAGGCGTACGAGCAGCAGAGTACTGATGTGATATCCCGACCGATTCGAGATATTCTTCAACTATCTTGTTTTTGAACTCTGTGCCGTTGTCCGTTCGAAGAAACTTGACTTGTCGTTGCATATTCACCTGGGTCGTTTTTAAGAAAGTAATGAGAACTTCGGGCGTCTCATCTTTTGATCGAAGAAATTTGACCCATGTGTATCTTGAGTAATCGTCCACAATCACCAACACGTATTTCTTTCCACCCAAACTCTGAGTTCTCATTGGACCACACAAATTCATATGTAACAATTCTAACGGAGAACTAGTGCTTGGTTCAGGCTTCGGTTTATGCGGAGCTCTTTTCATCTTACCCTTCTCACATTCAGCACATAAGTGTTCTTTCTCGTATTTCAACTCAGGAAGTCCTTTTACCAATTTCCCACTAACCAGCTTGTTGATATAACGAAAGTTCAGGTGTGATAAACGTCTGTGCCAGAGCCAACTTTGCTGCATTGAAGCTTTTGTCATTAAACATACCTGATTGTCAATCTGAACTTTGGACAAGTTGATGGTATAGAGGTTTGTCTTTCGATGTCCACCTAAGAGTTCTGTGCCGTCTTCAGTACGAACCGAGCAACTCTTAGATTTGAAGTTGACCTCTAACCCTTTATCGCAGAATTGACCAATGCTAAATAAGTTGTGCCCCAACCCTTCGACATAACTCACCTTACTTATCGTTATGTTGTCTTGAATGATGTCACCATATCCTAAGATTGGTGAAAGCTGATCGTTTCCAAATCTGACATTTCCACTGAATTTCTCTGTATAATTAGACAATAAAGCTTTTTGCGCAGTCATATGCTTGGAACATCCACTGTCCAAGTACCACATATGTCGGGTCTGCAAGAGAAATCAGGAAACAATAGATTTAGGTACCTATTTAAAAACGGGTCCTAACAGATTAGTCTAAGATTTTGGTATCCATTTAAATATGGACCCTCATTTTCTTTGAAAACTTTTAAAAACATTTGACCTTGAAGAATAAACATGATAAGATCCAAACCAATTAGAAGAATTATGAGAATAAGCAAAATCATTTCTCCGATAATGATAAGATTTAGTAGTAATAGGAGATAATTGAATCAATTACTTTATTGAATAACGCTTGTAAGAAGTTACAAGGTTTTGTTTATGAGAAGCATATTGACCAACTACATCAGAATCACTACTATCAGATCTAGTACAAGAATTATCAGAAACTGATTCAGTTATCTCATCATCCTTCCTTTTTGGTCGCCATTCGGTTCTCGCTTTCGACCTTTTCTTCCTTATATCTGAAACAAAAGATTTAGATTTATTAGGAAAATCAGATTTCTGAGATTGATTTTTCTTACGTTTACCAGTGTTATTCTTGTTCTGTGAATGTTGTTTCTTATGTTTCTTACCATTAGCATAGTAATCAGCATTCCCAGAAACTGATTCACCAACCTTAGTTGATGATTCACCTTTCTCATGTATACTTGGTAAAACTTATCCATTTATGATAAAAGTAGAATGATTCGGAAGTTGAGCAGTAAAGTCAAACATATCAATTTCCTTGATACACCCTTCATCAGAATTTAGAAAATCATTTGCAGACTCAAATAGATCATCAAAATCAGTCTTAGAAGTTTGAGGTACTTTTGAAGATGTAGAACACACTTTAGATTTGCAAATAAAATATGTATTCTTTAATACTGTAGAAAATACATTTTGTGTTAGATAACTCAAAATTCTTTCATCAGATAAAATATTTTCTAACTCAATTATTTTGCTCTCTAAGACAAGTGGAGGTACATAAATTTTGGCTTGAACAGGTTTTGCCTCCATATCAGTCGAAGAATAACTAGCAAAATAATCAGTTGAAAGAAATTTTGGTGTTTTAAAAAGATAACTATCATTCAGTCTTTCATAACAGAATGGTAGTTGCATTTTCTTTAAATTCATTCTTTTCTAATCTTCTTTTTCCTCAACTTCTTTTCATGCTTTGGTGATAAATTTGGGTTTCAAATGAGGATATTCATCAGCCGCATACATATAATTTGCATTATATAGACCTGGCTGTTTTCTGATAGCTTTTTCTAAGTAATGAGGATTATCAAATCCTAATCCCCATTTTTCTTTAAAATCAGCATCTTCATCAGGTGTATTCAAAAAAATAGTTTGATCTGTTTGGCCTCTAAGATATAATTTTGCTTCCAAACCATTTACCTTTTTCTCTAGAGTCTTGTTCTCAACCTGCAGTTTAAATGATTTTAGAACACATTCTTGTTTTTCAGAATCAGATTTAAACAATTGTTTTTGCAATTCAGAAATCTTACTTTCAAAACAATCTTTTTCATTTTGAAAAACAGAAGCAAATTTGCGTAAAGAATCAATTAAATCTTTGTTCTCAATAACTGACGTGTTGAGCTCAAAGACCTTTTCATTTCTCCTAGCAACTCTGTCTTTTTCCTTTTTCAATTTATTTTGAAGATCTTGAATTTCGACCCTCATGGCTTCCATTTTGGTCATGAAATCATTTTCAGTTAAGTTCATTACCTCATAAGCAGTCTCATCATCTGAATCATCATCTTTCACTTCTTTTCCCATCAAGCATAGATGAGCAGTCTCTTCTTGTTCTTCCTCATCAGAATGATCCAACCAATATTCATCTTCAGCCATTAATGCCTTGCCAGCTTCTTGTTGTTTGGCCAAGAGCAATTTGTTTTGATAATATTCTGAGTTGCGAACCTTTGGCTTCCGACATTCTTTTGCATAATGTCCGAACTTGCCACAGTTGTAGCATTTGATCAGATCATTAGCCATCTTCTTTTCAGTACTTGTGTAATCATTTACATACTTCTTCTTTTCTTCTGGCTTTTTCTCAATCATTCTATTTCCTTCCACTCTTTCTCTATGCTCGTGGTTCTTTGAGCTTGATGAAGAATATCTCTGAGAATTGGATCCCGGCTTCTTGTAGAACTTCTTTTGGAAAGCACGGGTTAACAGTAGCATAGCCTGCTTGAGACTTTCTCCATCATCTCCATCAGATTCAGACTCTGATTCAGAACTAAATACCACTGTCTTCTTCTTATTCTTCTTCTCTTTCTTTTCTTTCTTTTCTTTCTTTTTCTCTCCAGCCACTAATGCTATAGGATCAACAGCTTTCTCAACTTTCTTTTTCTCAGCTCTTTTCTCTTCTACCTCTTCTTCATTCTGTCGTAGAGTCTCATAGACTTCATGTAGAGGTATTTCGCTCAAATCCTTCATTTGTTTCATCCTTCGCGTGTGCTCTTTCCATTCAGGTTGCAATATGCTGAGAAACTTTACATTGTTCTCAATCTGTTGCTTGTTGACCTTGTTCTTGGAAAGCTCATTCAGAAGCAGCACAAACCTATCATAGGTTTCCTCCAAGCTTTCATTTTCTTTTGCTCTAAATTCTTCATAGTTGTTTATGCAGTTAGCTACCTTCATTTGGTTTCCAACTCTAGAACCCAATATCATTTTTCTTAATTGATCCCACATTGATTTGGCAGTTTCATTGTAGCTATCCATTTTCACATATATCTCATTTGTCATGCTTTGTAAAAGCAAAGATCTGGCTTGTTTATCAGCATCAAACCTTTTCTTCTGTTCATCAGAAAAACTAGCATACTTTTTATCCACTCTCCTTGTTCTCGGAGCTCCATCTGAATCATTACCACCAGCAGGAATCTCCTCAGTAGGTTTCTTCATTGGGCCTTCTGTGATAGATTTCAGAATGTTCTCTCCATTTGATTGTCTATCAACAAAGTCCAAAAATCTATCTCTCCATTGTTCATATTCTCCTTTGAACAGCACCGGAGGCTTGACATCAGTTCCAATTGAGAGAGCGTCTCTGGAAGTCATCCTGTTTTTACCTGTTTTGAAAAATATGCAATAAGAAACTAGAACTGATCGTTAGTCCAAAATATGAAATCACAAAAATACAAGAAATCTTGAAATAGAAATTCAGGAATTTTCATCACAATCAGAAATTTGTCCCCCTCCGCAGACTTAGCACGGGGGTCCCGCTACCCGGTTAGCGGGTGGGATCAAGGGGCAACGCCCTTGTGGGGTCGAGGGGCAGAGCCCCTAGAGAAAAAAAATTCACTATTAAAGGGCATATTACAATTTTGAAAAATTCTCAGAAAATATTCTAAGTATGGAAACACGCAGATCACTATGAAAATTTGAAACTCGCAGATCACTATTCACTGAGAAACACGCAGATCACTATGAAAATTTGAAACTCGCAGATCACTATTCACTGAGAAACATGCAGACGCCTAAACTCGCAAACCACTGTTCAAATAGAACTCGCAGACTTAAGCTTGCGCGTTTGTGAAACTCGCACGCAAAGACTTGTGCGTTTTGAAAAACTCGCTAGTCGCTGAAACTCGCAAGTCGTTGAAACTCGCAAGATACTATTCACTGATAAACACGCAGATAGAGACGTGCGCGTTTGAGAAACTCGCTAGTCACTACTAGCGCGTTTTGATAAAACTCGCAGATCACTGTTCCTGCTGAAACTCGCACCCTTCGATTAGCGCGTTTGTAGAACTCGCAAGTGTCTACTTGCGCGTTTCAACACTTAGAAACTTTTTCCCAAATTTCAAACTCGCAGACTTAGATCTGCGCGTTTCTAGAACTCGCAGATAACACCTTGCGCGTTTGAGACCAAAATCTTCAACTTGCGCGTTCTTGCGGATGAACTTGCGCGTTTCACAGATCTTGCGCGTTCTTGAAGTTTTTCGAACAAAAACTTGATTTTCACTTCAAATTCGATTCAAATCTCCACCAAATGATCTGAAACTTTGCAGATTTCCTCTAAATCATGATTCGAACCGATTACAATGCAAAGATTACAAATCAAAATAACAAAAGTACAAGATTGATCTATGTAACAGTGCTCTAAAAACTCGTGACATAAACTCAATAAAATCCAAAAATTCGTCAAAGTTACAGTGCATTTCGTGAAATTATCTATACAAACTCAATCTATTACATTCATCGATCACTAATAAACCAATTACAACTCAAAATTCACACTAAAACTCAAAAACGAATCTGATTTTGAATAACACAGTGTCGAACCAAACTTTTTCCAATTCTTGATCTGATTTCACTTTTGGATCTGCTCTCATACCAATTGTTTGTCCCTGAATCTAGTTTCTATATGCAATTAATCAAACAAAACAAGATTTCAAACAAATTACCTGTTTGATTTCAATCCAATTCAACAATTACAAGATTCTCTATCTAGAACTCACTCTCTCTCTCTTTACAGATCTCTCTCTAACGAATTCTCTCTCTCTCAGATTCTCAATCAGACAACTTGTTACTACAACTAAAAACAGAAATACAAGGTATTTATACCTACAACTAAAACACAAAGAAATTAAAAACAAATACTTTGACTTTTATTACAAATAGACTTTGACTTTGATGAGTGTTGACTTTCTCAGCTTTGACTTCTTACACTTTGACCTTCAGTCTTCTTGATCTTGTATCCAACAGATTTATGCTCTAACAACTTTCGGTCAAAATTTCTGAATTGTTTGGGAACGATCAATTTTTTATCAAGCTGTTTTCTCATTCAAGATGTCAATTTTGTACAAGTCTGAGATATCTGTTATTGAAGCTGAACGAAATGATCTGAAAATTAAAAATTCAGAATATCTCAAAAGGATTCAGGAGTTGCAACTTAAATTGTTCAACTGTGTTAAAACTCCTGAATGTATAAAGTGTACTGATAATATTTCTAAATTTTCAGGTATAGTCTATGAGAAGGAAAAAGAGATAAAAGAGAAAGAGAGAGAGATTATAAATCTTCAAAGCCAACTGAAGACAACAGAACAGAAATCACCTGTGCTACAAGCAGAATCAGTTGAGCTTCAAAACAAGTTGAAGGCTTTCAAAGAGGATATGTCTGTTTTGGAATCTGAGAATGCTGAACTTAGAAAGAATATATCTGGCTTGGAACAACAACTTGCTGAAGATAAAGCTCATTTTGAGAGTGAAAAGAAAAAAAATTCAAAGAAGTTCTCAGATTTCTCTAAGAAGTGTTATGAAGAAAAGAAGTCAGTGGATCTTAACTGCATAAAACTTTCTCAACAAATTTCTGATTTTGAGACAGTCCTTATTTTGGAAAGAGAGAAGTTTGCTAAAGAAAAGAAGGCCATAGAACAGAAGAATGTGGTTTTCTTTAAGGAACTATCCGTCCAGAGAAATGATTCAGAAAAAAGGTTTGAAGAAGAGAGATCCATCTTTGAGACTGAAATAAAAAGACTGACTTCAAAGTTATCTGAACTATCTGTTAATGCGCTGAAAGAGCAACAAACGAAGTCTGAGTTCTCGAAGAAGATTGACCAACTTGTGAAAGAAAGAGATAACTTCGTTTCAAAGATCAAAGAACTTGAAAAATCTGCCTCAAGTTCCAATCAGAAATCTGTCTCTTCACAAAGGTCAGTTAAATTTTTTGATCAGATTCGTCGATCTAACATATTCTATGATCAATATTTAGATGGTTCAGATACATTTTTAAGGAGAAGAAGTTTCAATAAAGAGAAACTGATGTGGCAGAAGAAACCAGTTAAAGACAAGGAAGATGAGCAGAAAGGAAACACATCGTGTGTACATGTACATCAAGCAAAGAAGAACAAAGAGCATAAAAGTAAACCTGATCATATCTACTCAAGAGATCAATTATACAGGTTTTCAGGTAAGAAATATTATTGTTCTTACTATTGTACACATGATCATATTCACAAAACAAGTGATCATTACTGGTATGGTTCTTACTCTATAACCCCCACAAGAACTGCAACTAACATTCATGGACCCAAATACCAGTGGGTACCAAAGCCGAAAATTGATTCTGTGTTGCAGGCACCACAAGTCAAGGGGGAATAAAAGAACAATGACTTTTGAACACAACAATTCAAAACCCGGACTTCAATGTCAAGATTATGGCTCTTGAATAACACAGTGTAAGACGCACCTCAATGTCAAGATTATGGCTTCTAAGCACATCAGCTTAGGACCCGTACCTCAACGATTAAAGACCTTTACTCCTGTCATGATATGAGGATTGTACTTCAATACTCAAATGAGGAAATCAACCATCAAGGGGGAGTACTTTCTTTTCTGAAATATGCATTAGAGAGATATGACGGACTACATTCCCGAAGGAATTGTAGATCTCTATCCTGTACTTTTTCACTGATAAATCTTACTTATATGACGGACTACATTCCAGAAGGAATTGTGGATCTCTATCTTGTTTTCATTGATAAATCTACTGTTGCATAATTTATAGGGGGAGTACAGGTCATGGCTTCTGATCACATGACAGACCAGGACCCGTTCTTCAATGTTCAAACCTGGATATTTTGCAAATATTCAGGGGGAGCTTAAAAGACTTAAATCATTTTATCATGATTTGAGGGTGAGCTTAAAGGTAAATATCTTCTGATCCTAGATCTCTGATTGTTTGAAAGAAGAACAACTTTCAAGCATGAAAAACAGTTTCTTAAATGTTCAAACCACTTCTGGTTCTCAAAAGATTTTATGAATTTAGAAGTGTGATTTTAAATGTTTTTCAATTTTGAGCTTTAATGTTTAACTGACCGTGTGTTTCTCAAGATCAATACTTGCGTATTATCTTATCCATATACTGTAAAGTATTCACACACACCGGTTCAGTACTCCATTTGAATGTGCTATTACCATGTCTCATAACGAACCAATTTTTCGATGGTAATACCCTCGTTTGAAATTTCAAAGTTGTTGAGCATCATTCATCTTTTTCATATTTGTGCTTTCATTTATAAATTGTTTATATTCGTTCATATAAATAAAATATCAAGTTCTTTGATACCCTAACCATTTTATTTGATCTGCTTGATACATTGTCAGATTCTCAAAACAATTCTTTTGATTTCATTTCATTCATTCAATATCTTTGTTTTGAGAAATCTTCAAAGTTAAATTGCTCAAATCTCATGAGCATACATTTTTGACAATGTTTTCATATTTGTGCTTCATTGTTCATGTTAAACTGTTGAACAAATATTTTTTTTAGGACTTACATGGGATTCATGTGTGAGCTTAAATAGAACTTCCATAGATTCACGTAACCAGTGTTTCCTACCCCGGAAGTTATCCTTGAGTGATTGAGGGGTGAGGGGTCAAAATCAAAGAGTGGGGGAGATAACTCATCCGGTTGAGTTTTTCTCAGTGTGTGGAGCGGAAAAATGGAAATGAGAGTTTGGTTAGAAGTGAGATTTAATGTTAAAAAGAAAGAGGGTATGAGAACAGAGTTAAAATAATATCAGAACTCTGCACCAACTTCTTTCTGAGTCGGGCAGCCACATCTACTGATTGGTTCACATTCTTTGGTGACCATCATTGAAATAGGTAGTGAGCCCATGCCAATTCTTGCTATTACCCCACCAACCACTCGTTTCTTTCTTGAAAAAGAAATGTTTCATTTTCTTGGGGAAGCAGCACATCTGCTATCTGATCTTCACTCGGAAGATTTAGATATTGAAAAAGAAGGAAAGTTGCCCCACCTTCGCACCTCTTTCATGCACATTGAGTCCGTGTAAAATCTGTTGCTGTCTCAACAGTTTACACAATTTGAGCCTTATGAAACACAATCATTGTGCTAAATTCTTTCATACACAAGCACAAGCACACAGAAAATTTGTTTTTCTGTCAGAACATTCATAGATAAACCTTGTGTTTTTCAATGATTGAATGGAAGTCCTGGGGAGTCATCATCAAACCAGCTCCTTCAATTGTACATTCGTTGTACACAGTAACTTTGTGTTACTGAAAGGCATTCCTAACTGTTTCATTTGTTGAATCAGGGTTATCACGATCATTTTATCTGAATTTGAAAAGATTCGGTATATACAGTTCATGATTCAGCCATTCAGATCAAAGGGCGGCAACAGTCAAATTATCATAAAAAAGGGAGATTGTTATTCAAATACAAAGGGGGTGATCAAAGACTGTGTCGAAATTGAAGATGTTTTGATGATCATGATGCTCACAATCATAAAAAAGGGGGAGACATTTACAAAGATTTAATTTCAATGTTATGAAGAGTTGTCAAAGTGAAAAGACTTGTGAAGAAATTCTGAGAGTTCAAAAGTCAATTCAAAATGCTTCCGCTATTTCAAAGTCAAAAGATTCTGAAGAAAGATTGTTCAAAGATAAATCAAGATGATTTGTGAAAGTTTGTTTCTATGAAGACAGTCAAGAGATCAATGTGATGAAGATATAGTTTTGGAATATTTCTCTGAGATGAAAGAAGTTTCAAAGGTGTTTCAAGAATTCTGTTTCGTGTTCAAGACATGTTGACTTTCAAAGCTTCAAAGAATGAAAAAGACTTTTCAAGATTATTCAAAGACTGAAAGTGTTTCAAAGTTCAATGTTGTCAGAGACAAAAGCTGAAGACTAGTGTCAAATTTTTATTAAATCTTGAATACAAAGGGGGAGATTGTTAAGTCAAAATATTGTATCCAAGATTTAATTAGAAAAGTCAAACTGTAAAAGTCAACAATGTCAAAGTCTTGTAAAAGTCAAAGATGTTTAGTTTTCTTAATCATTAATTTTAGTTTAGAGTGTGGGTATAAATAGGGATTAGACTTTGTATTTTCCTTAAGAACTTCATTGTAAAAAAATCAGATACGTGAGATTTGTGATTAAAGACTTTTAAGATCTACTTTCTCTCTCTACTCTCTTTCTAGTTCTTGATCTCTGTTAATCATTCTTGAGAAGATTGCTTGATAAGATTTGGGATTTGTCATTCACATTATCCATGATTTCTGGGTTGAGTATTATGCCACATCCGTGTTTTTGGGTGTTTCGGGATATAAAGTTTTATCTGTATTTCATAATTGGGAGTTCAATTTCTATTCACGTTTGAATGAGTTTTTGGGTTGAATTTAATTTACGAAAGAACGTTCATATTGGTGTTTCTTTGCCTAAAATGCATATTATTGGAAAACGAGCCGTTTTTGTATTTGAGACCTATCAAATTGAAAGATTATGATTTAGATTGCATTACTTCTTTTCAACGATATGTTCATTCATGTGGAAAACTCTTGAACTCATTTTATTTGTCGGCATGTGCAACAGGTTCCGGTTGGGAATAGTCCTAGTGACGCTATGAAGCGAAGAGTGCTAGTTGTGTGCTCGAGGAGGGTTTAGCTTGTCGAAGTCTTCCGCAATTGTTTTGTGAAGAGCAAGTTGCGTTTGGAGATTAAGTAGCACCCGACTTTGGTTTAGTCTTTGTGTATTATTGGAGTTTGTATTTGTTGAGGTTATTTATCGAATTTCATAATTGAAACGTAATGAGTTTTGAATTGTAGGAAAATGTGTCGATTTATTTGATGTTACATCAAAAAAATTTATTAGTTGCTCTTACCAAATTTAAGGGTGTTACATGCATGACACATGGAGATCCATTGCTCCTCCACGTGTTTTACAAACTCAGGTGTTCCTGAATGAATAGTAGGATAATGAGATGTGGTTTCAGGTTGGAGACCATCTTCCAGGATATGGCCATGAAGAGTTTTATCTGGTTACTAGTCTTTGCTTTGGACCTAAGCCAACCGTGTGGGACTCTGTCATCACTCTTTTGTCTCTAGGGTATTTCTAGATATATCCATTTACAATAAAAGACCTCGAGTAGATGTTTGATTCAATCTGCAAGTAATATGGATATTTGGACCCGCTTTCAAACGACGATGTTGTCTGAGTTTTTCTGTTGATGATGGTGGAGGTCAGATTTTATGATCGTCAGAGTCATTTGGTGGTAGTTGATATGCTTCTACGTGTAGTAGATAATTTATCAATGTGGAACCGGTATCCATGGGGATCCCATGATCAGAAACCCACCTTTAGCTAGATGAATGGTGCGATGAGGAAATACATCGTTACTCGTAAAAGGAAGTACACACTTACATGATTTGTTTTCTCGTTTAAAGGTTCGTTAAGTTAGAATTAATTTATTTATACATTTTAGGTTAACTGAGATTTAACAATTTATTTATACGTGTTTGGATGTTGTAATTCACAGATATGGATAATCGAGACATTTCGTTACACCGGATTGTTTATATCTATGGAAACATGATACTAAGGGCAGTTGGCTGGGATATGAGTCTAACCATCCTTTGGAGTAGTTGTATGGACTTCCTTGATATGGACGATGTAAGTTTTATTTTGTTGAATTTAAATAATTAAAATGTAAAAAATGCTAATAATAAATTTGTAAATTAATAAGTTTAAAACATATTAGCCTCAAAGGAGGCCACAAGAGAGGCTTATACTGACGCCTTCAGAGGAGGCGGTGGACTGGTGGATACATACCAACGTCCATCAAAGAGAGTGAGATCCTCGCGGCCGTCTCTACAGGTGTAGATAGTTCATCCTCTCCATACTTGAGTATGGGATATCCGGACCCTCCATACCAGATGTCTTAGCAAGAGCCACCTTTTGACCCATATGCACCAAATTAGCCATGCCTATCAACAGTTGAGACGGATAACAAATGTTCAAGGCAGATCATTTGGACCATGGAGATCGATTGGACAACCGTTTGAATGAGGTGGAGAGGATGTATCGATAGTTCATGTATTTACAGGTACAAGTATATTTTTAATTTTTATTTACCAATATATATTAATTTAATAGTTGCTAAACTTATTTCATTTTTCATGTATCCCTATCCAACGCAGGCCAAGTTGGGCATGTCTACGATAAGCCACAGATGTCTATATCTTCGATGTCCGGAGCACCATCATTCAGTACATCGACCTATTTCTCGTAACCAATACAAAATTTGAAGCATTTTAATTTTAAGTTTTATTCACTCCATTTTGTTGAATAAAAATTAACTAAAAATGATTTATGTTCCTACACACGGTACTGTCGGTGATCTATGGTGGGGAAGGCTCATCGGGGTATGTCCCTAGCACGTAACCTATGGTGGGACTGATATGTTTACGACTCCTGTCACCATTGTTAGTTTAGGAGCACCTCCTTTGGACGGTGGTCAATTGTTGAGTCGAAGTAGGAGGTTAGGCCGTCAACTCGTTTTGCCTTTCGCTCCCCTTCCTTCTGAACACCTCTTACTCGAACACAATGGACACGTAGTACACCGTACTCCGGTGTCGCCACACTTTAATCGTCCGATTCATCGTTGGACTATTTTCTTAGCTACTTACCCATACAACAGGTGACAAAGTAGTGACGGGGCAAACTGTTTGGGCTCGTTAAGACTAAGTGGCTCGATGGCTTGATTAGTTATATAGTTGACTTTTAGTATTAGAACTCTAATAGGAAATATCTGCTATGAAAATTAAGATTTTGTATTTGATTAATAACATATCGATGTATGGGTACACCTCCTACTTGAGTCGAGGTCACCTGATACCTAGTGGACGACACCACTGTTCAAATTTCTGGAAGTACTTGGTTGGATAAAAAGGGCCAGATAGGTTCTATTATCATGCCAATGGCTCTGAGCCACCATTTGCAAGGTTGTGGAGCGTCAGTCAAGTATGGTGCAAAATTTTAAATTCGTTTACCAAATTAAATATCTGAATACTACTGATTTAGAACTTTATATTTTAGGTATTTTTTCCAATAAACATCGAATCAAACATTGGATGATTGGTGATTTAGATCTAGATACTATGACGAAGACGGTCTATGATACCTACCAGATTCCTTTATACTATAAATTATGTTGATCGACACGATGGACCCTTTCAAGATGGTACTCTACAACCTTTGTACTCAGTTCTCATATACATGACACTTCTCGTGTAACACATAGCAGGAGATTCATTTGGAGATACACCCCCAATGTATCACAACAGACGGCCTCCCTTTGTGATTGTGGTATTTGGGTTTGTAAGTTTATCTCACAGTTGAAGGACGATGAGGTGCCATATTGTGGGACATATTTGGCATCGACGACCATTAAGTTCTGCCATGAGATGACATAGATATTGTACTATATGAGGGTTTAGCCTTTGAGAGACTACTTTAGTAGTTTTATGGACATGATTGATATCTATATTATTATATTATTAGATTGTTGAGTACGTAGTTTATATATATCATATATATTACATATTGACGTCTATATTACACATAAAGATAAAAATTTATGATGATAAAATAACGATGTTGTCCAACGAGTAAGACAAAGTTTTAAATTACTTTATTTGTGGTATATTTGTGTGGTCATCTTAGAAAGAAGGGGATTAGTGGGTCATCTTAGAAATAAGATATGTGATCTTCTTACTAAGATAACCCACTAACCCTTCTTCCTAAGATGGCCAAATAAACTTACCTTCAATATATGGACTAAAATAATAATATTAACAATACAAATGATCCATCAAATCTCAAACTCCGGGTACATGAGGGCTCGTTTGTGCACCACCCAATCCAACTTCTCATATGCTCCGGTGATATTATCTATAACACCCCTAAATATGGAATAACGACTAATTTAAAATTTTCAATAAAACATCAATTAAAGAATAACTTCCTTTCTATAAATTAATACTTGATTTCCTTAATTAACAATTCTAGATTTAATATCAACAAGATTGCAAACTAAACCTTACATAATGACTAACGCACTTGGCATGTAAGTTTTCAAACAAATATGCCATAACTGAATATAATTCCCAAAGCTCGATATAGAGCAAATTAAACCAGACAAATGTCCTTAAGAATCTTCAGAGTCAAAACCATTCCAATAACTCAACAACTCAACCACATATGTTTTTCGAAGGATTTATAAAGTCAAAATACCAAAAGTGTATTAACATCAAATAATTTTCCCAAAGAGGAATGAATCATCAAAATCTCCACACTTTGTGGTTTAGTTATCAAAATATCCAAAAGTCCCAAATATGAGCATTTCACAAGATTTATAAACCAAATATGCAAATCCCATCACATAATCAATACATTTGATAAGTATCATGAAAACATCTTTAAGACTCCAAAATGGACATTTTTTGGTATGTGCAAAGTTTTTATAAAGCAACTTGAACTCACATTGCCATGTTAGGTTAAACCTAGATTCCAAACCTAAATCTTTATCTTCCAAAATGAAGACTTGAGATCTAGAAGCAAACATCTCTAGAAACCTTATCTACGTCACAACCAAACCTAGAAATGCAACAAATATGGTTACAAACTTCAACTTCATAAAACCCCCTAATATAACCCAAAACACCCAGAAACCTACCTCTTCAACAATCTTGTGACCTGTTGGCCTTAACCATCATATTTGTATATAATACTCATTGTTTCAGACCAAACGCTTAAAACTATTCTTGTTTACCTTGTTTCACAAGGTATATATCCGATAAACTTATCACATCAGATATAACCTCATTTGATATCATCTGATCCTATTGTCTTGTGTTTCGGATATATTATCTACCAGATATTACTTCACAAAGTTGGACATCATAAAAGCTTTCATCCGATCGATTCTAAAGGCCAAATAGTTCCAGTTTTACCAACTCATTTTCTATCCGATATAACAACTTCGTAATGATCTATACCAGGTAAATCCCATGTATAGCTTATACGTCAGATATAGAAAGAGATAAGATTTTTATTTTGTAAAAGTCTTATAACTATTTGTATTTATCCAAAAGCAAAAATCCTTCAACAAAATCGAAGACTAGTTGAAGTAAGGTTAAGATCGTCACCAGAGCAGATTGGTTTGTCATCTACCCGAAAGAAGAACAGTACAAGATAAAGTCAATTAGTAGTCTGAAAAATACTGCTACTTGCAAGCCGAATTTTAAAAGTACTAACTTGGCCAACAAGTTTTACTCACCAACTATCTTGCTTACCTCTTGGTATGAGAGCATGTACAACATGTCAGCCTAAGCAAATTACAAAAGCACCATTTTATTGGTACCTTGTTTGCTTTACTGTTCCCTCGGCATGCTAAAGGTTGAAGTAAGTCAAAATGATGTCTACATCAAACTCAAAGATTGAAATGAGCAGTACTAGGATTCATGAATCAACCAATCAGAAGAAGACACATTAAAGTTGGACAGTAAGCATTTAATGCAATGGTGGCTATAAATGGTCACCCTTGTCTTTCAATGCTACTCACCCGTTTTGAAAGAACGTCCTTGTAAGTGTTTCTGAAGTAAATTCAGCATCATCCTCTGAAGAACATCCTTAATTCTTCGGATCTAGAAGAGAAACTTCTCCCCCCCTCTATTTCAGTTTAGCAAATTTGTCACAGTCAGATCGTTTAGGATCACAGGTCTTACCTTCCTACCTTCCGCAATAAATATGTAATTCTTGTTTTAATATAAAATATAGAAGAAAGACTTAAAAAGTAAATATTTTATGTATTTGTATTCAACCCCCACTTTTACAAACACTTCATGTGTAAGTCATCACTTCCCATGACCAACATGACCAATCACCATAACCTTTTAATCTCCAAGACTCTCCTCTCCATTTGCTCTAAAACGTCCCAAAAACGTCCAGAATCGCCAAGGGAGAGAGGGGAGGGAAGATGGTGGAAGAAATGGGTGAAAAACCCAAGAAATCGGGATTAAAAGATGTTACAGAGGCTTCTTGCGACCTTTTTGGTGGCTTAAGTAGCGGGGCTAGTCGCGCATACACAAAAAACTCAAAATTTTATAATAAAAGGTTGCGGGGCCCATGACTTTAAATGGCGAGAGAAATGGCCCAACTTTCTGTTAGCTCCTTATACATCCCTTTCTCTACCAAAACTCACCTACACCAATTGTTTTCCTGGCACAATTTATTCCACTCACTAAAAGACGTTCAAAATTTCATAAAAAGAACGTCAATCCCAAAATGTTGTACCCACAAAAATACGGGTGTTACAATCCTCCCAACCTTGTAAAATATTTCGTTGTCGAAATATAGCACCCAATAAAACACTTGAGGACATCACCCATTTACATCTTCCCTGAATTCCCAAAATAACAACAATTTTCCAACACCACAACTAAATCTTGTCGCATCCAATTCCCGATTCACTACACTCTTGCACAAGAGAAACAATTGGTTCTACCAATATGGAGAGAACACTCATATCTCTATCTAACACCATCCTCGACCGATGTTTGAACCTTAGTTACAAAATCATGCAAAAACGTGTATCTCTTTGTGATTATGAAAGACCTTCTCAATTTTTCTTTGTATCACTCAAGCTGCATTTCAGAATCCGCTCATATCTAGGTTTTGGACCTAATATTAACTCTTTCAAGTACCAAACTTAAGAGTTAGCAATTATGTGTTAGAACATATTTTATGTTCTTATTAGAAGTTTTATAAAGTAATCAACAATATGTGTATTGGGCCTTGTATATGGGTTTGGGCTTAATAGTGTACAAGGGATATGGGAGTATAAATAGGAACCTTGTAGTTCATTTGTTTGTAATTTTTACTTTCACAATGTAATCCATACGAACTGTTGCTCTCTGTAGTTTCTGTGTTTAATATTGTGAATAAGATCTACAGTTTCCATCCCTAATTCCTTGTTATCTTTATTGTTTAATTAAATCTATGATCTCAGGACTTAACATTATGGCCTACTACTATTAAGTTTGACTCACACTCCACCCAAAGGGGTTCTTAGCTAATACTTAAAGTGAAAAACATAGTAAAAGAAGATAAATACTTAAAAGTTACTTGCATTTGTGACCCAGGTATACTAGCATTATGAATAGCACAGATTAACAAACAGATTATTATTGATTAATCACAAATATTACAACGTGGTCATAGATCTAACAGTGTACCACAGATCTCACGTATGTGTACAGTATGCGAGTTCTTACCAATCTTGGATATGTTCGTGTGTGTTCTTACAAATCTAACAAAGAAACAAACCTATTTATACAAAGTCAACTCATGTTGACTTTACAACCAAACACTTGAACTATACAACAATTACAAAATAGACCCTCACTTTTAATCTTGAATACAATATCAGCCTAACAATCTCCCCCTTTGGATTCAAGATTAAATTTTTTTTGACAATAATCTTCAGGTTTTCTTATCTTCAGAATAATCTTCTGAAAATGTAATTTCCCAATTCAAGCACAAACAATCAATTCAAGATTTGACATTGATGATCTAGAGAGAGAAAACACTCAAGTCGTACTATTACAAGCATTACAATGATGAACTTCTTACAACACTTACAACACAAAGCTACAAGGTATTTATATCAACAACACTTCTCTCACAATACAAAACAAAAACTCTCAAAGACAAACTCTCACAAACTTACTTCTCTCAAAGACTAATGTTGACTCTTTTGACTTTACATGACATTGACTTTTCTCATTAAATCTTGGATACAATTATACACTAACAATCTCCCCCTTTGTATTCAAGATTTAATAAAAATTTGACACTAGTCTTCAGCTCTTGATTCTTCAACTTCTATCTCTTACAATCTTTGACTTTGATGCTCTAACAATCTTCAGTCTTTCAGTCTTTGAAGAATCTTGAAAAGTCTTTAACACTTTGTATCTTTGAAGAGTCAACAAGTCACGAATCTGAATACTTGAATCTTTTGAAACTTCAACTTTGAAACATCTTTAATAATTTCATCTTTGAACTTTTAAGGAATCTCTGATCTCTTATCTTCATCTCTCTGATCTCTGGATCGTCTTTAGAAAACAAATTTTCTCAATCATCTCGGGATGATTTCTTTTCATCAAACTTGAATGAATTAAACTTTCAGAATTTCTCCACAAGTCGTTTCACTTTGAACTTTCTTCATGACTTTGAAATTGAACTCTGTAAATATCTCCCCCTTTTGATGATTGTGAGCATCATGATCATCAAAACTTCTTCAATTTCATCACTATCTTTGATTCTCCCCCTTTATGATAAACTAACATTCTCCTTCTTTATATTCATGTTGACAATCCCCGCTCTTTGATCTGATTATCCGTCAATTCATAAGAAATGTATACACCCGAATCTTTTCAAATTCAGATATATTAAACGTTGTAACCCTTAATCAACAAATGATACAGTTAGTATGCCTGTAAGTAGCACGAAGCCACTTTGTAAAACAAATGTACATTGGAAAGGAGCTTTTGTGATGTTCACTCCCCCAGGACTTCCATTCAATCATTGAAAAATCACAAAGAAATTTTTTATGAATGTTATGACAAGAAAACACATTCCTTGTGTGTACGTGAAAGTGTAGAATGACTTAAGCTACTTAAGCTTTTTCAGGCTCAAATTGTGTAAACTGTTGAGACAACAACAAGTATTACACGGACTCAATGTGCATGAAAGAGGTGCGAAGGTGGGGCAAATTTCCTTCTTTTTCAATATCTAAATCTTCCGAGTGAAGACTAGATAGCAGATATGCTGCGTCCCCAAAGAAAATGAAACATTTCTTTGTTAAGAAAGAAACGAGTGGTTGGTGGGGTAATTGCAAGAGTTGGCATGGGCTCACTGCCTGTTTCAATGATGGTCACCAAAGAATGTGAACCAATCAGAAGATGTGGCTGCCCGGCTCAGAAAGTGGTTGGTGCAGAGTTTTGATATTCTTTTAACTCTGATCTCACACCCTCTTTCTTTTTAACATTTAAGCTCACTTCTAACCAAACTCTCATTTACATTTTCCCGCTCCACACAATGAGAAAAACTCAATCGGATGAGTTATCTCCCCCACTCTTTAATTTAAAACCCCTCACCCCTCAATCACTCTAGGATAACTTCCGGGGTAGGAAACACAGGTTAACGTGAATCCACGGAAGTTCTGTTTAAGCTCACACAAGAATCCCATGTAAGTCCTAAAAAGAATGGTTGCTCAACAATTTAACTTGAACAGTTAAGCACATGATATCATCGTCAAAGAAATATATGCTCATTAAGGATATGAATGAAAATTTGAGCATTTGAACTTTGAAGATCTCTCAAAACAATGAAATTGAATGAATGAAATGAAATCAAAAGAATTGTTTTGAGAATCTGACAATGTATCAATCAGATCAAATATTATGAGTTATAAACATGAAATGGTTGGGGGTATCAAAAAACTTGATAGTTTGTTTATATGAACGAATATAAACAATTTAGCAATGAACGCTCAAATTGAAATGATGATTGTTGCTCAACAATAGTGAATTATAAACGGGAGTATTACCATCGAAAAATTGTTTCTTTATGAGACATGGTAATAACAAAATCAAATGAAGTACTGAACCGGTGTGTGTGAATACTTGACAGTATATGGACAAGATAATACACAAGTATTTATCTTTGGAAACATACGGTTAGTTAAACTTTAAAGCTCAATGATGAAAAACCTTTAAAATCACACTTCTAAATTCATGAAATCTTTTGAGAATAGAGAAGTGGTTTGAACATTTAAGAAAACGTTTTTCATGCTTGAAAGTTGTTCTTCTTTTAAACAATCATAGATTAAGATCAGAAGATATTTACCTTTAAGTTCCCCCTTAAATCATGATATAATGATTTAGATCAGATAAGCTCCCCTGGATCAAATATCCTTAACTCTAAACATTAAAGACCGAGTCCTAAGTTGTTTTACTTAGAAGTCATAGTCCTTTAACGTTGAAGTTTGGGTCTTGAACTGAATTATTCAAGAGCCACAGTTCTTTGAGGTATGAGTCCTAGACTGATTTGTCTAGAAGTCAAACATCATGCTCCCCCTTAAACTTTGGGTGCCTGCAACACAAATTTAGCTTTTGGTACCCACTGGTATTTGGGTCCTGATGTGTTAGTTGCAGTTCTTGTAGGGGTAACATAATATGAACCATACCAGTAATTGACAAAATTCTTACTTATAAAATCATGTGCTCCACAGTAAGAACAACAAATCTTCTTTTGAGCAACCCTGATCAAATGGTTAGTAGAATAAAACATATCAGAATTACCAAAAGATTTACCTTTATGCATTCTGTTCTTTTTGGCTTTGAATGTGGATGCAGATGCTTTGTCATTCTTCTTCTCATCCGAAGAATCTTTAACTCTCCAGACCATCTGTTGTTTCTTTGATTGCTTCCCAAGAGATTTTACTTAAAAGCTTGCTGAACCATCAACAGATTTGTCATAAAATAGATTTGATGTTCTGATCTGATTTGATTTGACAGTTTGTGATTTGACACTTTTCTTTTCCAAAACATTTTTCTCATGAATAGAACTTGAAGTTGTTTTGAAAGAACAGACTGATTCTGTTGAATTATTAACAAGTGATTGACTAATCACATCAGCTGAAACTTTATCTAACAGTTCAACATTTATAGCTTCCAAGTCCTTTATCTTTTTGGACAAAACATTTCTTTCATCAGAAAGTGTGTCAAACTTATGTTTCAAATCAGTTCTAGCCATCTGTTCTTTAAGAATGTCTGAGGATAGAGCAGAGATCTTGGACATGAGCTTAGATATTTCAGATTCAAAATTTTGACGTTCAAGCTCAAAATGTTTTTCTAAGTTCTTGTTTTTATCAGAAATTTCATTGAAAATCCCAACATTTCTCTTTTCAGATTTCTTCTTTTCAATCTCAAAAGACTTCTTGTTTTCTTGAAAAGCTTTTCTTTCTTTTTCAAGTAAGTCTTGTAAAATGGAGATCTGTTTGGGAAATTCGGAAGTTTTATCTTCAAGAACTTTTCTCTCTTTGGCAAAAGTGTCTCTTTCAGTAACTAGAATCTTTTCAAATTCTGACACTTGCTTTGAAAGTTTTAAACATCTTAGTTCAAGATCCTTCTTCTATTGGTTAGCTTTCTTGGAAAGTTCAGACAACTTTTGAGCAGAAGATTTCTCTGAATTAGTTTTATCTTTATCTGTTTGGACACTTTTCTTCAGATCAGCATTTTGTGACTCCAAAACAGATATCTGATCTTCAAAAGCCTTAAACTTTTGTTGAAGCTTAACTGATTCATCTTGCAATTCTGATGATTTATGTTCAGTTGTCTTCAGTTGGCTTTGAAGTTTTGTAATTATGGACTCTTTGATTTTGATTACTTTCTCAATAGACTGAATGGTATTTTCTTTTATTGTAATCATTTTCTCTCTATCTTTAATCTCTTTCTCTCTTTCACTAATGATACCTGCAAAATCAGATTTAGCATTATCAGTACATTTTGCACAAACAGGAGTTTTATCAGAACTTGACAAATTTGACTTCAACTCCTGAATCTGTTTGAGAAGCTTTGAATTCTGATTTTTCAGTTTCTCTCTTTCTGCTTCTATAACAGGTATCTCAAGCATGTATAAGACAGCCATGTCTGTAGCTGACAGTAAAATATTTCCTTTCTCATCTATAATTGTCATTTTGAAATATAGATGAGCTTGAATGAATGATCGTTCCCAAACAATTCAGAAAAGTTTGACTGAATGTCAAAATCAGATCACCACATGAAAATAATTCTCAGAAAAAATTTTAACTCTGAAACTCGCAAACACTTAAAACTCGCAAAGCTCAGAAAACTCGCAAGTTACTGTTCATACTACTTCTCGCTAACAAGCATTTGCGCGTTTATGATTCGGGCAGAGCACTACTTGCGTGTTTTGAAGTTCGCGTAAACAACGATATGCGCGTTTTGGCTTCTCGCAAGGTTAGATGTGCGCGTTTTGGTTCCTTTGCGCGTTTCTATGCCTTTACGCGTTCTGTCCTTAGAAAAAGTTTGACAACTTTAGAACTCGCTAAATGAAACTCGCAAATTGAAGAAACTCGCAAGTCACTGAAACTCGCAAGCCTTATTTTGCGTGTTTCTGAAACTCGCAGATAATGATTTGCGTGTTTATGAAACTCGCAGATCACGTTTTGCGTGTTTCAAGAACTCGCAAGGCTTGAGTTGCGCGAATCAACATCAAAAGTTCAAACATCATCGTGCGCGTTCTTGAGTTCTTGCGTGTTCTTCAGATGAATGTTGCGCGTTTTACAGATCTAGCGAGTTCTTGCCTCTGTCGTTCAAAAATCGATCCATGAACTTTAATACCTGAAATTAAAACTTGATAATGCACAGGTATGATCGATTTAACATATAGAACACATTTCTAATATCAATTTTTGATTAAAAACAACAAATCACACAAATTTGATTCAAATAGTATCGAACATTTCAAAAACAAAATCCCACAAAAATTCAAAATTAAATCCAATTTAGTTCGAATTTTGTGACACTTAATACAAGAAACAATCCAAATCACCAATCGAATACAATAAGTCCATTTTCTTGAATCAAAAATGATTTTCCAATGAAAATTCGATTGAACAGTAACTTTCAGAAAAAAAAAATCTGCGTGTTCTTGATTTTTCAAGAAATCAAACTGATCCAGTGATCTTTTCTGAATTAATTTGGTCTCGCTCTGATACCAATTGAAAATGCAATAATCCCAATCAATCAAGCACAATCAAACAAGATTAATTTGACAATTATGAATCTAGAGAGAGAGAGTAGAGAGAGAAATATTCTGTATTCATATATCTGACATGAAATGCGTACGATCAACTCTTACAACTCATATCCCTATTTATACAAGGATATAAAACTCTCACAAGCCTAAACTCTTAAAGTAAAGAAACTCTCAAGACATTAAGTTTGACTATGTTGACTTTACATTCTTGACTTTTCTCATTAAATCTTGGATACAATAAAATACACTAACATCTTCAGCTTTGAATCTTTTTCAGCTTTGACATCTTGAAAGCTTTGACATCTTTAGCAAATTTTGAAACTTTAAACTCTTGAAACCTTTGACAACTTTAGCAGAATCTTCATTTTCCCCCTTTGTTTATAACAAACTTTGACAAAATCTTCTTAATCTATCAAGTCTTCAAACATTGACTAACTTTGACTTTGAAATCACTTGATTCAAACAACCATTAACTTCAATCTCCCCCTTTACAACAATCGTTGCTTCAGCTTTCAACCTGACTTTGAAAATCATCTGTCACTCTTTCTTGATACAAATTTTAATCATCTGATCTTGAACTCTGATTTATCTCCCCAATTATGATATAAACTTTTCATATGAACTTGAACTTTGATACATTTCCCCCTTTTTGATGAATTATGAGAATCAAAATCATCAAAACTCTTCAAGTTTAGATCTGTCTTTGGAACATCTCCCCAAATGAGCAAGTAAGCACAGTCTTCATGATCACTCCCTTTGACAATAAATGAACAATCTCCCTCCAATGAATGATAAGAGAATCGTTCATCTGATCTAAATGAGCCGTCAATTCATGAATGTATTCATCTGAATCTTTTCAAATTCAAACAAATTATGAGTTGTAACCCTGAATCAACATATGAAACAGTTAGAAATTCCTGTCAGTAGCACAAAGCCACTGTGTACAACAAATGTACAATGTAAGGAGCTTGAAATGATGTTCACTCCCCAGGACTTCCATTCAATCATTGAAAAACACAAGGTATTTTCTATGAATGTTCTGACAGAAAAACAAATTTTCTGTGTGCTCGTGCTTGTGTTATGAAAGAATTATCACAATGATTGTGTTTCATAAGGCTCAAAGTATGTAAACCACTGAGACAACAATGATTATACACAGACTCAATGTGCATGATGAAGGGTCGAAGGTGGGGCAACTTTCCTTCTTTTTCAATATCAGTATCTTTCGAGTGAAGTACTAATAGAGTATGTGTTGCTTCCCCAGAAAATGTGAAACATTCTCTTTTTAAGAAAAGAATGAGTAGCTAGTGGGGTTGTATGGAAGAGATGGCATGGGCTCACTGCCTATTTCAATGATGGTCACCAAAGAATGTGAACCAATCAGTAATGTGGCTGCCCGACTCAGAAAGAAGTTTGGTGCAGAGTCTAATATTCTTTTACTCTTTTCTCTCACTCTCTTTCTTTTAATCTTTTAAGCTCACTGCTAACCAATATCTCGTTTCCATTTTACCTCTTCACACACCAACACTCAATCTTTTAAGCCCCTCTCCCCTCAATCACTCAGGGAATACTTCCTGGGTAAGAAACACTGGTTATCGTGAATCCATGGATGTTCGTTTAAGCTCACACATTAAATCCGATGTATTTTCCTAAAAAGAATGTATTGCCTCAACGAGTTTCTTGACAATTTAAGTACAAGAAATTATTTGTCAGTGTATGTATGCTCATAAAGATAAGAATTAAATTTGAGCATTTTAAGCATTTAAGATTTCTCAAAACTTTGAATGAATGAATAATCATGAAAGAATAGAAATGTTTTGAGAATCTGACAATGATTAAGATCAGATCAAATTATCATGAAAAATTAAAATAAGGGAGATCAAAGACGCAAGATGTTTATATGAACAAAATATAAACATTTTATCAATGAAAGCACATAAAATAATGAAATGACGTTTGATTCAAACAACAGTGAAGACAACTGGGAGTATTACCATAGAAAGATTAAACATTTGATACATGGTAATAACAAGTTCAAGAAATATGTACTGAACCGATGTGTGTATGAATACTTGACAGTATATAGATATGACAATTACACAAGTATTTGTCATTAGAAACACACAGTCAGATAGTCATCAAAGTATCCAAAATAAAATCATTTAAAGTCACACTTTTCAATTCATGAAAACATTTTAAGAATATGAAGTGGTTTGAACGTTTAAGAAATCATTTTTCACAAGTGAAAGTTGTTCATCTTTCAACAAGTGATAGAGTATAAGGATTAGAAATATATACCTGTAAATCAGAATCCTGTACTCCCCCTGGAATGAATATATTCTTTTAAGTATCCATGACAAAAACATCAGATATCCTCTCCCTCGATACCTGTAAAAAGTCAAATGATCAGAAAAATATAACAATGAAAGTACAACCAACTATTATCTCCTCCCCTAAAAGATATAACAGTTAACTCCCCCTCAAATCAAAAACTTCTAGAAAGAATGTGATCATTTTAGCATCCTTCAGAAGAAAAACATTTGAGTACGGATTCTGAACTAAGTATTCAGAAACCATAATTACTTATTCTCTGGTGAGAATAGTAATATACAATTTTACCAATGAAGATCGGGTTCTAATCTGATGTAACCAGAAACCATAGTTCTGAAATATTGAAGAACGGGTCTTGAACTGTTTTATTCAAGAGCCATAGTGCTTTGAAGCACGGGTTCTGAACTGATTTATTCAGAAGCCTAAGTTCTTTCTCCCCCTTAGTCTTTATTTGCCTGCAACACAGGTTTAGCTTTTGGTATCCACTGGTATTTGGATCCTGAATTATTAGTTGCAGTTCTAGTAGGAGAGATATAATAAGAACCATACCAGTTATTCTCATAATTTTTGTTTACAAAATCATTTGAACCACAATAGGAACAACTAATTTTCTTTTGAGCTGACTTGATCAATTGACTGACAGTGTAGACCAGATAAGGTTTGCCAAAAGTTTTACCTTTCGAAACATAGTTCCTTTTAGCGTTCAGTGTATGCACAAATGATTTATGTTCCTTCTTCTCCTCTGAAGAACCTTTCACTTTCCAAATCCACTTTTCTTTCTCATATTTTCTTCTCCAAAACATTTTCTTCTGAGACTTGTCCTTTTTGATGTTACCTGAATCATCAACATTTTTGTCATAGAAAAGGATAGAAGGACGAATTTTATCATTAAGTTTAGAAGTATGATTATCATTAGCATTAAATAAAGGATTATTAGAAACATTAGTGAAAATTGAACTTGCTGATGATTTGAATGAGCATTCGGATGCAGGTAGATCATCTCTCGGTGATTGAGCAATTGATTCTGGCGTTTTGTGCTCAGTCAGCTTCACCTTAAACATGATCTCTTCAAGTTCTTTGATCTTTGTGGACAGACAGTTTCTTTCCTTTGTCAGTTGATTAAACTTCTTATGCAACTCAGATTTTGCATTCTTCTCCTTCTAAATGTTTGTTGACAACTCAGATAGCTTTTCATTCAGCTTCTTTATCTCGGTCTCAAACACTTTCTTTTCTTCATCAAAATCTTTCTTTACATTATTTGTCTGCTCAATCTTCTTCTTTTCTTTCTCAAACTTGTCTCTCTCCAAGATGATCACTTTCTCAAAGTCGGAAACTTGTTGAGAAAGCTTAACACATTTAAGCTCTACTGTTTTCTTCTCTTCAAAAGCTTTTCTGGAGAATTCAGAAAACTTCTTTGCAAACTCTTTTCTTTCTTTCTCCATTTTCTTTTCATCTAGAGAGATCTTTTCTTTCAATTCATTCATCTTCTTCTGAAAATCATCATTTTCTTTTTCAAAATCTTTTCTCTTTTTATCAATCTTCTTCAACTCATCTTAGGCTTTTGAGTTGTCTCTGTCTTGGGTTGCTTTCTCCTTCATCATGTTGATTTCAACCTCAAGACTGAAGACTTTATCTTTCAAAGAATCTCTTTCAGCAAAGATTTGTGAATTTGTCTTTCTCAGCCCTTCACAAGTTTCACTTGTAATGTTTTCTCTCCTTCTCAGTTCATCTAGCTCTCTTTGCATTGATTCCTTCTTGGACCATGTAGAGATAGAATTAAGACTTTCAGACCTTTTCAGCTTGACTTGCAGATTCAAAATCTCCTTTTCTTTCGACTCAATAATTCCTGCAAAATTAATCTTTGAGTTAGAGATACATTATGAGCAAACAAAGTCTTTCTTTAAAGATTTATCATCTTTCAATTTATTAATCTATTCAATAAGAGATGAATTCTGAATCTTCAGATTCTTGTTCTCAGCTTCCAGTGCTGGAATCTCTGGCATGTACGCTGAAGCACAATCTCTGTTGGTTAGCACCAGATTTCCTTTTTCATTTGTGTAAGGCATGATGATATCTGGAAAAAAAATACTAAGAAATATGTACCCCTACGCAGACTTAGAATCGGGGTCCCGCCACCCGGTTAGCGGGTGGGGTCAAGGGGCAACGCCCTTGCGGGGTCTGGGGGCAATGCCCCGAGAAAAAAAAATTGACAGTTAAATCTCATATTGCAACTTGATATAAAAGAAATATGCTAGAAATGATCTTTAATCAGAAAATCAGAAAAATTTGAAGTAAAAGTATAGAAAAATCACTTAAAATGAAAAACAAGACAAGAATTCGTAAGCTACTCACAACATAGAATTCGTAAGTAACAATTCGCAAGACACACTCAAGACAAAATTCGCAAGGCCAGAATTCGTAAAATGAACAGGAATTCGTAAGGTACAATTCGCAAGGCTCACACACAAAATTCAAAAAGTAAGGAATTCGTAAGCAAGCAATTCGTAAGAAAGATATAAGTAAGGATACAAATTGTAAGCTTTTCGCAAGATGGCTTGTGCGAGTTCTTGAGCTTTTCGCAAGAAGGCCTATGTGAGTTCTTAGAATTCGTATAAGACACAGTTGCGAATTCTTCAGAATTCGTGTCTCTCACAGTTGCGAGTTCTTGACTTTTCGTATAGAACACTTGTGCGAATTCTTCACTTAGTAAATTTTCTTCTCCATGAATGTGAATTCCTAGTCTGCGAATTCTCTTACTCTGCGAATTCTTTCCTTAAGAACAATACAAATAGGTATTCTGCGAATTCTTTCACTCTGCGAGTTCTACTTGTGAGTTCTTCAAGAAAGTTGTGAATTCTGTAGATCTCAGCCTTATTTTCGAACTTTCCACCCAAAATCCATCAAAATGATAATGTTTGACTCTGAAACTTTGCACGATTGATCATTTTAACATCGTGAACAATCCTACGGAGTGAATTTGTCTAATAACAATCATAGATGTGGTAATTGATTCTCAACAGTATACGACCAAAAACTTTCAGAAAATGCAACAATTGATCAATTTCTTTGATTCTGTTGATCAATTTGATTTTCACTTTAAACAAGAAAGATTCTACTTCATTTGGCGATCATAATTATACCAAATTTTCAATCAATTCATCACTAATTCACAAAATCACTTTCAGTGGAACAGTGACTTTTTCTTGAAAACAAAAAATCGATCTTTCTGAGTTTTCTGATCAGGCTCTGATACCAATTGTGACCCAGTTTATACTATCATTATGAATAGCACAGATTAACAAACAGATTAAATATTGATTAATCACAAATATTACAACGTGATCATAGATCTAACAGTGTACCACAGATCTTACGTATGTGTACAGTATGCGAGTTCTTACCAATCTTGGATATGTTCGTGCGTGTTCTTACAAATCTAGCAAAGAAACAAACCTATTTATACAAAGTCAACTCATGTTGACTTTACAACCCAACACTTGAACTATACAACAATTACAAAATAGACCCTCACTTTTAATCTTGAATACAATATCAGTCTAACAGCATTGAAAATAAACTACAAATTATCGCCACAGTGGGAGTATTGCTGGAAATTACATACTTGAAAATAAATTACTACTACAATTATCTAACAAAATAAAATGTAGAGATAAATGGTTGGAGTGTTCTACATTGTTGGATCTCTATTCAAAATGAAATCCCAATCCTCTTTATATAGTGGAAGAAAGGAGATGAAGCACCTCTATGAACCCAAGGTTTTTCAAAGGTTGTGAAATCTTTTCAAACCCCACAGTCAAGATACCTCCTTCCATACTACTTTCATGAATGCTCATATTTCATTTTCTCCTTTGGAAGACTTTAGGTAGCCTTTTGAGAATGGATATTTTTCCACTAATATTTTTCTTCTTCTTTAATTTTCTTTTGTCTTATCTTCCTCCTCCTTTCTATTCTAGAGTTTTGACCTTCAATGATACCATATTGCAGCTGAAATAAGCAAAGGAATACATGCAAAAATGATATTTTCAGATTTCCTCAAATTTACATCGTCCACCACAATGGCAACACAGTGGGCACATTTCGCAGTGCAACATTTAACCAAAAAGGATGCGTATTGTAACACCCCTAAACTTAGAAAATAGTAGAAAATTTAAAATCTTTAACCTCCTTCAATTCACAGTAACTTAATACATAAAATACATAAAGTTTACCAAAAAGAGAACAAGGTACGTATTAAAGTTCTAATATAGACAATCTAATTCCCAAATAGAATTAAAACAAGTTAGGTGTTACTAACAACACTAAATTTGTTGTCTTTAAAATCCGGATGACACCTTTAAAGTCATCCTACCGAACTTCTACAAAGCTCCAATGACACTTGAATCTGTCTAAGACCTGATATAAATGTCGATAAGAAAAATTGTTAGGCTTAACACCTAGTGAGTTAAAGCAGTTTTATCTCATTAATATAAACTAGTAAAACTGGAAGAGTTTTCTTTAATCAATAATTCCTTATTTAAAATAATATTTAAATCAAAGGAATATCTTTACAAAACCCATCGTTTCTAAAATAAGATCCAATAATTAAACGCTTGCTTTAAATTAAAACCGGCATCCAAAACTCACCCTTCAAAAGAAATGAATAAGACTTAATCCGCAAAACACCCAAAATAAGAAGACATGTTATACCCTAAAATCACTGAAAGCACAGATAGACTCGACACCAGACAACACTTTTCACTGACGAGGTAAAGCCGCTTTTGTCAACTATGGTGAAACACAATGTAAGTCATATTTCAAAGTTATCGAGTAGATCCATAAGAACACGACCCCGGTGTATAACTCCGCTCAAGTTTCCACCGCAATACAAAAGGTCTTAGAGCCTGATCCATACGAGTTCATCTCCGCAATACCCGATTCTTAACGCCTATTTACACACTATAGAGTTACACTTACAAGCCAATGGTCCTCGAGCACGACTCCACATGAGTTCATCTCCAATTTACCCCCGATGACTTAGTGTCAACTATACTAGGCCAAAGCCTCTACACATGGGTCCTAGTTCCCGACTCCTCACGAGTTGATCACCGTAATACCCAGGTTTCCGGAGTCCGAATTAAAAAGAGATCACTCTGCAAGACCCATGGTCACGAAATCCAACCTACACGGGTTCCTCTTTGCAATACCGACTACGGTCATGGAGTCCAACCCATACAGGCTCCTTTTTGTAATACCAAATTCTCGAATATCAATATGACTGACTCTCATGCCTATGGATCCATTGCATAATAGTCTAAAATTACATGAGCACACTCAAAACATGTAATTATCCAACAAACATGCAATAAATGCATCATACGTTTAAAGTTCCACGTTGAGTTATTAAACCGGACAATTATCCATAATTAAGTTAAAATCAAGCCAATAGGCCCATAACATACTTGACTAATTAAATAAAGTCAATTTAAATTGCATAAAATGACATGTTTTCGTAATGTTTAAGAAACGCATGGCACCTATAACATGAATATGTCCATAAACCATCATTTGGCTGAAGCACAATAATAAAAGGTCCAAACCGCATGGTTTTTACATTGAAAGTTCTCACAAAGCCAATGAATGGCGACTATCAATTATTTACGTACTTATAACCAAAAAGAGCTAATGTGCCTTTACCAAAAGTTCATAAGTTGGGTAAAATCCCCCAACAACATTTAACTTCAAATGAGGTCAATAAACCCTTCAACTTATACAATAAGTCCAATGAAATCATCCTTAACCCAATTTACCTTTTTCATGGGTTGAATAATATTTTATCCCAAATCATCCAAATATCCAAGAAATTACATTTGATGAAATAAATATCTTTTGGTGTCTCAGAACAGCCAATGGAAACATTGTAAATCTTTAAATATTTTATAACCCAAATGCACAAAATCACAAAACTCATCAAAAATGAACTATCTTGGAAATGTGTTTAAAACCAAAAAAAGAGATATTTTGACACGTATATATTTTTGCAAAACAACTAGAACCCACCTTGTTAGATTTATACTAAATCTAGGGTTTATCCTAAATATTGAGCCTCCTTTGGTGAAGACTTGAGTTCTTCAAACTAGGTCCCTAAATCTTAGGATGGGAACTCTCATGAACACTTTAAATACTACTAAAACTCTAATAAAACACCACAAAGAGGGTAAGGAGGTTGAAGAAGAAAAAATGTCAAACCCTAGGTCAAGAAACAAAGCTTTAAATCTTACCTTTCAACTTCTAGGAACGCCAAATAATCAAGGAAACTTTAGTCCTCTTTGTTTTCCCTTGAAGATCTTCAAAATATGAAACTATTGCCTCTAAAATCGCTCCAATCAGGTTAGAAATGAGAAAACATGACCAAATGAAGAAAAACGTCAAATTTCGACTTTTTAAGTTGATACAGGCCTCTAAGCACCTTGCCCGCAACCTAAGTCGCGTGACAAGTCACTCGAGAATCTTAGTGTACCAAACAGTGGTCTACACAACCTGGGCGGCGACCCTAGGTCGCACGCCAGGTCGCTGGAAGCCTATGTTGCGCATTTTTTGAGTTTTTCGAGTTTTCAAATCCCAATCTTTCCAACGTGATTTTATATAACAATCCTCATAGATTATCATCTTAGATACCCTTCGATAATGATTTAATCATAACCGGAAGGACGAAATTCATAGGTGTTACACGTATATCCATAAAACATCCTCAATAGGTCCATATGTAAACAAATTAATAAAGAGAAGAAACATGAACACATAAAAAGGGAACACAACTAAACGGTAAGAAAAACACATAAAAACGATTGTAAATAACGCTCAAAATGAGAGTTACCGGTAACCTCATTTTTTTCGGTTCCAGAATTCAATTTGAAATGATGAAGCAATATAAGAATATGATCGAAGTAAATATGAAAATACTGATGAAGCAAATATAAGAATTGTTTCAGGAAGAGAAATGAGAAAGTTATTGGATATGGGATCAAATGTCGATCTTAGTTTTGTAGGTGAAGTAGAGTTAAAATTGTGTATGATCACTACATAGGTGTACCAAGAAAGCCATCAACATATTGTATTGTTGTACAAATAAGCTATCAATATACTGTAAAAGTGTACCATTACTGCAAATTAAAATCAAAATCAAAGAAATATTGAAAAAAAAATATTACATTCACAAGTCATCATGGGAAGTTGCTGCTCTATTTAATCAAGCCAAGTTCTATTTGAATCAGTTCCAACTCCTAACACGTGGCATAATTTTCGCAAGTTATAGAAGCACCACTTGCAGATGTGGCGTTCCAATGTTTTATTTAAAAGTCTCATCCGCATGTTGCATATGTGGTACTTAGCGGAGGTAGTGATTTTTTTTTATTAATATGGAAGAAAAATGGCTAAAAAGTGAATTCCCTGTGTGCATTTGGCCATTTTGGGCCCAAAAAGAAATTGCAAAATTTTAAGTTTTAATACTTCAATTTGATATTTTTTTAAGAAAAACTCTTGTTGGAGACATGAGTTCACATGGGTCGGGTTAGCCGGGTTAAAGACTTTTCATCAACCCAACCAATGTTTGCGGTTTAAAAAATCTCAACTCAATCCAGCCCAAGCAAAACTACAACCCAACCCAAACCGTGCGGGTTGGGTTAGGTTGGTTGGGTGGAAACTTTGACACATTAATTTACAATCTACCTTACTGTTTGTGTTTTAAACGAAGTAAAATCAAAATGAAAACAAACTCAAAAAAGAAAAAAGTTGAAAGTTCATATGAATAAGAAAGTAAAATTATGGTTTGAAATTGTAATATAATTTTGAATATAGCTAATTATGGGTTGGTCTAATGTCTAATTTATATATATATATATATATATATATATAGAGAGAGAGAGAGAGGTAGGTTATTATGCAACCCCTCTACATGGTGCAACTCATGCAACCCCTTTATCCACCACACATCTTACTTTTAGCTTTTTTTCTTTTTTTTAATTACATAAAATATGTGGTGGATAGAGGGGTTGCATAAGGTTGCACCAAGTAAATGGTTTGCATTTGAACCACACCCTATATATATATTAATCAAGGACGTAACAATCATATTAAATTTATAGTGTAGAAAGGTATCGGGTTGGATTGGGTTAGGTTATAATTACCCTTACTCAATTCCAACTCAATAGATGCGGTTTAGCTTAATTTTGTATCAACTGTATATCGAATTACCTTCGCGTTTAGTTTTTTTTTTTTTTTTGGTTGATATTTTTTGAGTACCCCTAATTAAAGAACCTCTTATAATTATCACACGAGATGTGTCATTCACATTTTATTGTCAGGGTTGATGAATACATAAAAAAGAAAAAAAAATTGAAAAGTGGTGCCATCCTTTCATCAATCAAAATCAAGAGATTTCTATTATTTTTTGTCATACCGTTTAAGACGTTCGAAATTCTTTCAAGTAAATTTCATTTCTTACTAGGCATATACCCGCGTGATGCAGCGGAATGTAAGTAAAGAACGAACAATTAATGTTATTTTCTTATATACATGTCATCAACAATTAACCATGACCTAAGAATCACAACTTATGAAACCTAAACCCATAAAGATATTCAATAATTAGTTTATATTACAATTATTGATGAAAAAAAATTATAATGATATAATTTATAGTAAGAATGAAACGTATTTTACGATTATGTATTTTTAATGTGCTAATGGTGGAAAAAAAAACCGTATGGATAGAAAACAAATTAATTCATAAATATTCATGATATTTAATAGTATGGTTAATTTAAAAAATATTCAATATTGGGCTCGTTTTGAAGGTATTGACGAGACGATTATAATGGTATAATTTGTAGAAAAATGAACGTATTTTTTCATTGTCTTTTTGTTAATATATGATTATTTGTGTTAATATGATAATGGTGTAAAATGAAAAATGAAAAATTAAGGGATATAAAGTAAATTAAATAAGTAATTGTAAGAGTGATAAATGTAACATTGTAAGTGTGGTAAATGTAATTGAACAAAAGTTTGTACAATAACGTTTTAATTTTTTCATTATATAGTATAGATAATCAGTACACGTGGAATAAATAACATTGATATGCTTCTATCTTATCGTATGGTGGGAAAAGCCAATGGAACATTCTAAAAAATGTTTTTAACGAGGTGGGATTAATGCCCGCGCGTTGCTGCGTATGGAAAGAAATATTAAGACCATAAATTTGAGCATGACCAATTATGAGAACAAAACATTTTGTGTCTGTTAGCAACATGACTATAATTTACAAAATGCCCTATGAGGATGATGTGTGTGTATAATAGGAAGCGAAAATAAATTGGCAAATGGTACATTACATCATTAAACCTAAAAAAAGTTACATTGTTATTAAACCTAAATTAAATTATAATAAAAATATGAATTAAACAAATTTTACATCATTATTAAACATAAAATAAATTATGATAAATTACTTTATTAATAAATAAAAAATTGGTGCATGAATCACCTACGACTATGTGCTTGGATTGATGGGGAAGGCGGAAGGTTTTGGGTTGGAGAAGACACAGTCATTAAGATGCGATGCATGTTAAGGGATCTTTATTTTATGCTTATATAATAAAAATAATTTTTATAATATAACTTTTATTTATTTAAATTAGAAAATGAAAAAGTTATAAATGATCGAAATGTCATTTACTTAACGGCCAGGAGCTAACAACTTTTAGTTTTGAGGACCAAAACGTTACGCAAATGCAAAATCGAAAGTCTATTTTGGAATCAACAAATTATGGGGACTAAATCCAAGAGGAAAATAAAACTATAGGGACCAAATCTGTAACTCTACAAACATAGGACTAAATCTAACATGAAGATAAAACCTCAAGGACCAAATCTGTAATTTACTAAAAACCTGAAGGACCAAATCTGTAATTTAACAGTGTTGAAGGACCAAATCTGTAATTTATCAGAACACTGATCATGAACAGTGTTCTGATAAATGTTATAATATATAATTTCACTTTTATATATTACTATTCGGTTCATGCTATTGGTATATAGACAAGTTAACGAGGCGGCTCTGTCTTGACTCGTCACTCTCGTTTTTTATCTTGTCTTAACATTTTCCGATCCTTACTGTCTTTTTTGATTCCTTGTATTATTGACGTTTGTCGCTTTTATCATTCTAATGAAACAACTGGGACTCTAATGGTTGATGGTCATGCCGAAGCTCGTTAGTCCTTTTAGCATTTTTTTTTCAAAAAAAAAAGTATCGTTACTTATTACTTTCTCTTCACATACATCAACATCAACATCAAAACTCATATCTACATTTCTAATATAAGGGGGCATTTGGTTCATTTTAAGGAATGAGAATGAAAATGAAAATGGGAATGAAGTAGAATGTGAATAGGAATGAGCATTGCATTGATATTGTTTGGTTAAACCAATATAATCAATAAAAAATTATTTTATATAATATTTTTAATACAAATATGTGTCGTCCAACATGAAAATAAAAAAAATATGTTTTATCCAACAACGAGAGATGAATGGCGTATGAGAAAAGGTGACTGAGTGGAATAAGATTTTCATTCCCCCCAATTTAGTCGGGAATGAAAATTAATGGGTTTTGGGTAATGGGTCCATTATATTATGTCAAACCAAACATCATTTTTCATTATCATTTTCATTCCTGATCTCTCAATACCTGATTCTAACATAAAAGAGGGTGCATATAGCATAATCCTTTAAAAAATGTCATATATACTAATTTATTTCTTAAAGCTTTTTAAATCTTAAATAATTAAACTTGCTAGGTCGCTTAACAACTTATTGTAACTTCATTATATACGGTTCATAACTTTTGGTTCTATAAATTTAAATGTCATGTTAGTATTTTATCTGATCATTCAAAGAGGACTAAACTTCCTAAAAGGCCAAATTTTGTTGTAGTAAAAGCGTAAAATACGAACATATTGGTTATCTAACACGATACTTCAATTGATCAAATTTTGAATGAGGACCGAGTCTTAATTCATATCATAATATGCAAGGTTGTTTCAATCTTTTTGCAGATCCTTTCATACCTGTATACTATATATTTATTGGACAAGTAATAAATAATTCAAAATATAAAGTTCATACTATATATTATATTAAAAGTTACAAATTAAAATAATACAAATATCTTAAAATGATAAGACAACATATGAAATTCATTTAAATATAAACATTATCTAACATTCTTCGAAAGTTAGAATCCGAAGTCGCCAAATCGATTAAAAATGTAAAAAACTTGTAACACGATAATTTGAGCTAAAAGTTAAAACCTATTAATAAAGGCTAAAACATTTATATATAATTTAGCCCAAAGAATTTAGGAGGCCTTGCTTCATATCTGACATTGAAAAACCATTAAGCACGACCTTAGTAATATGATTTATTATTCATTCTTCGCTCAAAATTGAGATACACCATCATTTTGGGAAGAAAAGAAAAAACGATTTTACAAGTTAGTGATTTTTTAAGTCATTTAGAGCATCTCAAAACAAATCATGTCTACCTCAGTTGGTTTCTCCAAGGGCGGTAACATCCTGAGAGGGGTTGTGGATGGTATCCCAATCTATCCGGGTTCGAATCTAAGGGGAGTCATTCTGAGGGCATGAGGAGTACCCAGTCCTTGGGCCGGTCCAGTCGTTGACTTGGCTACCCCCCAGCCCAGTCTTAAGACTGTGGTTGGGCTCTAGGTTCAGCGTAAGCTGGGCCGGGACAGCGGCAGATTAGTGGGCTGCCCGTGGATGCCCGATACCGCCGGGGAGGTGTGCGTGCGTGTGTTCGTGGTAGTCGTTCGTTGGTTCGATGCCGCTATGCCTTCCAAAAAAAAATTTAGAGCATCTCAAAAAATTATGCTAAAGTAAAGATTTTAGAACTGATAATCCCAGTTTGCTCAAATAACAATGTAATGAAACAATTAAACTGTATTGAATGATCAGAGAGAATTATACCTAGGATTGAAACTCAAACTCCTCTATTGAATTAAGCGCATAAACTCTCTCAACCCTGATAACCTAGAAAACAAACTTTAAATAGTAAGTCCTCTACTCCTCTTACATAGTAAGCTCAAGCCCATTAACACCAAATAAGCCCAATTATATAATAATAACAAATCTAAATAAATGTTTATATAACTTTTTATTAAATAGGACATTTATGGTCCTAACAATCTCTCCCAAAAGTTGAATAAAGAATTTATCATCTTAAAATCTTCAGATCTTGATCTTCTCTCACTTTTGATTTTTGGAAAACTTCAGTGTTGTTTGTCTTTATGTCAATCCTAGCTCCCTTGAATAAAATTCTTAATTTTCATAATTTCAACTTTATCGCCAAATTCAATGAACAATAACCTTGACTGAATGCACTAAAAACAACTTTCAACTGTAGAAACTCAGCACATCAGATAAGCTCACAAGAAAGATAATATGCGAGTTACATGATATTTCACAGTGCAACTTCAATTTAAATTAGAGAATCTGTTTTTGAACTGTGAATTGAATATACTTTAGGCTTAGGAACTTGTAGAACCAATATGCTCATAAGAGGAAACTAATTGTAGTAAACAATACTTGATGAGGGATAGAAGAATCAAACAAGTAACAGTGTATTAGATGATAAATTTATTAAATATTTTTAATAATATAATTATAGTTGTAGATGCTTAAAATATAATAGTTGTTGAAGTTAAACGTAATTTTTTTTAAATATTTTATTTTAAATATTTAAAAATTATAATATAATTATTGAAGATACTCTGAAGTATCATCTGCTTTATATAAATTATTCAACATTTGCTTGACGAGATAAGGAATAACGATAATGCAATATGTGTCTATTTGTCAAAAGAGAAATGAAGAAAAAGAATGCAAAACTCACTTTAGGATGTGAGAACCATATTCCGAAGAAAGAATATCTTTTATGCTTCAATTATTGTCGCTCTTTTTAGTAGTTAAGAAATTTAACTTCTTTTAACTGTGGATGTTTTGACTAACTTATGTGTGTCTTGATTGATTTTAGGGGCTCTAGAGCATAGTCAAGAAAATCCTCAATAACCTTGCAAGACTTGAACTGGTGACCTTTGAGAAGGATCCTCGAGAAGGATACTTAAAGTTACCAGATTCGTGTTAACGTCAATAGTTACCAAATTCAAGTAAGGTTTAATGTTGTAATATTGTAAAACATAAAACGATAATTGACTTTATAACTTCTAAATTTAGTTTAAAATGATGATGTAAATTATTGATATTCCAAAACTTGACAATTATAAAAATCTTACAAAAATCATTTTCTATCAACATGAGACGATAAATCACAACTCCCGCCCCACATAAATGAGCTCACAAGTAACAGTTTCCTACATTTGGGACGAGTTGTCACACATGCTTCATATATACCAACAAAGGGACATATTAATTTGATAACCGTAAATATTTTGAAAACTGTAAGAACTAAATATTCATGATATTTATTGTTTCTAAATGAATGTTTCTCTATCCATAAAAGCTTTACTTTTATTTGAAAAAATAGAAATTCCTTTTTTCTTTTTTCTTTATTTGTCTATTGTAAATTATAATTAAGTTTTTGTTATTGTATTGTAAAAAAAGTATGTATTTGTTTGTTGTATCTTGTAACACCCGGAATTTTCGTTAAATAAAAGATATCCTTTATGACTTTCGATGGTTTAATTGGTGGTTAATGTTGGAAAATTTTATGCTTAAGTCATCTATCGGATCGGGAGCATTTCGGGGTTTGAAGACCGATTTTTGGAGATTGAAACAGTGGGGGCGACTATGTCCAGCGATTGTGACACTGTCACTATCGCCGAGGGCATAGTCGTGGAGAGGGGTGTGTCCGCAGTACACATCAGGCGAGAATGCCCTGCAATTGTGACTTGGTAACTATCGCGGGGGCACAATCGCGGAAAGCCCTGAGGCTGCGGCACATATGCCGTGAATATGACCGGTGATTGTGACAATGTCACTGTCGCCTGGTCACTATCGCCTGCGGGTACCAAGAGTCTTTAAGGTCCGATTTTGGGTGGCTTTTCTCCACAAGTCCTCACCCTTTTACCCTAAACTCTCTCTACTCTTCAAACCTCCCAAATGTCGGTTTAGGTTGCATCCAAGGCTCCATCTCCTCTACTCTTTCATGTTGGGACCTCATCAATGGTGAGATTTGAAAGCTACTCCTAGAAGTTCACCTTCATCCCCATTTCAAGGATTATTAAGTTTTAGGGTTTTACCATACCCTTTATCTGTAACACCCTCAAATTTGGAAATAGCGACTAATTAAAAACTTTCAAAAATATCTTAAAGGATAATAAAATCTCTTACTAATAGTCTATAATTGAAATACATTTCTAGATTGAACCATCAACAAGTAAATAAAGTCTTACATAAAGACTATCTAAAGTCGGGTGTTACTATAACCCAATACCAATCGCTATCTCCAATATAAGTGCGGAAGACTTCAACGAGCTAACCACTTCCTCGAGTAACCAACTAGCACTCATCTCTTCACAGAGCCGCTAGACTAATCCCGGAATGGAACCTGATGCACATGCCGACAAAAATAAAAAGGGTTAGGCTAACGCCTAGTGAGTTCAAGAGTTTTATATCATGATTATAGAGGAAAACGTAAAGGAAAGTATTGCAACATTTAATCATTATCCTTTGAAAATATTTACTAAAGAAAACAAGAAAGTAACTCATTTACTAATAATAAACATTTTATAAATGGATGCCTCAACGCCAAAACATTTCTTCATGAAGTAATGAAATCCAACGCTTGATCAAAACGAGAATAATGGTAATGCTCGAAAAATGGAATTTGAATAAGCTTTATAAATCAACCGACCAAAATATGAATAAACTCCAATTTATATGATTATAGCATAAGAGAGAGAGAACTCGACCCAAATCGTGGATATAAACTGACTCCCAATTTATGACAATGTAAATAATACTTCATATCCCAAAACACCCCAAAAACAAGGGTAGGGATTAATACTCAACCCATAGAACATGGAATGAACATATGTATGCAAAATGTCACCGAAAACAAATATATAAAAGCAGCCCAAAGACAACACCTTTCGGTGACGGGGGAAACCCGATTCCGCATAATGCGACGTGCATAAAGTAAGCCACACATTACGTTAAACTGGTATTAAATATCGGGCTCAACATCTTTCAGAATACACCCATAAATAATAGCACGGAGGACTTACACCATACCGAAGAAACCAAACCGCCCCTCAATGGGGGTTAACTAGCTTTCCACCATTGGACAAATAATAAAAGTATCGAGCTCAGCATCTTTCAGCATACACCCATAGATACTGCACGAAGGACTTACAATCCCATCCTATGCCTTACGTGCCGCACGAAGGACTTACAATCCCATCATAAGCCTAACGTGCCACGATGTGCAGAGGCTAGTCATCCCACATCGTCAAAATAACAAAAGAGCTAATGGATCCATAGCAAACGGGCTGAAACATTACATGACTCAAACGAATGAACTAAAGCATTCAAAACATGTAATTCCCAAATAAGATGCAATAAATGCAAATCATAACCAAACGCTCTACATTGAGCTATCAAACGGACAAGTGTCCCCAAGACCCAATAAAATCCAAACGAGCCATAAGCTCAACAAACCCAAAGACCCAACGTTGAAAATCATAAAGTTGAAATCAAACGTAAACGACTCAAAATAATGCAACCCATGCTTCAACACACCCAAATGACTTCAACATGATTTAGATCGGGACAAAGCATTTTCCAAAGTGGGTTTATACCTTTTATTCTTTCAAACCATCCCATGACACCTAATAGAATGCATTTATACTAAAAATATGCTCAATGCAATAAATCATTTAAATACCCAAAATATATGATTTATTTATCAAGATGCTCAAAATCCCAAATGTGGGTGTTTTATAAGTTTATAAAGTTGAATACTTCCAAATAACCAAAACTTATCAGATGATTAGCAGTTAACAATTTTCATATAAAACATGTAAACACTTTAAAATAGACATTTTGGCATGTACACCGTTTTCACAAATCTACTTGAACTCACCTTGCTAGGTTAAGTTAAACCTAGATTTTACCCCACTTTAAACTTCCTTGACGAAACTTGAATCCTCCAAGCCAAAACCTAGATCCAAACATTTTCAACCGTAAATAACCATATTCAACCATATAGAAACATTCCCCAAACATTCTTCATGATGCTTTCATCATAACTCAAAACCCTAATTTCCATAGTCGAAGAGAAGAGAAGTTTACCTTTACCGGGACTTGAATCCCTCAACAAAACACCTCTAGGTCACCACTATGAACATTACCCTTCAAATATTCAAAAGGGGAAAGGTGGGAGATGAGCTTCATCCCCATTTCAAAACACCTCTTAGAAGTCCATGAAAAGTGGGAGATGATATGGGGCTCTAACTTGCTTCCAAATCTTAACCAAAATGTGATAGGTCACATTAAACCTTCAAATTCAAGGTTTTGAATGCTCCAAGATCCAAAAAGAGAGAAGGGTTTTCGTCTAGAGATAGAGAGGAAATGAGTTGGGAGAAGAACAAATGAATTAGGGCTGAAAATCAGGGTTTTAAACCGATCTGGGGCCGATCGCGATTGTACCCCACGATTGTGCCCTTGGCACTCTCGCGGGAGATGTACCGTGGCTTCACTTAGGCCCGCGACTTTGCCCCGTGATTGTGACACATGTCACAGTCGCGGGCACTGTCGCCCAAGCTATGCCGGACTCCGAAATCTTCCTTTTTCCGCGTCTGAAAGCTCTCGATACTCAAAGGGACTTAGATATCGTTTCCCTAGCACGATCCCTCCACTTACAAGTTCAAAAACGCCCGGAGACCTCTTACAGACCGAAAATTACGGGTTTTACATTATCCATTCTTTTGGTTCTTTGGGATTTGGGGTCATAATAGTGACCTAGAAGTATTTTGTTGGTGGATTCAAATTATGGAAAAGGTAATCTTCTCTTTTCTTCAACTATGAAAATTAAGGTTTCGGTATGAGTTGAGATCTTCATATAAAATGTTTGGGGAACTATTCTAAATGATTGAATATGGTTATTTATGGGTGGAAACTTATGGATCTAGGTTACATGCTTCATATATACCAACAAAGGGACATATTAGTTTGATAACCGTAAATATTTTGAAAACTGTAAGAACTAAATATTCATGATATTTATAGTTTCTAAATGAATGTTTCTCTATCCATAAAAGCTTTACTTTTATTTGAAAAAATATAAATTCCTTTTTTCTTTATTTGTCTATTGTAAATTATAATTAAGTTTTTGTTATTGTATTGTAAAAAAAGTATGCATTTATTTGTTGTATCTTGTAACACCCATAATTTTTATTAAATAAAAGATATCCTTTATGACTTTTGATGGTTTTAATTGGTGGTTAATGTTGGAAAATTTTATGCTTAAGGCATCTATCGGATCGGGAGCATTTTGGGGTTTGAAGACCGATTTTTGGAGATTGACACAGTGGAGCGACTGTGACACTGTCACTATCCCCTAGGGCATAGTCGCGGAGAGGGGTGTGTCCGCAGTACACATCAGGCGGGAATGCCCCGCGACTGTGACTTGGTCACTATCGCGGGGGCACAATCGCGGAAGGCCCTGAGGCTGCGGCACATATGCCGTGATTATGACCGGTGATTGTGACAATGTCACTGTCGCCTGGTCACTATCGCCCGCGGGTACCAGGAGTCTTTAAGGTCCGATTTTGGGTGGCTTTTCTCCACAATTCCTCACCCTCTTTACCCTAAACTCTCTCTACTCTTCAAACCTCCCAAATGTCGGTTTAGGTTGCATCCCAAGGCTCCATCTCCCCTACTTTTTACCCTTCTTCATCTTCATCCCCATTTCAAGGATTCTTAAGTTTTAGGGTTTTACCAAACCCTTTATCCATTCTTTTGGTGCTTTGGGATTTGGGGTCATAATAGTGACCTAGAAGTATTTGTTGGTGGATTCAAGTTATGGTTAAGGTAGTCTTCTCTTTTCTCCAACTATGGAAATTAGGGTTTCGGTATGAATTGAGATCTTCATATAAAATGTTTGGGAAACTATTCTAAATGGTTGAATATGATTATTTATGGGTGGAAACTTATGGATCTAGGTTTTTGGAAGTTTTTGGCTTGAAGATCCAAGTTTATTCAAAGGAGCTCAAGATGGGGAAAATCTAGATTTTGCTTAAATCTAGCAAGGTGAGTTCAAGTTGATTTGTGAAAACGGTGTACATGCCAAAATGTCCATTTTTAAATGTTTACATGTTTTACATAAATTTATCAACTGTTGAACTATTTGGTGGGTTTTGATTATTTGAGATGTTTAACTTTATAAACTTTGTAAAACACCCACATTCGGGATTTTGGATATTTTGATAAATGAATCATAAATATTGACATTTTAATGATTTGTTATATAAAGGTAGATTTTTTATTATCAAAATACTTTTATTGTGTGTTGTGGATAAATGCTTGACTTTGTGTTATGGGACATTTTTGAAAGAATAAATGGTATAAACCCACTTGGGAAATGTTTGGCCCTAATCTAAATTACGTTGGAGTTATTTATATATTTTGGAGCATGGGTTTTCATAAATGCGGGGTTGTTTACGTTTAATTTCATCTTATGATTTTCTTACAATTCGTCTTTTGATTTGTTGAGCCTATGGATCGGTTCGGACCTCATTGGGTCTTAGGGACAATTTTCTGGGTTTTGATAGCTCAATGTAGAGCGTTTGGTCATGAATTGCATTTACTGCATCTTATTTGAGAATTACATGTTTTGAATGCGTTAGTTCATTTGTTTGGGGTCATGTAATGTTACTAACTAGTACAATGGATCCATAGGCACGATGTTCTTATGTCCTGTTTTGGACAAGTTCACCACTTTGGCACAAAATAGGCATCGGGTCACCATGGTAAGTAAGGTGTGGACGTATATGGTCGGGCAACGTCACATGGGCAGTAAGGTGTAATTCCATTTGTGCATGTATGTTTTGTGTGGATCTAGATATCTCAAATTATAGATCCAGAGGGATTAAATTTGAGTCTCCACGGGAAAAAGATCTAGAGGGGTTGAGCTCGATATGTCTTATGAGTATATTCCATACGTTTTGGTTTTCTACATAGTTATGTGACCTACTTTTGTGTTCCGTCACGTGCAATGTAATCGGGTCTCCCCCGTCAATGAAAGGTGTTGTTTTGGGTATGGAGTTTTATAATCCATGTTTTCGGTGACGTTTTGAGTATGGGTTGTTATCCATGTTCTAAAGCTTTGAATATTGAATCTTATCCGTGTTTTTGGATGATAGAGTTTATCCACATTTTCAGTATTTGGTTGTTACAGTATAAGTTATGTTTTGCGTGAGTTTTGGGTTTTGGATTTATATTCGGAGGAACGTTTGTATCGTGGTTTTAAATCATGAAAATGATGAATGTTTGAAAAGAGATTGATTTCAGTCTTAATGTATTTTATTTTGGGAAATCACGTTTTAAATAACACTCTTAAGGTTTATTGTTTTACATATCTATGATGAAAACTCTTATGCTCACTAGACCTTAAGCCTAACCTTTTTATTTGTCGGCATGTGCATCAGGTTCCAGTTGTAGAATGGTTCTAGCAATACTATAAATAGATGAGCATTAGTTTTACACGAGGGTAAGTAGTTTGGTGAAGTCTTCCGCGTTTTGGAGATGGTGACTGTTATTGGGTTTTTAGTAACATTTGTCCCTATTATAGACCGTGTATAAAGATTTGAAATGTGTTTATTGAAGTTAAACCTTAAATTGTTGTTGTAGATGAATCAGTTATCGATGTATTTAGAAAATTTTAGATTAGTTGCTATTTCCATATTTGAGGGTGTTACAAGTTGGTATCAGAACTTAAGTTTGAGAGAATTAGGTGTTGACTTTGGATGCCTAGACTCAAACTAGCGTTCTTTAAGTGATTGAAAGTGAAATTGCACCAATAGGCACTATAAGGTAGGATATTTTGAGGTTTATATAGTCTCTAGAATCGGGAATCGTGACGAGGGTAGCAAGGATAGTCATGTACGGTACGTTCATAATTGCACCTGGATAGTGTCATGATGAACTTACATGTTACATGTGTGTGATTAAACCCTCTTCATGAGATGACCGATGGGGTAGTTGATGAGTTTATGAGGAGTAGTAGCTTGAAGAAGTTGATGTTTATAGTATTGTCACTTGGGGTGACGGTTAAGGATGATAAATACCTTAAGTTGACCATGTTGGGTCAGAGTTACTGGTTGGATTAGCACCATAATCTTTTGGAATCGATATTATTTGAGGAGAAATTGTAAGGTGACCCGATAAAACATCCAATTATTGCCTTAAGATGTTTGAGCATCCGGATGACGATAGTATGAGTGGGAAATTGAGCGTGGTTTCGAGACTTTGAATTTCGATCAAATTCATGCACGGATTTTATTTCTAAAATAAATTGCATCAATTATTTCCCATGTTTCCAAAATCATCATGTAGTTTATATTACAAAAATCTTGGAAAGTTGTTTAGGACACACAAGGTTTTAAACCATGATTTTAAACATGCATAAAATTATTTGATTGCATGAGGTTGCAAACTTTGCTGAGATTTTCTTTATTCTCATTGTTGTCCAACGCTATTTTCGGATATTGTAAGTATCTATGATTTAACATTGTTTAGGGTCTCGGGCAATTAACTGTTATTTATGACCTTGACATTGGATCTCCTCCACATGTGTTAAGGTTTTAAAGGAAAAAGTTATTCCCACTATTTTGGTGTTTGAGTTTTGTTGGGATTTTATTCCATGCGAGTTTGGTTGAAAAGTGTCATTTTATATCCCGTTGCGATAAAAAGGAAAATTTTGAATTATGACATTTTATTCATAACTTTGCCTTGTGCTGTTTGATTATTGGGAAAGAAAATTTTGGCATCACTTGATTATTGAGTGTCATTGAGTTTTATGGGAATTTTGTTGAGTTTTATGGAGTTCTATTTTACGACATTGTGAGTTGTGTTGGTGAACCTCGAGCGTATACTTGCTTTATGGTGTGCATTAATTTATGAGTTTTGTTTAATATTTTTGTTTCATGCAAGTTTGCACATTTCTTTTCGCAATTGTAAGAGACGTCTCAAGAGTTTTGTTGGTGAATGTTAGCCCATATGTTATTTTGGGAAGTTTCAATGTTTTGTGATTTCTCTATGAGTTTTGATACAAGAGTATTTCGTTGTATGCTATTTAGTATTTGAATTGATTTATACTTTTAGTGTGAGTAAACATATAATGGACCTCTGATGGTTCGTGTTGAATTGTTGCTGTATGCATTCTTCGGTTGTTGATTTTATCCTTATTGTTTCACGCAATGCATGATATAGATTCGTTGGTATACTTGATTTTGCAGCCACTATTTTGGACAAAAACATTTTATTCGCGCGCTAAAGTTTGAAGTCGATCTAAATCCTTTTACATTTGATCAAATCACATGCATCAATCTGTTTCTTAGTTTTGGGGAATAAACTGATGTTCGCACGTCACATTGGGAAATTTTATCTTATGTTATATTATGGTTAAATGAGAGATTTTTGGAATTTGATTACGTGAATTTCCCCATCGAGAGTTTTGGACAAACGCCTTGTTATACACTGTTTTAGTACGTAAAATTATTTCTCATCCATGGCGTAAATTGATGCATGTAGAGACCATAGTGGTCCATTTGAAAATTTGTTGCACATATTTTGTTATTGTCAACATTAGTGTGAGTAGTGATCAAATGTTTTCGAAATGGGTTTTATTTGTTTAGCGGTTGTGACCAGTTTTCACACCTACCGAGTAAACGGTAGTGGATTTTTTATACGTACGATCGATTATTATAAAACTGTTGCATTTGAAAGTTTTGTAAATATCAAATTGGCATATTAGCTTGGAAAACCTTGAACTCATTATGGCTATAGATTTAAACCCCTATCGTGAAAGGAGTTGTAACTAAGGGCTAGAGAAGTCCTTGGGAATTGAAGCGTCGAATGATCCGACTGGTGGCCAGTTTTGAATTGTGGATTTCAGCTTTATGAGTAGGTTCATGTATGAATAATTGAGGTATTAGATTCATGCTTTCTCCTAGTTAATTAAGTGATGATCATTATGTTTCGGTGAATCTTTGGGTTAAAGCCTGGTGTGGCTGCTTGTGTATGGTTGGATTTGATCTGATGGATTATTCGTTCGACGACATGTTATGTGATGGTGGTGTACCATCTTGAAGGACCTTTGCGAATAAAGGTAGTAGCGTGGTTCATCGTTAGAGATGTAAGATTGGGATTTTAGTATCATACTAAGTGTCAACTTTAATTCGACAATGCCAATCCGGAATGAAATAATTGACGGTATACCCACGTTTGCAGTGTGTCCATGTTGGTTTTAGGCGTTGATTCGTTCCTTCTAGGTCAATGATCTTTGGAATTCTTGGAAGTACCTCCTTTGGATCATAGGGAGTGTTAGCCTCGCAATTATGGAACTTTAATGAGATTAGATGTTGGTAAATAAGTATTGAGGTGTATAACTTTCTTGGTGTGGTAAGGACCTTATTGATGGAATGCTTGAGGTTTAAAAATAGATCGGAGTTGTGTGTTAGCCAAATCTGAATTAACCAACTCCACGAAAATCGTATTGATACGTCTTTGGAGGGAAGACCTTATCAATATCAATGTTGAAGTATTAAGGAGATTTGGGAATTCTTTAGGTTGGTATTGATTATTGGAATACGGATTCAGAATCGCGTTGAGCTGGAATGAATTAGTCAATGAGAAGTTGGGGTCATGAGCGGCCCTTGAGGTAGTATGGGTCCTCTAAGGTTGAGAGACAACTAAGATCGTATAGCTGGAAATTGCTCCAGTAAAGTCCGATTTTCACTCTAGTATGAGTGTATCAGGTCAAGGTGGGTATTCTATGAGAAAGCCTTAACGGAAGTCAAGTTGGCAGTCGCGACAGGAAGGTTATCGAACTTTAGCTCAAAGATGAAATGGGTTAGAGACAACCTTTGGGAAGGGAAGCAATCGTTTTGGGATAATGACATCGTTGAGGTCTATGTTTAGTTTGTTACCTTTTGGGACCGAGGAACCCAATAAGTGCTGAAGGTAGTATTGAAATGCCTTATGTGAGAATCAGATTTCGAGGACGAATTCATTTTAAGGTTGGGAGGATTGTAACACCCGGAATTTTCGTTAAATAAAAGATATCCTTTATGACTTTCGATGGTTTTAATTGGTGGTTAAGGTTGATAAATTTTATGCTTAAGGCACCTATCGGATCGGGAGCATTTCGGTGTTGGAAGACCGATTTTTGGAGCTCGACACAGTGGGGGTGACTGTGCCCCGCTACTGTGACACTATCACTATTGCCGAGGGCATAATGGTAGAGAGGGGTGTGTCCGCGGTACACATCAGGCGAGAATGCCCCGCGACTGTGACGTGGTCACTATCGCGAGGGCACAATCGCGGAAGGCCTCGAAGCTGCGGTACATATGCCGCGATTATGACCGGCGATTGTGACAATGTCACTGTCGCCTTGTCACCAGGTGACAATGTCATCGCGATTATGACCCGCGGGTACCAGGAGTCTTTAAAGTCCGATTTTAGGTGGCTTTTCTCCACAATTCCTCACCCTTTTATCCTAAACTCTCTCTACTCTTCAAACCTCCCAAATGTCGGTTTAGGTTGCATCCAAGGCTCCATCTCCCCTACTCTTTCATGTTCGGACCTCATCAATGGTGAGATTTGGAAGCCACTCCAAGAAGTTCTTCATCTTCATCCCCATTTCAAGGATTCTTAAGTTTTAGGGTTTTACCAAACCCTTTATCCATTCTTTTGGTGCTTTGGGATTTGGGGTCATAATAGTGACCTAGAAGTATTTTGTTGGTGGATTCAAGTTATGGTTAAGGTAATCTTCTCTTTTCTTCATCTATGGAAATTAGGGTTTCGGTATGTGTTGAGATCTTCATATAAAATGTTTGGGGAACTATTCTAAATGGTTGAATATGATTATTTATGGGTGGAAACTTATGGATCTAGGTTTTTGGAAGTTTTTGGCCTGAAGATCCAAGTTTATTCAAAGGAGCTCAAGATGGGGGGAAAATCTAGATTTAGCCAAAATCTAGCAAGGTGAGTTCAAGTTGATTTGTTAAAACGGTTTACATGCCAAAAGGCCCATTTTTAAATGTTTACATGTTTTACATGAATTTATCAACTGTTGAACTAGTTGGTGAGTTTTGATTATTTGAAATGTTTAACTTTATAAACTTTGTAAAACACCCACATTCGGGATTTTGGATATTTTGATAAATGAATTATAAATATTGGCATTTTAATGATTTGTTTTATAAAGCTAGATTTTTGAGTATCAAAATAGTTTTATTTGTCTTATGGGACATTTTTGAAAGAATAAATGGTATAAACCCACTTGGGAAATGTTTGGCCCCAATCTAAATTACGTTGGAGTTTTTTTTATATATTTTGGAGCATGGGTTTTCATAAATGCGGGTTTTTTACGTTTAATTTCATCTTATGATTTTCTTACAATTCGCCTTTTGATTTGTTGAGCCTATGGCTCGGTTTGGACCTCGTTGGGTCTTGGGGACAATTGTCTGGGTTTTGATAGCTCAATGTAGAGCGTTTGGTCATGAATTACATTTACTGCATCTTATTTGAAAATCACATGTTTTGAATGTGTTAGTTCATTCGTTTGGAGTCATGTAATGTTCTTAACTAGTACAATGGATCCATAGGCACGGTGTTCTTATGTCCTGTTTTGGACAAGTTCACCACTTTGGCACAGAATAGGCATCGGGTCACCATGGTAAGTAAGATGTGGACCTATATGGTCGGGCAACGTCACATGGGCAGTAAGGTGTAATTCCATTTGTGCATGTATGTTTTGTGTGGATTTAGATATCTCAAAGTATAGATCCAGAGGGGTTGAATTTGAGTCTCCACGGGCTAAAGATCTAGAGGGGTTGAGCTCGATATGTCTTATGAGTATAATCCATACGTTTTGGTTTTCTACATAGTTATGTGACCTACTTTTGTGTTGTCACGTGCAATGTAATCGGGTCTCCACCGTCACCGAAATGTGTTGTTTTGGGTATGGAGTTTTATAATCCATCTTTTCGGTGACGTTTTGAGTATGGGTTGTTATCCATGTTCTAAGGTTTTGAATATTGAATCTTATCCATGTTTTTGGATGATAGAGTTTATCCACGTTTTTCAGTATTTGGCTGTTACAGTATAAGTTATGTTTTGCTTGAGTTTTGGGTTTTGGATTTATATTCGAAGGAACGTTTGTATCGTGGTTTTAAATCATGAAAATGATGAATGTTGGAAAAGAGATTGCTTTCAGTATTAATGTATTTTATTTTGGGAAATCACGTTTTAAATAACACTCTTAAGGTTTATTGTTTTACATATCTATAAATGAAAACTCTTGCGCTCACTACACGTTAAGCCTAACATTTTTATTTGTCGGCATGTGCATCATGTTCAGTTGAAGAATGGTTCTAGCAATACTATGAAGAGATGAGCATTAGTTTTACATGAGGGTAAGTAGTTTGGTGAAGTCTTCCGCATTTTGGAAATAGTGACTATTATTGGGTTTTTAGTAACATCCGTCCCTATTATAGACCTGTATAAAGATTTGAAATGTGTTTATTGAAGTTAAACCTTAAATTGTTGTTGTAGATGAATCAGTTATCGATGTATTTATAAAATTTTAAATTAGTTGCTATTTCCAGATTTGAGGGTATTACATATCTCATGTATAACTTTTTTTCCTTTACAAAATTCTACTTTTTGAGGAAAAAAGACCGAATTGATCGTTTTTCCTTATTACGATATTGTAGTCTTATTGCAATGTGAAACACACTACAAGAAATCGGAGCATTATCAAAGGAAGGATTTTTGTGGGTAAATATCATTACTGACTTGGTTTGTAAAGTATATTTATAACTGACGGAAAACACTGTCAGTAAGCATCACATAACTGATCTAATACTTGTTCAAAATAAAATGTAGAAACAATGTTTTTGTTGGCAATTTACTAAAACGAGTATTGTTTGGCAATTCACCAACAGATTTATGACGGTGTCATTTATCAATAGATTACCAATGGTTTGGGTTTTAGGGTCATTGCACGGTACCGACGAATTACCGACGAATTGCTTTGTCGGTAGAACCTGTCGGTAACCAAAGTGTCTTCGGTCTAGCTATATCTTGTAACCGAACCTTCTTAGACGTCAAGGGTTCAAATGTCGCCTTTGTGTGTGAGTTTAACTTTCCGTATATAAATATTAGGTTAAATTGTATTTTTGGTTCTTATGGTTTATATGTTATAGCATATCAAGTCCATTTTTCAAAATAATTACAGAATATATCCTTGTGGTATGCAATTTATAATACATATGGTCCCTATCACTAACTCTGTTAAAAATCTCTCTGATAGTTTATTTAACACTTGGGGGGGGGGGGGGGGTTAGTGAATCTACTTTTTCTATTAGAAAAACAGATTATATTATATTCACACTCTCTGACCTCCAACTCACCACCGTCTTTGGCGTGCAATATTTTTTAACAAGATATCGAAATATTTTTTTCCAGGGTTTGCAACTTCAATTTTAAAGGCTTTTTAGAAGCATCGATTTTGTGTGATTTGTTTGTTAGAACCCAATTAGGGTTACAATTTATTTGATTTAGATTTAGCGTTTTTTTATTATGATGTTTGTACACAACTTTTTGAATGGATTTACGGATTTATATAAATTTATTGTTTTGTTCATGAAGTTCATGGTTGAATGTAATGTTCCTTATGGTTGATGTTTTGATGCTCTTTTGAAATTAGTTTGGGTTGGGGCAGTCGAGAAACACGGGTTGTAGGTAGGGTAGCAATGACACTAATTGTCGGAGTAGTTGCCGGAAAACCTCAACAGAAGGACAAGTGGTGATTTCTTATTGGTGTTTCGAAAATGCTTTTTTTATTTTTTAAATATATAATAACAAAAATATTTGAAAATGCTCCTCTATATTATTCACTTACCAAAATATTTTAAACGAAATTGGCGAGAGGACCAATGCGTTATAAATTGGAAAGCATAGGGTTGCAATCCATAATTATTTTAAAATAGGGGTTGATAGGTTATGACATATAAAGCATAGGGATTAAACATGTAATTTACTCAAATACTATATACTTCAAAAACTTGTTGGCAATTGATTTAAAAAATTGGTTGTTAGTGACTTTAATGCCATCAAACATTTTGGTGTAATTGAGATTCACTTAAGATAGAAGATTGATCTTTAAGACAAGTTTGGTGGTACATAGTGCGTGCTTGTATATGTCGCCATAAACCTTAGATCACAGTATAGTGGGCGTAAAGCGTGCAATGCCTCTGGCGAGATCCAATGGGTAGACCAGTGGTAGTGGATGTGGATCAACGATTGCATCAGTAGAACACGATCGGGTGTTTCACATCAACGACAACATCACCTATTGCACATCAGCGGCAACATCAGCTGATGTCTTCAGTTGGTGCAATCTGGTGCTGATGACTTTTGTACTTGTAACCATTTTGTAATCGTCCGTAACCGCTATAATAACTACTTATAAAGGGTAATTTCTAACTCATTTGATATCTAAACGATTAAGAACAATATTATTGTCGTATACTCGAGTTTTTCCCTATGAACGAGGGTGAGATTTTGGATTATCACAGTACATATTTCGTATAACCTTAGGCTTGAAGGGTCGAAATATTGTATTTGGAAAGTGTTCACAAGACACAATCCAAGATTTTATCCTAGTAATCATTACCAAGAACCCCGTTTTCTAACATTGGTGGGTGGACATTGGTTCTAATAGTGATATATAAATCTTTTCTTAACCATGGACGTCTAAACCAGCTTGTGCATAACATCTAACATCGGTTATTTTTTGTGGTTATTACAATTATCTGTAGTACCTTAATATGCATTTACATCAAAAGTCTTAAGTGCAACTACTTATGCATGAAGTACAACCTTTTCGTGCATAAAACTTGAAAATCTCTTAATTACAATCTATGATACACAATGTACAAGTTGAAAGCCTTTTGATTTACAAAATACCTCTGCACGTGTCAGACCATACCGAGTACCATACGCTTTCTTCTTCTACCTATTTCTCAGACCATACCGAGAGGCTGCAGCCATACGCTTTCTAAGGTTCTTTCTACCCTCTCCATCTTGTACACACCAATTTCAAATTTGAAATCTCTCCTCCATTCAGCAGGTTTGTATCTTGTTTTCATTTTCTCTTTCTCTGGGTTTATCTTCAGGTATCGGCAGAACTGGTTATGAAGAGAAGGGTAACATTCGAAGAAATAGGTTTCGGTAAGCAATCTTGTCCCAAATCTCGCTCTCTGTTGATTCAGGTTTACCAAATTTCTATCTTATTTCAAGTAATTTGTCGATCAGTTCTTGAACGAGACTGTTTTTGTGAAAACCCCTAAATTTTTCTCTTACTATGTTTGATTTAAATGTTGTTATTGATTTTGATTTCTACTTTTCCATTTTGATTTTTGTTATTGCACTCCATCCCTGGTGTGATTTACGATTTTACGATTTTTGTTTCCTGTTGTGATGCTTCAAATGTATAAGTTTTGACTCTCTTGCTTCATAAGTGGTTTTTGTGTTAGATATTGATATTGATATTTCTGTCTTTTGATAATCTATTTCTTGATTACACAGGTTTCTACATCTGATTTCAATAATCGATTATCTTTTAAATATATATCAATTAAAATCCAGATGACATCGTTCAGTTACAGGTAAGTGAGTTGTGATTGAACCATCCTTCTTACTCTTTGAATTTGTTTCATCCCTGCTTAAATATATCTTTTAGGTTTGGTATTTGTTGCCAATTTGTTGTGTATATCCATATAGATTATTTGAGTGTTGAAGTTTTAAGAATTAAATATGGGAATTGTAATTTACATCTTAGTTTTCTCTACACGAAAGGAGGCTGGGGGATTTCTGAGACGGAATCGAGAGAGGCATCGGGAGAAGATACGATGTTTGGTTTGCGGAAACTGTTGGGTTTTAGGGATCAGACTGGTTGTTGGTTCTTGGGTTTTACAGGAACCACATAACAACAAGAGGTTGTAAAATTGTTGGGTTTAAGTGAATTAACGGCACCAGGGGTGTTTCCTTCTCCGGTTTTACAACAACTACATGTAGGAACCAAGTATATTTTGAGTTAAAAATCTTGAATGAGTATTGATTTCAGTAGTATGAAATCTTTGTATTTTTGTTTCTGGATTTAAATTTATCATCTCAAAGATTTCAATTTAAATTTTAATGAAGGACAAAAACATAGGATTGTGTCTTCGTTGGTAGTGGTTCTTTGCTATATTATATGGCTTTCTACTCCATGATTGCATCAAGAATGAGTGTATAATGTAAAATTGCATTGTAAGCACTTTATTGATGGTAAATTATTAAGTGATTTGTTTGCTAAAATGTCTCATTTGATTAACTGGTTCTTTATTAAAAATTTGATTTGATTCATTTTCGTTTTGACTTTTATTAGCTTCCATTTACAGGCTTTCATTTGTAAAAGCTACCTTAAGTTAATTCTCACCTCTGAGTTTTCAAGATCTTAAAAAGGGAAACATTTCGGAAGTCAAATCGGTGTTTTGATATTTGTTATACCAAGTTAGCCTTGGATTTACTACCGTAACTTTGATTTTTGCTTGGATTTGAGTCACATGCAACAGTCCACAAATTTGATCTTGGTACAATCTCTATCTAATTTGAGTTTTATAGTGATCTAGAGAGCAAAATGGAGTTTTAGTGATCTAGACAAAATGGTTTGTGCTTGGTTTGTTGCTAAGCATCATCTGATTTCGATGGTTGGGATTTTTTTCCTTATTCTGTGATCAACAAGTGTTTTCCATGTATACCATCGAGGAAGAGATCTCGACCAGATGCTTTTTTTGGTGATTGTTCTAATGATTTACTCTCAGATCTTACAGCCGTTGGCAAGATGTGTACCTAAAGCCATGCAGAATACGAGTAGCAGAAGGTTGAAGAGAGGGGGAAAAGTACCATCCCTAACCTGTTATTAAAACAATTGTATCAGGTTTGAAACCTCCACTGCTATAGCTTTTGTTAGCTGAATTTTGGTTTTTTTTGCAAAGCTTTTCTTGTCATTTTTTGGTCTTGATGTCATTATTAATTTTGGTTTATGATGTCAATCTATTGTGATTTCTACTTTAAGGAGAGGTAGAGAACCTTAAACATCTTTTTTCACTACAAATGTTTGTAGTTCTCCAGTTTGGAGTAGTTTAAGGAAGAGTTTAAGAATGTTAATCAAGAACAACAGGTTTCAAGGAGTAACCATCTGAATCTTGTGATTGTTTTGTTATGTTTCTTAAACTGTACAATAATATTTGTGATGTGATGTTCTATCATAACGTGAATGGGAAAAGTCAAATGGTGTTGTTATAGATTCATGAACTTTTGGGGGATAAATGGCAGGATTGGTTTACAACATCACTTGTGGTTGTAGTACATGTCTTCCGATCTGAAAGGCTTGACATCATTGCTTTTAGGTGTTAATTATGTTTATGTACTTTTATTGCAAATAACCCATTAGAAATACCCCTTGTAGCCTCGGTTTCAATCGGTTCCAACAATAGGGCCGAACTCTCATATATTTGAAAGCAAGGAATTCTCTTTTAGTTAACCAAGTGTGTTACTTACTAGTCTATTTCAACTTACCTCTCTTTAGATACTTGTTTTAATCTTCATCCAACAAAAGAAGTTTGTGTTAGAAGTTACTCATGTACCATTTCATTTTTGGTCATCCTTTCAAGCTCATTGTCAAGGGATGAAAAGTGTAGCAAGTTACTAAACCACAAGAAGATTCTACTCTAATATTTCTACTTTTTTCACCATCTAACTCACATCTTTCATCTCCTTTCTTTGGATCCTTATCCTCAATACAATTCTTATATTTTTACCCCATAATCACAAAAAACGAAGTTTATGTATAGTGCATACACACTATTATAAACCAAAATTTCTTGTGATCATTAAGGTCAAAATATGGTTTGCTCTTTGAACAAATCTATAATTTCCAAATCAAAGCTTGGTGCACAAGTTACTAATCTCTCATTTATATTTGTCTTTTAATCCTTTTAATTTATGTAATTTACATTATTGCAATTTACTTTCCGCAATTTACTTTTTCGCACTTAATTTATTGTTATTTAATTATAGTCATCTAAATTCCATGCACTTTACTTATTGTCTTCTCCTAATTTCATTACTTGCATAATAAGTTTCCTTTGTTGAATTTTAGCAATTGTATTTATTTTATGCATTTTCCATCTCCATTGTTTTCATTCCAAGTAATTACATCTTTTGTCAAAAAAAAAAAACCAAGCTATGATAGGCTAACAACCTTAGCTTGAGGTGTGAAGTTAAGTTAGGATATCAATCGGTAAAAAAGTAAAATGGTGTATCAAATATAGTCTTGTCGTTATTTGAATTAGATATTAAATATTTCATTGAAGATTACATTTAGTTAATTAACGACTAACTATTTGTATGAAAATGTGTTAACTTTTCAGAAGTTACTTAAATATCAAATCTGAGATAACGTAAGTTTGCTATAATATCTTTTTACCGTATTATCTGTTTTTATTTTAACCAAGCTTTGCACCCTCTATTTCTTTTTACAATTAATCTTTAATAGTTGATAAACCCAACCCAACAAAAAGATTTATTCGATCTCGCCATCTGAAACCAGTTTTTAAAATTGGACTTCTAGAAAAACTCTCACACGCTTCCCTGTGGATCGATATTCGGCACTTTATACCATTATTACTTGTTACAAACAATAACAAATCAAAATGTATACTTGCATTAAGATTTTTTTGCACGCATTTTCAGGTTGCATAAACCAAGAGCAAGTTTTTGGCGCCATTGCCGGGGAAGCAAGTCAAAGTTTTTCTATTGCAAAGTAACGATTTTTAAAAACTTGTTTTTCTACCACCTATCCGGTTTATGTCACGAGCACCCCACGACGAACTTTTTCAATTTGATCCTGGCATCGAAAAAACTTTCAGAAATAGAAGAGGGTTGCAAAGGGCTAATTCAGCTCTAAACCCCTCTTAAATTCCTAAAACCGAACATAGGATGGGAGAACCAGGTGGCAGTGGTGTTCTTGGTAGACAACCAATTGATGAAGAAATAAATCGTGAAGAAGTGGAAGAGGACATTTTTCGATTTGCAAATTCAAAGGATGGAGGAATTATGGCTTATGCTATTCCTATTCTAAACCAGTTGCATTCAGGAATACGTAAACCTACAATTACTGCCACCCAATTTGAACTACAACCGATAATGTTTTAGATGTTGCAGACTAACGGCCAGTACACTGGTTTGCCATCTGAAGATCCTCATTCTCATCTAAGATCGTTCATGGAAATCACATATTCTTTCTTGATTCCTGGTATACTAGACAATGCTCTAAAACTAAAACTTTTTCCATACTCACTAAGAGATAGAGCAAAGTCTTGGTACAACTCGTTACAGCCATATTCTGTGACGACATGGAACCAAATGGCAGAATTTAAAAAAAAAATATTTTCCACCCACAAGGAATGCTAAGTCTAGAAATGAAATTTGCACTTTTAAATAAATGTCCGATGAGGCAGTTCCTGATGCATGGGATAGGTACAAAGAGATGTTGAGAAAATGCCATACCATGACATTCCATACTGCATACAACTAGAGACATTTTACAATGGTCTAAACATTGTTGCAAAACAAATGCTTGACGCTACTGTAGGAGGTTCTTTCACAACTAGTACCTACAATGAAGGATATGAGATACTTGAAAAGATTTCCAATAATAATGGACAATGGTCTGATCCACGTGCAGTTATACCTAGAAAAGTAGCAGGGGTAAGTGAGGTAGATGCCTACACAACTTGCTAACTTGGCTTCTTTAATTAAAAAATCTCATTGCCAATCAAGTTGTACAATCCAACATCACTACCTCCATCCATACTATCAATTCTGTATAGTGCACCTACTGTGGTGATGGTCATTCTTTTGAACACTATCCTGGAAATCCCAAGCAAGTGAGCTTTGTTGGTAACAACAAGAGTGGACCTTTTTCTCAAACTTACAATCCAAGATGGAGAAATCATCCTAATTTTTCATGGAACAATCCCACTCTTAACCCACAATTGCCAAGACTCCAAGGGAAATCTAACCTTCAATCGCAACAGCATGGACACTCCAATTTTCAACCACAAGGATAGTCCAATTTTCATTAACAGTCACACCACAACCCTCAAAACAACCAACAGTCGAATTTTCAACATTACCAACCTCCTTTCACAAACCCAACCAACATGTTGAATCATCTACTTCCTTGGAAGCTATGAGGAAAAGGTTTATGACCCAAACTCAGGCTTCTATCAAGAATCTTGATACATAAATGGATCAGATGGCTTTGGAAATCAGGAAAAGGCCAATAGGTTCTCTACCTAGTGACACAGAGACACTTCATAGGGTCGGAAAAAAGCATGTTAAGGTTGTAACTTTAAGAAATGGAAAGAATTTACCAGAAAACACACTAAAAGAGTTAGAAGAACCGCACAAACCAGATCCTGAAAAGAATCCCACATCATCAACTACTGTTACAGTGCCTTTAAAACGGTCTTGTGATATCACTGGGCCTAGAAACAAGGATAAACCCATAGATACCACATTTATACCAAAGAGGTCAGGCTTTCCAACTGAACCCATGGAAATCCAGAAGCCTAAAGAAATAGCTATTGTGGATGTGTCACAATCTAGTGACAGTCCCAAAACTCCTTGTGACACCAGACCTTTAGAACCAGTTAAGCTCACACCATCCATTGAGGTAGAACCAGTTTTACAACAACTTCCAGCACCTACTCTTCATAAGACACCATCTCCTACTCCAGTCCCTCTCTATATTCCTTATCCCCAGAGATTAAGAAATCAGAAGAAGGAATTACAATTTAAAAAGTTTTTGGATGTTTTTAAACAGTTGCATATTAACATACCTTTGGTAGAAGCCATTGAACAAATGCTAAGTTATGCAAAGTTTCTAAAAGACATTTTGAGAAAAAGAAAAAAGTTGATGGAGTATGAGACTGTAGCTCTCACTGAGGGTTGCAGTGCCTTGTTATCCAGTAAAATCCCTCCTAAGATGAAAGATCCAGGAAGTTTCACAATCCCATGTTCAATGGGAGGGAAAGAAATAGGAAATGCCCTATGTAACTTAGGAGCTAGTATAAACCTTATGCCTTTAACTAGTTTTAACATTTTAGGCATAGGTGAAGCTAGACCCACCACTATTACTCTCAGATAAGTCCATAGCCTACCCCAAGGGAAAAAATTGAGTATGTCTTAGTTCAGGTTGATAAGTTTATCTTTCCAGCTGACTTTATCATCTTAGACTTTGAAACTGATAAAGATGTCCCCTTTATTTTAGGCAGACCCTTCCTAGCTACCGGAAGAACTCTGATAGATGTCTAAAAGGGGGAGTTAACCATGAGAGTCCAAGATCAAAATGTGACTTTTAATGTGTTGAATTCCCTTAAGTGTCAAAGTCTCAAGAGGGGGACAAGTTTCTGAGTGTGATCAAAGTTTTCTAATTTTTGTCAACGTTTATTGCAAGTGTTATCAAAATGACTTCCAAGGATCCATTGGTTATCGGTACAGATGTAAAGCCACCAGTTCTTTTCAAGGGTGAGTATGAACAGTGGAAGGACAGATTCCTAGATTTTATAGTCAGACGCGAGAATGGTGAGTACATTAAACAGTTTTTGGATGAAGGTGTGATGAAGAGATCTATGTGGATGTACCTGATGTTGATTCTTCTGATAGTGAGGATGGTAATGAAGATGTTGAGCCTAAAACTAAAAGAGTTGTTTTGGATTCATCAAACTTTTTAGCTGAACAAAATAAGAGACATAAGGCTGACAAGCAAGCCAGATCTCTACTGCTCCAGAGTATCCCGAATGACATATATATCAAAATAGACAGTTAGAAGGCAACGAGCAAAAATATGTGGGATTGGTTGGAGAAAATGATGATAGGATCCAAGATTGGCAATCAGATGAAGGTTGCAAACTGTATCAACAACTACGAGGAATTCAAGGATAAAGAAGAAGAGAGTTTAGAATCAACTTATGATAGATTTGTATCGTTGGTAAATGAGCTGAGCAAGAACAAAGTGAAAAAACAACAAATAGAGAAAAATGTTCTCAGCATACTACAGCCTGAGTGGAAGAAGTTTATCAGGCAGATGAAACAGCTAAAGGATTTGATTGAGATTCCTCTGAATTGAAGTGTATGAGACTTTAAAACAGAATGAGGAAGAGGTTGAAGAGATTAGAGCTGAAAAGAAGAAAGTTGAGAAACCAGTACCTGATCCGGTTGCTTTGGTGATGGAAAGAAAAGAGAAAAAGTCTATAAGTTTGAAGAAGAAGAAGAAGAAGAAGAAGAAAGTGGTTATTTCTAAGTCTGATGAAGGTGAAAGTGTTGTTTCTTATTCGGATGATGGGAAGAGTATTGAGAAAGCTATGATCTTATTAATCTGGGCATTTCAAAAGAAGTTTTACAATAAGCCAGGGTCGAACAGTCAGAGATATCATCCAGGTCACAAAACTATGAGCACAAAGAGAGAGTTGAAAGACAGAAGAGGTATGAGGATAAGAAAAATGATGATCGGAAGTATGAGAAGAAATATGTGAACAAATATGAAGAGAAAAAGGCATAGGACCTACTTAAGTGTTATAACTGTGGTAAGATTGGTCACTATCCGAAGGATTGCAGAAAGCCAAAAGTGCGCAACTCATATTACTACAAGAACAAGATGTTGCTTGCAAAACAGAAGGAGGCTGGGAAGGCACTAATGGCAGAGGGTGACCACAGGCTGGACATGACAGACTCGGAGAGTGAAAAGGATGAGGTTGCCCACATGTGTCTGATGGGAAAGCAAGATACTTATGATGAATCTGATGAAGACACATCTGAGGAGATAACTAACTTAATTGAAAATGGTTTCTTAAAGCAAATGGAATCCATGATGTTGAGCTTCAGGATCTTCAGTCTAAGCTTAAAAGAGAAAAAGGTGTTGTTGAGAAAAAAAAAACGTCAAACAATATTTAAACTCAACAAGGACATTGTTGAGAAGACAATATTGATTGAATCTTTGAACAACGACATCGGTACTTTTGAAAAACAAAAGACTGATTTGAATAATCAAATATCTGAAGCAATTTCCAAGTTTAACTTGTGTGAACTTGAGAAGAAGGAGTGTGTAAGAAAATATAAATCTTTAAAATCAGTAAATAAATCTTTGATTGAAAAGATAAGTGGTTTGGAAGAGAAGCTTTATGCCAGAGGAAAAAGTGACCAAACCATTCATCTAAACAAACCAAAGGAATTTAAATATTTCAAAGCTTATTTGGGGTATTGGGTATGACAACCCACATTATTTGAAGAAAGGAATTTCAAAACGACCTGTTTTTTATGATTATGATTTTCTACAATTGGCCGACAAAAACCTCAAGTTCAAAGTTAGATGGACTAAATCATCTAAAGAGGTGGAAGCACAGGAAGATCTTAAAAGGGAAAACACAGTTAAAATGCAATTACTATTCTGTTATGACAAATTGAATGATAGTTACATTTCTGATCAACCAATGTTTCTTTCTAATGATTATTTCAAAAGCTATTATAATGAAGAGATGGAGCAAAGCCTGTTGAAGGAAAAATTTATGTTCCTCCTCTCGTATTAGAAAGCAAAATTTCTCAGCTTGAGAAAATTTTAGAAGAAGAAAGGATTTTGGTTGAGTTAGAAAAAATTGTATTTTCAATTGTTTTACTGAACACTAATTCAAAATCTGAGATTAAAGCACAATATAAATCCGAGTCAGACAGAGTTTGTGAGAACAACTCTACTGATTCCGATGTATCTTCTTGCAAAGCTTTTATGGGAAATATTTTTTGCAATGTAAAACCGTCAGATTTTCAACAAATGTCATATCAAAAACAGTGTTCAAAACAATTTAATGATTTAATGTATCCAGATTCTTCCTGTGAAACACCATCTATGGATGATGATGATCTGTTTGATAGTGAGGTTGATTTCCTAAATTCTGAGGAATGTTTTGTTGAGTGTGTTGACAAGTTTGACTTTACTGCAAAACTTCCAGATCATACAAACTTTATTGTTAAATTAGAAGAATTACCAAGTGTGTTTGAAGTTGGTGAATCATTAACTAAGGTTGATGAACAAGTTCCTGTAAGTGCTTATTATTCTGAAGGTAAGAAAAAGAAGCACTCACAGAAACGGAAGAACACTGGTAAGTCTAAGAAGAAACAAACTCTTAAATCTCATGTTTCTAACAAGTACAAATCTAATGTTTCAGATATAAGATATAAAAAGTCTGAAGTGAAACTTGAATGGAGAAAGAAGAAATCCACTGCAGATGTGGAGTCGGCAAAATCATTTCTTGTTTCAGATAGTAATAGAACAATTAATGCATGTAATGATGTAGTTGGTCAATTTGCTTCCAATAAACAAAAACTTGTAGTTCCATGAAAGATTTACACAATAAAGCAATTGATTCAATTATCTCATGCTACAATTCTTTGTTCTACTTATGGCCGAAATGATTTTGTTGATCGTAGATTTTCTGATAATTGGTTTGGTTCTTATTATATATCATTCTGAGAGATCAAATGTTTTCAGAAAGAAAAGAGGATCCAAATTTCATTGGGTGCCAAAATCAGATACTAACCCAAAAGGACCCATTTACAAGTGGGTACCTAAACCAATTTGTTGAATGATTTCTCTTGTGCAGACCCATCATATGTGGTACCTTGATTCCGGATGTTCCAAGCATATGACCAGGAGGAAATATATTTTGTCTAATTATATAGAGAAATTATGCGGGAATATGCGGTTTGGAAATGACCATTTTTCGCCGATTCTTGGTTATGGAGATGTTGTTCAAGAGAACGTAACGATCAAGAAGGTGAGTTATGTTGAAGGTTTAGGATATAACTTATTTAGCATCAGACAGTTTTGCGATAAAGATTTGGAGGTTAATTTCAAAGCCAAGAGGTGATGTGTTAGAACAGAAGATGCAAGGAACTCTTGGTCAGTACTCGAAACTCCAACTTCTACACTATCAATCAGTCCAAAGTGAAGCCTGAAAGCGCAGTGTCTCTACTATCAAAAGCCTCTATGCAGCAAAGTTGGTTATGGCATAGAAGACTTTCTCACATCAGCTTCAGATATATTAACAAGTTAGTGAAAGGCGGATTGGTGAAAGGATTACCTGAGCTAAAGTATGAGAAAGAACATTTGTGTGATGTGTGTGAGAAAGATAAGATGAAAAGAGCTTCTCATAAGCCGAAGCCTGAACAGAATACATCTAATACTTTGGAATTGTTGCACATGGATCTTTGTGGTCCTATGAGAACTCAAAGCATAAATGGCAAACGGTATGTAGTGGTGATTGTGGATAATTTTTAGAGATATACTTAGGTGAAGTTTTTACGGTCAAAGGACGAGACTCCTGACATAATCATATTGCTTCTCAAAAGCATACAAGTGAATCTGCAGAGAACAGTAAAGTTTATCAGATCAGATAACGACACAGAGTTTAAGAACAAAACAGTTGAAGATTATTTCCAATCTGTTGGGATAACACATCAATACTCTGCTGCTAGAACGCCCGAACAGAATGGGGTTGTTGAAAGACGAAACAAAACTCTTGTTGAGGCTGCTAGAACAATTATAAGCGAATCAGAGTTACCTCTTTTTCTATGGGCAGAAGTAGTTTCTACTGCATGCTATACTCAGAACCATTCAATCATTTATCGTCGTTTCGGTAAAACGCCATATGCTATTATAAATAATAGAACACCAAACATTAAACATTTTCATATTTTTGGATGCAACCGTTACGTGCTAAATGACAAGAAGAATCTGAACAAGTTCAGTCCTTAAGCGAAAGAAGGGATTATCATTGGATATTCTCAAAAATCAACATCATACAGAGTATATTTGAAGACTTCGAAGATAGTTGTGGACAGTGTAAATGTTACATTAGATGAAGCTATGGAATTAGCTTTTGAACATAGCAGTTCAGAACCCGTGATTACATGAGTTTTAGCTTCTAAGAAAATCAGTCCAGAACCTGGTTCTAATGTTTTTAATTCTGACAAAGCTTCTACTTCTACTTCACATTTAACTGATTTGGATTTATTGTTTGAATTATTATTTTTTGATGATTTTCTAGGATCTAAAGTTTCTAAACCTGTTGTGATTGACAGTTCAGACGACCCAAGCGAACATCAACCAATCACTTCAGATGTATATACTGAACTTGTTCCCCCAGTTTAGACAGAAACTCAGTCAGTTGAAGATACATCAAATGTTAAACATATAGAAGTTTCACAACCGGTTTCTAGTACTATTTCCTATTTAGCTGACATAAAGTATTCGACCAGTTGATACTTCTGTTACCGTACTTTCAACTGAACCCTGATATGATGGATACTTAGATGATCAAAATGATCAATCTATTTACATTCCAATCCCTCACACACATAAGTGGACCAAAGAGCATCTGGTACACCAGATTATTGGAGATCCATCTAAACCGGTGCAAACTAGGTCTGCTACTGCAAACGAGTGCTTATATGATTCCTTCTTGAGCAAGATCGAGCCTACTCGAGTATCAAAAGCTATTGAAGATCCAGATTGGATTGCAGCTATGCAGGAAAAGTTAAACCAGTTTGAAGCACTAAAAGTATGGAGACTCGTGCCTAGACCTGAAGGTAAGACTATTATCGGCACAAAATGGACATTCAAGAACAAAAAGAATGAAGACGGGATAATTGTCAGGAATAAAGCCCGACTTGTAGCAAAAGGATACCAACAGGAATAGGGGATTGACTATGACAAAACATATACTCCAGTCGCTTGCATCGAGGCAATCAGAATGTTTCTAGCTTATGCGGTGCTCAAAAACTTTTACTGTCTTTTAGATAGACGCCAAAACAACTTTTATGAATGGCATGCTTAAAGAAGAGGTATATGTATCTCAACCGGAAGGGTTTGTTAGTGCTGATAAGCCAGATCATGTCTATATCTTAGACAAATCTCTTTATGGTTAGAAAAAGCACCCCGCGCCTGGTACGACGTATTTTCAAAATTCCTCGTCAAGTAAGGGTTTTCCAAAGGAAAAGCACATCAGGTCATATTCAGTTTTTGGGAGACGAGATCATCAGTTGCGCTTCAAAGAAACAATTATGTGTATCTACTTCAACTGCTGAGGCAGAATATGTAGCTGTTACCAGTTGCTGTTCCTAGGTGTTGTGGACGAGGACACAACTACGATATTATGGATTCCAGTTTAACAAGATTCGATATATTGTGACTCGAATAACGCAATTATAATGTCAGCAAATCCTGTTCAACACACTAAAACGAAGCACATACACGTTAGATATCATTTTATCAAAGATCATGTCGAGAAAGGTACAATTGAATTGTACTTTGTGAATACATATTATCAGTTTGTAGATCTTTTCACTAAGGCTTTAGATGAAAAGCGATTTAACTTTCTAATATCAAAATTAGGCATGCTAAATCTTAAACCCTAAGCTTTACATAATCTGTGTCTGCATATTATAGTTTGGTTTACAATTTTCTTCATGTTTTTAATTTTAATTCTGAAAGATATTTGCACTGAAGGTTTGTTGATTATTTCAGGGGGAGTGTGTGACAAGATAAGATGATCAACATTCAAAGGGGAGATCAATATTTTTCATACTGACAAATCTTTTTCTGAATGCAAAGTTACAGGGGGAGTAGATGACTTCTAGATAACTCAGTCTAGAACTCACACTTTATGGATTTTGACTTCTGATCAATTCAGATAGGACTCGTTTTTCATTGTTTTAACTTTCGCTTTGACTATAACTTTGATAATTTGATGGTTTTTTGACTTTTTGCAGGTATTGAGGGGGAGCTTAGCTGACTTTTAGTCAACTATCAAGATTTAAGGGAGAGTTATGAATATTATACTTACATTTGGTATCTTTTCTGATCTTAATCTCTAATTTTTCAAACAATATGAGATTGTTAAATTGGTTGAAAGAAGGACAACTTTCAGGCATGAAACATGTTTCTGAAATGTTCAAACCACTTCTTTATTCTTAAAAAGATTTCATGAATTTAGAAAGTGTGATTTTAAATGTTTTCATATTTGAGCTTCATTGATTCACTGACCGTGTGCTTCCAAACATTAATATTTGTGTATTATAATTTCTCTACTTTCAAGTATTCATACACACCGGTTCAGCTTCTTATTGATATTTGTTATTACCATATCTCAAAATTCTTGTAAATCATTCAAAGATCAATGAAATTCAAGTTTGTTACTTAATAGATCTGGGTGTTTTCAATTGGATCGGGTGATGAACCTCTTATTTTGATACCCCACATTTTGGAGACCTTTGTTAAGCCAGAGACTTCTTTACCTGAATCTCCTAAAATGAAGAAGGAAGAATCAGTGGAAGTTAAGTCAGAAATTAAAACTGACTCAAAAACTCAGAGTTTTAATTCAGTCAAATTTTCATATGATGAATTAAATTCTTCTTACGAAAGTAAAAAGAATACATTTGTCGAATATGAAAATCTTTTTCCAAAACAATCTGAGTCTTCTAAAGCTAATTCTAATTCTGACTCAAATGAAACTGTTATGACTTGTTCAATCTTAGAAGATAAAGATGATGAAATAATTTCACACAAGTCTGTTTCTGAAAATTCTTCCAAATTCACTGAGCTCGAGCATCTAAAAGCTTTGGATAAAATTGATGAGTTAGAAAGGCAGATTTCACATCTCAACAATCTAATTGTTGAATTGGAAGAAGCCAATGAAAATTTTGGGATTTAGCTAGACTCAATTTTTATTCAAAATGAATCTTTGCAAAAAGAGATCAGAAGTCTAGAGTCCCAAATTTTCAAACTCTCAAAAGGTAAAGAGGCTTACATTGATAAAGATGCTCCAATTCCTATAAATCAAAGTGTTAAGATTAAGTCCAAGTCTATCAAAATAGATATTGCATCTCATGTTATTAAATCAAATTTGAAAAGTTTATAATCATCTAAAAAGGAGGTGAGTATTAGTGAAATAGGTGAATGTTCAACTTCTTCATCCATTAATGTTTCTAAATCTGATTGTGTTTCAGATGAAAAGTTGAAGAAAGAATGTTTGAAGAAGAAAAAGAAGACTGAAGTGGACAAAACTGTGAATGATTCTGATAGTTGTGAATGTAATAGAGTAGCCACTACTTGTAATGTTGACAGTCAACATAGTTTTAATAAAACAAAAACCGTTTCTCGAAAAGAGTTGCTGACACAAGCTGCTACTAGGTTGCAATGTTCATACTGTCTTAAAAGTTCATTTTCTTTGAAACCCAAGTCTTCAAAGAAAAAGAAAAATATTCAGTTTAAGAACAAGAAATTTTCTGATCATTCTAAAGTCAATAAAGCTGAAATTTATTCTGTTAAGAAGAAAAACAGTGATTTTCAAGTAAATAAAATAGCTGATGTAAAGTTTGTGTGGAAGTGGATTCCCAAATCTGAAATTAAAGCACAAACTTTACCAAAAGGACCCAGATTTGAGTGGAGAATTAAAGGGTCATCAGCTAATTTGAAAATTGTTAAGGATACTAACAAGAAAGGACCCATATTCATATGGGTACCTAAATCTAAGTGACTATTGCTTGCAAGCGTGTCATGTGTGGATCATTGACTCTGGAGCTTCAATACACATGACAGCGCACAAGCATTTGCTGTTCGACTATGTAGATCATTATGCAGGTTCAGTTAATTTTAGGAATGAAATGAAAGGATACGTCAGAGGTTACAGCACAATCAGGAACAACATGATTCCTATCTCTAAAGTTTTGTACGTGGAGGGTTTGGCATACAACCTATTCTCAATCAACCAGTTCACAGAGAAGAAATGCAAGGATAAATTTGATACTGACTATTGCTACATCAAAGATCAAATTGGAGCAGAACTCATTAAATCTGGGAGAATGGGATTATTGTATGGTGTCCACTTTCCAACACTCAAAGCTTTAAAGCTAGTTTGTCTCATTTCTAAGACATCAACAGAAGAAAGTTGGTTGTGGCATCGACGTCTGTCTCATTAACACTTCCGGGATCTGAATAAGATAAGGACACAACATCTTGTTACGGGACTTCCTGATCTGAAGATTGAACAAGATTCTCTCTGTTTTGGGTGCGAAAAAGGCAAATTGAAGAGAAGTTCACACAAGCTCAAGATGTTATCAAACCGCAACAAGTGTTTGGAGCTTATTCATATGGATCTATGTGGACCGATGAGAACTCAATCCATCAATGGCAAGAAGTAGATTCTGGTCATGGTGGATGAATACTCTAGATACACATGGTTAGAGTTCTTACGGAAGAAATCTGAGGCTCCCGATCTGATCATCAAGTTCTTCTACAAAACCCTGTACAATAATTGAGAAGTGACAATGGTACTGAGTTCAAGAACGCGACTTTGCAAACATTTCTTGACTCCATTGGCATTTCACACAACTTTTCTGTGGCAATGGAACCTCAGCAGAATGGGGTAGTTGAAAGGAAGAACAGAACATTGGTAGAAGTTGCACGGACGATGCTTGCATATTTAGACATACCTTTTTTTCTCTGGGCTGAAGCAGTAGCCACAACCTGCTTTACACAAAACAGGACCTTAATAAATAAGCGCTTTAATAAAACATCTTATGAAATTATTAATGGTCGTAAACCTATGGTTAAATTCTTTCGTGTATTTGGCTGCAGGTGCTACGTGCTAAACGATCGAGAGAATCTGTCCAAATTCCAACCAAAAGCTGACGAAGGAATATTCATCGGATATTCTCTTCAATCAAAAGCGTACAACGTGTACAACATGTGGACAAAGACTGTGATTGAGAGTGCCAATGTGACCTTTGATGAACTGAAGACAAGGACTTCTGAACAAAGCAGTTCAGAACTCGGATCTAAAGACAAAGCTTCTACATCAACAAGTGTAGAACCTGATCGACAAAAGAATAAGAATTTTGAAACTCACGCTGAATCTGATCTTGATTTATTATTTCTTGATGCATTTAATGATATATATTCTGAAAATAATAATCAAGAAAATATAATAAATACTGATTCACATCCCACTAGTGCAGATGTCTCAGGACCCTCTGAAGCAATTGGTGAAGCTTCTACAAGTCAAACTCAAGAGGGAGATGATGTTGAGATGCCTGATGCAAGAGATGATGAGCAAGTTGATGGATAATGTTGTATGTTAATGAGGAGGTAGAACCAAGGGTTGCAAAGCCTAAGGTTGCTACAAGATATGAAATTATGTTGGTAACTGGGATGCTTGACATTGATATTATCAATCTTTCATCTGATGAAGAGGAGACAGCGAATGAAAAGTATGATAACTTTTGGAGGTTGAAAGAGGAGGAAAGAGAGGGTTTGATGGATTCTGATGAAGAGGGTAATGAGAACATCCTTGACATCTTGACGGGTACACCAGATGACTTACAACTAAGTCATGTGCACTATGAAATTATAGAAACCACCCGAACCCCACCTGAAATACCTTCCTTCAAAGAAATAAATCTTACTGAACTTTCCAACTGTGAATGTAAAATCCCAAACAATCAAGCAATTCTCAAACAAGATTAGATAATATGAACTAGAGAGAGAAAGTAGAGAGAGAAAGTAGATCTTGAATATCACACGTCTATGAAATTTACAATTAGGTTCTTCTACATTCTTACAAGACTATAAACCTATTTATACCCACTAAGTAAACAAAGACTTAATCACTAAGGGTGCGTTTGGTACACTGAACTGGACAGGACAGAACAGAACAGGGATTACTGTCCCACGTTTGGCAGGACTGTTAGGTGGAACAGACAGGAACAGAATGGAACAAAAGTGGAACATGCCTGTTCCACCCCCACCTATGGAACAAGGTGGAACAGACTTATGTTTTACAAATATAACCTCAAAATAAAATATAATTCTCTTATAAAACATTAAATATGTCTTCTTTTTTATATTTTATTCATTCTTTAAATTTTATTTAGGGGTAAATTGGTTATGTTATTTGTTCTGTTCTGTCCATTTCTGTTTTACCAAACGCTGAACAACTGTTCTATCCTGTTCTGTTCTGTCCTGTCCCGTCCTGTTCCGTCCTGTCATGTCTGCGTACCAAACGCACCCTAAGGAAACTAAACAAGACTTAAACAACTTTGACTTTGACATTGTTGACTTTACAACTTTGACTTTCCTATTAAATCTTGGATACAATATTTTGACCTAACAATCTCCCCTTTGTATTCAAGATTTAATAAAAATTTGACACTAGTCTTCAGCACTTGATTCTTCAGCTTTTGTCTCTGACAACTTTAAACTTTAACAATCTTCAGTCTTTCAGCCTTTGAAGAATCTTGAAAAGTCTCTTTCGCTTTGTAGCTTTGAAAGTCAACAAGTCTTGAACACGAAACATAATTCTTGAAAATCTTTTGAAACTTTGACTTTGAAACATCTTTGAAAACTTTATCTTTGAACTTTGATACAGCTTTGAGGAATCTCTGACAAAATTGTATCTTCATCTCTTGTGATCTCTGGACTGTCTTCAGAAAATCAACTTTCTCAATTATCTTGAATTATCTTTGAATCATCTTCAAAACTTTCTCAAATCATCTTTATTTGAAAATTGAATCATCTCGGAATGATTTCTTTTCAACAATCTTGAATAACTTGAAGTTTCTGAAAATTCTCCACAAGTCTTTTCACATTGAACTTTCTTTCTTTATCACTTTGAAATTGAACTTTGTAAAATTCTCCCCCTTTTTTGATGATTGCACCAGTTTCAATGATTCTGAGTTTTTCAGAATTCCACAGATCGATCCAGAATTCTCAATACCTTAAATTAAAACATGAGGTTGCATAGGTAGGATCGATTAATCAATTAGAACACAATTCTATCACAAGATTTTGATTAATACAACAAAACTCAACAATCTGATTCAAAACAGTGTTCGAGTTCATTTTTCAAGAAAATTCCAAAATTCAAAATTGAATCCGATTTAGTGATAGATTTGTGATCGAATCTAAACAAGAAATATTCAAAAGCAATTTTCGATCACAATGGAATCAATTTCACAAACAATGAATAACAAATCACAGAAAATTTGATTTAACAGAGATGAATCTGTGTTCTTGAACTTTTCAAGAAAATTCGACTTTTTGATTCAAAAAATCCTGATTTCAATCCAATTTTCTGCTCAAATCCTTTCTGAAAAAGTTTGGTACGACTCTGATACCAATTGTGAATGTAAAAGTTTGGTACGACTCTGATATTCTTTTAACTCTGTTCTCACACCCTCTTTCTTTTTATCATTAAAGCTCACTTCTAACCAAACTCTCTTTTCCATTTTTCCACTCCACACACTGAGAAAAACTTAACGGGATGAGTTATCTCCCGCACTCTTTTATTTTGACCCCTCACCCCTCAATCACTCTAGGATAACATCCTGGGTAGGAAACACTGGTTTACGTGAATCCATGGAAGTTCTGTTTAAGCTCACACACGAATCCCATGTAAATCCTAAAAAGAATGGTTTGCTCAACAGTTTAATTTGACAGTTAAGCACATATAAGATAACACTGTCAAAATGTATGCTCATGAGATTTGAGCAATTGAACTTTGAAGATTTCTCAAAACAAAGATACTGAATGAATGAAATGAAATCAAGAGAGTTGTTTTGAGAATATGACAATGTATCAATCAGATCAAATGAAATGGTTAGGGTATCAAAGAACTGGATGGTTTGTTTATATGAACGAATATAAACAATTATAGCAATGAAAGCACAAATTTGGAAAAGATGATCGATGCTCAACAATATTGAATTTCAAACGAGGGTATTACCATCGAAAAATTGTTTCGTTATGAGACATGGTAATAACAAATTCAAATGAAGTACTGAACCGGTGTGTATGAATACTTTACAGTATAAAGATAAGATAATACACAAGTATTGATCTTTGGAAACACACGGTCAGTTAAACATTAAAGCTCAAAATTGAAAAACATTTAAAATCACACTTCTAATTTCATAAAATCTTTTGAGAACCAGAAGTGGTTTGAAGATTTAAGAAAACGTTTTTCATGCTTGAAAGTTGTTCTTCTTTCAAACAATCAGATATCTAGGATTAGAAGATATTTACCTTTTAAGCTCCCCCTCAAATCATGATATAATGATTTAAGTCTTTTAAGCTCCCCCTGGATATTTGCAAAATATCTATGTCTGAACATTGAAGAACGGGTCCTGATCTGTCATGTGATCAGAAGCTATCACCTTTACTCCCCCTATAAATTATGCATCTAAAATATGTCAGAAACAACACTAGAGATCAAATACAACTCCCTTTTGAATTGTAGACCGTCATATCTTAAGTATATTGTCAATGAAAAAGCACAGGATAGAGATCAATACAACTCCCTTGTGAATTGTAAATCGTCATATCTTATCGAATGCAAAATAAGAATGTACTCCCCCTTGAAGGTTGATTTCCTCATTTGAGTATTGGAGTACAATCTCATGGCAGGAGTAAGGTCTTTTGATCACTGAAGTACGAGTCCTAAACTGTTGTGTTTAGAAGTCAAAATCCGTTGAAGTACGGGTTCTAAGCTGATGTACTTAGAAGCCATGGTTCTCTTACTCCCCCTTGACTTGAGGTGCCTGCAACACAGAATCAGTTTTCGGCTTTGGTACCCACTGGTATTTGGGTCCATGAATGTTAGTTGCAGTTCTTGTGGGGGTAATCGAGTAAGAACCATACCAGAAATGATCACTGGTTTTGTGAATATGATCATGTGTACAACAATAAGAACAATAGTATTTCTTACCAGACAACCTGATTAATTGATCTCTCGAGTAGATATGATCAGGTGTACCTTTACGCACAATGTTCTTCTTGGCTTTGTGTGTATGTACACATGACTTTTTACCTTTCAGCTCATCTTTCTTCTCATCTTCAACTGTTTTCTTCTTCCAGACCAGTTCCTCTTCTGTATATCTTCTTCTTCTTTGATGTGTACCTGAACCATCTATATTTCTATCATATAAAAGGTTAGTACTACGAATCTGATCAGAAGATTTAACTGACCTCTTGAAAGAAACAGTTTTCTGATTTGAACTTGAAGCTGTCTTTTCAAGCTCTTTAATCTTTGAAGCAAAGTTGTCTCTTTCTTTGACGAGAAGGTCAATCTTCGTCTCGCATTCAGACTTCGTTTTCTTCTCTTTCAGCACACTTTCAGATATTTCAGATAGCTTCTCAGTAAGCTTTTTGATCTCAGCCTCAAACATGCTTCATTCTTCTTCAAATCCCTTCTCAGCATCCTTTCTTTGGCCGGATATTTCTTTGAAGAATCCAACGTTCTTTTGTTCAATGGCCTTCTTCTCTTTTGCAAACTTCTCTCTTTCAAGAATGATTACTTTCTCAAAGTCATAAACTTGTTGAGAAAGTTTTATACATTTAAGCTCAACAGTCTTCTTTTCTTCAAAACACTTTCTTGAAAAATCTGAGAACTTCTTTGAAAATCCTTTCTTTCCACTCTCAAAATCAGCTTTATCTTTGACCATCGTTTGTTCCAAATCAGATATTTTCTTTAGAAGCTCAGCATTAGTATCTTCCAGACTTCTAATCTTCTCTTCATAACTTTCAACAGAAACTGCTTGCTGATTTTTAGCTTACAACTCAGAAATATTTCCTTTTAGCTCAGACAAAACCGTTGGCCCTTTGATCAACCATTCCATACAATCCCACAACTCTTTATCTGTCATTTTGTAGATATTTATTTTATCAGTAATTTCACGAGAAATATAAAGAGAAAATTCACATATCATAAAATGTCGAGAATTATTATCAGCTCTCTGTCTTTTCTCCTGTTCCTCAGTACAATTTTCCATTGGAATTTGAGGTTTCATCTCTCCTTCAGTCAAAGATAATCTGATATAGTAACCCAACTCATGTTTATCTACAGAGTTTAAAAAATTATCTCTCCACTTTTCGTATTCTCCTTTGTACAACTGTGGTGTGTTTAACCTGTTCCAAAAAGAACCTGTAATCATCATCTTGAATGAAATATCAGCTTGATATGAAAGATCGTTCCCAAACAATTCAGAAAAATTTGACTGAAAGTCAAACTCAGATCACCTAAAAATAATCTCAGAAAAATTCAATCTCTGAAACTCTCAAAACACAGAAATTTGCAGAAACTCTCAAAACACTTGAATCAGATCACGTGGATGGCCAAAATTAATGATTTTCCAATTACTAATTTATTTTATTATTCACAACTTGAATTGATATGTATGATTGGCGCAAAATTGATGAGTATGGATAGTTTTGCGTGAACTGGTGGTGGCACAAGAAAAAATTTTGTGCAAGATGTGATTGGCGCAAAACACTTAACATGGATGGCGCAAAAAATATGATAGTGGTGAAAACATATGATAGTGGATAAAACACAAGGCGCAAAACTTTTTATGTTGGAGGCGCAAAGATTAAATGCTATTGGTGCAAGGTTTTCATGCAAGTGGCGCAAAGAATGAAGTTTGCGCCAGTGGTGAGTGACACAAAATTTGTGTGAATGAGGAGCAAAACCAAAAAGATTACGGTGCACAACAAACATCCCACCGACCCATTAATATGAAAAATGAATCTATCGCAAACCTTTCTTCCACTAACTTTCAAATGGTCGGTGCAAATGTGAATTTAAAAAGCAAATCAAACTTTTTGAGTGGCACCGCCCCACTAATTAATATCAACCAATCACAAATGGAAACACTTTTGATGATAGATTTTGATGATAGTGACGTAGAATTGTTTTGCGCTAGTAACTAGTGGCGCAAAACAAATTCAAGAGTATCAAACCAGTGGCGCAAATCTCCACCGCCCCACTATTTTGAATCTTCCAATCACAAAACTTCAATGGTGTAGGTGCAGATTCATGTTGGCGCAAATCTCTACCTTAAATCACAATACATCCCCACTAACAAATTGATTAAATGTGGTGCAGAAATCGATGGCGCAATAAATGAAAACTTGCAGATTGTTGAAATGTTTGCGCCAGTTTCAATGATTCTGAGTTTTTCAGAATTCCACAGATCGATCCAGAATTCTCAATACCTGAAATTAAAACATGAGGTTGCATAGGGATGATCGATTAATCAATTAGAACACAATTCTATCACAAGATTTCGATTAAAACAACAAAACTCAATAATCTGATTCAAAACAGTGTTCGAGTTCATTTTTCAAGAAAATTCCAAAATTCAAAATTGAATCCGATTTAGTGATAGATTTGTGATCGAATCTAAACAAGAAATATTCAAAAGCAATTTTCGATCACAATGGAATCAATTTCACAAACAATGAACAACAAATCACATAAAATTTGATTTAACAGAGATGAATCTGTGTTCTTGAACTTTTCAAGAAAATTCGACTTTTTGATTCAAAAAATCCAGATTTCAATCTAATTTTCTGCTCAAATCCTTTCTGAAAAAGTTTGGTACGACTCTGATACCAATTGTGAATGTAAAATCCCAAACAATCAAGCAATTCTCAAACAAGATTAGACAATATGAACTAGAGAGAGAAAGTAGAGAGAGAAAGTAGATCTTGAATATCACACGTCTATGAAATTTACAATTAGGTTTTTCTACATTCTTACAAGACTATAAACCTATTTATACCCACTAAGTAAACAAAGACTTAATCACTAAGGAAACTAAACAAGACTTAAACAACTTTGACTAACTTTGACTTTGACATTGTTGACTTTACAACTTTGACTTTCCTATTAAATCTTGGATACAATATTTTGACCTAACACCAACCAACCAGAAAACATACCTAGCCCAGTTAACCAACCTCCACCTAGCCCATAAATCCCACCTAGCCCAAAAAGAATACCTAGCCCTGTAACTTTTCCAAACCCAAACAGATTCCCAAGCCCAATACCTGAAACCAACCCTGAAGCCTTTTTCCCTTCTAACACTGTTAAAACCCAAGCAGGACCCTCAGATGCACCTCAAGCAACTCTTATACCTACTGATGCTGAAATCAAACATATGAGGAATGCTTTGAGAGCACCGTTTCTAGAAGAGGACAGGAAGAAAATGTTTGTGCGCAGGGTCAGGGAATTAGACATTCACAAGGTCTTGGGTGTTTCTCAATTACCATGGGATGTTCAGGAGGAATATGCAAGATTGATCACTTGGGAAAGAAAGTCTTAGAAGTACGTAAAGAACAAATCTGGAATTGTCACTGTTAAAAATGTCAGGTTGAGAAAGTTTCACAGAAAAGTTTGGTATCCAGTGTTTTATGTACAAAGAAGAGATCTTTCACACTGTGAATTTTCTAAAGCAGATTTTTCTCATCTGGATGTAGACGATATTGAATATCTTTACCATCTGTTCAGGAACATGACAATACGTCTGGAGAATATTATGTTTGCCTTAGAATCCGTCAAAAGATTCACGAGAAGGCACGTCAACTACACTTACTGTTATTATTTCCAGCTTGCTTTGGAGACCAATCAAAAGAGCGTGAACATGACTAAGCCTAACCTGGATTATGAAGACTTGGAGAATATTGATTTATTCACAGTTATTGATCAACCAGATCTTGGAGTTGTATAAAAAAAGGGAGAGAACAAGAAGAGGTTCATGAGGATTTTAGAGCTTTCAAAGTTCTCAGATTGAAAAATCAAGGTGGTCAGACTCCAGCTCAACAGGAAGTTCAAAGAGAATGAAGAGAAAGTCAAAAGAGGAGAGAAAGGTCTTGGAAAGTTTGATAGACTTGCTTTGGTTCGAGTGCTAGATGCTTTGGATGATAAACTTCATTTCAGAAAGGTATAAGGATCTTTGAATCATTGCTCGGAATCAGACAAGGAAGTCATTCTCGTTGGGGCAGGCCTATCATTAATGCTTGATCTAAAAGGGGGATATTGTTGATGTATTGTTTAGATCAAGTATTGACTTTTACTTTGACTTTTATTGCATTTTGTCTTTCATGCTTTGTGAGAGAAGTTTCATGTATAAATAGCATAGTGTCTTGAGAGTTCCTTGTAACTGAGAGGAGTGCGCATACTGATTGTAATCTTGTGACTTCAAGAAATACATATGACTGTTTCTCTCTCTACACTCTCTCTCGAGATTGTTTGATCTGAATTGTGTTGTTTAGATTGAATATGACTTGATTTGGACTTCACATTTGGTATCAGAGCCTACCCATTCAATTTCAGAACGAATTGATTGCATCACTTGAATCAATTTCTTGATTTAATCAAGAACGCGCAGACCGACTTCTGAGTTTACTGTATTTGATTGAATTCGCATTTGCTTGTTGTGTTTTGGATGTAAAAATGGTATCATAGTGATCGTTCATTGTTCAAGATCACTTTGTATTCACAAATTTTCACGAAACAATCACTCTATTTGATTGAATTTTGATTTCTTCGAATTTTTTTGAAAAAGTATCGAACACTGTAAAATCACGATGGGCACTGTAATTTCTTGTTTTTAGTTGTTTTAGTGCATTAATAAAGTGGTATATTTTGAATTTCGATCACTTTGGTTCAGTTGGAAGATCAATTTGCAGGTTGAATTAATTTTTTGGATCGAATCTGTGAGGAGAAGTAAAGAACGCGCAAGATCTGTGATACGCGCTAAGGAAGAACACGTAAGTACTGAAGAACACACAAGATGAAGATTATTATGTTGTCTGCGAGTTTAGTGCCAGTTCGCGCATAGCCTTGTATGTGAGAAGAGAGTTCGCGCAAAGAATTGAATGCAAGTTCTTGGTTTGTGAAATTTTTCTAAGTGTGGTTCGCGCACAAGCAGTCTGCGAGTTTCACAACCTTGCGAGTTTCCATTTAGCGAGTTTCTATTTTGGAGGATTTTTTCTAAGTATGGAACGTGCTAAGGCATCTGCGAGTTTCTCTTGATCTGGGTGTTTGTATTCGCTTGCGAGAAGTCTACTTGATAAATATTTCTAAGTCTGAAACACGCACGAAGTACTCTGCGAGAAGTCACTTCGCGCACGACCTTATCTGCGAGTTTCTCAAAGCACGCTGACAGTTGTGTGCGAGTTCTTCAAACGCGCACAAAGCTTTTAGCGCGAAGTTCAGTGAACAGTATTCTGCGAATTATGTGGTTTGCGAGTTTCAGTAGTCTGCGAGTTCTGGACTTGGTATTTTTTTTAGATCGGTTTCAAGTGGTAATCTGAGTTTGACTTTTTAAGTCAACTTTTTCTGATTTGTTTGAGTGATCTTGTGTATCAAGCCTATCATCAGTATTCTTTCTCAATCTGTTAAAAATGCCTACTACTGACGAAAGTAGAAATATTGTATTGTCATCAAGAGATGTTGCAATTATGTATATGCCTGAGATACCTGCAATTGAAGTTGAAAGGGATAAGCTGAAGATTCAGAATGCAGCTCTTCTTAATCAGATTCAGGAGTTTAAAAATAAATTGTTAAAATCTGATATAACTCCTGATTGTACAAAATGTGCTAATAATTCCAAATCTGATTTTGTAGGTATTCTCAGCACAAAAGAGAAAGAAATCTGTTGATCCAAACTCTCTCAATGATTTGATAAAAACCCTCTTCTATACTTAGTGAAAATTACGTTTAATAAATATGTATTAGTGTTTCATCAGCAGCGATGAAACTGAGTCTGTTCAGTCATCATTGATGATCTCTCTTGTAAACATTCATATGTATTAGTGTTTCACTATCAGCTGTTAAATACTGAGTATGTTCAGTATCGCTGATAGTTTCTGATGTAAACAGTTAGACGTAATCCCTGAAGACAACTTTCGTGTCAACAGATGTTCATAGTTGAATCGAAGATGAATCTGCTGAACAAAGATAAGTCTACTTGTGAACTGATGCGGATATCAGTGAAGCAAAGACGACTCTACTCATACGCGAAGAAACCTGAGGAAAAGCTTCAGCGATAGCTGGACTTCTTTGTATCTCTGAAGGAAGAGATATTCAGGGATCGATGATCACTTAGCTTATGTCTCAAGTCTCTTTTGTTTTTCCCTTGCACACCCAGTACGATGTGTCAGAACGGACATACCTCTGCTACAAATCGTACAACAACTATGTCAACTACACTGTTCATGATACGGCCGAAAGCATGTCTCCCAAAGTCAGACCCTCTCAGCCAATCAATGAAGGACACGTGTAAAGTGCCCTGCCATCCATTTAATGCATAGGGTATAAATATAAAGATCGCAACTCTATCTGAAGAGAGCCCCTAAGCCTTCATCTTTCTAAAATATAGAAACCCTTGTTTTCTATACTTCTAAAATCCCTCATTTTCTATATTCTTGTGCGACCCTCTTAGTGTTTTCTTAAGTTTGTTTAGATTGAGTCCTACTTAATCTTATTCCGCAACAGACTTGTAAATTGTATTTGATTTATCAATAAACAATTTATTAAACTTTAAAATCTTGTGTTTGTATTCACCCCCCCCCCTTCTACAAACTTGTTAAGCACCTTCGGGACCAACAAGTGGTATCAGAGCAGACTGTTTAATCTAATAAACAAGATCTTGCTTCATTCTCTTCCTTGCTATTCTAAAATGGCACTTAACACAAACACAAACTATTATGATAATGGTTCACTCTCTAAACCTCCTCGATTTAGCAGAGACAACTTTGCTCTCTGGAAGAATCGAATGATGCTATTTCTAGAAGGTGTAGACCCTACTATACCTGAATACGTAGCAAATGGACCCTATGAACCTTTCCAAATCATAAGATTCGTTCCCGCTACTGCCACCACTCCTGTTGTTCCTGAGCGCTATGCTCTTAAGGAAATAAGACAGTGGAGTGATGAAGACAAAAAGAAAGTCAGACTAGATGCAAAGGCAAAAACCATTATCTCTATGGCTCTGCCTGATGAAGCTTTCCATTCCATCATGCATCTTAAATCATCAAAAGAAAAGTGGGATACTATATGTGTTCAATATGAAGGCAACACTGAAATCCAAGAAACTCGAAAGATTAACTTGGTAAGACAGTATGAAAGTTTTATCGCTGGCAAGAACGAATCTCTTTCTGATGTTCACCAGAGGTTTAACTGCTTAATCATTGATCTAAGAACCGTTGGTAGGACCTATTCTAATTTTGAGGTCTTAACCAAATTCCTAGAATGTCTTCCTGAAAACTGGGACAATTATTCAATATGTCTCAAGCTAACAAAACACTTAAATTCTCTTTCTCTCAGCACCCTGTATGGAATATTGCTCAACTATGAGCAATCAAATCTCCTGAAGAAGAATCTTGTAAAAGATTCTAAAGACTCTAAAAGCACTCCTGTTGCTTTAGTCTCTTCAGAGATAATTCCATCTCAGCGATCTACTCTTACTATCACTGAGTTAGATTCTGAATCTGAGGAACTATCAGACACTGATCTTTCAGAGTTTGATGAGTCCTTAGCACTCTTGACAAACTCTTTTAAGAGATTTGCAAGAAAGAGCATTTTTCGAAGAAATAAGCCTCTCTCTCTCACTGACAAGCCAAAATCAACCCCTGTTGATAAGGCTACTGCTGCTTGCTTTAACTGGGAAAAGATTGGACACTTTGCAAGTGAGTGCAGGTCAAAGAAAGTCTTCAAACCCTCTACCTCCAGAAGATCCAGCGATAACAAATACCTAAAGCTCAAAGAAAAATATCAAAAGTTGGAAAACTATAAGCGAAAAGGTAAAGGTCTCATCGCTGAAGAACATGACTGGGCTGAATCAGAAGAATCAAGTTCTAATGAAGAAGAGGTCACTAATCTATGTCTCATGACCGATATTAAAGAAGAAGTGGAAGAATCTTCAGAAACTTCCATGAGCTATATATCATCTCAGGTATCTATCTCTACTAATCCCTCTCTATCTGAAGCAGAGAGAAGTCGCGTTGTTGATATGCTGACGATTGATCTATACAATGCTCTAAACGGCAAATCTCTAGTTGGAAGCAAAAATATTGATTTAACTGAACAGCTAGAGAAATGTCATGAAAAGATCACATAACTGACTCTTTTAGAAGAAAGTTAGAAAGATTAAGTTATTGTTAATGAAATCATCAGCGTAGAACGCGAACAAGCTATCGCTGTTCTAAAAGAAGAGAAGTATACTGTTGAAGGATGGTGTAAATCCTCAACAAAGATCACTGAGATTATAAGTGCTCAGATCCCTGCCAGTGATAGAACTGGTCTTGGTTTTTGGAAACCACAGGATGAGCCTAAAGAAGATAGTTCCATACTTAAGTTTGGAACGTTCGTCTCTTCTATACCTGACACTTCTTATGCTCAGTGCTCTTCTTCATCTTCTGCTAATCCCATCCCTGAGGAAATACCTAAAGGCTCTAAGCCTACAGATAAAGGAAAATCCATTTTCCATCCTCAGAAGGCTTCCAAGAAAACAAAGCTGAAAGTTCCTTCTAAACCTTCAGTAAATCGATCTTCTAGCTCTGAGATAGAAATCTTTGATCTCTATCCTCCAAAGTTGAAGATTGATCTTAAGCCTAAGAGATCTGAAGAAATGAAAATTCCTCCCAGATCTCATGCTAAAGGTATTCTTGGAGCTGGCCCTGCTCATCTAAAATTCTCAAAATCTGCTACTCATGTTCCTAAAACCACCTTCAAATATAGAAAATGCTATCACTGTGGATTTACTGACCATATTGCTAGTAAATTTCCAACTGCCACTAAAGCTGATAAAACAGCTAAAGTGAAGATGAATGCCTCCAAGGCTGAGAAGGTCACCAAAGCTGAGAAATCGACCAAGGTGAAGAATACCACTAAGGTTAAGAAATTAACCAAAGTGAAGGTTACCACTGAAGTTGAATCTTCATCTGCTGTGAAGATTGTTGAACCTTCCATCTCCACTAACCCTAAAGGACCGATTGAAAAGTGGGTACCAAACAAAGCTTAATCTTCCTTATGTTTGCAGGGATCAAAGGGCATCTGGTATCTTGATAGTAGATGCTCTCGACATATGATAGGACAAAAAGACCTGCTCACTGAATACAAGGAAGAGAAAGGTCCCTCAGTGACCTTTGGTGGAAATGGAAAAGGATATACCCGAGGGTTTGGTGTCCTCAGCAATGGGACAACTACCTTCAGAAGAGTCGCGTACGTAGATGGACTGAAGCACAATCTTTTGAGCATTAGTAAGCTATGTGACAAAGACTATGAAGTACGCTTTACCAAGAAAGCATATTCAGTGGTCAATGAGAAAGGGAAACTTGCTCTCAGTGGTTATCGTAAGGAAAATGTCTATGTAATAGATATGGACTCTACTACCACTGAAAACGTATGTTTTCTTTCTAAAGTCTCTTCTGATGTCAACTGGACAAAAGGCTCTCTCATCTAAAATTCAAAACCCTGAATTCTCTCTCATATAAGGAACTGGTTTATGGTCTTCCTCAGCACTCATATGGTAAGGAATCTCTCTGCTCAACTTGTGAAAAAGGAAAACAGACAAAAGCTAGTTTCAAATCTAAACAAGTTTCCTCAGTGACAAGTCATTTTCAACTCTTGCATATGGATTTATTTGGCCCTGTCAATATCAATCCATAGCTGGAAAGAAATATACACTTGTCATTGTAGATAAATACTCTCGCTACACATGGGTTATCTTTCTTCGCTGCAAGAGTGATACTCTAGAAGAACTAATATCTTTTGTTAAAAAGATGGAAGTGCTGAATAATCTTAATGTTCGTTCAATAAGAAGTAATCATGGAACTGAATTCAAAAACAGTTCTCTAAACAATTTCTTTGAGAACGAGGGAATTTCTCACAACTTTTCTTTAGTAAGAACGCCTCGGCAAAACGGAGTCGCTGAAAGAAGAAACATAATGATCATTGAAGCTGCTAGATCAATGCTCAACGATTCTCACCTCCCTATTTAATTTTGGGCTGAAGTTGTGAATACTGCATGCTTTACTCAGAACAGATCACTGATAGTAAAGCGATTTGGAAAGATAGCTTATGAACTATTTCATGGAAGAAAACCCTCTATCAGTTTTCTTCATATCCTTGGTTGTCAGTGATTCATTCTAAACAACAAAGATCTACTTGGAAAGTTCGATCCAAAAGCTGATGACAGAATATTTCTTGGATATTCCTCTATCTCCAAAGCCTACAGAGTCTTCAACAAGAGAAGACAAACTGTGGAAGAAATAATTCATGTCACCTTTGATGAAACTCGCTCAGTGAACTCTAAACCAATCGCTGACAATGAAGAGCTAAATGCTTGGATGTTTTCTCATTACAGAGAAACATAACCCTTCTTCTCAAACCATCATCACACAGATTCTCTAGTTGCTGAGGATGATCCAAACATCATACGTCCTAACGCTGAATCCACCTCATGGGTTTCAGCTGAGCCTCTCAACACACTCCCTCCATCAGATCCATCTTCGTCTGAAAATCTCTCTGAAAACAATGGTCTGTCTGACACTCAACAATTAATAGCTGATAAACCTCAGGCTTCTTCATCAGTGAACATTCCAATTGTTGATCCAACTCCTGAAGTGAGCGACCATGCTCCAACTCAGCGATGGACCAAAGATCACCCCATAGATCAAATTCTTGGAGATCCTAACTCAGGTATTCAGACTCGACGGAGTTAAGGTAATATCTGCCTCTTTGTTAACTTTATTTCCTTAATAGAGCCAAAGAAGACTGATGATGCCCTCAGAGATCCAAACTGGGCCAACGCTATGCAAGAAGAGCTTACTGAGTTTACTCGTAACAAAGTTTGGAATCTCGTTCCTAGACCATCTAATAAAACTGTTATAGGCACCAAATGGGTGTTTAGAAACAAGTTAGATGAACATGGAACTGTAACCCGTAACAAGGCTAGACTTATTGCTCAGGGATACAGACAAGAGGAAGGCATATACTATGATGAAACCTTTGCCCCTGTGGTTAGGCTCGAAGCAATTCGACTCTTCTTAGCTTATGCAGTTTACAAAGACTTCATTGTATATCAAATGGATGTAAAATCAGCGTTCCTAAATGGAAAGTTGAATGAGGAAGTCTATGAAGAACAACCTCCAGGGTTCTATGACCCTAAGCATCCAAATTATTTTTATAAATTGGATAAGGCTCTATATGGTCTAAAACAAGCCCCTCGTGCTTGGTATGACACTCTCTCATATTTTTTTATCTCTGAAAATTTTGAACGTGGTAAAATTGATAATACTTTGTTTTTCAGAAAGATAAAAGGTCATATTATCCTTGTGCAAATATAGGTCGATGACATAATATTTGGTTTTACTAACCCATCTCTATGTACTCGTTTCACTAAAAGAATGAAAAAGAATACAAGATGAGTATGATGGGCGAACTAACGTATTTTCTTGGTATTCAGATTAAACAATCTGAAAAAGGTACTTTTATCAACCAAGGTAAGTATGTTAAAGATATGCTGAAGAAGTTTGATTTAACTCAAACTTCAGCGATGAAAACTCCTATGGCACCTCCTCTGACATTAAACCAAGATCCATCTGGAAAACCTGTTAATGTTACTGCCCATAGAGGAATAATAGGCTCCCTGCTCTATCTAACAGCGAGCCGACCTGACATCATGTACTCTAAGGAATCTGTTAAACCCAGATACTAGTTGATTAACAATCACACAACACAATAAGAACAAGAGATAAATAAATCAGATCAACATACCACAGATCTCTTGATTAATCTGATGAATACATGTGTGTGTTCTTGGTGTACAAAAAACCTCTCTAGCGTGAAACTCAATACGTACGGCTACTGTTCACGTGTACTGTTCAACCCTAAAACAAAGATTATAAAATCTATTTATACTTAGGCCTAATGCCTAATGGGCTTGGGCCCAATTACAACTAACTATTAAATAAATACAAATTAAACCCTTAACTTTAACTTTAATCTTGAATACAATTTATGATCCAACAATCTCCCCCTTTGGATTCAAGATTAAAAAAAAATTGGCAATAGTTTTCGAGTCTTCACTTCTCTTGAAAACTTCAGATACAGTCTTCATCTTCCTCTTTCTTTAAAAGAAGTGTCCTTCTGACGATCATCTTCAATCAGGCTTTTGATATTCAAATAATTTAAGACACTTTGATATCTTTGAAAACTTCAGCAATCTTTACTTCAAAACTTCAAAAATTCTTGTATTCTCCCTTGTTGATTATTCTCCCCCTTTTTGATGATTGGTGAGAATCAGCATCATCAAAACATATCAAAACAATCTCCCTCTTTGTGGATAGTCATCAATTTAGCACTGTCTGCATGTACGGATCCCTGTGTGGAAATAAGAGCAGTCTTCCCAGATGGAAAGAGTGATTATTTCAATCTTTTCAGATTCAAATAAGTAAAATGTGGTAACCCTGAATCAACAAATGACTCAGTTAAAATGTCTATCAGTAACATAAAGTTACTATATAAGGAGTTGGTTTTGATGTTGACTCCCCAGGACTTCCATTCAATCATCGAATAACACATGGTTATCTATGAACGTTCTGACAGAAAACAAATTTCTGTGTGCTTGTGCATGTGTATGAAAGAATTTAGCATAGATGATTGCTTTTCAATATAGGCTCAAAGTATGTAAACTTGTTGAGACAGCAACAAAGTATAAAAAGACTCAATGTGCATGAGAAAGGATCGAAGGTGGGGCAACTTTCCTTCTTTTTCAATATTAGTATCTTCCAAATGAAGAATCAATAGCGTATGTGCTGCTTCCCCAGAAAATGTGAAACATTCTCTTTTTGAGAAAAGAATGAGTAGTTAGTGGGGTTATATGCAAGAGATGGCATGGGCTAGTTGCCTTTTTCAATGTCATTCACGAAGAAATGTGAAACAACAGATAATGTGGTTGCCCGGCTCAGAAAGAAGTTTGGTGCAGAGTTTGATATTCTTTTACTCTGTTCTCTCACCCTCTTTCTTTTAATTCTCACTTCTAACCAATCTCTCTTTTCCATTTTACCTCTTCACACACCATCACTCAATTCTTCCTGGGTAGGAAACATTGGTTATCGTGAATCCATGAAAGTTCTGTTAAGCTCACACACTGAATCCCTTGTATTTTCCTAAAAGAACGTGTTGTTCAACAGTCTTTTATACATGAAGGCACAAAGGAATACAAACATGAAGAATAAAAATTTGGAGAAGTCAAAACATAAGGTGTTTGACAATACGATTCTCCCCCTCAAACGAAAAGAGGTTGACAATTAAGCTCTTTTTTTTTTAACAATGAAACAGAAAAAAAATAAAGCACTGAAGTGCGGGTTCTAATCAGATGTGATTAGAAGCCAAAGTCACTTGAACACACCTACAAAAAGAAATCATGGTAATCATTTGTGAAAATGATTCCTCTCCCGTTAGCAACAGTTGGAAAGTAAAACACAATTATTAAGATTCAGAATACTCCCCCTAGAATCATGAGTAAGGTCTAAGATGACATGTTCAACATACCAAGTTTGCTGATGAGAAATTGGAACCTCTTTTCATCCAACGGCTTGGTGAAAAGATCATCTAACTGGAAGTCAGTTTGAAGAAAGTGCATTTAGATATCACTTTTTTCTACATGATCTTTGATGAAGTGATAGCGTACATATATATGCTTGGTCTTTGAATGTTGAACCGTGTTAGCAGTTATGGCTATTGCGCTCTTGGAATCACAATAAATAGGAATACATTTGTAGTTGTATCCAAAGTCCCTTAACTGTGTCTTCATCCAGAGGACTTGTGAACAGCAGCTAGCAGCAGCTACATATTTAGCCTCGGCAGTGGATGTTGAAACACAGTTTTGTTTCTTTGAGGTCCAACTCACATGTTTGTCACCTATAAATTGACATGATCCAGAGGTGCTCTTCCGGTCTAGCTTACATCCTGCATGATCAGCATCTGTAAAGGCAGTTAGTTCAAAACGAGAATCCTTTGGATACCAAAGGCCTAAATTAGGAATGCCTTTGAGATATCAAAGGATTCGCTTAACAGCATTAAAGTGAGACTCTTTAGGATTAGACTGATATCTCGCACAAAAACATGTGGCGAACATTATATCTGGGCGACTGGCAGTCAGATAAAGTAAGGAACCAATCATGCTACGATACACCTTTTGATCAACAGGTTTACCAGAGGGATCTGTATCTAAGAGTGTACCAGTAGCCATTGGTGTTTTCATGACGGAACTATCTGACATAGTGAACTTTCTTAACATGTCTTTTATATATTTAGCTTGATTAATGAAAATGCCTTCCGGTAATTGTTTTACTTGTAAACCAAGAAAGAAATTTAATTCACCCATCATCGACATTTCAAACTTTATTTCCATGATTTTAGAAAAGTTCTTGCAAAATTTCTGATTTGTCGACCCAAATATTATGTCGTCAACGTAAATCTGAATGAGAATCAAGTCCTCACCTTGCCTTTTAATAAATAAGGTGGTGTCAACCGTACCTTTCTTGAAACCAGAAGCTATGAGAAATTTAGTTAGAGTTTCATACCAGGCTCTTGGTGCTTGTTTAAGACCATACAGTGCTTTATCTAGCACGTAGACATGATCAGGGTGATGAGGATCAATGAAACCTACAGGTTGTGCCACGTAGACCTCCTCATGCAGAACGCCATTCAGGAAAGCTGACTTTACATCCATTTGATAGACTGTAAAGTTTTTATGCACTGCATATGCTAAGAAGATTCTGATGGCTTCGATCCTTGCAACAGGGGCGAAGGTTTCGTCGTAGTCAATGCCCTCCTGTTGGCAGTACCCTTTTGCAACCAAACGATCTTTGTTTCTCAAAACTACTCCAGCCTCGTCTTTCTTGTTTCTGAATACCCACTTTGTTCTAATAACGGTTTTACCTTTAAGTAGTGGGATCAAGCGCCATACCTTGTTCCGTTCGAATTACAGAAACTCGTCCTGCATAGCAGAAATCCAGAAGGGATCACGTAGGCTTCTGATGCTTTCTTTGGTTCTAAAGAACTAAGGAAGCTTGAAAACATGCATAAATTATCTGATGTGGACCTTGTCGTGACACCATATTGTACGTTACCTATCACGTTATGCAGGGGATGATCCTTAGTCCAATGATGTGTTCTTGGTAAGGATTCAACTGTTTGTTGCATGTTTGATGCATTGTATTCATCATGCACGGCAGGTAGATCCACAGATGTACTCGGGACATCTTGTACTGAAGTTTCTGATACTGAATCTTCTGGAGTAGCAATTGAAGTACTCGTGACTTCATTTCCAGAAGAATTATCTGCAGAGACAGATTCAGCATTAGTAGAGTCAGAAACTAATGGTTTACTTGTACCTGATGGAGATGCAGCGACATCTTCGGACGGTTCAGACATGTCTTCAGAAATAGTAGGGACCTCCGAGCTTGTTGTTGAAGTTGATATGCCTTTGTCAAAATCTGCACAAATATCATCGAAGGCATCAATAAACAATAAATCTAACTCAGATGAGATAGAGTTAGAAGAAGTAGATTCTTTAGACACTGGTTCTATTCTGGAGTGAATAGAAGCTTTGTCCTTAAGTCCGAGTTCTGAACTGTTGTATCCAGAAGTCCGAGTTGAATTCTCATCAAAGGAGACATTCATGCTCTCAACAACCGTCTTGGTTCGAATAATGTAGATCCAATAAGCTTTGGATGTCAGAGAGTATCCAACGAGATATCCTTCATTCGCTTTCTTATCAAACTTTGGTAGTCCTTGATGCTCTCGCAGAATGTAACACCTGCAACCAAAAACACGAAGGAATTTGATGTTAGGTTTACGATTGTTGATTAACTCATATGCTGTTTTGTCAAAGCGTTTGACCACAATGGTATGATTCTGTGTAAAGCATGCTGTTGCGACTGCCTTAGCCCAAAGATACATGGGTAGATCCGAATAAGCAAGCATAGTACAAGCAGCTTCAACCAGAGTGCGGTTCTTCCGTTCAACAATGCCGTTTTGCTGTGGAGTGTAGGTTGCGGAGAAGTTATGTGAAATTCCCACAGAGATAAGATAACTCTGCAGGGTGTCATTCTTGAACTCCGTGCCGTTGTCACTGTGGAGAGTTCGGACTGCCAATTGAAGACGTACTTGAATGCGCTTGATAAAAGCGATAATTAATTCTGGCGCATCTGACTTGTTGCGAAGAAACTCGAGCCATGTATACCTAGAATAGTCATCTATCATTACTAAAATGTATTTCTTTCCGTTGATAGATGTTGTTCGCATTGGGCCACAAAGGTCCATATGAAGAAGTTCCAGTGCAGATGAGGTTGATGATTCAGTTTTGGACTTGAATGAGCTTCGCTTTATTTTGCCCATCTCACATGTAGAACATAGTGAGTCTTTCTCAAACCTCATTTCTGGTAGACCTTTGACCAGACCTTGTCTCTGTAGCTTAGCTATGGATCTGAAATTCTGATGATACAAGCGGCGATGCCACGTCCACGATTGTGCTTTAGATGCTTTGGCTAATAGGCATACTGGACATGTGGCAGACAGTGTAGGAAAATCTACATAATATAGATTTTCATGGCGCTCAGCTTTGAATACTTCGTAACCATCGGGATCCTCAAGAGAGCAATGAGTTGTTGTGAAGCGAACTTGATATTTCATGTCACATAAGTGATTGGTGCTAAACAAATTATGATCAAGTCCTTCAACATATAACACCCTTTGAATCTTCACAACTCCATTATCAAGCATGTCATATCCTCTGACGTGTCCTTCTACTTCAGAATTTGCAAAACGAACTACTCCGGCAGGCTCCTCCACATAGTTATGCAAGAGGTGCTTGAATCCTATCATGTGGCGTGAACATCCGGAATCTATCACCCACAGTCGACAGGCCTGCACAAAAACAATTAGTTTTGATTAGGTACCCATATCAGAATGGGTCCTTCGCTGTTAGCTTTAAACAATTCAGGAATATCAGCAAGTTTAACTTTCACTCTCCATTCATATCTGGGTTTTGGAACCCATTTCCAAACTGTTTTAACATTTAATTCCTGAAAGTGCTTTTTAGAACTAGGATTGGCAACCTTAGCACGAAACACTTTGGGTTGTGTGGAAGAATTAGAATGAGAATTTGAATTAAGGTTCAGTTTAGCTTTTCTTTTACTCTTCTTGGACTTAGGAGTGGAGTAGTATTTGAAAGAATTATCCCAGCAATGTTTGCAATAAAGATTCTTTCGAGCAAAATTCATAAACTTAGATTTATCGGAACAAATCTTACATTCATGTCCATCAAAAGAATTACTTTTCAAAATAACACTGTCTAAGGTACAATTGTTTGTAACAAAAGATTCACTAGAATTCAAACTATTCATTTTATTCAAACTATCATCCTTATTCTTCTTACTCCTCCCAACTCCATTTCCTTTTATATCTGAAACAGAAACAGGAATCTTGTTAGTCTCTAACTTAGAGGGTGGTTCTTTTCTAGAGTTACTTGAAGTCTCACCCTTCTAAAAAATACTAGGTGGATATTCAGGACAATCAGAGTAAACAACTGAAGGTTTTGCAGGAGCATCACATTCTGGATTAGTTCTTACCTTCCAGCTTGGATCAGTGAACATCTGTTTATCATTTGAAGTATTCTTAAACAAAGTAATTTTCAAATCATTGATCTCTGTGCAAAGCTCTTGATTCTCTTTCAAAGATTTTTCAAGTTTAAATTTGAGATCAAAGTTTTCATCTTCAACCTCATCAAGAGATTGTTGCAACATATCAATTTGCTTCATCAATTCAGATGTATGATCACTTACAAAATTTGACTCCTTTGCAGTAGAAATAGGATCAGAGTCTGAAGCATTCATCATTTCAGAGAACCTTTCCTTGGTCATATTCTCAATAAACTCAATTTTGTCATTTTTAGAACAAGATCCATTCGTGATGACAGTTTCTTCTTCAACCTCCTCAACAAGTAAAGGTTTAGAAGCAATGGGATTTGAGACTGATAGTAGAGTTGATGGATCAACATCCGATTCATACTCATCATATTTGCATGCAGTCTCAGGTGGAACCGTGTCATTGCCGACTGATTCTTTTGAAAATATGGTAAACAGTGAATCAAACTCAGCCATTTCGATCTTTCGAGTCTCATAGCTTTTGTTCAAATCACTGTATTTAAAACCAACTGGTTTAAAAGAATTTTGAGAATCAGTGTCACAAGACTTGTTTTCTCCCATTTCTTCTTTACCTCTGTTCTCTGTAAAAGGTTTAGAAGTACTTACTTCAACAAAGGTTGCACGAATGTTAGGAATGGGTCTGATTGTGGAGCCAAGTTTATCAAAATTATACAAGTGCTCCGGTGCCTTTTTCAAAACATCGTTCATTGGCAAATCCAATCCTGGTTTGAGTTTATAAAATCTTTCATCTTTGAGTTTATCGGTTAACAGATTTAATGTCTGCTCAGTCTGACTTCGTTTCATGTTAATATCCTCCAATTGCTTAATCTTGGTGTAAGCTTTATTTCTTTCTTGAAAACAGACTTCAAATTTGATTTTAAATTCACCCTTTTCAGCATTGATATTTACAAGATCCTTTTCTAAGCCAGATATTTTTCTTTTTAAAGATTCCTTTTCAGCTTTTAAACCATCCTTTTCTTTTTCTTTTTCTTCCACAACAACTTTTAGCAAAGCATTTTCATCACGAAAACTCAAAACTGATTGATGTGCGGAGCTAAGTTTACCTTTCAATAAAGCAAATTCATCTTTCATATTATGTATTTGGGCCATCAGAGATTCAATAAGTTCAAAATTATCACTTACCTCAGAGTTTGCATCTTCAGAATGTGCCTCAGAAGCTTCATCATCACCCTTCAGTTTTGCCATGTAGGAAACTTGAGTGAAGTGTGCTTGTTCCTCGTCATCAGAACTTTGGAACAGCCAGTTTTCTTCTTCAGCCATAAGAACCTTTCCCTCTTCAGCTTTCTTGGCAATGAGTGACTTCCTTGCATAATATTCTGAATTATTCACTTTCTTGAACTTGCAATCTCTGGAGAAGTGCCCAAATTTGCCACAGTTATAGCATCTGCCCGGTTCATTCTTTCTTTCTTATTTCTTCTCTTCTCTCTTTTCTTCTCTTCTATCTTCCTTCCTATCTTCTCGTCTTTCATCTCTCCTTCCATGCCTTGGCTTGTATCTTGCTTCAGACTTCTCTTTCTTGTATCCTTCGTACATTGGCTTTGAATAGTACTTTTTCTTGCCAAAGCTCTTCTTGAATTGACGAGTTATCATGGCCAAGTTCTCAGAGAACCTTTGTATATCATCATCAGAGTCAATTTCCAGTTCTTCATCACTTGAAGCAGAATCGGACTCAGAAACTTCCGTAACAAGAGCTTTAGGCACCTTTTTCTTTGACCTAGAAGCAGATATTGGACCAGAACTTGAGCTTTTTCCTTTGCCAGCTATGAGAGCCACAGAGTCCTTCAGATTTTTGGACTTATTGTTGATGGATGTCACCTCTTCTTCATGCTGAGAGAGAGTAGAGAAAATGTCAGTTACGTTCTCTTGAGCCATGTTCTTTGACATCTGAAGGTTGATGGCAAAGTTCTTCCATTCAGGATTTAAGTTCTTAATGAACTTATAGTTTATCTCTGAAGCAGATTTAGAGATATTGTTCCTCCTCAGGTCATTCAGAATGATGTTGTATCTGTTATAGGTATCAAGCAGTGTCTCTCCTTCCCTTGCATGAAATCCCTCATAAGCATTTATGCATAGATACTGCTTGGCTTGGATGGAGGCTTCACTTCCTTCAAACTGCCTTGATAATTCATCCCAAACTTCTTTAGCAGAGCTCCGACTGTCTACTCGATTGTAGATGTCATTTGGAATTTCCATTGTCAGATAAATGAGAGCCTCTTCATCTATCTTGTACAGATCTTTCTCCTTTTCACTGAAGTACTGATACGGTTTAGGAACAAATATGTCAGGGATTTCTGGAGAGGTTGGAGTTTCAGCTTGACCAGGTACTCTAATCATTGGATTTACTGGGCCATTGATGATTGATTCCATGTAGTCTCTGTTCTTGTGATTCATAAACTATATCATTCTCTTCTTCCATTGCTGATACTCATCAGCCATGAGGACAGGAGGTTTGGACTGAGAGCCCATTGAGAGAAGTTGGTTCGACATCTTTAGTTGTAAGGTTAGAAATCAAACTTATCTGTACCAAGAGAATCAACTAGATGAGATCTTTAGAATCAAGTATTGGATAAAACTATATTAAAAAAATTTCAGAAAACTAAATCTCTAAAATGATCAAATGCAGAATTTGCAAACAGTATAAAACTCAAATAAATTAGCAAACAGATAATTTGGCGCAAATCATGAACAGTAACGCAAAGGACAGTTTGCGCTAATCAAGGCTGGCGCAAAATACAGATATGCGCTAAAAGATAGTGACGCGAAAGGCAACTTTGCGCTATGAACCTGGCGCAAAAGAAGGTTTGCGCTAAAGGAGTCTGGCGCAAAAGGTACTTTGCGCGAGAAGAGGGTGGCGCAATAAGATGGTTTGCGCGAGTAATGGGTCGCGAGAAGTTAGTTTTGCGCGACTAGAGGGTGGCGCAAAATATTGATTCGAGTGAAGAGTGGGTGGTGCAAAAGGCGAATTGCGCTTAAAAGAGCTAGCGCAAAATATAGTAGCGCAAAACACACTTTGCGCTAATCGAGGCTGGCGCAAATAACACTTTGCGCTAATAGGTAAGTGGCGCAAAAACAGAGATATGTGCGAGTCAAATATGGCGCGAAGATAAACTTTGCGCGAAGAGCTGATGGCGCAAACTTGAGTTTCTCGCTAATGGCAGTGGCGCAAGATACAATTTGCGCTATACACTGAATTACTATAAACTGGCGAGAACCACCTATGAACTGGCGCAAAATCGCGAAACTCGCGAATTCTTCACAGTGTCGAGAAGAACGGCCTGAAATCCTTAAAAAATCTATCTAGACAACGATTTGCACTCTCAAACTTTGACAATAAGGCTATTAACACATATAGAGCATATTATGATCACAAAATTCCAATAAAAAACACTCTATAGATAATCGATCGATAGAACAGTGTATATCAACTCGTGAAAACCATAACCCAAAAACACCAAATAGATAATCAAATGCAATGTAATACTTGAATTAACCAATGCAGATTCGATTTAAATCACTTTTTGCACTTAACCCAATTGATTTCTAATCGAAAAACACAGAAACACTCAAAAATCGAACCTGAAAGATGATGAACAGTGTTCGACTTTCAAGAACAGAGTTTTCCAAAATCAACAAAATCCAATCGATTTATGATTTTAAGTGCAATTAGACAATCAGATGATGTTCAATAGCATATAACACATCTAATCAAATCAATTTCATGCATAAAAACACATTAAATCACGAAAACAAATTTCTCACAGTAAAGTGTTGAGAAACACAGTTTAATCCAAAAAAAACTTGATTCTTTGGCTCTGATACCACTTGTTAAACCCAGATACTAGTTGATTAACAATCACACAACACAATAAAAACAAGAGATAAATAAATCAGATCAACATACCACAAATCTCTTGATTAATCAGATGAATACATGTGTGTGTTCTTGGTGTACAGAAAACCTCTCTAGCGTGAAACTCAATACGTACGGCTACTGTTCACGTGTACTGTTCAACCCTAAAACAGAAATTATAAAATCTATTTATACTTAGGCCTAATGCCTAATGGGCTTGGGCCCAATTACAACTAACTATTAAATAAATACAAATTAAACCCTTAACTTTAACTTTAATCTTGAATACAATTTATGATCCAACAGAATCCCATCTGATCGCTATCAAGCGAATTTTCAGATATCTGAAAGGAACCCCTAACCTCGGTCATTGGTATCCCAAAGACTCAAGGTTCGATTTAATTGGATATTCATATAGTGATTTTGCAGGTTGTAAACTCGATAGAAAGAGCACTACTTGTGGATGTCAACTCCTAGGAGGAAAGCTGGTAAGTTGGACAAGCAAAAAGCAAAATTCAGTGTCCACTTCCACAGCTGAAGTTGAATACGTAGCCGCTGGAAGTTGTTGTGCTCAAGTATTATGGATGAGAAATCAACTATTAGACTATGACCTTCAGCTATCAAAAATTCCAATTTATTGCGACAGCACTAGTGCTATCGCTATAGCAAATAATCCAGTGCTACATTCAAAGACAAAACACATAGAGATCAGATATCATTTTATCAGAGATCATGTGATGAATGGTGATATTGAACTTCACTTTATCCCCAATGACTATCAGCTAGCTGATTTATTCACCAAACCTCTTGATGAGACAAGGTTCAACTTTCTCATCAGTGAGCTTGGAATGTTGAATCTTGAAGAGTGATTCTTCATCTTTCACGCATTATGTCAGTGATTCTTAGTTCCCCTTTATCACTTAATCTCTAAACAAATCTTTGACTCTCATGTATGTTCTCTCACTCTCAATCACTGAATGTTCATTCAGTAAGACGTTTTTCAAAATCAAAACTAATCAATTATCCAATCACCAAGAGATGATCTAGCTGATTCAGAATGCTCTTTCAAAACAGCTTCAACTTCACATTTTTTGAATGTTTCTAATAATCCTTTGTTTGATTCAGATGATAATCATACTTCTAAACATAAAGATCAGATTCGTCCTTCTAACCTTTTCTATGATAAACTTCTTGATGGTTCACGTAAACATAAAAGGACAAATGACAAAGAAAAGTGGATTTGGAGAGTGAAAGGATCCTCAAACGAGAAGAAGGAACAAAAATCATTTGTGCATGCATTCAATGATAAAAAGAACAATGCTTCTAAAGGTAAAACTTTTGGCAAACCTGATCTTGTTTATACTGTTAATCAATTGATCAGGTTAGCACAAAAGAAAATTAATTGTTCTTACTGTGGTATACATGATTTTGTTAGTAAAAATTATGTGAATTACTGGTATGGTTCTTACTACATCTCTCCTAATATAATTGCAACTAACAAAACAGGACCCAAATACCAGTGGGTACCAAAAGCTAAATCTATATTGCAGGCACCTAAAGACTAAGGGGAGAAAGATGAATGGCTTCTAAACACTACAGTTTAGAACCCATATCTAAAAGATCAAAGTAAACTTCTGAATACAACAGTTCAGAACTCGTACTTCAACGAATATTGGTTTATGATTACATCAGATCAGAACCCGGTCTTCAATGTTTAAGAACAATGGTTTTTTAACAAAGCAGTTCAAGACCCGGTCTTTAATGATAAAGATGAACAATTGCTATTCTCACCAGAGAATACGTGACGATGGCTTCTGGATAATTCTATTCGAAACCCGGACTTAAATGTTTCTTTGCTTAAGGATGCTGATAAGATACATTTTTTTTGGAAGTTTGTTGTTTATTTGAGGGTGAGTTTGTTTAAAATTTTAACTGTCATATTTTTAAGGGGGAGAAAAGGAAAATAATTTTCATTGTCATATTTTTTATGGGGGAGATATAAGAAAAGAGAATTGCTGTTAATTGTTATATTCATAATATTCTCTGCTAATAATTTGATTTTTTACAGATACAGTGGAGGAGTATCTGAAGTTTTGTCAAAGGATGCTTAAATGATAATATTCATTTTAGGGGGAGTTAAAATTTCTACGCTGAAGGTATATCATTCTAAATCTTTATCTTTACACTTGATGAAAGAAGAACGACTTTCGGATGTGAAAAATGTTTTCTTAAATGTTCAAACCACTTCGTGTTCTCAAATGTTTTATGAATTTCGAAGTGTGATTTTCAATGTTTTTCATATCGATACTTTGATGACTAACTGACCGTATGTTTCTCAAAGATAAATACTTGTGTATTGTCTTGTCTTTATACTGTCAAGTATTCTTACACACATCGGTTCAGTACTTTTATTGACTTTGTTATTACCATGTCTCAAAAGATAAATCTTTCGATAGTAATACTCCCGTCTGAATTCTTAATTGTTTGAAATCAGACGTCATTTCTACATTAAATGTTCTTTCATTGTCAAATTGTTTATATTTTGTTCATATAAACAAATATTCGGTCTTTGATATCCCAATATATTTTTCTTCATGATATTTGATCTGATCAAATCATTGTCAGATTCTCAAAACACTTCACTTGAATTCGATTCATTCAATTTCATTGTTTTGAGAGATCTTAAATGTTCTAATTGCTCAAATTTCATTCTTATCTTTAATGAGCATACATTTTCTGATAATGATATCTTGTGCTTATCTGTTAAGATAAACTGTTGAGCAACACATTGCTTGTAGGAAAAAAAATACATGGGATTCAGTGTGAGTGCTTAAAAGACTTCCATGGATTCACGTTAACCAGTATTTCTTACCCCGGAAGTAATCCTTGAGTGATTGAGGGGAAAGGGGTCAAAAGAATAGAGAGTGGGTGTGTGCTGAGATAAAATGGAAAATAGAGGTTGGTTAGAGGTGAGCTCAAATGTTTAAAAGAAAGAGGGTGTGAGATCAGAGTAAAAGAATATCAAACTCTGTACCAAACTTTTTCTGAGTCGGGCAGCCGCATAATCTGTTGTTTCACAATTCTTTCGTGAACTTCATTGAAATAGGCAACTAGCCCATGCCAACTCTTGCAAATAACCCCACCAGCTACTCACTCTTTTCTTAACAAAAGAATGTTTCAAATTTTAAAGGGGAAGCAACACATAATCTATCAAATCTTCATTTGGAAGATGTTGATATTGAAAAAGAAGGAAAGTTGCCCCGCCTTCGACCCTTTCTCATGCACATTGAGTCTATGTAATATCTGTTGCTGTCTCAATAGTTTACATATTTTGAGCCTGTTAAAATGCTTTAATTGCTTCAATCATTGCTACACATGCACGAGCACACAAGGAATATGTTTTCTTATCTTAACATTCATAGAAAATTCCTTTGTGGTTTTCCAATGATTGAATGGAAGCCCTAGGGAGTGAACATCATAAAAGATAATTTCCCATGTGTATCCGTTACACACAGTGGCTTCGTGCTACTAACAGACAGATTAACTGATCATCTGTTGATTCAGGTTTACCACTCATAGTTTGTCTGAATTTGAAAAGATTCGGATAAATACATTTATGAATTGACGGCAGATTGATAACATCAGATCAGACAGATATTATATTCTCGTTGGGGGAGATTGTCTATTTTTCCAAAGAAGGAGAATATTTTTGTTTCTCATGAAGACTGTGCTTACATTGCTATTTGGGGGAAGATATTTCAAAGACAGAACTAAAATTGATAATGTTTTGATGATTCTGATTATCATAATTCATCAAAAAGGGGGAGATTTTTCAATGATCAATTTCAAAGAGAAAGCAAAGTCAAGTAAGAGTGATAAAGGGGGAGAAAATAAAGTCAGATTGTTGTTTATTCTAAAGGAAGAAAAGTTTGTTGAAGAGATGATTCAAAGAAGAGATAAAAGTCAAGTGAAAGGTGAAAAGCTAAAGATGTTTGTACTTCAAGTCAAAGCAAGTTCAGACTATTGATGTATTAAAGAAATTTTCTGAGAACTTGTTGCACGATTGTAACAAGTGGGGGAGATTGTTAAAGTTGTTAAGGATTTGAAGATTTCAAAGCTTTGTGAAGAAAGTAAAAGTGTTCAATTTTTAAAGCTGACAAAGATTAAAATGCTGAAGATTGTATTCAAGATTAAAAGGTCAATGTTGTAAATTTGTAAAGTGTAAGGGTTTTAGTGTAAAGTGGGAGTATTTGACTTTAGTTTGAGAGAGGTCATGTTGACCATTTAAATACTTTATGTCTCCTTGTTTGTAATAGAGAGAACACGCACACATACTGATTTAGAGATCATTGTTCTAGAGAGAGAAAGTCACTACATTGTAAAAGAGAAAATTCACTGTAAACTTTAAAGAGATCAATGAATATGACTTGTGGCTTAATTGTGTGTGTAATATGTGTTTGATATAGCTTGAAACTGGAACTATCATTAGAAAAGATTTTGTCCTCGAAATGTAGTTCTTGATGGTTCAAAATGTTGTCCAACCCGAAAACACGTCCGACAGATGGCTTTTCATCCACTCCCTCTGAAGAAGCTAACAATCATGCGATGAGGGCTTTAGATGACATCATCTTCACAAAATGACTGGTTCCCTACCAAACGGGATGCCTTAATCAATACTTTACCTCATATATGAACCTGATTACATCCCAACCAAGATTATCACTGAGTTTCTTATAACAAGCCATCACAAACTCAATTTCAATGTTCGATGTATCTACTGATGCTGGGATGAACGTTGAGTCCTTGCTTAATCACTTTCTTAACATTAAAATCTCAGTTGCCTCCCAACCTTATGTTGTTCATATTACCTCAAGAGTAACTTACGACCTTAACTAACCATTTCCACCAAGGGTATCCAAAGCGAACTTTACCCTTTAATACTTTTAATCGTCCCTCATCAAACCACTCTACACCTTTTTCTTGCCTTCAAGACTATAACAACCTTTGCAGAAACGGTCCAACCACCATTGACTATACTCCCTAGGTACCTGCAACCATAGTGGCTTGACCCGAGTGGTAAGGAAACCGTATAAAATTGCTAAGTTGATCACTCATTGCTGTTACAGGAACGATGTATATATTCTCGACAAATCAAGGCCTCCTATATAATTTATAGGGTAATTTTATTTATTCTATTTGACCCACTTTTTATAAATTTGAGCCTCTTTTTATTTTCCCATTGAGTCCTTTACGCTTATTTTTAGCATTTCCGCATAAATAAATGTTTAACGCTTTTCGTCATTTTTATGTTTGTTTTAAAAGAAAAATGTCGTGAAAATCTTATTTTTATATATATGTTTGTTACAGGATCGTCTGCGGAGGCTGTGGGAAGTCTTTTATAAATTTGGATCGGACACGAAGATGGACTTCTCCCTTTTTGGGCCGATGCAACAAGCCATGAAGAAGGTGCGGTTTATTTTTAACTTATAACCGATTTTTGTTTGTTGGGATAAAGATTTGGATCTCTTTTGCTACACCTCATGGGCCGAAAAATCTTCTTGATGGGCCGATTTTTGTAGGCTTAAATTGTGAAAGCCTTTTTAAGCTTAGAGGCCCATGACTTGGTTTTTTTTTGCTATAAATAGGATGTTGTGGATGATGAGAAAATCATCCTTACTTGATCCATCATCAAGATACATGTGCATGCCTACATGCGAAAAGTGAGGATTTCTCATCAAGCGTCATACGAATTTCTTCAGAATTCGCATAGAAGAATGGAAATTTTTCAATGTAGAGATTTCGCATCTCTTAGTTGTGCGAAAAGTACATGCGAAAAGTTGCGCTAAGTCAAGAATTCGTATATAGACACATACGAATTCCTCAGAATTCGCATAGTGAAGTGTGCGAATTTCTTAGAATTCGCATATCATTACGTGCGAATTCTCCAAGTTGTGCGAATTCTGACCTCTGTGGTGTGCGAATTTCTTCAGATCTGCAAATTACTTCAGTATGCGAATTGTGTAAGTTGTGCGAGTTGTGGTGTTGTGCGAATTGTTGAAGTTACAGTGGTATGAGGATTATTGCCTTAGAAATTTTTTGGAATTTTATTTCTGAAATTTTTTCTAAATTTTTTCTGATTGTTGATTACTTCTTTCGAACTAACGATCTTTTGTGCAAATATTATCAGGTTCAATGGATGATTATTTCTTTGTTGGAGAATATAATTCTGACAACGTAGAGAGAAAGATCAACAGCGTAAAATGTCAGAACTTGAAGAACAACAGAGTGCAAATAAGCGTGTTATTGAAAGGTTGAGAGCAGACAACGATAGACTTACTCAAAGTTTGATTCGGGATGGAAATAAAAAGAAAGAGAATGAACGGAAATTAAAGAGTGAGCTCAGATTGGTTGATGAACAGACAAGAATATTGGAGACTGAAAATGGTATTCTAAAGAAGAAGATTTCTGTGATAGAAAGTGAAAATTTTGAGCTGGAAAGAAAGATTTCATATCTACAAGCTCAAATTGTCAAAATTCAGAAACAAGATTATGTCAGTAAGAACGAGAAGACAGTTAAGAGTTTGGAAAGTGCTAATGAAGAGCTGAGTAAGAAGGTTTCAGAGTTAGAACAGAAAATTGCTAAAGACATAGATGAATTTGAAAAGGAAAAGAAAGGATTTGCACATAAATTCTCTGAATTTTCTAGAAAGTCATTTGATGAAAAGAAAGCGGTGGATCTGAAGTGTAACGCCCTCAAAATTGTAAAGAGAAACTAATTTAAAATTTTCAATAAAACCTCAAATAAGGATAAAATCTCTTACAACAAGTCCAAACTTGAACTACTAATCTAGGTTTAACCATCAACAAATAAATAAAGTCTTACACGAAGACTAAATAGAGTCGGGTGTTACTAAAACCCAAATACAAGTTGTTATTCCCAAGGTAGAGGCGGAAGGTTTCACCAAGCTACTCACCCTCGTGGTTATAACTAATACTCAACTCTTCGCCACAACGCTAGAACCATTCCCGAACCGGAACCTGATGCACTTGCCAACAAAAAAAAAGGTTAGGCTAACGCCTAGTGAGTTCAAGAGTTTTCCATATAATTAAATACATAATATTAAAGGAAAGGAAGTCATTCCAATCATGAATTTCCAAAATGATTTGTTTTAAATATGAGAAGATTCATTTTCCAATAATGCACGCTTTAAAGACATGTAACCCAACACAGACATTCCTTCATAAAACAACTCCAATCCCGAACTCACCTAAAACGTGAATAATAGATAAAGTCCCAATTTATAAAATTGTGGATAAGATTTTATTTCTCGAAACACCCAAACATGGGAGGGCATAATACATGGCCCATAAATCATAAATAGAATCCGTATATACAAAACGCCACCGAAAACATGGATAATAAAATACTACTATTTAATACCCAACTAACACCTTCCGGTGACGGGGGAGACCCGATTCCGTTGTATGTGGCGGAACACAAAGTTAAGCCACCTAACCACGTTGTCGAACTACACCTCAGATCGTAACTGTGGTGCCTGCTCCGCCGAGCTACACCTCCAGTCGGACTTTATCTCAAGTCCCAAAACACCGTATCCCCCATTGCCTGCTCCGCCGAGCTACACCTCAAGGATACATGATCTTATTGCTTGTTCGGTCTCTAGTGGAGTTTCATCCTCAGGGTACTCATTCGAGCCCTAGTGCCTACTCCCTAGCATTCAAGATAGGAGCCACAACTCCTTACTTGATAACCCATGGAGTCTAACCCTCGTGCACAAGAATTAGAACATCTCAACACAAAACTCATGATCCCGGAGTACAACCCATAATGGTTCATCTCCGTCGAACAACCGAGACAACACCAATGCCAACCCGACATATCACCCAAGATAAGAATGCCAAGAGTCCTCACTATTAACTACGACTGACTTACATGCCTATGGATCCAATGCATTATAGTCTAAAATACCTGACTCCAAATGAATGACACACACACTCAAACATGTATTCTCCAAAATAAAGCGCAATAAATGTGACTCCCACCTAAAGCTTCACTTTAAGTTATTAAATCCGGATAAATGTCCTCAAGACCCGACACCAACGACAACCGAGCTTTAAGCCCAAAAATCAAAAGATCATAAGTTAAAGTCCACAAAATGAAATAAAATACAACGACCAACATTTATGCAAACACATGCTTCAACTACATGAATAAACTCTAACATACTTTAGATTGAGATAAGTCATCTTCCCAAACAAGTTTATAGTTTCTTTTACCCTTTCCAAAACGTCCCATGACACACATTTAAATGGAAATTACTCAAGAGATTTACGCTCATACGATAAATAATTTAAATACCAATATCACTGGTTTACTCAATAAAATATTTGAGTTACATCTTTTCCCAAAACCAAAAGGTCTACAACTTCAGAAACACTTGCAAGATTGGGATGGGCCAAGCGCCCATAACTCACACGTTGGTATTTTTAAAACATTCCACGATACAAAAATACGCGTGATACCAACAATCATAAAAATGCATTTTCACCAATTATTCCCTATTAAGGTAAATAAATCATCGAAGCATTTTCATTTTGATGCATTTATCAAAATACCCAAAAATCCCAAAGATGGGTGTTTTATAAGTTTATAAAGTTAAACACTTCCAAATAACCAAAACTTATCAGGTGATCAGCAGTTAACAATTCTATGAAACTCACAAAACACTTTAAAATGAACATTTTGGCATGTACATCGTTTTCACAAAACAGCTTGAACTCACCTTGCTAGATTTAGGCTAAATCTAGATTTTACCCCAAATGCGAGCTTCCATGAAGAAATATGAACTTCAAGCCAAATATTCCCAAAAACATAGATTCACAAGTTTCCACCCATTAATAAAAACATTCAACCATTTAGAATAGTTCCCCAATCCTTTTACATCAAAATCTCCATTTTGGCCAAAACCCTAATTTTGACCTAAACCTTCTAAAATATTCCAAACCGAAATTAGAGAAACCAAACACTAGGGAACCATCAAGAAGGCATTTATAACTTATATTATGGTTTAGAGATGGAAGGGATACACTTACCACTTAGGTTTTGATGAAAACCTAGAAAACCCCAAAATCTCTAGCGTTGGAGGTGGAAACATAATCTTGTATCAAGGGATGAAGCCAATAACATAATATGGAGAGGGAACACCTTGATCTTCATGGAAAAGCTCCAAAAATCGGCTAGGGTTCATGGGGAAGAGAGGGAGACTGATTTGGGAGAGTATGGGAGAGGTTAGAAGTGAGGAATGAGAAGAATGGGTGAAAATCGAACTAAAATCAGCCTCTCAGCCCCCGTAGGCGACATTACCCATGCGACAATGATAATGTCAAAGTCGCAGGGCATAGTCGCTTGGACTGTACTGAAGGTACTCTCCCCTCTGCGACATTGCCAGGCGACAGTGACACTGTCAAAGTCGCTTAGCATAGTCATCAGGCTTGTATGTAACACCCTCAAATCTGGAAATAGCAACTAAATTAAAATTTTCTAATTTCACCAATAAATGATTCATCTACAAACATAATTTAAGATTTAACCTCAATTACACACATACATTCTATATGTACAATCTATAATAAGGACGGGTGCTACTAAAACCCAATAATAGTCACTATCTCCAAATCGCGGAAGACTTCACCAAGCACTTACACTTGCACAAAGATAAGGCTCAACTCATCATAGCTGCTAGAACCAAACCCCCAACTGGTACCTTGTGCACATGCCGACAAATAAAAAAGGTTAGGCTTAACGCCTAGTGAGTTCAAGAGTTTTACATGAGTAAATATATTTTTAGAAGAATGAACCTCACTTGAAACCATGACCAGACAATCGGTGTTCTTTAAAACGTGGAAACGGCTCTTTTCCAAAATCATGCACTTTCCAAAGATGGACACCTCGTTTAAAACTTGCTTTATAAATTGATGCAACTTGAACTAACTCGAAACATGAACCATCATCAAAACCATGTATACCGTACGTCCGAAAACATGGGCACTAGGTCCAATACTCACACGACCATAATCGAACAGACTTTAATTACCAAAACACGGAGTTGACATAATTCATTCAAACCTTAATATACGAGGAGGATGGTCCAATATTAAGGTCCTCATTTTCTGTCGACCATAAAGACCCAATGAAAATAAAGTAAAGCATCCTTATATTTAAAAACACTGATAGCCAACAACGGGGGAAACCCGTATCCGTTGAGGGTGGAGGGAATACAAAAGTATGCCACCCAACAACGTTAATCGCATGACACCTCCCGACATAATAGCCAGGTGTCCCTACGACTTCTTTACAAGCCCACCCTAAGTAAAGTTGACCTTGATGAACATCCCGAAGGACTCCACCCCAAAGGCCCAGCACACTTAAAGACTACCTCTCAGGCAGTACTCCAAGCGGCGGGGGTCCTAGTGCCTACTTTGTCTGTAGCGCTAACAGACTCAACCCCTCCCAATGCATACTTGTAAAGTTTTCGGTCATAAAACATGGGTACTGACGGTCACCCGCAATACCCAATCGACCATCCAAAACAGACTGGCCGACGTGACTATGGATCCATTACAACATTGTCTAACGTTACATGACTCTAATTAAAAGACCAAAGCTCCCAAAACATGTAACTCCCAAATGGCATGAAATAATCGTCATCATACTCCAAAATTTCCTAACTGTTTTTAAACCCGGACAAATGTCCTCAAGACTCCATTTAGTCAAAACCGAGTCAGTGACCCAACAGTTTACGTAAATACCCAATGAAAGCCAGTAGAGACATCAAAATACGTTTGACCAACAATTATGCAAACACCACGACCCAAAAGGTAATTAACCCAAAACCTCTCATTGGTTGAAGCAAAATGTTTTCCAAATGAACTCTTTCCCTTCATGTTGTCAAAATGACTCATAGTTCAATGATATGCATTTTCCAACGGTTTAAAAAATCGTATGCACCAAATGTACAATTATATAAAATGACCTCCATTTATACATTACATCGTCAAAGAAATATATCAAAATGATTTATTTATCAAAATGCCCAAAAATCACAAGGATGTGTGTTACATAAATTTATAAAGTTAAATATATTCAAATAACCAAAACTTATCAGCAGTTAGCAATTTAATATAAAACGCAAGCACTTTAAAATAAATGTTTTGGCATGTACACCGTTTTCACAAATCAACTTGAACTCACCTTGCTAGATTTAGGCTAAATCTAGATTTTACCCCGCTTTAAGCTTCCTTGAAGAATTCCGAGCCCACAAGCAAAGTCCTTCAAAACCTAGATCCATAAATTTTCCACCATAAATATACATCCAAAACCATATAGAATCGATCCTCGAACATGTTACATCAAAACCTCCATTTTGGGCCAAACCCTAATTTTGGACCCAAATCTTCCAAAATCTTACAAACCGAAATCGAAGGAATCAAACACTAGGAAACCATCAATGGAGTATTTATATCACCTAACAAGGTTTAAAGATGGAGAAAGTAAACTTACCACATGGGTTTTGGTGAAAACCTAGAAAACCCAAAAATTCTTGAAGATGGAGGTGGAGGTGGTGATGATGAACTCTTGACCTTTGCTTCCAATCCATCACCAAATACTCTTAAATCTTCCCAAAACTAACAATCAATCCTTGAAAATATCTCAAATACGAAACCATAGCAAAAAGAATCATCTCAAACGGAGTTGTGGTGAAGGAGATATGAGGAAATGAATAAAACCCCCAAAAAACGGATTTTTAACCCCTCTTACCCGCTCCGCGATAGTGTCTGGCTAAAGTGACATATGTCACTTTCGCGCTCTAGCTCCAGATGTACCGAGAGTTTTACACTCTCAGCGATAGTGCCAAGCTAAAGTGACACATGTCACGTTCGCTAGGCACTTTAGCCAAGCTTGTACCGACCGCTGTTTTGGCCATAACTTCTTCGTTTTAGCTCCGTTTTTGCTCCGGAAAGAACCGTTGTTCTCGTAATTGAATTCCTCATCTAGCTAGACTATAAAATCTAGAATTTAATCCCAAAATCTCATTTCCTTTATTTCTCTCAAAAGATCGATTCCTATACTAACTCGAAATAGTACTTACCCAAAAATTACGGGTGTTACACCATTGACATAATTACATGGCACATTCGTTGGGACGACCAACCACTTGGTAATCTCCGTTGCTATTGTGACATATGTCACAACTGCATGGCACTATAGCTAGGACTACCACGCTTTCAGTACCATTGGTGCTATTATGACAGGTGTCACAACCGCATGGCACTATGGCCGAGACAACGATATGTGTTTCTTCCTTTACCGATTCACCCAATTCAACACTCTTCTACAAATAGGATAAAATTTTAGGGTGTTACATTGTACCGAGCCCCGAAACTCGACTCTTTCAACATCATGGCCCTCGATACCCTTAGGGACGTTAAGTAATGTTTCCCCGACAAAAATCCCACCATTTAAAAGATGCAAAAACATCTGGGTGGCCTTTTACTTACCGAAAATTACGGGTGTTACAATCCTCCCAACCTTGAAGAGATTTCTTCCTCGAAATCTAGATTTTCATTAAACGTTGCCCGTAGGATAGATTGTCTTTACACCGCTTGCCAGAACTACCACCATAACTTTATGTTGGTCCCCACGATAAATGTCCCTTTGGGCACATCACACTTATATCCGAATGAATAATTATCTTACTAACATGGCCTTTAACCATGAGACTGCGGTTGTCTCCCAACCTTGGGTGACACGTACTACGTCGAGGGTAGTTTGTGATATCAACTTCTCACCGGCGAATTCACTTCAGATCCACATGTTTCTGAACCCAAAACCAACGATCGACATCAAATCCCAAAGAATTCTTAATATTCTTAATGATCCATTCTTCATTTTGATAAGGTCGTCCTTCCAACGGCGTATCAATACTCTCTCTGGGTAGTTGGTTAATGCAGATCCAGCTAACACTCAACTCCGATCTACTCTCATCCTCAAAGCATTCTGTAGATCCCAGATACAGTGCAATCACGATATAATAATAAAAAAATAGATATTCAATCACAACTATTGGTCATATGATTAGATTTATCAGTAAAAGGTTTAAGGTTTATAGAGATAATATCTGATACGGCTAAGTAAACCTATGAATGGCCATTAACCTAAAACCTAGGTTAACACAACATTAAATATCAAACGCATAAAGCCTAATGGGCCTCAAAGCCCATTTACAAACACTTTTAAACAATTACAATTCATACCCTATAAATGTGTTATACAACTTTTAACGCACTAGGACTTTCAGTCCTAACAATCTCCCCCTAAAGTTGAATAAGGCATTTATCATTTTGAAATCTTCAAGCTTGATCTTCATTCCCTCTTGAATCTTTGAAGAACTTTGGTGTTGCATGTCTTCATGTTGTTAGAGCATGAAATAGTTGGATACAAGATCAAGAAGTCAAAAGTCAAAGTTCAAGAAGTCAAAGCTGAGAAAGTCAACTCTCATTAAAGTCAAAGTCTATTTGTAATAAAGTCAAAGTTTATTGTTTTTTATTTTAGTTGTAGGTATATATAGCTTTCTATTTCTGTTTTGTAAGGGTGGTATTCAGTTGTAAGAAATCTTGAACAGAGTTATATTCGAGAGAGAGATTTGTAGAGAAAGAAAGAGAGAGTTCTAGAGAGAGAAAGTTTGTAATTGAATTGAGAAGTGAAATCAAAACAGGTAATTGTTTGAATTTGTTTGTTTGATTAATTGTTAGTGATTAGAAACTAGAATCTGGAACACACAATTGGTATCAGAGCAGATCCAAAGTGAAATCAGATCATGAAATCCAAGAAAGTGTTGGTTCGTCACTGTTCTTGAGCAGAGAATCAAGTTTTTGATTTTTAATGTGTTTTTGGAGCAGAATTTGATTAGGATTTGTTCGAAAAGTGTAATAGATCGAGTATATGTACTTTAATTTCAGAATTGCACTGTAATTGACTTGTAATTTTGGTTTTTGTCGATTTTTTTCACGAGTTAACACACTGTTTCATCATTCATTTTGTAGTGTGAATGTTTGCTTGTGAAATTCTTAAGTTGTAATCGGTTCTAATATTGTAATTGAGTATCAATACAAAGTTTCAAGACAATTGGACAGGTTTTGGATCGATTTCAGTGAGAAAAGTTGATATTTGGTTGATATTCTGAAGAACGCGCTAGATCTCCAGAACGCGCAAGTTCATCGATCAAACGCGCAAGATTCATACGCAAGAACGCGCAAGTCGAAGGATTGATTTTGGTCTCAAACGCGCAAGGCGTTATCTGCGAGTTCTTCAAATGCGCTAATCGAAGGGTGCGAGTTTGGAGAGGAACAGTGATCTGCGAGTTTGAAGGATGCAAGTTTGAAATTTCAGGAAAAATTTCTAAGTGTGGAAACGCGCAAGTAAAGCTAGCGAGTTTAGTTCAAACGCGCAAGCTTTGACGAGCAAGTTTTGGAAACGCGCACACCTCAGTTAGCGAGTTTCATCGTGAATAGTAATCTGCGCGTTTAGGCATTAGCGAGTTTCAGAAGGAATTTTTGTCTTGCGAGTTTCAATAGTCTGCGAGTTTGATTGATCTGCGAGTTTATCAGAACACGCAACCCTTTGCGTGCGAGTTTCACAAACGCGTAAGATTAAGTCTGCGAGTTTCACTTTGAATAATTGTTTGCGAGTTTCTCAAACGCGCAAGTCTCGATCTGCGTGTTTCTCAGTGTCTGCGAGTTTAAGCGCCTGCGAATTCAATAGTGACTTGCGAGTTTTGATACTTAGTCAAATTTTTCAATTTTGTTTTAATTTCAAGTTTTTTTTCTTGTGATTTCATATTTGGACTAACGATCAGTTCTAGTTTCTTATTGGATATATTTTTCAAAACAGGTTTTATCAAGATGACTTCTAAAGATGCACTTTCCATTGGCACTGATGTCAAGCCTCCTGTACTGTTTAAAGGAGAGTATGAACAATGGAAGGACAGATTCCTTGATTTCGTGGACCGGCACACAAATGGAGAGAATATTCTTTTGTCAATTACAAAAGGTCCTATGGCACGAATCATAGTTCAAGTACCTGCTGATGATGATTCATATGATAGTGGACATGGTGATGAAGAAAGAGAACAAAAGACAAAACCAGTTAAAGTGGATGTCTCACAGTATTCTGAAGAACAGAAAAGCCGTTACAAAGCAGACAAGCAAGCAAGATCTCTTCTGCTTCAAAGCATTCCTAATGAGATTTACATCAAGATTGATAGCTACAAGGATGATGCTAAAAAGATGTGGGATCAATTACAAAAGATGATGATGGGATCCAAGGTAGGGAATCAGATGAAAGTGGCTAACTGCATCAATAGCTACGAGGAATTCAAAGCGAAAGAGAATGAGAGTTTGGAAGACACATATGAACGGTTTACTTTGCTTCTGAATGAACTGACGAAGAACAAAGTGACAAAGAAGCAGCTGGAAAACAATGTCAAACTTCTGAGTATCCTACGACCTGAATGGAAGAAACATACACGTAGGATGAAGCAGATGAAAGACTTGAGTGAAATACCTCTTCACGAAGTCTATGAGACTCTGAGGCAAAATGAAGAGGAAGTTGAGGAGAAAAGAGCTGAAAAGAAGAAGGCAGAAAAAGTTCCTGATCCTATTGCTTTGGTAGCTGGAGAGAAAAAGAAAGAAAAGAAAGAGAAGAAGAAAAAGAAGAAAGTGATTACAAGTTCTGAATCTGAATCTGAATCAGATGGTGATGATGGATAAAGGCAAGCAATGTTGTTGCTAACCCGTGCCTTTCAAAAGAAATTCTACAAAAAGTCGGGATCAAATTTTCAACGATATTCTTCATCAAGTTCTAAGAATCACGAGCACCGAGAAAGGATGAAAGGAAGGAGATATGAAGAGAACAGATATGTTGAGAAGAAACCTGATGAAAGGAAGAAGTTCGTGAATGACTACACTGTTGCTGAAAAGCCAGCAAGTGATCCAGTCAAATGCTACAACTGTGGCAAGATTGGTCATTTTGCAAAAAGATTGTAGAAAGCCAAAAGTTCGTAATTCTCAGTACTATCAGAATAAGTTGCTATTGGCCAAACAGCAAGAAGCAGGCATAGCTTTAATGGCTGAGGACGAATTTTGGCTGGATCATTCAGAAGGTGAAGAGGAAGAGAAGGAAGAAACTGCTCATCTCTGTCTCATGGGAAAAGAAGTCAAGTATGATGAATCAGATGACGAGACAGCTAATGAGGTATTAACTCAAAAAGATTTCATTACCAAAATGGAAGCCATGGTGGTTGAGCTTCAAGATTTACAAAATAAATTGAAAAAGGAAAAAGAAAGAGTTGCTAAAAGGAACAATAAGATCTTTGAGCTTAATACGTCTGTTATTGGGAACAAAGATCTGATTGATTCTTTACGCAAATCTGCTTCTGATTCTAAATCTCAAGTAGATTGTTTTGAAAAGAAGATTTCTGAGTTTGAAATTAAAATTTCTAAGTATGAGTTTGAGAAAAGAGAATCTGTACTAACTGTTCATAAATTGCAGGTTGAAAACAAGTTTTTGAATAAGAAGGTAAATGGTCTGGAAGCCAAACTTTACGCAAGAGGCCAAACAGATCAACCCATTTTTCTTAATGCACCTGATGAAGAGGCTGATGTTAAAGAAAAATGGGGACTTGGTTTTAAAAACCCCCATTACTTAAAGAAAGCCATCAGAAAACAACCAGCATTATATAATTTTGATTTTCTTGCTTGTGCTGGTAAACATACTCATTTAAAACCCAAATTTGTTACCAAATTACCAGAAGAAGTTGAGGCCAAAGAAACTGAAAATAGAAAGAATGTAAAGAAAATGCAACTACCATTTAACTATGCAAAGTTAAATGATAGTTATATTTCAGAAACACCAAAAGTTCTTTCAAACGATTATTTTGCTAGTTATTCTGTTTCTGAGATGAAGGCAAAACCTTCAGTTGCAAAGGTTTATGTTCCTCCACTCATTCTTGAAAGCAAAATAGTTGAGTTGGAAAATGTTTTTGTTAGGTCTGATTTTATAGTAATCATTGTATTTATAGGTCTTGGTCAAATACTGTGTTTTAGAGTCTTATCAGTGTTGTATCTGACCAAGGGTATTTAAGTCCCTTTGGTCTTTGTGTCTTGTAAGTTTTACACGCACATTCATTCAATAGACATTACTTTGCGCTTCTAGTATTCTCTCTCTACTTTCTCTCTCTAAAGAATCAGTGATCTTGGACTCTCAATTGGTATCAGAGCCAACTGAATCTTGAGAGAATTGAGAGATTGCAGTTTCTTTATCTAAATTTGTGATTGAAATCGAAAATTTGATCGATTTTCTTGAAATTTTCAAGAAAATCTCGTTTTCTTGATTTCTCATAAAATTTAGATCTGTTTGTGGTCGAATTGGATTAATTTTGGGATCATTAGAATCGTTTTTAGTAATCGATCATTGTTGTTTCCTATAAATTTGCATAAAAACATTGATTTGATCTTCGATTTTGCAAAATTGTGATTTTATGAAAAAAAGGGTTTCGGTACTGTTACATTCTAGAATTTGAGTTTTAGTGTTTTTTAATCAAATTTGTTGTTTGAAACTTGTTTAAAAGTTGTTTTCGATCATATATGTGTGTTTTAGTTGGTTTAATTTCAAGATTTTAATCGATCTTGCGAAAATTTCTTGATTTCTGAAGTTTGTGTGTCATTCATAAAACTTTGCGTTTCATTCATATACTTTGCGTGTCATTCATATGCTTTGCGTTTCATTCATTGAGTTGAATTGCATTTTCTACTAATCTTGATCTTCTTTTTCAGGTTTTCGCTTCTAGCTTCAAACGCAAAGTCTACTTTGCGTTTCCCTCTACAAACGCAAAGCTAAGTTTGCGTTTCTGCCTTCAACCAAAAAGACAAGTTCGCGTTTCAAGTTCAACCCCCAAAGCTAACTTTGCGTTTCCCTTTTCAAACGCAAAGCACACCTGCAAAGTTCTTCTCCCGCGAAGTCTTCACACGCAAAGCTTCACTTTGCATTTCACGAAGCAAACGCAAAGCTCAGTTTGCGTTTCCCATTGCACCCGCAAATCTCAGTTTGCGTCTCTCTCTTGACCCGCAAAGCTCTAATTTCCTGACTTAGTTTTAAAAAAAAAAAAAAATGTCTGGAAATTTTTTTTGTGTGTGTGTGTCATCTTTATTTTTTTTAAACTTTGTGTCATAACAAGTGTTTTTCAAATTGTCAATTTTTAATATTTTTCGAATTTTTTCAATTTAATCTGATTTTTGATTTTCTGATACATCAGCAATGGATTCTGCCAAGTTTGCTTTCCAAGCTAGGTTCTACTCAAATGATCTGATGATGCAATTGGGAACAGATACTCGTCCACCAGTCTTAATCAACGAAGAAGAGTTTACACAGTGGCAAGATAGGTTCATAAATTTCATTGAGCGTCAGACAAATGGAGAAAATATGATGAAGTCGTTTACTGAAGGACCATTCATCAAGCCAAAAGATGACATTCCTTTGACTGCTGATGAAATCAACCGCGAAAAAGCCGATAGAGAAGCAAAGTCCAATTTGATGCTAGCTCTGCCTAACACGATCTACAATCGAATTGACTGTTTCAAACATAATCTGAATATGATGTGGACTCAATTAGAAAAGATCATGCTTGGGTCATCAGTTGCTACTCAGATTCGCCAGACACGCTTCATGAACAACTTTGAGAAATTTAAGGCGAAGGACAATGAATCTCTGAAGGCTGTCTTTGACCGGTTTTGCGATGTAATTAATGATTTAAGAAAGATTAAAGTGGAAAAGACTGCTCTTGAGACAAATCTGAAATTCCTGAACGCATTACAACCAGAGTGGAACAAATCATGTCATAGACTGAGGAACGATGTCAGAATTTCCACGATGCAGATTCAAGAGATGTATGAGATTATGCTAACTGATGAGAGCTTGGTGATAGAGAAAAAGGCCAAGCTGGATAAAAAGAAGAAATCAGTAGATCCGGTTGCTCTTCTCACGAAGCAACTGAATGAACAAGCTTTGTCTGATAACGCTTACACCGGGTCAACTGATGACAATGGAGAGGCCTTACAGAAAGCTATGATCCTTCTCTCTCAACACTATCAGAAGAAGTTCCAACCTAGATCGGGTTCCAACTCTTCACGCTTCACTTCTGGGTTTAAAGCCAAAGTACCCGAGCCCAAGACTGCTGCTTGCTACAACTGTGGAAAGTCGGGTCACATCTCAAAGGAGTGTAGAGCAAAGAAGATTAAGGACTCAGCTTATTACCGAAGGAAATTGGAGCTGGCTGAGAAAAGAGAGAATGGAACAGCTTTGCTGGCAGAAGAAGAATTCTGCCTGGATTATTCCGATGATGAAGCATCGAACGTCAAGATCGCCCATTTGTGCTTAGTCGGAGATGACCAGTCAGACGATTCTGACACTGATGAGGATGAGGTATATTCTGAATTTGACTACAACTTTATTACCTCCCAGTTTAAAATCATGATTAATGCTTTATCTGATTTGCGCTCTAAATTTTTATCTGAAAAAGTTTTAAATTCTGAAAAGTCAGATTTAATTGAAAAACTGAAAATTTCTTTGAAAGATGAAAAATCAATTTTAGAAAATACTAAAGACATCTTTCAAAAGAAATTGGATGCTTTGGAAAATTCTAACAAGACTTATCTTGAATCTTTGACATCTATGACTACTTTAAAAGATGAGTTTTCTGATAAAATAATTAAGTTAGAAGAAAAGCTTTATCGAAGAGACCAATCTGAACAAACAATCTATATGAACAAGCCGAGGAGTGAAGAGGCTTTAAAACAGAGATGGGGACTTGGTTTTGATAATCCTCAATTTTTAAACAAAGTGATAGACGAAGTTCCCACCTTATATAAATACGAATATCTAAATCTTGCACACTATGGTCCACAGTTTAAATTCTTTTGGACTAGTGAAAAGAAAATTTTAGACATCGAAAATGAGAAAAGGATATATAAAAAGAAAAATGAAATTCCTTTTGTTTACACGTCCGAAAATGCAAAATATTTTCCTGAAAAATCAAAAAGAGAAAGAAGAATTTTAAATGATATATCTTCTATCAAATCTTCAATGTCTGATGATTTTATTGCTCCTTTTGCACCTGATTCTGATAAAGGAAATATTTCTCCAATCATTTATGATTCGAAGAAATATACTCCACCGTTAGTATTAGAAGGAAAAATCATAGATCTTGAAGATCAGATAGAAGATCAAAATATTTTGAAGAAAATTGAATCTGATATAATTCTTTCTTTCATGACGTCTAGTCTTGAAGAAAATTTATTTTCTCAAAAATCAGATTCTATTTCTAGCATATCTTCTGATTCTAAGGAAAATAAAAAGGAAATTTCAAATTTTAAAATATTTTCTCAAAATAATTCAGACTCCGAGGCAAATTCAGATTTATTAGTTGATCAGATTGGTTGCTTGGATAAATTTATTTCTTCTGATTTAAATATTTCGTCTAAAATTCTTGATAATTCTTTTACGCTCAATGATCAATATTATAAACCCAAGCGTAAAAGAAGACGGTCAAAGAAGTCGAAGAAACGAGATACAGTTCTTTCTGACTATTCTAATTCTTCTGATATAATTCTTACAGATAGGGCTTTGAGCGCTCAATTCAAGAAGCAGATCTGGAAAGCGAAGCCGAAATCTACTGATTCTATGTTTGAGGGAGATCGATATGTAGACAAACTTTATCATAGTGATTCATTTGCTATTTGTAATAAAGTTTCAAAATATTCTATAAAGCAAATGTTTCAAATTTCCAAAAATGTCTCATATTCGTCTTCTGATCCTAGTTCAGATGATCATGCTTTCTCTTCTGATGGTTGTGATTATTTTTCTAATCCTATATCTCGCGATTTAACTGTCAAATCTTCCAATTATTGTTTCCCCATATGAACTGCAACTAACAAACACGGGCCCAAATTCAAGTGGGTACCCAAATCTTTATCTGATTCAAAGCTGCAGGCATCACATGTTAAGGGGGAGTAAGAGAAATTTTGGCTTCTGAGTACTTCAGCTCAGGACCCGCACTTCATAGACATCGACTTCTAAACACAACAGTTTAGAACTCGTTCTTCAATGATTAAGCTTCTGACTTAATGAGATACTGTGAGTACATCAATTTTAATTCCGCTGCATTTATCTCTGATAATGATGTTATTCTAGTTTTTCTCAATGTTTCAAGAATCTGAGCTTGTTTATCTATCTCATGAATTTGTATTACCCAAAATTATCTTCTAATATGAGACACAAATTTATTTTCTTCTATGAAAAAGATGAAATAGTTGAATTTTATTTTGTTCCAACTAAATATTAATTAAAAGTTTAAATCTTTACAAATTTTATTCTATAAAGTAAAGTTTTACATTTTTTTTCTTTCCTTTGAATAAAATATGTGTCTAGGTTAAATTTTCAAGTTCTTTTGTTTATATTAAAGTTTTTATATGGTCAAATTTCAAGTCTTACAAAAGTCGAAAAGTCAGCAACATGTTTGAAACTTTTATTACTGCTTTAAAGTTGTGTGATTCGGAATTTTTATAGTTTACTTTGCTTAGACTACCTAATTAATCAGAATTATAGATCAGAATGAAAATATGGGCTAAACACTTAGATGTTGACCTGAGTGATTGAGATGAATTATAATTTCCTAAAAATCAGAAATCTTTAAGTTTAAAAGTTTGTACCTGTGACATTTCTGGTTTGGGAAAGTAAGTTCCGTGGGATGCTTGTCATCTGATCCCCTAAGGTCATTTGGTCTGGGAGTGATCGAACAGAAATCCTTCTATAGAATCAGATCGAAAGTCATGTTCTACTGGTATGAATAGGTTTAGGTTATGTCGATGTAGCCTTTCTGATCCGGGAGAGTAAGTTCCAAGGGGTGCTTGACACCTAGTCCCCTAAGGCCAACTGGTCTGGGAGCGGCTGACCCAAATCCTGCAATAGGGTCAGATAGAAAGTTACGTTTACGGCATGTTCTTTACTTAATAAACTTTTTGATCAAAAGATGCCAAAAGTGCACGAGCTTAAAAGATGCCAAACAACACACTCATGTTAAGATGCCAATGAGCACAATGCTAAAAGATGCCAATGAGCACACATCTCATGATACTTAGTGATATGTTTGAGTTGTGATAAATCTGTAAATTTATGAATATCTTAATTCTTGATGGCTTAGTGTGAGTACATGAAAAGTCCTTTATAATATTTTTAGAATTGCATTTTCTTGAAGCTAATCGAAGATTCGCATGTGAGCACACTGAATAGATTGCTGGAAGTTTTTGAAACTGAACATGTCTTAACTTGATATGCAATGAAACTTGTTCTTGTATCCTACAACATATGTTTGATTTCAAATGATTGATAAAATTGTAATATTTTACTCTGTAAAATTTAATTTGTTTAGTGTTTAAAATTTTATATGTTTAGTTGTTTCAAAATTTACATTTAGTATATTTTTCTTTCTACATTAATATTTGATCATTGTGTTCTCATAAATATATTTTATTGGGTTTATGCATTATTCAAGGGGGAGTAAACAAAGAGAATGTATTTCAAAGATTATATCTGGTTTTGAGGGGGAGTATCTGATTTTCTTTTTATGAATGCTAATCTCAAAGTGTTATATCTAGTGCATTTGTGTAGGGGAGTCAAAGAGCTCAAAAAGGTAAACTTTGTTCAAGTCAGCTTTGCGCATTCCGTTGGAAGCACAAACTTTGGTTTGCGCGTCCTTCATGAAACGCAAACTTTGGTTTGCGCGTCCTTCATGAAACGCAAATCTTGGTTTGCGCGTCCAACATGAAACGCAAACCACCTCTATTTTCTCTGTTTCTTTGATTTTGCAGATCTTAAGCTGTCTCGTCTCCAACATTGGCATGACCTAGTTGAATGAGTTCATCAAGGTCATGAGGGGGAGAAATCAGAGAAGTCAAGGAGATTTTAAAGAGACAAAGAGCTCAAATGTTTATCTGCTGATCAAGATTCACTCAAAGATTCTATTCTCTCAGCTACAACAAATTCTTTTGCTGTTTCTGCTCCGAACACCACAGTTCATTCAAGATTATTCAAAAGAGGTGTATCGTCTAGAGCTCAAGACAGTAAAGACTACTTTATCTGAAAGATGCTGAGATGAATTTTTTTCTTAAAAGTCAGAAAGCTTCACAAAGTCACTTTTTTGGTCCGTGTTGATTTAGAAGATCATTTTTGAAGACCAAAGCGCCAATGATTACTAAGGGGGAGATTGTTAGGTCTGATTTTATAGTAATCATTGTATTTATAGGTCTTGGTCAAATACTGTGTTTTAGAGTCTTATCAGTGTTGTATCTGACCAAGGGTATTTAAGTCCCTTTGGTCTTTGTGTCTTGTAAGTCTCACATGCATATTGAATACACTCTCTACTTTGCGCTCCATTGTTACTCTCTCTCTACTTTCTCTCTCTAAGAATCAGTGATCTTGGACTCACAGTTTTATCTGATGAAAAACTTTTGGTTAATATTCAACAAAGTGTATTTTCTACAGTTTTAAAGAACACGGTTTTTCAATCTACATCTACAAAGTGTTCTAAAGTTTCTAAGGCACCTCAAACTTCGTCTGATAATTTTGATGACTTATTTGAGTCTGCAAATGATTTTCTTAATTCTGATGATGGGTGCATAGACGAAATTGATATGTTTGACTTCAATGCTCCTCTTCCTGATCATTCTACTTGTCTTACAAATGAAAAAGTGTTACCAAGTGGTGTTAATATTGATGAATCATCAACTAAGGTTGGTGAATCAGTTTCTGTAACTGTTGATTACTATTCTCAAGGTAAGTAACATAAGAAACAGCGATTACAGAAACAGAAATACACTGGTACACAAAAGAAAACTCAGTCTCAGAAATCTGCTTTTCCTAATAAATCTAAATCTTTTGTTTCAGATATAAGCAAGAAAAGGTCGAAAGCTCGAACTGAATGGCTACCAAAACGGAAGGATGATGGGATAGCTGGATCAGTTTCTGATAATTCTTGTTCTATATCTGTTAGTAGTGATTCAGATGTAGTTGGTCAATGTGCTTCTCATAAACAAAACCTTGTAACTTCTTACAAGCGTTATTCAATAAATCAATTGATTCAATTATCTTCTATTACTACTAAATATAATCATAATTATCGGCGAACTGATTTTGCTTATTCTCATAATTTTCCTGATTGGTATGGATCTTATCATGTTTACTCTTCAAAATCAAATATTTTTAAAGGTTTTCAAAAGAACAGAGGGTCCATTTTCAAATGGATACCAAAATCTTGTACAAATCTGTTAGGACCCGTTTTTAAATGGGTACCTAAATCTATTGTTTCCTGATTTCTCTTGCAGACCCGGCATATGTGGTACTTGGACAGTGGATGTTCTAAGCATATGACTGGGCAAAAAGCTTTATTATCTAATTATACAGAGAAATTCAGTGGACATGTCAGATTTGGAAACAATCAACTTTCACCAATCTTAGGATATGGTGACATCATTCAAGACAACATAACGATCAGTAAGGTGAGTTATGTCGAAGGCTTAAGCACAACCTGTTTAGCATTGGTCAATTCTGCGATAAAGGGTTAGAGGTCAATTTCAAATCTAAGAGTTGCTCAGTTCGTACAGAAGACGGCACAGAACTCTTAGGTGGACATCGCAAGACAAACCTCTATACCATCAATCTGTCCAAAGTTCAGATTGACAATCAAGTTTGCTTAATGACAAAAGCTTCAATGCAACAAGGTTGGCTCTGGCACATACGTTTATCACACCTGAACTTTTGTTATATCAACAAGCTGGTTAGAGGGAAATTGGTAAAAGGACTTCCTGAGCTGAAATACGAGAAAGAACACTTATGTGTTGCATGTGAGAAGGGTAAGATGAAGAGAGCCGCACATAAACCGAAGCCTGAACCAAGCACCAGTTCTCCACTAGAATTGTTACATATGGATTTGTGTGGTCCAATGAGAACTCAGAGTTTGGGTGGAAAGAAATACGTGTTGGTTATTGTGGACGATTACTCAAGATACACGTGGGTCAAATTTCTTCGATCAAAAGATGAGACACCGGAAGTTCTCATTAATTTCTTAAAGACGACCCAGGTGAAAATGCAGCGACAAGTCAAGTTTCTTCGTACTGACAATGGCACAGAGTTCAAAAACAAGATAGTTGAAGATGTCATACTCAAAATCGGTCCATGATACACCGCCGTTTTCAAAAGACTCCATATGAGCTGATCAACAACAGAACACCAACAATCAAGTATTTTCACATATTTGGGTGTAAATGTTTTGTGCTTAACGACAGAGAGAATCTAAATAAATTCAGTGCATTGGCGGACGAGGGTATCTTCATTGGTTATTCTTCAACATCGGCAGCATATCGTGTTTATCTGAAGAAGTCAAAGACAGTTGTTGAGAGTGTCAATATCACATTTGATGAAGAAATGGCTTTTGAATAACTAAGTTCAGAACCCGTGATAACTGGCGTATTAGCTTCTGGACAGATCAGTCCAGAACCTGTTTCTACAGAGAAAAATTCGGATAACGCTTCTACTTCAGTTTCACATTTATCTGGTTTAGATTTGTTATTTGAGTTCTTTTATGATGAGTTTCTAGGATCTAATTTGCCTAAATCTGCTGTGACTGACAGGTCTGAAGACACAAGCTGCAATCATCCAGTCACTTCCGAAGTTTTAACTGAACTTGTATCCCCCGTTCAGTCAGAAACTCACATTCCTACAATTACTCCTACAGTTGAAGATATACAAGTAACTGCTGAGCCAGAAGTATCTATTTCAGTTGGGTGTGATATTTTGTCAACTCAACAGCCAGAGTCTGTTGTTCCAACTGACGCTTCTGCACCTGGAACTTCAACTGCAAACCCCCCTCCTATTATTCAAACTGAAGAGTCTGATAGTGGATTTTTAGATGATGATCATGTTCAATCTTCATCTACTTCACTCCCTCATGAGCATCGCTGGACCAAAGAGCATCCATTACATCAAGTAATTGGAGATCTTAACAAGTCTGTACAAACTAGGTCAGCGACTATTAATCAATGTATGCATGATTCATTCCTCAGCAAGATAGATCCCACGCGAGTATCAGAGGCTCTTGCTGATTCGGACTGGGTATCTGCCATGCAAGATGAGTTAAATCAGTTTGAAGCCCTAAAGGTTTGGAGACTAGTTCCAAAACCAGAAGGTAAAACAGTGATAGGAACTAAATGGGTATTCAAGAATAAAAAGGATGAAGATGGTATCGTCATAAGGAACAAAGCTAGACTTGTTGCCAAAGGTTACCGGCAAGAGGAAGGCATAGACTACGATGAGACGTATGCTCCAGTAGCACGCATAGAATCAATCCGCATGTTTCTAGCCTACGCAGCTCATAAGAATTTCACAGTCTTTCAGATGGATATGAAAACAGCCTTTCTGAATGGTATTCTTAAGGAGGAAGTATACGTGTCTCAACCAGAAGGGTTCGTCAATCCAGAGAAGCCAGATCACGTCTACATCTTGGACAAAGCCCTGTATGGTTTAAAACAAGCCCCTCGAGCATGGTATGACATTTTATCTAAATTTTTGGTCAAGTCTGGTTTTTCTAAAGGTAAGGTTGATACCACTTTATTCATCAAAAAGGAAAAAGCCGATATCATCCTTATTCAAATATATGTTGATGATATAATATTTGGTTCTACAAATCCAAAATTTTGCAAAAACTTTTCTAACCTCATGGTGTCACGTTTTCAAATGAGTATGATGGGAGAGATGAATTTCTTTCTCGGATTACAAATTAAACAGTTTTCTACGGGGATTTTCATTAATCAATCTAAGTACATTTTGGACATTCTTCGGAAGTACAAAATGGAAAATTGTAAACCAATTGGAACCCCAATGGCACCAGGTACTAAGATTAACACTGATCCTTCGGGTAAAAGTGTTTATGTTAGAACTTATAGAGGTATGATAGGATCGTTAATGTATCTTACATCTAGTAGACCAGATATTATGTTTTCAACATGTTTATGTTCTAGATATCAGGCTGCTCCTAAAGAATCCCATTTGGCTGCTGTCAAAAGGATTTTTAGGTATCTGAAGGGGACTGCAGACCTTGGTCTGTGGTATCCTAAGGATACTGGGTTTCAACTGACTGCATATTCAGATGCAGATCATGCAGGTTGCATGTTGGACAGAAAGAGTACTTCTGGTCACGTTCAATTTCTTGGAGACAAGCTCGTTAGCTGGGCATCAAAGAAACAATTATGCGTTTCCACATCGACTGCTGAAGCAGAGTATGTAGCTGCTGCCAGTTGCTGCTCTCAAGTCTTGTGGATGCGAACACAGCTACGAGACTTTGGATTCAAGTTCGATAAAATTCCAATATATTGTGACTCGAAGAGTGCAATCGCAATATCTGCTAATCCTGTACAACATACGAAAACCAAACACATTGATGTAAGGTATCATTTTATTAAAGATAATGTAGAAAAAGGAACAATTGAACTTTATTTTGTAAAACCAGATTATCAACTTGCAGATTTATTTACCAAACCATTAGATGAAAGGAGATTTAATTTTCTTGTCTCTAAGCTTGGTATGTTAAATCTTAAGACATAATCGGTTGTTACCTAATAAAGTTACGTATTGTTATTTTTCATCATTTTCTTTATCTTTATGTCTGAAGGATATCTGCACTTTAATTGTTTGCTCATGATCTCAGGGGGAGTAAGAGAAGATTAAAGATGAATCATTATTCTTTTGAGGGGGAGCATAACTAATTTCTGCATTTTTCTTAATTGACAAAATTTTTGTAATGCATAATTTTAGGGGGAGCATATAATATCAAAAGGAGTAAGACTATGATTTCTGATTACTTCAGATCAGAACTCGTACTTTAATCGTTTTACTGCTTTATATCTTTTACATTTGAATAAATTTTGTGAATAAAGTTGCTTTGACTAGACTTTGAGACTTGTGCAGGATGAGAGGAGCTTAAAAGATGATATCATTTTGACTTAAGCATGACTTCATGAGATTTAAGACGAAGCTAAAAGGCAAATTTCTTATCTTAATCTCAAATGTCTCTGAAAGAAGGACAACTTTCAGATATAGAAAACATGTTATGAAATGTTCAAACCACTTCCGATTCTTAAACAAATTTTATAATTTGGAAGTGTGATTTTAAATTTTTTTATTTTATTTTTGTGCTTAATTGATAAATAAACCGTGTGTTTCCAAAGATAAATACTTGCGTATTGTCTTTTTTACATACTTTCAAGTATTCACACACATCGGTTTAATTTTTGATCCAATTGTTCTTATCATGTCTCATATTGAAACATATTTTTCGATGATAAGACACCCCGCTTGTATTTCAATGAATTTTGAGCGTTAATTCATTTCGAAACGGTTCATTTCAAGAATGTCTATATTTTTGTTTCATATAGACAATATCCATTATTCTTGACCATAAACCTTAATTGATATATCATTCATTTCTGATCATTTTCATACAATGTCAGATTTTCAAACAAGTCTCTTACATTCATGTCCATTCATTTAATTAACTTGTTTGAAATATCTTCAATGTTTTAAAATGCTCATATCTTCATGATTATATTTCTGAGCATATTTACATCTGACATTTGTATATGAGCTTTAACTGATAAAGTTTAACCATATTGAGCAACTTTATGCTTTCATAGGAAATATGGGTTCTTTGTGCTAGGACTTCAATGAACTTCTATGATATCACGTTAACCAGTGATTTCTACCCAAGAAGTTAATCCTTTAGTGATTGAGGGTGAGGAGTCAAAAAGAAATGAGTGTGGGTGTGATGAGGTAAAATGGAAAAGAGAGTTTGGTTAGATGTGAGCTTAATGATTAAAAGAAAGAGGGTGTGAGATCAGAGTAAAAGAATATCAAACTCTGCACCATCTACTTTCTGAGTCGGGCAGCCACATTACTAATGCTTTCACAATTCTTTCGTGAACATTATTGAAACAGGCAACTAGCCCATGCCAACTCTTGCTTTCTACCCCACCAACCACTCATTTTCTTCTCAAAAGGAAAATGTTTCACATTTTCAAGGGGACGCAACACATAATCTATCTGATTTTCATTTGGAAAATCTGGATATTGAAAAAGAAGGAAGTCTGCCCTACCTTTGCACTTCAATCATGCACATTGAGTCTGTGTTTATCTACTGTTGTCTCACTGGTTTACACTATGTTGAGCCTTTATAAAAGCAATCATCGTGCTTAATTCTTTCTACACTTGCACGAACACACAAGGAATTTGTTTCTTTGTCATAACATTCATAGAAATTGCCTTTGTGGTATTTCGATGATTGGATGGAAGCCCTGGGGGAGTGAACATCAAAAAGCTCCTTTATATTGTGTATTCGTTACACACAGTGACTTTGTGTTACTGACAGGCATTTTAACTGACTCATTTGTTGATTCAGGTGTTACATGTTCTTATTTTTTCTGGATTTGCAAAGATCTAGATGAATACTTGGCTATGGATCACAGAATCAGAGGCTCTTGGACAGATCAGAATGCTCAAAGACATTTCTTGGAAGAAAAGTTTTGATGATATAGATGCTCAAATCATCAAAAAGGGGGAGATGGTATCAAGAAATGATATAGTTTTGAGAGATGATTTTCAGAATTGTCCAAGTCAGAAAAGTTCAAAGTAAAGATTTGAAGATTTGAAGGAGATCAAAGAATTTCTGAAGATTTGAGGAAATTTTTCTTTGAAGATTATTTGCTAAAGCAATCCGCGCTGATTCTGAAGATAATTTCTTTCCAAAGTCTGAAAGTGTTTTGTGAAAGTTTTGGGGAGATTGTTAATAGTTTGAAGACAGTTTTGGAAAGAATGTCGTTAAAGAAAAAGGGGAGATTGTACTGACAGAGCTTAAAAGTGAAGACTTAATTGCTAGATCTTTCAACAGTGATCTTGAATCCAAAGGGGGAGATTTTTAGAGCATGAAATAGTTGGATACAAGATCAAGAAGTCAAAAGTCAAAGTTCAAGAAGTCAAAGCTGAGAAAGTCAACTCTCATTAAAGTCAAAGTCTATTTGTAATAAAGTCAAAGTTTATTGTTTTGTATTTTTGTTGTAGGTATAAATAGCTTTCTATTTCTGTTTTGTAAGGGTGGTATTCAGTTGTAAGAAATCTTGAACAGAGTTATATTCGAGAGAGATATTTGTAGAGAAAGAAAGTGAGAGTTCTAGAGAGAGAAAGTTTGTAATTGAATTGAGAAGTGAAATCAAAACAGGTAATTGTTTGAATTTGTTTGTTTGATTAATTGTTAGTGATTAGAAACTAGAATCTGGAACACACACATGTATTTCCAAACTCCCCCTTGAATAAAGCTCTTGGTCTTCATAGTTTCAACTTTGTAACCAGATTCAATGTACAATAGCCTCGACTGAACGCACTATCAAGTAGCTTTCAGCTGTAGAAACTCAACACATCGGATCATCACACAAGAAAGATAATGTGCGAGTTACGTGACATTCCACAGTGCAACTTTAGTTTAAAACCAAAGAATCTGTCTTTGAACCGCGAGTTGAATTGACTTTCAGCTTAAGAACTTGTTTCAATCAGCTCATAGTAGGAACAAACTTGTAGTAAACACCACTTGATAAGGGATAGAAGAAATGCAATCTTTGAATCTAATGGCTTTTCAACCTCATATTTAAGAAAGTCTGTTACTCCCCCTCATGATGATTAGGAGAAACCTGAGCATCATGTAACTTCAAAGACTAACCGGATGAGTAGCAAAAGATCAGATAAAGCGATACAGTAACCAAGGGTAACAACTAACACAGAAACACAATAGTAACTGTTATCACAACAAGTGAAATAATTGTGTGGCCTATTTTCAGATTTGGCATCGATGTATCTCTGATAGGACTTCCAGTCATCACTGTAGTAATATATTAAAAAATTACTTCTCAAACTATTCTGGCAATATCACAAAGATATGCAAGAGGAATCACAAAGATTCGTGCATGTGTGAAAGAAGTATAATAATGTCGATTAGGCTCAAAGATTGATTCAACCTGGGACGCAGGTTATAAATCAATAGATACAGTGAGATGAAATGAAGTTCGGAGACCAGAGCTAATGTCTTCCTTTTTCAATATCTAAGACCTCCGAGTGAGGAATAGATAGATTATGTGCTAAATCTCCGTGCATATATGAAACAAGTATCTTTTGAGAGATACTTGAGTGGCTAGGTGGGGTGACACGAGTTATCGACATTGGGTTCATGTCTGTTTCAATATTCATCTCCAAAGAACGAGAATGAATAGATTATGTGGTAACCCGAATAACTGACTCGATTTGGTAAGGACCAATAATTCTTTTAAGTCCTGTCACATCCTCACCATATTCTTTTCACTCTGAACTCATCTATCAATCTAGACCCCTCACTGATATCTATGAATGGGATGTGTTTCTTGTGTAGGTCCTTCCAGTTCTGGATTGACTATAGAAACATGAAAAGCCCTAATACTCCATTAACTCACCAAGATAGAACATTAAAGTAAACTTTCTGATTTGAGATTATCAGAAGTCAAAAACATTTAAGAACGAGTCCTGAACTGAAGTATTCAGAAGTCGATATGAAAAATAAACAACATGGTACTCCCCCTCAAAAGATGGCCTAACCCTTGATTGTAGTCATGTAATGTGAATAATCAGAATTAAACCACACATGACATTCCTGCAAAACATATTAGGAAGATTTTGGTTTTGGTATCCATACTGTGATGGATCCTTGATGGTTAGTTGCCTTAGCTTTTAAGCTACTAAACTGAAGATTGGGGATGCTATAAGTACCATACCAATTATTAACATACCTTGAATCCACAAAGTCACTATTTCCACAGTGAGTGCAACAGATCTTTGCTCGATTCAGACTGATCAACTTTTCTATAGAATAAACATAAGTAGGTGAATCAGTCTTGGAAATAGATGAATTTGTATTAACTACAGGAGAATCATGAGACTTGTTTCCTTCACTGTCTTCTGTAGTTGGTTTCTTTCTCCAAACCATCTTTACTTTTCTGAAAAAATGATTATCTGAAGAATCATTAAGCTCGCAATCAGAAGAACTGGAGTAGTAAGTATGTCTTTTGTTAGAGGTGCCGGTCTTTCTTTGTTTCTGTGAACGTCTTTTAGATTTTTACTTTGAAGATTTGTTCACAAAAACCCTTTGAGAGGCAGATGTAGAACATTCGCCTTTATAAAATTTGACCGGTGGCTCACCAGTTGAATCCAAAAGGTCAACATGACTTAGAAGTTTTGGATCGAAATCAAACTGGTCTAACTTACTGTCTGAACATACCTCTGAATTCAAGAACGTTGAGAATTCCTTTTCCTCATCAGATGTTATCACTTGTGGGAGTCGGGAAACTAGATGGATTTGTGCTTTTCAAAGGATCATTTGCGAAAGCATTTTGAAAATCGGAATGGAGATCCTTTTTGAGACAGTTCAACTGAGGCTCTTTTCCTTTATCAAAAGAATTTAGTGAAAAATCACCCAGAAAAGCTTTACAGGAAGAGGTATCTGAGGGTGGAGAAGAATGTTATGACAGATTACTCTTCTCCCCTTAGAGTAAGTCAAGCTTAGCTTGAAGCTCAACTTTGTGAAGTTGTTCTTTCAGCAGATCTGCTGCCAAGGCAGACAGTTGAGTAGTGAGCTTGTTTACCTCTGTCAGAAAGTATTCTTTTTCCTCCCTAGATCCAGATTCCTTTTGATTGGAATTGACGCACTCGAGTTTGGATAACAACTCCTGTTTTTCCTTTTGAAAATTGATTCTTTCCTGTTCAAATGACTCTTCTAGCTAAACAATTTTCTTTTCTAAAATCAGAGGTGGAACATAGATCTTGTGATCTATCGATTCCTCCTCAAGTTCAACGGGTTTTGAATCGAGTTCAGCCTGAGAATAGCTTCGAAAATAGTCATTTGACAGAAAAATGGGCTTATCGGTGTCATATGACGCATTCAATGAGTCATACACAAAAGTAAGTTGCATAGTGACAGTATTTTTTCTTCTCAAAGTTTCCAATTTCGGATCTCAAACTCATGCTCTGATACCAACTTATAACACCCTCAAAATTGGAAAGAGCAACTAATTAAAAAATTTCAAAAAAACCTCAAATAAAGATAAAATCTCTTACAACAAGTCCAAACTTGAATTACTAATCTAGGTTTAACCATCAACAAATAAATAAAGTCTTACACGAAGACTAAATAGAGTCGGGTGTTACTAAAACCCAAATACAAGTTGTTATTCCCAAGGTAGAGGCGGAAGGCTTCACCAAGCTACTCACCCTCGTGGTTATAACTAATACTCAACTCTTCGCCACAACACTAGAACCACTCCCGAACCGGAACCTGATGCACATGCCAACAAATAAAAAGGTTACGTTAACGCCTATTGAGTTCAAGAGTTTTCCATATAATTAAAAACATAATATTAAAGGAAAGGAAGCCATTCAAATCATAAATTTCCAAAATGATTTGCTTTAAATATGAGAAGACTCATTTTCCAATAATGCACGCTTTAAAGCCATGTAACCCAACACATACATTCCTTCGTAAAACAACTCCAATCCCGAACTCACCCAAAACGTGAATAATAGATAAACTCCCAATTTATAAAATTGTGGATAAGACTTTATTTCTCGAAACACCCAAACATGGGAGGGCATAATACTCGGCCCATAAATCATAAATAGAATTTGTATATACAAAACGCCATCGAAAACATGGATAATAAAATATTACTATTTAATACCCAACTAACACCTTCCGGTGACGGGGGAGACCCGATTCCGTTGTATGTGGCAGAACACAAAGTTAAGTCACCTAACCACGTTGTCGAACTATACCTCAGATCGTAACTGTAGTGCCTGCTCCGCCGAGCTACACCTCAAGGATACACGATCTTATTGCCTGTTCGGTCTCTAGTGGAGTTTCATCCTCAGGGTACTCATTCGAGACCTAGTGCCTACTCCCTAGCATTCAAGATAGGAGCCACAACTCCTTACTTGATAACCCATGATGTCTAACCCTCGTGCACAAGAATTAGAACATCTCAACACAAAACTCATGGTCCCGGAGTACAACCCATAATGGTTCATCTCCGCCGAACAACCAGGACAACAACAATGCCAACCCGGCATATCACCCAAGATGAGAATGCCAAGAGTCCTCACTATAAACTACGACTGACTTACATGCCTATGGATCCAATGCATTACAGTCTAAAATACCTTACTCCAAATGAATGACACACGCAATCAAACATGTATTCTCCAAAATAAAGCGCAATAAATGCGACTCCCACCTAAAGCTTCACTTTAAGTTATTAAAGCCGAATAAATGTCCTCAAGACCCGACACCGACGACAACCGACCTTGAAGCCCAAAATCAAATGATCATAAGTTAAAGTCCACTAAATTCAATAAAATGCAACAACCAACATTTATGCAAACACATGTTTCAACTACATGAATAAACTCCAACATACTTTAGATTGAGATAAGTCATCTTCCCAAACAAGTTTATAATTTCTTTTACCCTTTCCAAAACGTCACATGACACACATTTAAATGGAAATTACTCAAGAGATATACGCTCGTACGATAAATAATTTAAATACCAATATCACTGGTTTACTCAATAAAATATTTGAGTTACATCTTTTCCTAAAACCAGAAGGTCTACAACTTCAGAAACGCTTGCAAGATTGGGAAGGGCCAAGCGCCCATGACTCACACGTTGGTATTTTTAAAACATTCCACAATACACAAATACGCGTGATACCAACAATCATAAAAATGCATTTTCACCAATTATTCCCTATTAAGGTAAATAAATCATCGAAGCATTTTCATTTCGATGCATTTATCAAAATACCCAAATATCCCAAAGATGGGTGTTTTATAAGTTTATAAAGTTAAACACTTCCAAATAAACTTATCAGGTGATCAAAAGTTAAAAATTTTATGTAACTCACAAAACACTTTAAAATGAATATTTTGGCATGTACATCGTTTTCACAAATCAGCTTGAACTCACCTTGCAAGATTTAGGCTAAATCTAGATTTTACCCCAAACGTGAGCTTCCTTGAAGAAATATGAACTTCAAGCCAAATCTTCCCCAAAACCTAGATTCACAAGTTTCCACCCATTAATAAACACATTAAACCATTTAGAATAGTTCCCCAATCCTTTTACATCAAAATCTCTATTTTGGCCAAAACCCTAATTTTGACCTAAACCTTCCAAAATCTTCCAAACTGAAATTAGAGAAACCAAACACTAGGGAACCATCAAGAAGACATTTATAACTTATATTAAGGTTTAGAAATGGAAGGGATACACTTACCACTTAGGTTTTGATGAAAACCTAGAAAACCCCAAAATCTTTAGTGTTGGAGGTGGGAACATAATCTTGTATCAAGGGATGAAGCCAATACATAATATGGAGAGGGAACACCTTGATCTTCATGGAAAATCTCCAAAAATCGGCTAGGGTTCATGGGAAAGAGAAGGGGACCGATTTGGGAGAGTATGGGAGAGGTTAGAAGTGAGGAATGAGAAGAATGAGTGAAAATCGAACTTAAATCAGCCTCTTAGCCCCCGTAGGCGACATTGCCCATGCGACAATGACAGTGTCAAAGTCGCAGTTGTCGCAGGGCATAGTCGCTTGGACTGTACCGAAGGTACTCTCCCCTCTGCGACATTGCCAGACGACAGTGACACTGTCATAGTCACTTGGCATAGTCGTCGGGCTTGTACCGAGCCCCGAAACTCGACTCTTTCAACACCAAGGCCCTCGATACTCTTAGGGATGTTAAGTAATGTTTTACCGACAAAAATACCACCATTTAAAAGATGCAAAAATGTCCGGGTGGCCTTTTACTTACCGAAAATTACGGGTGTTACATGAAGTGTGCCAAACTTTCTCAACAAGTGTCCGATTTTGAGAAGGTGATCATTATGGAAAGGGACAAGTTTGCAAAGGAGAAGAAGGTAATTGTACAGAAAAATGTGGGATTTTTCAAAGACTTATCTGATCAAAGAAAGAATGTGGAGAAGGATTTTGAAGAAGAAAGAAAGATTTTTGAGTCAGAGATTAGGAAGCTTGGAGAGTCATTATCTGAACTATCAACAAAGGCAATGAATGAGCAAAACACGAAGTCTGAATTTCAGAAAGAGATTGACATGCTCATCAAGGAAAGGAACAGTTTATCTTCCAAGATAACAGAACTTGAAGATATTGTCTCTAAGGTGGTTTTAACTGAGTAGAAGACTCCAGAGTCAATTATTCAAACACCAAGAGATGATACAACATCAAGTTCACCTCATACAACTATTTCCACAAAAAGGTCAGTTAATTCAAAAGATCAGATTTGTACTACTTACATTTTCTATGATCGGAATGTAGAGAGAGAAAGCATCATGTACGTAAACTGTAAACTATGATTTGAAGATTAATGACATATGACAATTTGGTTTGAATATCTTGTTGTTGATCTTGATTAGAATTGAATATTGTGAGACAAACAGGCTCTTTGAAGATGGTCAAACAAGTCGTCAATTCTAGGGAGTGGATACTTATTCATCACGGTTACCTTATTCAACTCCCTATAATCTGTACACATCCTCATTGTGCCATCTTTCTTCTTCACGAATAATATCGGTGCTCCTAAAGGCGACGAGCTCGGTCTCACGAATCTCTTCTCAATAAGGTCTTGTAGTTGTCCCATCATCTCTTTCATCTCGGATGGGGCCAAACGATAAGGAGCTCTAGCTATCGGAGCCGCTCCCGGTGCTAAATCTATCTTGAACTCCACTTGGCGACCGGGTGGCAATCCGGGCAAGTCGTCCGGGAACACATCGGGGAATTAAGATTTGTCCCTCTTACCAATTAATCTTCATCAATGTCTTGGATCCTTTTCTTGAATGACTGTTGCAACACCTTATTTCGAGAAGAAACCGAGACGCGAATGGTGTGTTATGCTTGTTTCTTCAACAATGATTCTTAAAACATAAGATAAACTAATTTTGATAAGTAAAAACTTGAGGAAGCAATTTAAAACATAATTTCATCATAATAAAACTTTCACAAATGATGGAACCAACATTTGCAACATCACCACGCATAAAAGCTAATATCCATGTTGTGATCTCCCTCTTGAACCTTTTAATCCCATCACATCTCTCGATTCTTACCTGTGATACACACATATTTTTAAGCAAATATATTTTCCGAGTGATTACAAGCTTGATGCAATGCATTTATAAACTTTTGTATGTCATGATTAGGGGTGTAAACGAGTCGAGCTTTTAACGAGCTACTCGAGCTCGAATTGATCTTGAACATAAAATAGAACGCGTTTAACTTAACGAGTCGAGCTTTATAACACCAATGTTCGACTCGGCTAGTTCGAAAACTCGATCAATTTTCCGAGTCGAGCCGAGCCAATCGAGCATACCCTTTTTCGAGCCAAACATGCTCATATATTTATCAATTATACAACAAAAATATAAAAATTATCGAGCTCAAGCCGATAAACGAGTTAATCGATTGCGAGTTCGAACCTATAAAGGAGCATCGAGCTCGAGCTCGATAACTCAAAAAATATTCGAGTTCGAGCTCGAGCCCTACATTGAAAAAGTTAATTGAGCTCGAGCTCGAGTCCAATATTAATTTTTGAGTCCGACTCAATTAACCTACTACTTGATTCGACTCGTCTCGTTTACACCCCTAGTGATGATTATGCTAGATATCATACTTTTAGTAAAGACATCATGTTGTCATGTATGCACCAAAACGGTGGTCGTGTATAAGGAAAACGATAAATAATTTTGAAGCCTCTCATAAGATGTTTGGTAAAATGACTTCAATTTCTTTAAATGAAAATAAAAAGAAAGGTAAACCGACTAAATGTGAGGGGCACATGATACATTTAAAGGAGCTTTTCTAACAGTGCTAAATTGAGGAACTAGTTTGTAATTTAAAATTTCATGGACCACCATCGTATTTTAAGAATTGTAGAGACAAAAGTCAAAAAATAGGCATAGACAATGGACGAGGAATGTGATTCACTTTTTTTATTATAATCCCAATAAATGTTTAAGAGAGAGAAATAATATTATTACATGAATATAACATTTTAATAACATAATTAATATTTTAATCCTAAAATATAAAATTTGTGCAAGAGTTTGATACCAATATTTTTTAATAGAAAATTTGAGTTTTGATTCTCATTTTAATTATTTTTGAAGAATCAGAGCATCTTCAATACCTTCCCCAAAATTTCTCCAAAATGGAGAACCAAATGTCAAAATCTCTAAAAAGAAATTATATCTATCTTCAACAGATTCTCTATTTTGGAGATAAATCATTAATTATATTATTAAAATATTCTATATATTTAATAAAATTTTATTTCTCTCACCTAAACCTAGGGCTGTAAACGAACCGAACGAACATGAACGGATGCTTGTTCGTGTTCGTTTATTTAACTTAACCGAACAAACGAACGAACACGAACGTGAACGAAATTTTTTGTGTTCATGTTCGTTCGTTAAGAAAATATGTTTGTTCGTGTTCGTTTATGTTCGTTCATTAAGATTTAAACGAACGTAAACGAACGAACATAAATGAACATAAACGAACGAACATAAATGAACGAACACAAATGAATAAAAAACAACCATAGTTACTCATCATTTCGTTCGTAAAAAATAACATAACAAAATAAAAAAAAGGAGTAAACTTGGGAGGTGTAAAAAAGGAATTTTAAAAAATTAATTTAATTAATGCTTTTACACGTTAATGTCATAATATATAAGGGAAAAGTTTGAAAAAACTCAACAAACTATCTCATTTTGAATGATTAAGTCCTTAAACTATTTTTTTGAATGATAAAACCCTTAAACTTTCTAAAACTGGTTAAATACATCATTGTAACTTGTAAAAGCAAGTTAATGTAATAAAAATTTAGAAAAAGTCTAAAAAAATCCAACAAACTATCCGATTTTGAATGATTAAATCTCTAAATTTTCTTAACAAATAAATCTCTAAATAAATTATTTTTACCAAATAAGTTCTTGAACTTTTTTTAAACAAATAAATCCCAAAGTTTTTCTGAAGAAGCAACATCATGAACTTAATTTTGAACAATTAAATCCGAAGTTTTTTTTTAACAAAATCATGAACAAAAAAATATATACAATTACTCTCACCAACAACAAAGTAAATAAACCAATTAATTAGAGAAAAATTATATACCATTTTCATTACTAAATCCGAAGCATTCAAAAGTTATGCCTAAAGTATAAATACATGAATACAAAAATTATATTTATACCTTCATAAAATACAAAAAAAAAAGTTCATCATTTCACAAAATATACCAAAAAATGCTCATTCGTTCACAAATATACCAAAAAAAGACTCATTTTTTTGGTATATTTGTGAACGAATTGACCTTTTTTTGGTATATTTTGCAAAGGGATTGATGTTTTTTTTGATATATTTCGTGAAAGGATCGACTTTTTTTGGTATATGAAATGATGAGTATAAATTTTTTATTTATCTATTTATGTTTTTTAGTAACGGAAATGGTAGAATTTTTCTCTTTTTAATTGGTTCATTTTACTTTGTTGTCGGCGAGATAATTTGTATATATGTTTTGTTCATGGTTTTGTTAAAAAAATTGGATTTATTTGTTCAAAATTAAATTCATGATTTTGTTTCTTCAAAAAAAAAATAACTTTGAGATTTGTTTGTTAAAAAAAAACTTCAAGAATTTATTTGGTAAAGAGATTTAGGAAAAAGTTTAACGATTTATTTGTAAAAAAAATTAGAGACTTAATCATTCAAAATCAGATAGTTTGTTGGGTTTTTGTAGAATTTTTCCAAATTTTTATCACATTAACCTGTTTTACAGGTTATAATGATGTATTTAACCGGTTTTGGAAAATTTAAGAATTTTATCATTCAAAAAAATAGTTTAAAGACTTAATTATTCAAAATGAGATAGTTTATTTTGTTTTTTTTCAAACTTTTCCCTATATATAAATATACTTATATATATAAATAAACATAAACAAACGTAAACGCCATAAACGAATATAAATGAACGAACGTTCACGAATGTAAATGGACGAACGAGACCATTGTTTATGTTCGTTCATTTAACTAAACGAACAAAAAAATGTGTTCATGTTCGTTCATTTATTAAATAAACGAACTTCCCGTCGAACGGTTCGCTAAACGTTCTGTTCGTTTACAGCCCTACCTAAACCTTTTATTTCAAAGTTTCTCATTGGTTTGATATAATAAAAAAATAATTTCTCTCTCTTGGTAATTATTTTTGGGAATATCTAAAGAAAATTACATTATTTCTCTTATTTTTTGTATTTTAAAGAAACTGTTGGAATAAAAAAATGCTCAAAATCTCTATTTTCTCCATTTATTTATTTATTTTAGAGGTGGTGTTACCTTTGGGATTCAAACCGTAATAAATAGAGTATAGAGACTGTATTTGTAACTTTAAACAGAGCATAGTGACCAAAACTGTACTCTTTTTCCCTATATAAAGCAACGAAAGAACATGAACCTCCATTAAAACGCCGTAACGCATACATACAGAGCTCAAAACCAACCCCTCACATTTCCAGAAATCATGTCATCATCGTCAAAAATGGAGTCACTCATCCTTCAACTCCACGAGATTTCTGCTGTAAAATTCGGAAACTTCAAGTTGAAATCCGGCATATCTTCACCCATATACATCGACCTCCGCCTCATCGTCTCTTACCCAAAACTCCTCCTCCTCATTGCCGAAACCATGATCTCCATACTCCCTCCTTCCGCCGTCCACGACGTCATCTGCGGCGTCCCTTACACCGCACTCCCCATCGCCACCGCTATCTCTACCTCTTTCAATACCCCCATGCTCATGCGCCGTAAAGAAATCAAGGACTACGGTACTTCCAAGTCCATCGAGGGCGCTTTCCAACCTAACCAGATTTGTTTGATCATCGAGGATTTGGTCACCAGTGGGACTTCCGTTCTCGAGACGGCGGCGCCATTGCGTGCCGCCGGACTTAGGGTTAATGATGTCGTGGTGGTGATTGATAGGGAGCAGGGTGGGAGGGATAATCTCGCGGCGAATGGGATTGCGCTTCACTCGATTTTGAAGCTTACAGATATGGTTAGGGTTTTGAAGAACAAAGGTAAGGTATCCGAGGAGACGGAGGCTATGGTGCTCAAGTTTTTGGAGGAGAACAAGAAGGTTGCTCCGGTGACTGCCTCGCCGTCTCCGGTGGCTGGTTCTGTTAAGGTCAGGATTCCGTACGGTGAGCGGGCTAAAATGACGAAGAATCCAACTGGGAAGAGATTGTTTGAAATCATGGTGAAGAAAGAAAGCAATCTGTGTTTATCTGCTGATGTTACCACTGCTTCTGAGTTGTTGGCAATTGCAGACAAGGTGAGAAAGTATCTCAATTTCTTTATGTCACCATGTGATTGTGACTTTTTGGAACTCTTGCATGTCACTTATTTTTCTGGGAATTCAAGAATTTGAACAGTTATTTTTTTATAACCATAGAATAATAGCATTTATAACAAGTAGGTAGCATGTTTAAGGATAAAGACAGCCTGCTTTCTCCATGTTTGAGGGACCAAATTTGTAATTGTGAATAAATGAATAGTGTTACACCAATTTGGTGTGAAATATAGCACCCCCATTGGAGATGGTCTTAGTGCTACAAATCACATTGTTGTTTCTTGTTTTGTTTTTGGTTTTATTCATAATGAATACTGTTTTTCGGGTCTAAATTTCTACCTGTGATATTTGAATTGATTTAGCATTCTTGATTTTGTGGTTCAAGTGTGATTATGTCTTCTTGTTGATTTATCCAGATTGGACCGGAGATCTGCATGTTAAAAACTCATGTGGACATACTGCCTGATTTCACCCCTGATTTTGGATCTAAGCTTCGTTCGGTATTATCTCTAATTTTATGAGCTTTGATTCTGAAGGCTTCTATCTGCATGTAAATGGTCCTGTAGTTTTCTGTGTCAGACGGAATGCTAAATTTGTTTCTGAATTGATTAATTTTTGGTAATAATGGAGCTATAAGTCTCATCTAGTGACAAATGCCATTTGGTAATAATGTATCCCTTCATTTTAGAAGGTAATAATGATGGTCTTCTAAAGGGCAAATTGCATGAAAATGCAACATACTTTCACATCCTTCATTTTGGTACCTCAGATTTGATATCTCAAACTTTTAGACCAAAGTACGTTAAGCATTTGCCAAAACATGATTTCTATGATCAGATTGTCAACTTAAACTAATATGATATGTGTTTTATTGCCATACTTCTGCTGATATTCCTTTGCATCTTCTCAAGATTGCAGAGAAACACAATTTCCTCATTTTTGAAGATCGTAAATTTGCTGATATTGGCAACACTGTAACAATGCAGTATGAAGGGTGAGTGTATACATTCCAAAAGTAACAGAATAATAGAATAACAATCCTCCGGTTTGAACGATAGATTCCCATTTGCTGATATTTTATGCTCCAAAATAGACGTTTATGGAAGCTAAAATACAAAATAACATCTATATGTATTTTTGTGATGACTAAAGTTCTACCTTCTTCAAGTAAATGGGATGCACTATCCACATCTTTGTTTCTTCTCGCACCATTACACACGAAATGAAAATGTGAACCAAAATCCCATAGTGAATTGAGCTTTGTTAACACAAACTACATCTGCATGGTTTGCTTTCCCTTTCTATTTGTTCTCATCATGATTATATTGCAGAGGTATCTTTCGTATATTGGAGTGGGCAGATATAGTCAATTGCCACATTATTTCTGGTCCTGGAATTGTTGATGGCTTGAAATTAAAGGTTTGCATACCAATATTCTTTGTTTAGAGCGATGTTTGGACATCATAAGCCAACTTATTTTTTTGTACTTATTGAAAAAGCCCTGTTTGGTTTTTATAAGCTAGCATGTCGCTGATAAGCTAGTTGTTAGCTGAAAAGCCAGCTGTTTGCCGATAAGCTGATAAACTAGTCATGTTTGGTAAAAACTAGCAGATAAGGTAGATGAGGATGTAAAGTGACCTAAAAGGACATGTTGAAAAATTAATTAGAAAAATATGAACGGCATAATTGGAAAAAATGGAAAAAAAAAAGGCCTCTGGAGCGTATTGAAACGCTACTTTGAGTTAGCTTATCGGCCAATAGCTAGCATATCAGTTAGTTTCTCAGCTAGGTTCACATATTTAATTTAAGCCTAAAGAGGTGGTTGGCTAATTTGCATGGTTTTAATGGCACAGGGTTTACCTCGTGGAAGGGGATTGCTGCTGCTTGCAGAAATGAGTTCCGTTGGTAACCTTGCCAAGGGAGATTACACAGCTGCGGCAGTGAAAATTGCAGAAGATCATTCGGATTTCGTCATTGGGTTTATATCCGTTAACCCAGCATCATGGCCTGGGGGACCTTCTAATCCAGCCTTTATTCATGCAACCCCTGGAGTTCAGTTAGTTAAAGGTGGCGATGATCTAGGCCAGCAATATAACACCCCAAATTCTGTAAGTTCTGTTCCTTGTTGGAAAACTTTTGACTTTAGTCTGTTGTGCTAAATGCAATGAGGTTTGCTTTAGTTTCTATTTAGTGTAATTAAGATTTTTTTTTCTCAATCAATGTGATGAAGTTTCAAAAATTTCTATTTTATACCCATTTTGATAGATGACCTGCTCATCTTGTCACATTTGTAACATTGATGCCAAGTTGTCAATCATTTGATGATGTGGATGCGAAGTTGTCAATGCTGATCCACCGTTTCTAATCAATGTAACTTGACAATTTGGCATCCAACAAATGTTACAAGATCAACAAGTTATGGGTCAAAATGGGTACAAAATAGAAAGTTTTGAAACTTTGTTATATTGTTTGAGAAAAAAATTACTCATTACATACACTATATAGAAACTAAACAAACTTGGTTGCATTTTAAGGCATTTTGTCCAATTTTGTTCTCTTTTTTTGAATAATTGTGGTGTTTGGCCTCTTCAGTCAACTAGTGTATGGGGTCCATGCAAATAACCCCTTTCACAGGGACTGAGAAAACCTTAAGATGTTGGATTCCCAAAACCTATTAAACCAAGGTCCTAAGGCTTACCCAATTGGACAATCCTTGGATCGGGAAGTCATGCTTGTTGCATTATGCTTTATTTCATTTTCCATTCTTTAGATTAGATTGATGGCCGCATACCCACAGTTATCCGTGAGATAAACTTAAAAAGTGGCTACTTTATTTGAGCTGCTGCTCATATACACATACACATACACATACACATACACATACACATACACATACACATACACATACACATACACATACACATACACATACACATACATATACATATACACATACATATGCTTGTTGCAACCATACATACAATAAACCCACATACACTACATACGCACCTACACCATATGCATATGAACTCATACACATACACATGAAGTACTTGCATTGCATACGCATACACAAGGACAAAAACAAATATACTACACATAAACAATGCACATATATGATATACACATACACAATGGTGTTTTTGCTAAAATTTTGCGAAGGGCATAACCCTATGAAACGTTTGATCATAATTCTAAGTCACACCCACCATGGCTACATCCTATAGAAAAAAGCCTAAAACAATGTAGTAGCTTTGTCTTTAGTGCAAGATCAGTTGTGCACATTCCATATACTAAAAAGATATCCCACAAAGTTGAAATAGTAAAAAGTAGCGTCTTTTGTCCCATAACACTAAGGAATTGTCTTCATGGAAACAACCTCTCGATCCTAAATGGTTTGGTAAGGTCACACATCCTACCCTTCCCACACCCTACTTTTGAGTGGGATATAGCTGTCTGGTTTGGTTTTCGTAATTTTAACATTGAAATATTCTAAAAAAGGCAAGTGTTGTAATATTAATGGGATGGAGGAGGAATATTAGATCAAGGGAAGTTAAATTTTGTTGTATTTTCTGTTTTGTCGTAATGGTTTTAGGATTGATGATCTGACAAATGCATAATTTGTTATAGGTAATTTCTAATAGAGGTAGCGATATCATCATTGTGGGGCGTGGAATCATTAAGGCTGCTAATCCTGCCGATGCAGCTCGGGAATACCGAGTACAAGGTTGGAATGCATATTCAGTTAACTGCAAGTGAGTCAAAGATTTCAAATCAAACTCACAAATCTTTCTGTGGTAGTTATGAGTTGAAACTTTTTTCATAAAATGTATTGCATTCTGATGATGCATCATCACATGAACCAAGAGTCTTTGTTATCAGATATCCAATGCTTCAATCGATGGACCTGGGAATGCTAAAAAAAGATGACTGCTTTTGATTCATAAAAAGCATTTGTTTGGTCTATTGAGTAAAATGGGGTTTGCCATTATACTAAATGGTACACATTTTTGCATTTATAATCTGCATCTACAATTTGTACCAAACATTTGTTTGGTCAGATCTGCATCAATGATCTCTATATAGGTTATTATTCAGTGCATCCATTTCTAGTGTTTTGAAGTTTTTTCTTGGATAATGGTGGGCGTTGGTGCCAGCTTCCATGACTAATCCCAATGGCCTTGAAGTTAATAGTTAGAGAAACCTTTGTAGGCCTTGAGGGAACTCGAACCGATGACCAAAACCCAAAGTCTTACCAAAGAAGAGAGTAAATTGACCAAAATACCCCTCCTTTAATTGGATTTAACGGAAAAACTTAACGTTGGTTAGGAGGAGGGACCAAAACCAAAGTGAAATGACAAACGTGAGGGACCAAATCCGAGTTTCGATAGTTTAGGGACGATATCTGTTGAAAAATGACAAACGTTAGGGACCAAAAAGTATGTTGGTGGCATTGTTGGATATGAGTTTTTTCCCCTTCATCAAGCTATATATCATCATCGATGTGGGCAGGTTTAACATCAAGTTGAAAAACAATATTGCATTCGCTCGTATCTATCTAAGGGGCAGCTGTTTGGTTCAGGTAAGGGAATGGAAATGACAGAGAATTTTCATTTCACCCAGTTCTGTAATGAAAATTTGGGCTTGGGGGGGTGAACCCATTAAATTATATGAAACCAAACAGTTCCTTTTATTATCATTTTCATTGATTACTGCTTAATACCTTTAACTTAAGATGATCTTTAAAGACATCCTTCACCGATCGATTAGATGTGAGAGGTCTTTTTTTTTCTTCTTCTAAAGCTTGGGGTACCCGTGAGAGAAGCTCCACCTCTTATGGTGATGAAGTTGACAGAATACGAATGTGGCGATAGTTGGGTATCATATGCCAATTAGTCTCTTTCAAGAGCATTATAATGGCATGCCGAACTAACTAGGGGCCCTCGGAAAATGTATCTTATCTAGTGGACTTGTCGGCAAAAACCCCAAAGGTGCAAAGCGTGGTAGGCGTGTGCCTTTTACTCGCACACAAGATATGCAGGTATCCTAGGAGAAGAGCCTAGTGGAAAGATCAAAGCCGATGATCGTAAGCTGAGAAGCAAAATGGAGAGATCAATTGATGTATTTTTTGAATCCTGCAATTGAGTGGATAATTTAGTAGTAGCATTTTTAAATAGTTCTGACATTTCACATAATAATTTGATAACCCTAAAATTCCAAGTAGCAATGCTATGATTCTTTAAGATTGAAGCAATGCTATGATTCTTTAAGATTGAGTCCTAAAATGCTTTTGTGCAAGGATTTGGAATTGAAATATTTGTTGTGTTTGGTTTGTAGGATTTAGAATGAAATTGAATTCCATTATTTATAAAAAAACATATTAAAAAAGTTATAAAAATAATTAAATTATCTTTTTATTAATTGATTATTAGAAAACAAATGTTTTTAAATTTTAAATATTATTATATACAAATCCTATAAAATCTCGTGAAATCCCAACCACCCCCATAGGATCTCAAAATCCTATGTTCGATGAATTTCCAAGAAATCTTAGGGCGCGTTTGGTTTGCGGAATTGTAATGGAATGGATTGGATTTCAAGCAAGGATCTGGATTTGGGAGGATTTGAAATCCCAACCCATTGCAAATGAATTCCAAAACCATCGTTTAAAGGATTTTAAAAGAGTCAAAGGATTTCAAATCCAGTTAACAAATTCCATTCCTGCAAACCAAACATAGGATTGGAATGGATTTGAAATCCAAATCCATTCCAATCCCGTGTTTGGTTTGTAGGATTGTTTGGATTTGAAATCCTTCCAATATAGAATTTGAAATCCCAAGGCGATGGCTAGGATTTCAAGGGATTTCGTAGGATTTTAAACAATAAGGTTTAAAAATATGTTAAAAACACTTGTTTTATAATAATCAATTAAATAAAAAGTAATTTAATTATTCTTATACATTTTTTATAAATTTTTAATGATTTTTTTATAAATAATGGAATTCAAATCCATTCCAATCCTACAAACCAAACATACAAAAGGATTCCAAATCCTCTCAAATCCAAATCCCTCCGAATCCGAATCCCTATATGAAATCCAATCAATTCCATTCCATTCATACAAACCAAACGGACCCTTAGGATTTCAAATCCGAGCAATCTTGCAAACTAAACAAAGGATTGGAATAGATTTGAATTCCAAATCTCCCAAATCCTTTCTATTCCTACAAACAAAACGGACCCTAAGGTGGCGTTTGGTTCGCGTAATGGAATTCGATGGAATTGGAATTCATCAAGGAATTCGACTTTGAATGAATTGGAATTGGAATTTGATGGAATTTGACCACGCATTTTGGTCGCGTTTGGTTGGATGGAATTGGAATTGGAATCTGTTGGAAAGAAAATGAATTCCATAGGATACCCCGTGGAATTGTGAAATCCGTGTTTGAAGGAATTTGATGGAATCCGCAGGATTCCTTAGTTTTAATTATGTGAACCAAACAAGACTTTGGAATTTGGTCAATGGATTTGGACATTCCAATTCCATTGAATTCCATCCAATTCCGCAAACCAAACACCCCTAAGTTTATAATACAAGTAACACGAGTATGAAGAACACCATTATAGATACAGTTCATAATTAATTTTCAAATCAAGTGTCGCATTGTTAGAAATATTGTTGAATGAAACACGTTTATGTGTCAAATTATAAAACATAAATTATATTTTTTTAGCAATTTATGTAACTCGGCATCCGAGTACGAGATACCGACAATATTTCTAAGTTCAAAAAGCAATCATACGTTTTATCATGGTCCACAAGAACATGGCTCCAAGCAGGGTCTCGTGCACCTGTTCAACTTATTTTCATAAGTAGAATTCTTTTGGGACAAGAAATGTGCACTCGCTAAACTTTGAAAGGTGCTTCGGGATGTTAGAAAACACAAGGAACATCAACCAAAAAACTGAAAAAATCTCTTGAAATCAACCAAAAAACCGAAAAGATCACTCAAAATCAACAAAAAAACTTGAAGCTCCTTCAAAACAATGGAATTCAGCTAAAACCACATCGGACGACTTCATGGCCATTGATCCACCTTAAAGGTTTTGGTCACTGGTTTTTTTTTCATCTCTACTAGTTAAATACTATGAATTCCATAGGCCAAAATTTCATTTCCTAATGAAATTCATACAAGCATGAAATGCAGAAACAAGCAAAGAGAGTTTGCCCATTAAACCACTAACACAACTCCATCCATCTCTTCTAACTACTACAAATTCAAACCTCATTTTTTACTGTTCTTTCCAAATCCTACCAGTAACTCTCAGCTTCAATTCCTTCCTATCTCCCCCAGAGAAGAAAAGGGCCATGTTTCTTTGAATAATCAGACCATCGAAACTATCACGAACTTTCCGGTGACTGTCTCTGATGCTTCTCGGCACTCCTTGCCACGTCATCTTCCGCCCGTTGCCACCAACCTCGAGGCTGTAGCTGTAGTTCTTTGCCTCATCATCGTCACCCATGAATCTTAGAAACGCGATATAAACAGGCGCCATTCCCAGCTGAAAGGCCTCGAAATGGAGACAAAAGTATTGACCAAAGCAACTAAATACCTGCAGTGCCACAAGAACATGTTACTGAGACCGTAAGTAACTACTGGTTTTCGGTGCAAAACATGTTTGAAGAACGATCCTAATGAACGAAGTTGGTTGGGTTCCATTGCATTTTGTAAATGAGACGTTTTCATTTTCATAAGAGTAAAAATGCATCAAAACGAAATGAAGTTTGTCTTAGTTCCTATTTGTGTAATGAAGAATTTTTAAAATAGAATCAACTTAACAAAGTTTCAAAATTTTCTATTTCGCAACCATTTTGGTAACCTGCTAATCTTGTAACATTTGATAACATGGATGTCAGGTTGTCAATGAATTTGATAATTTATCCAAAAAATAGGTTGTTCGTGTGAATACTTGCTTGTGTGCAAGATAAAGGGAAATAAATGGACAGAAAAGAAGAGAAACAAACATACCGTAAGCATCCATGTTGCATTCTCAACCTCGTGAGGATTTGATTTGACATACCGATGATTAAAAGTACTGCCGCTATGCATGTCAACTTTGTGGCCGTCTTTAAGATGTGCCACAAGATACGGGATATCGCCCATAACCGTGCATTCTGAGCCGGCATACGGACAATTATAGGGTCTAAAGACACATAGAGATTCATGTTTTAACTTGCTGTAGTAAGGAAAGATTCCCACACACCCGTAACTCTGATATTTACAGGGAAGTTCAAGAGACGCAGCCACTTTCTCTAGTGCAAGACATCTAATGTTCCCAAGTTCATGACGGCATGTTGGGCAACGGTTGTGCACCCGAGGTTTGCAACCCGAACATAATGTGTGACCATTTGAGCACTGCAACATAAAGAAACGGTATCCACTCATATACATAATGTTTTATAGATAACTATACATTTGAGCCTAGTTTGACAAACACTAATGTGAGAATATATGTGAAACCTTGTTGGATTACTCTCCAAAAGAGCCATTATTGAGGAGAAACGATCCAAGTCTGGCAGACGTGGGACTCCAATGACATGTTCTTTGCTTATTCATTTACATTTCTAAGAATGCTAAAAATGAGACACAAAATTGTGATGGACAAATGTTTATGTTTTTGGAAGACCAAAATCAATTTACAAAACTTTGTAGATAGTCATAAGTCGTAAACTTGATTTTGATGCTTTCATGGTTACATAATCTTCCTATTGAAAACTAGTTAAGAATACTTGTATAAGCCTATTAATTCAAACGTAATTTTTTTGAGAACATGTGAAAACAAAACCAAACGAGCCTAGTATATCCCACCCAAAGGTGGGGTCCGTGGGGGTATGATGTATGCAGACGAGACCTCTGACCTCTACCCCATGTTAACATGTGAATACAGGCTAAATGGAAAAATAAAGAAACTTAAATAAGTATCTCAGGGTAAAATGGAAGGTTATCGTGTTTGAAGTTTTCAAGAAACGGCACCTGATGAATAGGAGGGTACATGGCATTCAAGCAAACTGGACACTCCAATAGATCGCGTACACTGCTAGTGGCAAGTACATTAGGCTTTAACGCAATTTGAGTAGGGTCATGGACATGTTCGGGTACATCCATTGCATCTTCAATTTGAGGAGGATCAATGACCTCTGGGTTATCTCGCAACTCATCAAAATATGATATTCCAGTTGACATTGCCGACATGATCTGCTATTTCACTTCATATATGCCAATAAAATCAAAAGGGTTAGCCAAAAATAGATAGTTATACCATAAATATTCGTCCAATGATGTTACTCAGAAAATACTACGTGACTTTGCGCTTATTTCCACAATCAAAACAGAAGAGCGGGATTTAAAAAATAAGCTTCTATTGTTTTCATTTAATGTTGTTGCCATTTCCAAATTTAAGCATAATGAAATCTATCATGATTTTGTTGAGATGCTCCTACTTTTCTTTACCCCTTGGGTTATAGAAAAGGCTGCATACATCTTACTCCATAGACCCTACCTTTTTTTGTTAACCGTGGGTGTCTGGGCCAGCTTGCATGCACCATAGACCCTACCTTGTGTAAAATTTACTGGGTTTGACTCGTTTATAACACTTAATGTATTTGTTTCACTCGATGATATCTACTGAGAAGGCTACATGAAGAGATAAATATTGCATCCCTCAAAGTCATAACATAAAAGCATCTCTCATATTTTCCTACATTCTTCCACAACATTAACACTTCTAGAAGTTAGATTCTTATTGTCTTATATTGATCATTGGCATAACTATTCTAGTATAGTAGGCCTAGTGGCAAGAATGGCTATATGGTGACCATAGCAACCATGGAGGTCCTTGCTCTTCACGGCAAAGTTACATAACTAGATCCTAGTGCAGAGGGTGTTTATGAGTGAATCAGTATAAAAATGATCGTTGTTTCCAATTAGTATAATGAATATAAGTTAAACCGGTAAGTTTCTGAACTAACTTTGTACTTGTATAGGTAGTGGCACGAGTCACTTAACCTATACGAACCTGATAACAGCAAAATCTTCCTGAAATTTACTTTTAACTATCAAAAGCATCTCCTCTAAATTAGCTATTCAGTTTGATCATTTGAAGAACACAGTCCCAAACTTCAGCCAAATGTCAGCAACAAAATTGTAGCCTACTTGATAAGGAAAATCTTTATGACCTCTTCCACCAATTCTCCAATTTTGTAAATACGAGTTGAGATTTTATTAAGCTTGTCCAATTTCCCATATTTGTCAAATATGTACATTTACCAAATCTGAGCTTCAAACAACAAACAACTAATGCCCTTCATAACATGCACACCTAATGTAGACAGAAAAAGATGAATACCCCTTAAGCTCCCGGTTAATGCCAACCATATAAACAAAATGCCCCAAGTGGTTAACCTAGCGGGCAACACTGGATGTGTTTGGTACGCAGATGAGACATGACAGACTGAATGGAAGTGAAGTAGGTGGGTGAAAGAAATGTGGAAGGTCTTTAGTGTTTTAATTTGACATGGGTAGTTTAGTAGTTTATTAATCTTGTCAAATCTCCTTAATTTTTGTTCCACCTATTTTGGCATGACCAAAAAAGGGAACTTTTGTCCGACTCACTCCCATCATGTCCCAATCTAATATCGTCCCAAAATTACGGAAACTGTTTCACGTACCAAACGCGCACCCTAGGAACTTGTTTAACAAGGTTCATGTTTGTTCCAAAGTTTAAATCCTACATTTGCTATCAATTTTCTAGGGCCACACCAGCCAGCAGGAAGGCAGTTTTGGTCCATGTGAAAGGATACTTTGCATAAGCCATGTGAACCAGTTGGAGCAAAACCAAAAAAGAGAGGAAAAAATATATAGATGTATAAACACAACCCAAATCAAGTGTTTGACATTCATTCATTCAACACAAGATAACTTTCTATATTGAAGCTCAATCTCTTTAGAAAAAACAAAAAAATCAGCTTTTCAATCATATCAAAACACGCATCAAACCCATAAGTCAGATCACCCCCTAATTCTAAATTATCTAAAAAAGAGATAATCTCATCGACCCAAATCCAACAACACTCCTGCACTCAACTATTACATTCGTAATCCCACAATCATAATACAAACACTACAAAAACACCAAAGAAAGTCGTTAAAATTTAAGATAAAAAGGGGAAACCCACAAACGTAAATTCGAAATTGAGACCAAAATGATAAGTTCGCAGCAAAGAATTTGAATACTTGCATGAAAAATTCACTCGAAATACATAAACCGACACAAGAAATGAGTTGGGGAAATCAGAAATCCAAAGTGGTGAAAGAAGGATAAAGGGGGTACCTGTAGTGAAAGCCCAAGATTGGAGAGACGGGGTCAATAACCTAATGAATGCTGATTGGGGGTGAAAAATTTGAGTATTTTTTTTCAAAGATAATTAATAAATATGGAAGAAGAAAATTGAATGCGTGGAGGATGAACAGTCTTCAGGTCTGCGGAAATCAGAAGGAAACATTCAAATTAAAGCCGTTAAGAGAGAGAGAGAGAGAGAGAGAGAGAGAGAGAGAGAGAGGAGCGTGTGGCAGTAACGACAGAAGTTCTCGAGAAAATACAAACAAGGAAGCTTAAGCACACCAATTCAAACAAAACAAAATTTGTCATTTTTATTTTCACATTTGTAATAGTAGTTAGTGCATGTTTTCAAATGGACAATTAATATTTGAATTTATTAAAGGAATTAGGAAAATTCTAGGTAGTATGTCATGTAATGTGTTTAATGTTTAAAAAAACAGGTTAATCATTAAAATAAGTATTTTAAAGAAGGTTCATCACAAAATAGCTATTTTAGAGCGGATTATAGAAAGTCAAAATCTCTAAAAACATTTTCTTCTAACTCCAACAGCTTTTCTATTTTAGAGAATCAATCATTATTTATATTATTATAATATTTCATAATTTATCATCCCAATACATTTTTTAAAACAAAACTTAAAATAAAATGTTAAAAACTGAATCTTATTGGTTTAATTGAATAAAATAATATTTTCTCTTTCCAATTTAGAGATTATAGAGAATTCTCTATATTTAGAGATTTTTTAATCTTTCTCTATTTTAGCAAACCATATAGCAAAGTTGTTGGAGAGAAATAACAAAGAAAAAGTCAAAATTTTCTATTTTAGCAATGCTGTTGGAGATGTTCTTATAATTATTTACGGATAGTCTAGCCTCTTAGACTTGAACCATTCAATCTGTTAGAAAAAAAGGGCTTTGATAATTATTTTTGCAAAAATGAAAACAATAAAAAAAATCTTTGATACTCGTCTAGTCCGTTTATATATTTATACTTCATTATATTTTATATATATTTAATACTTTATTACTTTTTTATTAAAAAATTTTAGATGCCCCCTTGGTTGGCTTTGTGTCACATCCCGCTTGAAGGCTCTACGAAAATCTGGAACATTTCGGATCAATCAAGAGGATGGAGGAACCTTGGTAAAGGTTTAAGAACCAGCTAAAAAAGGATCAAGAGGGTGAAAACATTCTCTAAAATGATCCATACATTTCAAGGGTTTATGTAACTAGAATCTTCCTTGTGAATATATAGTAGAATAGTCTATATAGAGTTTTAGAGATATCCATATAGTAGTATAAATATAGGCAATCTTTCATTTGTAAAACACACTCCACATTTTCACAACTTGAGTAATAGTAGCATAAAGTTCTCCTAATCTTCTTAACATTCTTGTTCGCTCATCATTGTTCGGTATTCTCGTAGTTTGACTTAGTTTGAGAAGTAAGGCCGCACACGAGCTTGTGAAGACAACTCCGTGACAAGTGGTATCAGAGTGAAGGTTCAAGGTGATGGCAAACAAAGTGGAGTCGAATGGTATGGTTGAGGAGGTGACCTAAGGACGGGAAGAGTCTCGTCATGAAGGAGTCAAGACTGGAAGCAAGAACCGAGGCAATCAGAGGAGTTAATGGCCAACCTAAATGCTAGAGTCGTTGATATGGAGAAGTCCACTAGAGATTTGAAGGTAATGATCGATGATCTTGATCACCACCTTGAAGACGTCCAACAATAACTTGGAGTCTTGGAAGCGGAAGACTCAGAATTTCGAGAAGATGTCAAGGACACCCTTGATATCTTGAAGTTGGAGTTTCGCTGAGAAGTTGAAGATCTTCGAGACATCATTCTGAATGAGCTAGCTACCTTACGCGAACAAGTCGAGAGGGTGGGAAGAGAGCAAGCCATCACTCATGACAAACTTGAAGAAGTTTGGAGTGACATGGGCGTTTGCAAGAGAGTCGTGGCGAATGGGGTAAGCATTAATGCATCTACACCAAGGGTCGAAGTCCCAAAACCTACAACCTTTGATGGCAAGAGAAAAACTAGAGTGATTGATGATTTTCTTTGGGAGGTCACGAGATACCTCGAAGCTATGGGGATCAAGAATGACACCACAAGATTCACACCACCACGATGTACTTGAAGGATGCCATGATTTTATGGTGGTGTAGGCGGCATGGAGACACAAAAAAGGTACATGTATAATGCATACTTTTAATGAGTCCATTTCTGATTTTAAGAGGCAATTCTACCAGGAGAATGCCATCCACGAAGCAAAGAGTCGACTCCGAAAACTCAAGCAAACGGGATCGATCCATGCATATGTGAAAAAAAAACTTGGATGGGATCTTTCCATGGGCAAAGATGAAGATACAAAGCCGCAAGGTACGAGACCTTGCCAATGTAATTGCGAAAGCCAAGTCGATTGACGCGCTTCATGAGGAAGCAAGGCACAAAGAGAAGTACGAAGGAAGAGGTTGGGGAGAGAAAAGAACCCATGAAGTCTAGAAGCCTTCTTCGGAGAAGTAGAAAGGGAAAGATATTGAAGGATAATCGAAGTCGTCGGTGAAGTGTTTTTATGTGATGACCCGCACCGAGTACGAGAGTATCCAAAGAAGGTTGGGTTCCATGCCATGGAAGTACAAATGGAAGAGTATGAAGAGGACTGCGAGACACGAGAATGGGTTCCCTGAGCTTCTTGAATACGTTATACAAAAATGTGGAACCACCAAAATCAAAACCATACCTACAATTCGTGAATGTGAAGGGGATCGGATGTTCAAGCCTTTATCGACACAGGTGACATCCATAATTTCATTGCCGAGAGTGAAGCCAAGAGACTTAGAGTTTGTATTTCGAAGGAAGGGGGTTCCATAAAGGCAGTCAACTTGAAGGCTCAACCTATCCGAGGAGTCGCGAAGGAGTGAGAAACGAGATCAGTAGTTGGAGCAGTATCGTGGGCCTAACGTTTATCCCAATGGATGACTTCCATCTCATTCTTAGGATGAATTTCTTCAATAAGATACAAGCCTTCCCTATACTTTTCTCTCGTTCACTTTGTATTGTAGATGGAGGTCGAACGTGCTTGGTGAACACCATAAGACGTCGCAAGGCCAATTCGATCTCGACCTTAAAACTCGTGGAGATGGCAAGAGGCCTTAACCTTGAGGATGATCGCAAGAACAAGAAGATGCACGATGCCTCAGAATGAAACGATACTACCCAACAATTCAAGAGTTCGGATGTTGGAGTGAAGATCCGCAAGGGAAAGAGTGCCAAGAAAAGACTAAGGAATAAATGTAGAGGTTGGCATGGGAAAGCAAAAGAGGACACATTAACGCCACCGAGGAACCAAAAGAGAACAACCAAGGGAGAACGAAGACACCCAACCTAGACGCAACAAAGACTTGACGATGGCGTCAGGAGATTAAGTGGGGGAGGATGTCACGTCCCGCTTGAAGGTTATCCAGGAATCCAGAATATTCTGGGTCAATCAAGAGGATGGAGGAACCTTGGTGAAGGTTGAAGAAGAGCTAAACAACGATTAAGAGGGTCAAAGCATTATCTAGAAGGATCCATACCTTTCAAGGTCTTATGTAACTAAAACCTTCCTTGTAAATATCTAGTAATAGTCTAGATAGAGTTCTAGAGAGATCCATATAGTAGTATAGTTGGAGGTAGTCTTTTATTTGTAAAACAAACTCCACATTTTCACAACTTGAGTAATAGAAGCATAAAGTTCTCTCAATCTTCTTAACATTCTTGTTTGCTCATCATTGTTCGGTATCACTACAAGAAAAATGACCTTCATAGAAGGTTTTATTTCGTATTTAAAAGTTTGAAAAGTTTCTCTAAAGGTTTTAGAAAAGCTTTTCACTTCCCTAAAAAAACCTTCCCTATATGACGGTAACTAAAAGTTTTAGGGAGGATTTTGGTAGGGTACATTTATGCTTACCTTTAGAGAATCTTTTCTGGGCTTTAGATACACTTTCAAAGCTTCTCTAAAAGTTGATAGAATTTTTCCAAAAAGTTGCTCTAGAAATATGTATTAGTGGCGTTTTTCAAACATCACTAAAAAGGTGCCTTCCGAGAAGGTTTTTGGAAAAGCTTCTCTAAAGGTTTGACACTTTCTGTAAACCTTGTCTAAAGATATCCTTTAGTTACTCTTCCTAAACCGTCTCTAAATGTCATCTTTAGATACATATAATCTAAACCTTCTCTAAAAGTATAGGTTTTAGTGACGCTTTTTGTAAACTTTCTCTGAAGGTATCATTTAGTTACACTTTAAAAAAAATCATTTCCTTCACTAAAGGGTGCATATATATATAGGGGGCCATTCAAGGGAGAACTCGTTTATTTGTGATAACTGTGAGATCCAATCTCAACCACAAATTAAAAGATAATTTAGGAAATTAATAATTTTGGTAATTTGATTTAAATTTTTAATGAAAGGGCATTTTAGGTATTTTTAGAAAATTCCTCTCTCCTCTCTACGACTTCCACTCTCCGGCCTCCGGTAAACCTTATTCCGACGATTGTGATGCCCACTATGATACCCAAAATAAATACAATAACCATTGTGATATTGTGATACACACTATGATACGACTTGTGGTACCCACTATGATACCGATTATGATACCCAATGTGATACCAATGCGATACAAACTGTGATACCATTGTGATTTAAACTGTATACCAACTGTGATATCATTGTGATACCACCGAGAGAAGGATACGAGAGAGGTTCAAATCATAGTCTCTCATGGGTATCGCAAAAGAGTAGAGGAAACAAAGAAGGGTGGAACCACAAGGACCAAATCGACAAGACATCCATCTCCCTCCCGCCGACAAGGACCAAATCGTCGGAGAAGATGGACGTCACCAAATCGCCGGAGAAGATGGACCAAATCGTCGGCAAAGACGCCACAACAAGGACGCCACATATAATATGGACCATATCGCCGACAAGGACCAAACATATCATCCCTCTTTCTCTTCTCTTCTTGTGTGCACGGCGAGAACGACTTGATGGATCTCCATTGAAGCGCCGCTAAGGTAGATCTGAACCAAAAGCAATGAGATGACGATATGGTTTTAGGGTGCAAACAGAGAAGAAGACTCATCTTGCTGCTTCTGTGCAACGCTGTTTAGCAGGAATGCGCAGGTTTTGGGGTGCAAACGAAGAAGAAGGCGTTGAATATATTCAAGGGAGGCTCTAGCACAAAACTAGGGTTTTAATTAGGATTTTTCAAAAAAATATCAATTACCAATTTACCTTTTATTTTATTTTAGTAAATAACATTAATTATCTAAAATGATTGGCTCACATTGGATCTCACGGTTATCACAAACCACACAGTTCTCATTTGATTAGGCCCCTATATATATTGTCCATATTTCAGCTATATATATGTATATATTAAAATAACAACATTAAACAAGAAAAACAACATCAATATCCTAAAACAAAAAATCTATATTCGTCATAAAAGACAAGAATTTTTTAAAACAAACCATAATGTTTCAATGAATCCTCATATTTGTTCAAATTTATCAAAAAGGAAAAAAAATCCAAAATCATATTACATTAATCCAAGATCTTCAATGCACTTCCTCTCTTTTATTTGCAACAAGTCAATAGGACATCAAAGCAACTTCATGTCATTTCTTTAGTTGATTATTAAACACATGCATATGTAGATCTGTTATGGGATCTGCAATACCAACTTCAAGACCTGATCAATTTCTTTAAGACCAAACTTCAGGATCTACAAGCTACAAAGCCAATAACACAAGTTTTTACATTGTGAGCTTCTTCATAACTATCTCTCTCTATATATATATATGTATGTATGTTCATGTTGTGGGATAATATACAATTGAAGGACATGATCCCATTTCACAAGTTCTTATGTTAACTGAATATCATCAATAAATATCAACTCATCAAAGCTTAAAAGGTAGTATGACCAAAGAGTTGTCACTAAAAGATTCATATATATTAATAAAATACAAAATGAATGTTGATCCACATAATCCTATTGCAGTACTCTGCATACAATCATTTTACGTTAGTGCCAAGTTTACTGCATTGACCATTTATGTTACTGTTTCAAACTTAAGTATCCCAGTTGAATGAAGAATGACTTGAGGGATCAAATCATGTATGCACAGAATTGAAATAGCAAAGTATGGATAGATAGAATGACAAGTTTTGGCTAATGAATTCATTGAAACAACTAGTAAGGATCTATACCTTGATTGGACCAACTCAATCACAAAGACCAAGTTCAACGTTAAGCTCATCATCTTGTTCAAATAACTTTAAAAGACAAGCATATGGTTCATCATGTTTCTTCTTTTGCCATAACTCGAAAAAAGAAAAATGACAGACCCACGACTACCACAAGTGCGATGTATATTATGAGTATTGTTGATCAAGTTATGTTATTTGAAGAATGATCATCAACCTTTGTCCCATTTTTGGAATTTGAATCGTCTGAAAACCCTAAGATGATTTATGATACAAGAGATATATGTGAGAATGCTACAATCAATAGATAGAAAAACAAGAACTCAAAATCTCAGATACTGTCAATATCAATGTTTTTCCCAAAGGGGTCAGCAAGGCTAACAGTTTCTAGAAGGGAGGGGGATGAATATAAACCCAAATTTTGTTTTTCAAATTCTATGTATTGATTATGAGAGAAAATCAATACATGAGAATTTACAAATTGTTGCGAAATAAGATAAGGAAGTATCCTAATTAGACCTGGCAAAAAATGACACGACAAGCTAACCCGACACGAACTCGACACGAAATAAACGGGTTTGGGTAATACATTTCAACCCGTTTAAGTAAACGGGTTGACACGACACGAAAAGTAAACGGGTAAGGTCAAGGTCAAAAATTTCAACTCGAAAATGACCCGAATAACCCGTTTATATATATATATATATAATATTATAAGTTTTCTTTTTAATGTTTTGAATTTTTAATGTTTTAGATTTGGTTATAACTTATAAATTTGATCTATAAAATTTGGATTTCTAATGCTTTTATTTGAATTTTGGATTTGTACTTTTTTGTGAATTTTTTATTTTTAGTTTTTACTTTTATAAATGTTAAACGGGTTAGGCGGGTCGGGTTAGGGTTGAGATTTTCTGACCCGTTTATTAAACGGGCCGGGTTAGGGTTAGACAATCCCAACCCGTTTAACTTTGAACCCGACACGAACCCGACCCGACACGTTTACCAGGTCTAATCCTAATCTAAACAATCTTACTTTGATCTTAGAACATTTAAGAATCTCTGAAATTCAAGGTAGAGAGAACAAGGTTACTTGAACAAAAGAGAGAAGTAGACAAAAGAAGAGAGATAACTTCGAAGATATGATGCTTTCGTTTTTGAAGGAGAGGGTCTTCTAAGCTATTTATACTCTATGCATTTAATGCACCTTGGCAGGTACTATCCACGTGTAAAAAGATGAGTGGAATGCATGTCCTCTTTGTCCTTAGGCAAACCAGTATTTAGCCGTATGTGAACAGTGCTTCAGGTAGTTGGTAAACATGGAGGAAACCATAAAGTAATTCGTACTATACCTTCTGTCAGAATGAAGCATGGGGGTATATTTTTGTACAAGAGAATAAGACAAAACAAATCTTGAAACGCAAGATACTAATCCAACATTGAAGTAGTCACTAAGGGATGCTTCAGGTCTTGTTGATAACTTGGTTCAAGTTCAGATTTCTTTCAGATAGCATTGTGTTATTCCCAAATTTGATCAAGTTCTTATCGTAACAAAACAATCAAGATGAAAAATTTATAAAATCATATGTCATTGATTCAATCACAACGATTACAAATCTCACTTTCTCTCTCTACATACACACACTCTCTCTCTAGAATGATATGCTCTATATATTTCTTCTCTAATCTGCTCACATATCTCACTTACTACGATCTGAATGTTACACCAAGATTACAAGGACAAGGAACCTATTTATACTAACAAACAAATACAAGAAACAAAACAATACATTGACTTTGACATTATTACAAAATGACTTTGACATTATTACAAAATGACTTTGACTTTGCTTGAGAGTTGACTTTCAACTTTGACTTTCTTGATCTTCAGTCTTCTATCTTCTATGATCTTGTATCCAACATATTTATGCTCTAACAATCTCCCCCTTTGGATTCAAGATCATCTTCAAAAAGAGTTTAGCAAATCAATCTCATTTGTTCAATCTGGACAAACTTTTTCTTTTGTAACAAATTTCTTCTTTAAGCACAAACATTGTAAACTCTCATTCTTTGACTGTATTCTTCCCAAGTTTGTCTTTGAAAAAAAAATATTAACAATCTCCCCCAACTATGATAGAAACCTCTTTCAGACGATGGAAAGAAATAATCTCCAGAATTTAGCTCGGATTGCTTTAGCAAAGTATCTTAAAAGAAAATTTCAGAAAAATTCAGCACAACTTCAGAAAAACTTTGAACTTTGCATCCTTCTTTCACAATTAACCTTTGATCTCGAACAATTCTTTAACTTTGAAATTTCTGACTCAAACATTTCTTTAATTCATCTCCCCCTTTTTGATGAATAGAGCATCTATAGCATCAAAACTTCCTCCAAGAAATGTCTGTATCAATTCTGACCACTGATCAATTGAACTGAGCCGCTGATTCACCATCGATCCAAAATAAGGTATTCATACAGATCTTTTAAAATCCAGACAAATTATGAAAGTAACACCTGAATCAACAAATGAATCAGTTAATGTGCCTGTCAATAACACAAAGTTACTGTGTGTAACGAATACACATTGGAAAGGAGCTTTTTGATGTTCACTCCCCCAGGGCTTCCATTCAATCATCAAAACACCACAAAGATATTTCTATGAACGTTATGACAAGAAAAACAAATTTTCTTGTGTGTTCGTGCAAGTGTAGAAAGAATTAAGCATATGGTGATTGCTTTTATAAGGCTCAACATTGTGTAAACCACTGAGACAACAGTAGATAAACACAGACTCAATGTGCATGATTGAAGTGCGAAGGTGGGGCAGACTTCCTTCTTTTTCAATATCCAGATTTTCCAAATGAAAATCAGATAGATTATGTGCTGCGTCCCCAGAAAAATATGAAACATTTTCTTTTTGAGAAGAAAATGAGTGGCTGGTGGGGTTTTGAACAAGAGTTGGCATGGGCTAGTTGCCTGTTTCAATAATGTTCACCAAAGAGTTGTGAAACATTAGTAATGTGGCTGCCCGACTCAAAAAGTAGTTGGTGCAGAGTTTGATATTCTTTTACTCTGTTCTCTCACCCTCTTTCTTTTAATCATTAAGCTCACATCTAACCAAACTCTCTTTTCCATTTTACCTCAACGCACAACCCACACTCATTTCTTTTTGACTCCTCACACTCAATCACTATGGAGTAACTTCTTGGGTAGGAAACACTGGTTAACATGAATCCATAGAAGTTCATTTAAGTCCTAGCACAAAGAACCCATATTTTCCTATAAAACATATGTTGCTCAAAATGGTTTAACTTAAACAGTTAAAGCTCAAATACAAGTCAGATATTTGTATGCTCAGAATATAATCATGAAGATATGAGCATTTTAAACATTGAAGATATTTCAAACAAGTAAATTGAATGAATAGACATGAATGCAAGAGACTTGTTTGAAAATCTGACATTGTATGAAAATGATCAGAATCAAATGATATAGCAATTAAGGCTTATGGTAAAAAATAATGGATATTGTCTATATGAAACAAAATATAGACATTCTTGAAAGAACGTTTCGAAATGAATTAACGCTCAATATTCTTTGAAATACAAGCGGGGGTCTTACCATCGAAAAAATATGTTTCAAATTTGAGACATGGTAAGAACAATTTAAACAAGAAGTCAAACCGGTGTGTGTGAATACTTGAAAGTATATAGAAAAGACAATACACAAGTATTTATCTTTAGAAACACATGGTTTATTGATCTTTGAAGCACATGTAAAATGAAAACATTTAAATTCACACTTCCAATTCATGAAATCTTTTTAAGAATCGAGAAGTGGTTTGAACATTTAAGAATATGTTTTCTATGATTGAAAGTTGTCCTTCTTTCAAACATATATGAGATTAAGATAAGAAATTTAACCTTGCCATTCAGTCTATAATCTCATGAAGTCAATCTTAAAGTCATAATGATATGATCTTGTGTAACACCCCGATTTTTTGAAAGGTATCTTTTCGAGTTAATACCGAAACCGATATATTAGGGGAAAAATAAGATAAAAGATTTTGGACTTGAATCCTGGATTTTATATTTTAGGTAGGTGAAGGATTCAATTACGAGTCCAACGGTTCTTTCCGGAGCAAAATCAGAGCTATAACGAAGAAATTATGGCCAAAACAGTGAACGAGAAGAAAACCGGGCGAACAATGCACTACGCGACTTACGCCGCGACTATGCCGCGACTTAGGGAAACGGGCGACTCATAACCCGCGAAATCCACTGGTCGAGCTTAAAACCCGATTTTCAGCCACCAAACTTCATTTCTTCATAACTTTTGATCCACAACTCTGATTTGGGTGATTCAAGTTGCCACAGTTTCGTTCTTGAGAGATATTCAAGGATAAATCAAGATATTGGAAGTCTATTGGAATATGCAAGAGTATTTTGTGGTGGTAAGCTCCTCATCTCTCCCTCTTCATCTTCTTCACCAAAGTTTTCTAGGGTTTCATCCACCATTTGTTCTCCCTTTCATAGATTGGAGGTTTGTAACCATTTTGGTGAACTAGAGGTGTTTTGGTTGGTGGATTCAAGCTCGGGTTAAGGTAATATTCTATTCTCTTCAGTTATGGAAGTTAGGGTTTCGGTATCAATTAAGGTATTCATGTATATGGTTTGGGAAACGACTCTTTGTGGTTGATTATGTTTATTTATGGTTGAATATGTATGGATTTAGGTTTTTGGAAGTTTTGACTTGAGAATCCAAGTGTTCTTCAAAGGAGCTATAGTTGGGGGAAAAATCTAGATTTAGCCTAAATTTAGCACGGTGAGTTCAAGTTGATTTGTGAAAATGGTGTACATGCCAAAATGTCTATTTTAAAGTATTTATGTGTTTTACGTGAAATTATCAAATGTTGGGTTATTTGCTAATCTTTGATTATTTGAAGTATTTAACTTTACAAACCTTGTATAACACCCATATTTGGGATTTTTGGGCATTTTGATAAATGTGTCACAAATGAATGGTTTTTGAGGTCTGATTTTATAAATAGATCTTTGGTCAAGGAAATACACTTTTAAATGTTTGTCGGGTTTTATGCACCATTCATGAAATGGAATGTTTTATAAAGTATTACTTGCACTTTTATGTGAGGAACTTGAAAAAATGGTTATAGTCCCATTTTATGATTTTCATTCTTATCAGCAGTTAAATTTGGAAAATGCATATTTTGTGTTTTGAGGCATTAGAAAAATATAAGAGTATAAGTTCATTTGTAAAATGGGTGCCTCAACTAATGTTGAGTTTTGAACTAATCTTACTTTTAGTCGTTGTGTTTGCATATCCGTTGGTCGAGTGCGTTTTATCGTATTTTTATTTCATTTATTAATGGGTCAATGGGTTGCTAAGCCTGCGGATTGGTATTTTTATTTAATTGGGGTCTTTGGACAATTGTCCAGTTTTGGTAGCTCGACTTCGATCCTTGGTTGCGATATTGGATGAGGAGCTCGACGTAAGGAACCTTCGGGGTTGAACTTGAGTTTCCGTGGGTGTACGTTTAAAGCCACTGAGCCTGACATCCCTTGCGCTTGGAATCTTTATGTCCAGTTAGGGAACGCTAGTTTTCCACATTTAGGCACATTTAGGCGTCAGATTGGGCTATAAGTCCTACGTGCTAAGTATTACGATATTGGATGAGGGACTCGACGTAAGGACCCTTCGGGGTCGAACTTGAGTTTCCGTGGGTGTACGTTTAAAGCCACTGAGCCTGACATCCTTGCGCGTACTTTTGTTTATATGACTAGTCAAAACAACATAAAATGGGCTTACTTTGTGTACCATCACATTTTATGTATCGGGTCTCCTCCGTCTTCGAAAGGTATTGTTTTGGGTATTGAGTTTTATTATCCAAGTTTTCGGTGACGTTTTGTATAAATGGGTTTTATCCATGATTTATGGGTCAAGTATTATGCCCCACCCGTGTTTTGGGTGTTTTGGGATATAAAGTGTTATCCGCTTTTCTCCAGTTAGGAGTTTGATTTCTACTCTCATTTAGAGTGAGTTTTGGGTTAAATTTAATTTACGAAAGAACGTTATATGTTGGAATCTTGTCTCCGAAGTAGTTTGGATTTGAAAACGTTTACATTGGTGTTTCCCTTCCCAAAATGCATATTATTGGAAAAGAGTCGTTTTCATGTTCAAACATATCATCTTGAAAGCTTATGATTTAAACTGCATTACTTCTTTTCAAATATATTCATTCATGTTAAAACTCTTGAGCTCACTAGGCGTTAAGCCTAACCTTTTTATTTGTCGGCATATGCATCAGGTTCTAGTTGGGGGTTCGGACTCTAGTAGCCTCATGAAGAGTTGAGCCTTAGCTTTATGCAAGAGTAAGTTGTTGATGAAGTCTTCCGCAGGTTGGAGATAGTAATTGTTATTGGGTTTTAGTAGCACCCGTCCTTTTCATAGATTGTATGTATAGGATGAATGTGTGTATTGAGGTTAATTCTTAAGTTGTGTTTGTAGTCGAAGTAATTATTGATGTATTTAGAAAATTTTTAAATCAGTTGCTATTTCCAGAATTTAGGGTGTTACAAGTTGGTATCATAGCTTAAGTTTGAGAGAATTAGGTATTGATCGTAGGATGCCTAGACTCAAACTAGCGTTTTTATAAGTGATTGTAAGTGACGTTGCACGTTAGGAACCTTAAGATAAGATATTTTGGAGTTGATCGAGTCGCTAGAAACGAGAAACTTGTCGAGGGTCGCAAGGATGAGCATGAATGGTACGTTCAGAATGGCACCTGGCCAGTGTCATGGTGAACCTACGTGCTACATGTGTATACTTAAACTACCTTGGTATGCTGACCGTTGGGGTAGTGAGGAAGTTTCTAAGCGAGTAAGCTAAGGGAGGATTTATGTCTATAGCAATGTCACTTAAGAGTGATAGTTAAGGGCGATGAACGTATTAAGTTGATCATCTTGAGTCAGATTTCTTGGTGGGATTAGAACTATAAGCTTGTTATACCGCTTCTTTTTCGAGGAGAAATTGTAAGCTAATTAATGGGATTGTTGCTCTAAGATGTTTGATGCATCTGGATGACAATAGTATGTCGGGTTATTGAGAAGCGTAATCCTAAGATGTGAGTGCCGACCAAATCCATGCACAACCTTTATTTCTAAAATGAGTTGCATTATTTGTTTCCCATGTTTTCAAAGCATCAAGTGAGCCATATTACGAAGTCTTGGTAAAGTATTTAGCATTCAACAAATTTTAAACCGTGAGTTTAAACATGTACGAAATTGTTTTGTTGTTCGGGGTTACAAATATTTTGTTTATTGGAAATCCCTTCATCCTCATTTTGTGTCTAACTCTATTTTTGGATATAATAAGATCTGTATTTTAATGTCATTTTCGGTATTGGACAAGCGACTGTATCATTTTTAACCTTGACATTGGATCTCCTCCACGTATGTTAAGGTTTTAAAGGAAGAGTTGTCCCCATGTTCTTGAGTCGGAATTTTCTGGACGATTTGGTTTGTGTGAGTCGTGTTTAATTTTATGAGTATAGTTTTGCGGCATTTGGGGTGCGCAAGTGTACTTTGAGATGCATGGGTTTTAATTTCATCGCGTGTAAATTTACACGTTTATTGGGCGTCGTGTCTCGTCAAAGTCGTGTTGAAAATGGTCATCTTATCTTACGATGTGATTTTAGAATTTTGACATTTTAGACTTATTGTTGTCTTATACTTTTATGTTGGGAAATAAAAATTTTGACGCCGCTTGCTTTAAGCAATTATGGGATTTATGAAAATTCAGTCGGATTTTATTGTGTCCTATTTTACGACATTTTGCGTCGCGTAAATAAGTTTTGGAACGTGTATGCATGCTTTATTGTGTACGTTAATTTATAGGTTCTGTTAATAAATGTCATCCCATGTGCTCTTTTGGGAAGTTTCAAAACCTTATATTTTTCTCTTTCGGGTTTATAAAATTGTTAATCGTTGTACACTTTTTGCATTTGGATTAAATTATACTGTTGGTATGAGTAAGCATATAAACGATTTATATTATTTCAGTTATTGATTTTACTGTTAGAAATTTTCCGCAATGCATTAAGCGAGTAGCGGTATTCATGTCGTTGTAGTTATTATTTTGGTCAAATGTGTTCATCGGTACGGCTCAAAGTTTTAAACTCGATTTGAAATTTAATTGCTTTCTCATTGTTCTACCGAGCTTTGAGGAATAAGCTGATGCATATGGGGTTTGTGGAGAATTTTATGCCACAACGTTTTTGGTTAGAGAGGGAAAATTTTTAAAGATAAAAATTGTGAAGTTCTCTTTTAGGGTTATACAAACAGTTATTGCACGTGTTGGTGTGCATGAATTAATTTTCATATTTATAGTGTAAATTTTGCTACACATCTTTTGTTACCGTTTTTTAACGTAAATACTGATCAAACAACTTTTGGAAACAATTTTATATGTGTAGCGTCGATGATCAGTTTTCAACCTATCGAGTGATCGGTAGTGGATTTTACGGCACGACTAATTGTTATAAAGCGTATGTATTTGAAAGTGTTGTAAAAGTTTAAATTGGCACAGTAATTGAAAAACCTTGAACTCATTAGAGCTGTAGATTTGGACCCCTTCCATGAAAGGAGTTGTACTAAGGACTAAAGGAGTCCTTGGAAAATGAAGCTTCGGATTAACCGATTCGTGGCCAGTTCTGAATTTTACATTTCGGTTTATAAACCAGTACAAGCTCGAATGATTGAAGTAGTAGAATTGGGTATTCTCCCAGCTATTTAAGTGGTGATCTTTCTGTTTCGGTAAATCCTCAGGTTAAAGTCTTGTGTGGTTGCTTGCATATGGATGGATTTGAATCAATGGGTTGTTAAGCATCATGGTATGTGTTGGTTGCGTACTATCTTAAAGAACCTTCGCGAATAAAGGAAATATCGTGGTTCACTTGTTAGAGACGTAAGGTTTAAATTTTAGTGCCATGTTAGGTGTCAACTTTGAACTGACAATGCAAATCTGGAATGAAATACTTGACGGTGCACCAACATTGCAGGATAGTCACTTTGAGAATAGGCGTTGACACTCCATTTGAGGTCAATAATCGTTGTGGTGCTTTGGTGCACTCCCGATGGATCCAGTGTGTTCACAATTTAAGTAGTAACCTTAAGGATATTGAGCGTTTGTTTTTGGGGAACGATCTTTGGCGTTTCTGTTATTGACAAGACTTTTGCTGGTTTGGCGATCGATGCTTGAGGGCATAATGGGAGCCGTGCAACTTTGGAGTTTGGGATAAACGACTATCTGTGGTGCGGGATGGTACGTTTCTGGGTGAAACGTTAGACCGATGTTTTGATTAAGAGAAGTTGGAGAATCCTTACAGATGTTGTGCCTTGGGAGAACAAATTTATCGTCGATTTGGATCAGACCAAGCTAGTGTTAAGAATTTCGTCAAGGAAGGGACGATGAAATCTTTGATGATATTATTTATTAGAGACAGCTAGTGAGAATTTCGAGGTGAACCTTGAGCGGGAATCGTTTATTGAGGAGACCTGGATGTGTCAGAATTAGAAGTATTTAAGGGATAAGTTTGCTTTGGGGTATTCTTGAGGTGTTATGTGCAACCTAAGGTTGGGAGACCGTCGATATTTTAAGGATAGGAAAGTGGTTGATTTGTTTTCTTTCTTCTCTTTCTTCTTTCCTTTCTTTTCTTCCTTCTTCTTATCATTCTTTTCTCCATCATTCTCATCATCAGCTGGTTTTACCTTCCAGACCAGCTTCTTCTTCTTCTTCTATATGTATCTGAACCATCTACATTTTCATCAAAGAAAATGTTAGTTGTACGAATCTGATCAAATGATTTAACTGACCTTCTTGTAGAAACATTTTTCTGATTTGAGCTTGCAACTGTCTTTTTGAAATCAGCTGAATCATTTCTAGGTATGTGGATTTGTGACTCTGGAGTCGTTTGCTCAGTCACCACCACCTTTGAAACAATGTCTTCAAGCTCTTTTATCTTTGAAAAATAACTGTTCTTTTCTTCAATGAGTAGGTCAATCTTATCTTGGAATTCAAACTTTGTTTTCTGATCTTTCAAGGCATATTCAGACAGTTCAGATAACTTCTCTATAAGCTTCTTGATCTCAATTTCAAAAATATTTCTTTCATCTTCAAAATCCTTCTCAGCAAACTCTTTCTTTTTATTCTCAAAAATTGCTCTTTCTTCAACAATTTCAGTTCTAATTCAAAGATCTTCTTTTCATTAGCACACCCTATTTGGTGAAATTTAACAATTTGATCTTCTAAATCCGAAAGCTTGCTTTTTAACTCAGTGTTTTCAGTTTCCAAAATCAACACTTTTTCTTCATTAAGACCAGAAGTCTGTTTCAGAAGTTCTTCATTAACAATCTTTAATGCACTAACTTCTTCTCTTAGTAACTTCCTGTCATCAGACTATCTCTTTGCTCACTTTGAATAATAGTCAACTGAAGAAACAAGATTTTTATTCTCTAATTCGAGCTTGGCAATCTTTCTTTCATCATCATCAGAAAATATCCCATCTTGAGTATTTGTTTCAACAAGAACTTGAATATGATCGTTAGTCCAAATGAAATCAAACAAAACAGAAAAACTTGAAATAAAATTCAGAAATGAAATTTTCAAAAATCACTAAGTCTGGAATTCGCAAGGCACAAGAAATAACAAATAATTCGCAAACAACATTGTGATGCAAAGAATTCGAAAGGTGTACAAAAACAAACATAGAATTCGCAAACAACAGAAACACTTTAGAACAAAGTCAGAATTCGTAAACTCAGAATTCGTAAACAAACAACTCAGAATTCGCAAGATTCTTTCAGAATTCGCAACTCACACACCTGCGAATACTGAGGAATTCGCAATACTCACACTAGCGAATTCTGTCTTTTGAAAGAATTAAGAAAAACTTTTCGCAAGAATGACTTCTGCGAATTCTTCCCTTAGAAAAATTTGGAAATCACTTTTCGCAACCCTCTAGTCTGCGAATTCTTTGCAATTCGCAATACTCATTGATACGAATTCTAAGCAATTCGCAATATAGATCTCTGCGAATTCTATCCTTGTGTTTTCAAAAACAAGCCTATGCGAAATCTGATAAATCTACGAATTATTGGAACTTTCTACGAATTCTTTCAAGATTTACGAATTCTCGACACTCTGTGAGTTCTTGAGACGAGTATTGCGAGTTCTTGATCAAGTTTGCGAGTTCTTGAGTTTTTCGAAGAAAAAACACCTCTGAATCGACTAAAGATCCACCTAGACCTCAAATTTCGATCTGAGACTTTGACAGATTGATCACTTATACACCTAGAACAAAATCCTATCAAAGAATTTCAACGGACATCAACAATCAATACAATTAGATCCATTACAGTGCTCGACAACTCGTGAAACTCAAACTTGACAGATTTCGAAAATCCAAGAAAATTACAGTGCAATTGACTAATCAAACTATACAAACTCGTTCTAGTACATAATTCGAACACATTTCGATCAATTATAAACTCTAATTCGCACAAACACTCAAATTTCAATCTGTGACTCAAGAACACAATGTCGACAACATTTTCTTGATTTGATTTCAATTGGATCTGCTCTGATACCAATTGTTATTCCCAAATTTGATCAAGTTCTTATCGTAACAAAACAATCAAGATGAACAATTTATAAAATCATATGTCATTGATTCAATCACAACGATTACAAATCTCGCTTTCTCTCTCTACATACACACTCTCTCTCTCTAGAATGATATGCTCTATATATTTCTTCTCTAATCTGCTCACATATCTCACTTACTACGATCTGAATGTTACACCAAGATTACAAGGACAAGGAACCTATTTATACTAACATACAAATACAAGAAACAAAACAATACATTGACTTTGACATTATTACAAAATGACTTTGACTTTGCTTGAGAGTTGACTTTCAACTTTGACTTTCTTGATCTTCAGCCTTCTATCTTCTATGATCTTGTATCCAACATATTTATGCTTTAACACATTGTATCACTAACTGCCGCTTCAGATCATGACTAGTCTATCTTTATCTTCAACTACTTCTTTGACATCACTGAAGTTCCTTTGATGTGAGTTTGTCTTAGATAAAATCATAAGTTCTGTGTATTTTAAGTACAATAATATCTCAACGATCACTGAACAGACTTAGTTGCTGAATATTAAAAATAACATAACTTATATCTAGTCACCGAACAATAATTAGTAATAGGGTCATCATCAAATCACTGAGAGGGTATGGATCAATAACCTTCCTCTATTTGATGATAACGAATCAACATAAGAAAATTGCTAAGTATAAACAGAAAGGAAACATAACTCATAAAATACAATGTCCCATTTACTGTTTTGAGGGATCTTTTCAGCACTATGATGGAGTAAATTACTTCATATGAAATTTCATTTATTGTAAGAGAATTACAAGTATTGAAACTGACATAAACTTAGTGAGAAGAAAATAGAATAAAATTACACTTAAGAGAGATCATCAAAAGTAATATAAGCAGGGATAGTAGACCCTGATTTATCTCCTCGTCTTTTCAACTCCATTATGATCTTTCTGTTAAGTGCAAATCTAGGGAGAATGTCAGTGTCACAGTAGCTGAGGATAGTATAGCCTGCTAGACGTAAACCATCTGATCTGTTAGAAAAAACAGGGGTTTTGACAACTATTTTTGAAAACATGGATGGACTGACGGGCTGTTAAATTAATGGACGAACGACAAACACAAGCAATAAAAAAAATCATGAAACTCATGTAGTCTGTTTATATTGTTATAATTAATTATATATATATAATTATATATATATATATATATATATAATTATATATATATATATATATTTAATACTTTATTACTTTTTGTTTAAAAAAATTAGAAGCCCCCTTGGCTGGCTGTTAAGACTAATTCTGTATTGTAATTTCAAGTTGAGGGTGTGTTTTGTAATTTCCTTATGGCATAAATAGTTTCTTTCTTGTATTTCATTTTCATATCTCAACACTTGTAACTGTGAACGTATTGTAAAAACTCTCTCTCTAAATACAATAGACTTGTGACTCCATTGTTGATCTCCTTCAAGCTTTACATTACAATCTTGTTAATTGGGATTCACAATTGGTATTAGAGAAGAAAGACAAAGTGTTTGAATCAATTCCTTGAAGAAATTGAAGAAGATTTGAAGTTCTTAGAAGGCATTGTGTTCGACATCATCTTGATCAAGAATTGGTTGTCTTTGAGAAATTTGTATACGATTCTCATTCTAATTTGTTCATCTTCATCAATGGAAGTGTTCTATATTGGATTATTCCGCGAAATTAATAATTTAATCAACAAATTTGAGCTTTTTGTTGAATATTGTTGAACGAATGTTCTTGGTTCCAGAGTTTGATTTTTGTAGAATTGACCCTTTAATTGGTTGATTTTGGTTTAAGGTTTTCACTAATTGTGTTCGTATACACAATTCGATCATCATAGCAAATTTCATTCAATTTGGTTGAGTATCAAAGTTTAATTTCAATTTTGAAAAAGACCTGAGTATATCGCATGTTCATCATGATATCGCAGGATATGAAGATTTGAAGAGTGTCATTTTATCGCACAAAGCTAAGTATCACACAAGAAGTGTGCGATATTGGTTTATATTGCACAAAGTGGATGCAATAGTGAGAAGTATTGCACAAAGGGGTCTACGATAGTGGTGTTTATCGCACATAATAGCTGCGCTAAAGTGATATATCGCACAATATAGGTGTGATAGTTGAAAGTATCGCACAAACCTTTCTGCGATAGTTGGTTGGTTTCTGCTATTGTTGAAGTCTGAGATAGTTGACTTTCTTATTGTGTGATAGTTGACTTTGATTCTGCGATATTTGAATTTTGATTTGCGGTAGTTGACTTCTTCAAGGGTTGACTTTATATTTTTGATCATTTCAAACATTTGTCTTACGATCTTTCAAGTTTGTAAAGATGTCTACTAAGGGTGCTTTAGAAATTGGTACTGATAGTAAGCCACTGACATTATTCAGAGGTGAAGTTACACAATGGAAAGACAGGTTCCTGGACTTCATAGAAAGACATGACAGAAGTGAAGAGATAAAGAAACCGTTGAAAGAGGTTCCAATGAAGTGGCCGAATATGGAAGTTCCTACAATACCGCCTGATGAAACCCCCAATCAGATGGTTCCAAAGCCAAACTCTAAGCTTACAACGGAAGAGTTGAATAGGCTTAAAGGGGATCAGTTGGCCAAGTCTTTCTTGTTACAGGGTATGACCCATGAGATTTATACCAGCATAGACTAGGGATGTTCGCAGTCCGGTTTGGGCGGTTTAACCCCTCAAACCACAAACCAAACCGCTAGTGGCGGTCTATTGATTTTTCAAACCGAGCGGTTTGACATCAAGTGCCCAGACCGATCAAGTCGGACCGCGGTTTAGGCGGTTTGGTCGACCGGTTTAGACGGTTTGGACCTTTTAGTGGACTTTAATGTTTAAACATAAAAAACATATAAAAATTTGAATTTTAAAGGTTCGTTTGAGTTCATTTGAAATAAAGAAAGTCTACAACAATGTTAACAAAGTCCACAAAAGTTAACAAAATATCTCAAGACAAAACACTAAAAGAAGTAATATGCAAAGTGTAAATAAAATCCATGGCGATTTAAAATTATCTTTGGGCCTTTTTGTATATATTTAAATCTAAAGATAAATTAGATATTTGGGCTAAACAATAGATGATATAAAGATGTATATAAAAAAAATAAAAAAATATATAGATATATTTGGCGGTCGGTTTGGTCCAAACCGCCCAAAAAAACCTCCAAACCGCAGACCGGACCGGACCGCCCGGTTTGGCGATTTTTCAGACTAGACCAGACCGCTAAACCGCCAAAAATGGTCCGGTTTGACTTGGTTCGACCGGTTTGAGCGGTCCAACGGTTTTTTTGAACACCCCTAGCATAGACAGTTTCAAAGACACAACCAAAGGGATGTGGGAACAAATTCAACAACTGATGATGGGTACTGTTATGTCCCAAGATTCAAGTTCTAAATTGTAAACTAATCACAAAACATGATTACAAATTTACAATCAAATAATCTATTAACCTGTTTCAATTTCCAATTCAATCAGATTTCGTATACATACTCTATCACTTTCTCTGTCTAGAAATTGCGTATGCACGTACAATGACTTCTCACTTGTTACCTACAAAAACTAACTCTAACTAGTCATATGTATATTAAAAGACATGTGCTTACAACACATAAAAAAAAAATTACATTTTTGACTTTGACTTTGACTTTATTACATAAAGAGACTTTGACTTTCTTGCTTGAGAGTTGACTTTGAGCTTTGACTTAGTTGACTTTCAGTCTTCTGTCTTTATGATCTTGCATCCAACAATTATATGCTCTAACATTCTCCCCCTTTGGATCAAGATCATCTCTAAAAGATTTTGCAATTCATATTCTCCCTTTGTTGCATTGAAGAACTTTAAGAACTTATTTCCCCTTGTAGACTTCTTGTCAACTCAGATCATCTTCAGAAATAAACATAAGCATTGAAGCACAATCTCCTCTTTTATGCTCAAAACAATCTCCCTTTCTTGAATAAATTCGTCTTCAAAAACTTTTGTAATCTCCCCAAAGTCTGTCTTCAAGAACAGTAACAATCTCCCCAAGGTTGTAAAACCTCTTTCATACATCAGAAAGAAATTATCTTCAGATTTAGCTCAGTTTGCTTCAACAAATTATCTTCAAAGAAAATTTCAGTAAAATCTGCTCACATTCTGAAATCTTTGAACTTTCTCTTTCAACCTTGAATAAACTTCCTCAAATTAACTGTCTTTCACAACTGTTTCTTGATCACTTCTCCTTTAAGCTCCAAGATTTCTTGATTTTCTCAACCATTTCTTGAAACTCTCTCCCCCTTTTTGATGATAGTATCATTGACATCATCAAAACTTTCACAAGAAATGTCATGTACCAATCTGATCTGACCACTGATCTTTTACAATAACCTCTGACCATCTATTGATCCAAAAAGGTATTCATCCGAATATTTGTAAATTCAGACAAATTATGAGTGTAACACCTGAATCAACAAATGAATCAGTTAGAAGTGCCTGTCAGTAACACGAAGTTACTGTGTGTAATGAATACACATTGGAAAGGAGCTTTTTGACGTTCACTCCCCCAGGTCTTCCATTCAATCATCGAATAACACAAGTTTATTCTATGAACGTTTAGATAGAAAAACGAATTTCCTATGTGTTCGTGCTTGTGTATGAAAGAATTAAGCACAGATGATTGCTTTTGATAGGATCAAAAATTGTGTAAACCATTGAAACAACAACAATTAAAACACAGACTCGATTGTGCATGATCGAAGTGCGAAGGTGGGGCAAACTTTCTTCTTTTTCAATATCCAGATTTTCCAAATGAAAAACAGATAGATTATGTGTTGCGTCCCCTTGAAATATGAAACATCTTCTTTTTGAGAAAAAGATGAGTAACTGGTGGGGTTTTTATCAAGAGTTGGCATGGGCTAGTTGTAACACCCTTAAAATTGGGAAGAACAACTAATTTAAATTTTTCAACAAAGCCTCAAATAAAGATAAATCCCTTACAACAACTCCATATTTGAATTAATAATCTAGGTTTAACCATCAACACATGAATAAAGTCTTACACAAAGACTAAATAGGGTCGGGTGTTTACTAAAACCCAAATACCAGTTGCTATTCTCAAGATAAAGGCGGAAGACTACACCAAGCTACTCACCCTCGTGGATGTAATTAATACTCAACTCTTTGTAACAACGCTAGCACCGTTCCCCAACCGGAACCTGATGCACATGCCGACAAATAAAAAGTTAGGCTAACGCCTAGTGAGTTCAAGAGTTTTCAATATAAATAAATACATATTGTTAAAGGAAAGGAAGTCATTTAAATCATGAATTTCCGAAATGATTTGGTTTAAATATGAGAAGACTCATTTTCTAATAATGCATGTTTTAAAGACAAACACGCCGACATAAAACATTCATTCATAAAGTAAATTCAACCCAAGATTCACTCCAAACGTGAATATAAAACGACTCCCAATTTATGAATAGTGAATAAAACTTCATATCCCAAAACACCCAAACACGGATGGGACATAATACTCGACCCATAAATCATGAATAAAACCCATATATATGAAACGTCACCGAAAACATGGATACTAAAATACAATACCCAAAACAACACCTTTCGGTGACGGGAGAGTCCCAATTCCATCGAATGTGGCGGACACACAAAGTTAAGCCACATATCTATGTTATAAGCATAACTTCAAGGATGGACAACCGTTGACATCAACCCTATTCATGGATCTTTAGTCAAGAATGCATCAACCCTATTCATGGATATTTAGTCCAAGCATCACCAAGTTCAACCCTATTCATGGATCTTTACCTTGGGACCACACCATCCTTGACATGCTTGTTCATTTGGAAACTTACATCGTATCACCAATGCCTATTTCCAAATTACAACTCGGGGACCTTATCACGAATTTACATGATAAACCAACCTCTATGCCTATGGATCCAATCCATTACAGTCTAAACATTACATGACTTACAAGAATGACGACGCACTCAAAACATGTAATTTCCATGAAGACGCAATTAAATGCACCATAAAACCAAAATTCCTCTTCGGGCCCATAAAACGGGGCAAATGCCCCCAAGACTCATTCGAGTCACAACCGAGCCAAAAACTCCACCTATTAACCGACCAATGACCAAAATCATAAAATGTGAAAAACACAAGTGACACATTTATGCAAACTCACACTCCAAAAAGCATTAGTAAACTCTACACGAAATTAGACCGAGACAAGTCATTTTCCAATGAGTACTTACCCTTTTATTCTTTCAAAACGTCTCATAACCCAAGAGCACATATTTCTCAAAACATGTGTTAAAATGCATTTATACTCAAATGACCTCATTTCATGACATAAGTTATCAAAATACCATTACTTATGATTTACTCATAAAAATGCCCCAAATTCCAAATGTAGGTAATTTACAAAGCTTGTAAAGTTAAACACTTCAATTAGTTAAAACTCAACAATTATTCAACAATCAATAATTTCATGTAAATCATGCAAACATTTAAAAATTAACATTTTGGCATGTAGACCATTTTCACAAATCAACTTGAACTCACCTTGCTAGATTTAGGTTAATCTAGATTTTACCCCAACTTGAGCTCCTTTGAAGAAACTTGGATCTTTAAGCCAAAAACTTCCAAAAACCTAAATCCATAAATTTCCAACCATAAATATTCATAGTCAACCATATAGAATCATTCCCCAAACATTTTGTATCAAAACCCCCAACTTGGCCCAAACCCTAATTTTGACCTAATTTTTTCTCTAAAATCGTTAAACCCGAAATTTGAGAAACATAAACACTAGGAAATATTCAATGGAGCATTTCATAACTTATATTAAGGTTTAGAAGTTAGGAGGTTGAACTCACCACTTAGGTTTTGGTGAAAACCTAGAAAACGCCAAAATTCTTGAAGATGGAGGTGAAGATGATGAGCTCTTGACCTTTGCTTCCAATCCACAAACAAATACTCTTTAATCTTCCTGAAACTAACAATCTAACCTTGAAAATCCCTCAAAAACGAAACCACAGAATTTTGAATCGCCCAAAACGGAGTTATGGTGAAGGAGATATGAGGAAATGAAGAAAACCCCCAAAAATCGGATTTTTAACTTCCTGACCCGCTCCGCGATAGTGCCTGGCTAAAGTGACATATGTCACTTTTGCTAGGCACTCTCGCGCCAGACAGAGTTTTATACTCTCCGCGATAGTGCCTGGCTAAAGTGACATATGTCACTTTCGCTAAGCACTTTAGCCAAACTTGTACCAAACACTGTTTTGGCCATAACTTCTTGGTTTTAGCTCCGATTTTGCTCCGAAAAGAACCGTTGGACTCGTAATTGAATCCTTCATCCAACAAAAATATAAAAACTAGGATCCAATCCCAAAATCCTATCTCTTCTTTTTCCCTTAAAATACCGATTTCTGTATTAACTTGAAATGATACTTCTCGAAAATCGGGGTGTTACAATCCTCTCAACCTTAAAAGAGATTTTGTCCTCAAAATCTGGAACCAACCAAACACCCACCTTCGCCTTTAGCGAGATCAATGTGTTCATTATCCGAAAGGGATACTTTCACGGTGTGTTGCCTCGTATACGAAACCGATTACATCCTGGTCAAGGTTGTTATTGTACTTCTCATAACGAATCGTCACAACTCAATCCCAAGGTTCGACATAACTCACCGATGACGGGATGAACATAGAGTCCTTACTAAATCATCTTCCTATCGTTAAGATCTCGGTTGCCTCCCAACCTTAGGTTGTACACATCACCTCAAGAGTAGCTTACGACCTTAACTAGCCATTTCCACCAAGAATACTCCAAAGCGAACCTTTCCCTTAGATACTTCTAATTCCGACACATCAAGGTCTCGTCAATAATTAGTTTGTACTTAAAGTCTACCTCAGCATTCACACCAAAGTTTCCAATAATCACCACCACCAAAGATTTATCGTCCTTTTCCTGACGAAATTCCTAGCACTAGATTAGTATGGTCCAATCCACAATAGATCTGTTCCTCAAGATGACACAAGCAATAGATCTAAAAATAACGAATTACTTCAATCCCACAATCACTATCCTCCAAAATCGAATGTCGACTCCTATCCTCAAAATGTTTACACCTCAGCCGTGGATATATCACCATAAAATTCCTTCTAGATTTTGCATTGATGAATTAAAGTTGACACCTATCATGGTACTAAATTCCGACAAACAAATCGTCAAAATTTCTTTATTCCGGAAGACTCACTCCACGAATGGTACACATCCGACCCATCGACTCATATCCCACCGAAATCAAGCAACCACCCAATGATTTATCCCAAATATTTACTGACAAAGCAAGATTACCATTCAAATAACTGGTAGATTGCATAATTCTAATATACCAAACATTCATGCGTGCATCGAATCATAATCTGGAATCCAAAATTCAAAACTAATCACAAGTTAGGTCCTCCTACACTTCAAACTCCGAGGACTCCTTTGGTCCTTAATCACGACCTCTATCACCAGTGGGTTTGCATCTATAGCTCTAATGAGTTCAAGTTTTTTTTTCAAACCACTATGCCAATTTGAAATTTTATAAACTTCTAAATGCAAAAGCTTTATAACAATTAGTCGTACGAATAAGAATCCGCTACCTCTTAATCGGTAGGTGTATAATGTGGTCTCAAATGCCACACACATAAAACCATTTCGAAAACCGTTAGGTCATTACTCAAGCTAATAATGACAACAAATAAGGATACACAACAAAATTTTCAAATGGACCACTATGGTCCTAACATGTGTAACACCCGTAATTTCCGGTAAGTAATTGTCAACCGGGAGTTTATGTGACTTGAAAGCAGCGGGGTTTTGCTGGAAAATGTATTGTTTAAAGTCCCTCAGAGTATTGGGAGTTTTGGCGTTGAAAAAGTCGGATTTTTGGAGTTCGGGGCACCCGGGCGACTATGCCAGCGATTGTGCCAGAGGGCACAATAGCCTGGCACAATCGCCAAGGCTGAGGGCTCACGGTACATTCCTGGCGATTGTGCCAGTGATTGTGCCAGTGGCACAATCGCTTGGCACTATAGCCTACGTGTACCAGATTGTTAAATGTTGCGATTTCGACCATTTTCTCACTTTCTCATTTCTAATCTCTTCCTTTTCTCTCCCAAACTGATCCCTCACCCTTTTCCCACGAACCCTAACTCATTTTTGAGTGTTTTTGTCACAAGCCAAGTGTTCCTTCATCTTCTAGCAAGGTTTGGAAGCTATAACTAAGATCCCTTCATCTTCACCTTATTCACCCAAACTTTCTAGGGTTTCATCCAACTTTCCACCATTTTGAAGATTGGGAGGTTGTGGCTCATTTTGGTGTCCTAGAAGTGTTTGATTGTTGGATTCAATTTGTGGTTGAGGTAATAATCTCTTCTCTTCATTTATGAAAATTAGGGTTTCGATATAAGTTGAGGTTTCACGTAAAATGTTTTGGGGAAAGAATCTAGATGGTTGAATATGGTTATTTACGGTTGAAAATGTGTGGATCTAGGTTTTAGAAGATTGAGTTGAAGAGTTGGAATGGATGTCTTCAGAAAGCTTTTGGGTGGAATCTATGCTTTTGGAGGCCAATGGTTGGGGATTGAAACCTAGGTTTAACTTAACCGAGCAAGGTGAGTTCAAGTTGATTTGTGAAAACGGTGTACATGCCAAAAGGTTTATTTTAAAAGTGTTTGTATTTTACACTAAATTGTTAACTACTGATAAGTTTTGATTATTTGGGTATATTTAACTTTGTAAACTTATGTAACACGCATCTTTGAGATTTTTGGGCGTTTTGATAAACAAGTCATTTTAACATGTTTCTTTGATGATGTAAGAGATAAATGAAGGTTATTTTATATATTTGTCCATTTGGTGCATACGATTTTATAAACCGTTGGAAAATGCATATCATGGTACTATGAGTCATTTTTGGTATCACGAAGAGAATAAGTTCATTTGGATAACGTTTGTTTCAACCAATGAGATGTTTTGTGTTATTTACTCTTGAGTCGTAGTATTTTCATAATTGTTGGTCAAACGTGTTTTGATGTTTATATTGGCGCCCATTGGAGATTTACGTAAATTGTTAGGTCTTTATTTCGAATTTCGGCTTTGTCAGGTCTTTGGGACTTTTGTCCGGTTTAATAACCTAAGGGGGAGCTTTGGGTGTGAGTTGCATTTATTGCATTTTATCTTGGAGAATACATGTTTTGGGTGCGTGTGTCATTCATTTGGAGTCATGTATTTTAGACTGTATTGCATTGGATCCATAGGCATGTAAGTCATTCGTTTTTAATGTTGAGGACTCTTGGGATTCTCACCTTGGGAAATAATGTCGTGTTGGCATTAGTGTTGTCCCGGTTGTTTTGCGGAGAGGAATCTTTATGGGTTGTACTCCGGGACTTTGGGTTTGGAGTTTGATGTTCCAATTCTTGTGTACGAGGGTTAGACATCGAGTGTTATCAAGTGAGGAGCCGAGGCTCCTATCTTGACTGATAGGGAGTAGGCACTAAGGGTCAAGTGGGCACCCTGAGGATGAAACTCCCTAGAGACCGAACAGGCAATAAGATCGCGTATCCTTGAGGTGTAGCTCGGCAGAGCAGACAATAAGGGATGCGGTGTTTTTAGGACTTGAAATATAGTCATGACTGGAGTTGTAGCTCGGCAGAGCAGGCAATACGGTCATGATCTGAGGTGTAGTTCGACAACATAGTTATGTGGCTTAACTTTGTGTTCCACCACGTACAATGGAATCGGGTATCCTTCGTCGCCGGAAGGTGCTATTTGGGTATTTTATTGTGTCATTTTAATATCCATGTTTTCGGTGATGTTTTACTTATGGGGAATTGTTTACCCAAGATTTATGGGTTGTATTTTATGACCCGTCCACGTTTGAAGGATTTCGAGAAGTAAGGTTTTATTTCATATTCTTGTAATTGAGAAATTTGCTTACTATTCACGTTTTGGTTGAGTTTGGGATTAAAGTGGTTTTTACGATAGAAGGTTCATGTTGGGTTCCTTGTTCTAAAGATCTACTTTTGAAAAATGGTGTTGTTTGATATTTAAAGTAAATCTTTTAGAGGGTCTGTGATTTAAAAAACTTTTTGTTTCCCTTTAACAAATATATTTATTTCATGTTGTAAACTCTTGAACTCACTAGGCGTTAGCCTAACCTTTTTATTTGTCGGCATGTGCATCAGGTTCCGGATGGGGGAAGAGGTTCTAGCTTTTGGTGAAGTGTTGAGTGCTTAGAGTTTGTGCAAGGGTGAGTAGCTTGATGAAGTCTTCTGCGTTAGTCGTTGATAAGAGCAACTGTTTCTTTGGGGTTTTAGTAACAGCTGACTTTGATTAGTCTTTATGCGTGACTTGACCCTTTAGTTGTTAAAGTTAAATCCAATATTCTTTTGAGGTGTCTCAAGTGATGATTGTAAAATATATTATATTCTTTTTATTTTATAATTTTGGAAGTTTTAAATTAGTTGCTTTGTTCATTTTCGAGGGTGTTACAAGTTGGTATCAGAGCTTAAGTTTGAGAGAATTAGGTATTGATTTTGGACCTAGACTCAAACTAGCGTTCTTATAAGTAATTGTAAGTGGATTTGCACATTAGGTATCTTAAGAGACGATATTTTGGGGTTGATCGAGTCTCTAGAAACGGGAAACTTGTCGAGGGTCGCAAGGATGATCATGTACGGTACGTTCACAATGACACCTGGCCAGTGTTATGGTGAACCTACATGCTACATGTGTATACTTGAACTACCTTGGTATGATGACCGTTGGGGTAGTAAGAAAGTTTCTAAGCGAGTAATTTAAGGAAGGATTGATGTTTATAGCAATGTCACCTTGGAGTGAGAGTTAAGCGCGTTGAATGCACTAAGTTGACCACTTTGAGTCGGAGCTATTGGTCGGAGTAGAACCATAGGCGTGTTAATTGTATCTGTTTCGAGAAGAAATTGTAAGGAGAACCGACGAAATCGTCGATGATCGCCTTAAGATGTTTGAGCATCCGGATGATATTGGTAGGACGGAAAATTGAGGAACGTGATTTCGGGGTATCGAGTGTCGGACAAATCCATACACGACATTTATTTCTAAAATGAGTTTGAATTATTTGTTTCTCATGTTTTCAAAGCATAAAGTGAGCTATATTACGAAATTTTGGTAAAGTATTTGGCATTCATCAAATCTTAAACCGTGAGTTTAAACATGCCCGAAATTGTTTCGTTGTTTGTGGTTGCAAATATTTTATTTATTGGAAATCTCTTCATCCTCGTTTTGTATCTAACTCTATTTTTAGATATTATAAGATCCGTATTTTAATGTCATTTTGGGTATTGGATAAGTAACTGTAGAACTTTTAACCGTGACATTGGATCTCCTCCACGTATGTTAAGGTTTTAAAGGAAGAGTTGTCCCCATGTTCTTGAGTCGGAAATTTCTGGAGGATTTGGTTTGTGTGAGTCGTGTTTAATTTTATGAGTATAGTTTTGCGGCGTGTTGGAGTACGTGAGTGTACTTTGAGATGCATGGGTTTTTGTTGGATCATAATTGTATTCAAGATTAAAGGGTCTAAACTGTATTTATTTGATAGTTAAAGTTTGGGGTTTAAATTGTAATAGATTGATAGTTATTAGCTATTGGGCCCAAGCCCATTAGGCCTTAAAAGCCTAAGTATTTAAAGTTTTAGTTATTTAGGTTTTAGGGTGAATCCTCTCATTATTATCATTATCATAATTATTGTTTAAAGAGAGGTAGATGTTTTCTCTATATTCAAGGGTATCAAGAACACACAAGGTTTAACCGTTTATTCAAGGGATTGGTATGTTATTCTAATCTTTATATCTCTTGATATTATTGTGTTTGTGTGTTAATTATCAACTAGATTAAACTGGGATAACAAGTGGTATCAGAGCCTAAAGAATCAAAATTTTCTTGATATTACTATTCATCGATCACTATTCACGCGAAGTTACTGTTCATCTGATTTCATGAATCTATGTGCTTTTATGATTAAGATTGATCTGATTCGGTGAGTTTTATTCTATTGAAAAGTATCTGATTGATTAATTGCATTGAGAATTATCAAGTGATTGAATTTATTGATTTTGTGTTTTCTGGGTTCATAAAGGAGTTGACTCTGTGTTCTTAAAATGCAGTGATAAAAAGTGATTTTTTTTACTTATTATGATTGATTGAATGTTGATCGATATCTGTTTTGGGATAACAAGTGGTATCAGAGCTAAGATGTCAAATCAACTTCTCTCAATGGACTCTCAGTCCAAACCTCCTGTCCTCATGGCTAATGAGTATCAGCAATGGAAGACCAGAATGATCCAGTTTCTGAATCACAAGAACAGAGATTTCATGAAAGCAATCATTAATGGTCCAGAAAATCCAACGATCACAGTAAAGGGTCAAGCTGCAACAGACACCTCTCCAGAAATCCCTGACAGACAGGTTTCTAAACCTTATCAGTTCTTCACTGAAAAGCAGAAAGAACAATACAAGATAGAAGAAGAGGCTCTAATTTATCTGACAATGGCTATTCCAAACGACATCTACAATCGTGTAGACAGTCAGAGCTCTGCTAAAGCAATCTGGGATGAACTAGCCAGACAGTTTGAAGGAAGTGAAGCCTCCATACAAGCTAAGCAGAATCTATGCATAAATGCATACGAGGGATTTCATGCAAAAGAAGGAGAGTTGCTACTAGACACCTACAACAGATATAACATCATTCTCAATGACTTGCGGAGGAACAATATCTCTAAATCTGCTTCTGAGATAAATTACAAGTTCATCAAGAATCTGAATCCAGAATGGAAGAACTTTGCCATAAACCTCCAGATGTCCAAGAATATGGCTCAAGAAAATGTCACTGATATTTTCTCTACTCTTGCTCAACATGAGGATGAGGTGAGATCTATTAATAATGAGTCTAATCATCTGAAGGATTCTGTGGCTCTCATAGCCGGCAAAGGTTCTGTATCCTCTACAAGGTCAAAGAAAAAGATGTCTAAAGCTCTAGTTACCGAAGTTACTGACTCTGACTCTAATTCAAGTGATGAAGATATGGAGATTGATTCTGATCCAGATATTCAGAAGTTCTCTGAGAAGATATGGAGAAAAGATTCTACTCAAAGCCAAAGTATGATGGATACAAGAAAGAGAAGTCTGAGATGCGATACAAGCCGAGGCATGGAAAGATAAAGGAAGGACGAGAAGACAAGAAGGAAGATAAAAGAGAAGGAAAGAGAGAGGAGAAGCGAGAAGAACGAAAGGATGAACCAGGAAGATGCTACAACTGTGGCAAATTTGGGCATTTCTCAAGAGACTGCAAGTTCAAGAAGGTAAAGAACTCAGAGTACTACGCAAGAAAGTCACTCATTGCCAAGAAAGCTGAAGAAGGAAAAGTGCTAATGGATGAAGAAGAAAACTGGCTGTATCAAAGTTCCGATGACGAGGAACAAGCGCACTTCACCCAAGTATCTTATATGGGAAAGCTGGATGGTGACGATGAAGATTCTGAGGCACAATTCGAAGATGCAAACTCTGAGGTAAGTAATAATTCTGAACTTATTGAATCTTTAATGGCCCAAATACATGGTATGAAAGATGAATTTGCTTTACTGAAAGGTAAACTTAGCTTTGCACATCAATCTGTCTTAAGCTTTCGTGATGAAAATGCTATATTAAAAGTTGTTGTGGAAGAAAAGGAAAAGGAAAAGGAAAAGGAAAAGGAAAAGGATGATTTAAAAGTTGAAAAAGCATCTTTAAAAGAAAAAATATCTGGTTTAGAAAGTGATCTTGTGAATCTTAATGCTGAAAATGGTGAGTTTCAAATAAAATTTGAAGTTTGTTATAAAGAAAGAAATGAAGCTTTCACCAAAATCAAGCAACTGGAGGATATTAATATGAAACGAGGTCAGACTGAGCAAACATTAAATCTGTTGACCAATAAACTCCAAGACGAAAGGTTTTATAAACTAAAACCAGGTTTGGGTGTGCCAACTAACGAAATTTTGAAAAAGGCACCGGAGCACATATATAACTTTGATAAATTTGGCTCCACAATCAGAGCCATTCCTGACATTCGTGCGACTTTTGTTGAAGTAAGTTCTCCTAAACCTTCCAAAGAGACCAAAGGTCGAGAAGAAATGGGAAAGAACAAGTCTAGTGACACTGATTCTCAAAATCTTTTTAAATCAGTTGGTTTTACATATGGTGATTTGAATAAAAGCTATGAGACTCGAAAGATCGAATTTACTGAGTTTGAATCACTATTTACCACACCTTCCAAAGAATCAGTAAGCACCAACACAGTTCCACCTGAGACTGCATGCAAATATGATGAGTATGAATCGGATGTTGATCCATCTACTATGCCATCAGTCTCAAGTCCCATTACTTCTAAACCTTTACTTGTTGAAGAGGTTGAAGAAGAAAATGCTATCACGAATGAATCTTGTGTTCAAAATGATAAAAAGGAGTTTATCGAGTCCATGACTGAAGAGATATTCTCTGAAATGATGAATGCTTCAGACTCTGATCCCGTTTCTGATTTAAAGGGGTCAAATTCTGTGAATGATAATACATCTGAATTGATGAAGCAAATTGATATGTTGCAACAGTCTCTTGATGAGGTTGAAGATGAAAACTTTGATCTCAAACATAAACTTGAAAAGTCTTTAAAAGTAAATCAAGAGCTTTGCACTGAGATCAATGATTTGAAAATTACTCTGTTTAAAAATGCTTCAAATGATAAACAGATGTTCAATGATCCAAGCTGGAAGGTAAGAACCAATCCAGAATTTGATGCTCCTACAAAACCTTTAGTTGTTTACTCTGATTGTCCTGAATATCCACCGAGTATTTTTGAAAAGGGCGAGACTTCAAATAGCACTAGAAAAGAAACACCTTCTAAGTTAGAGACTAACAAGGTTCCTGTTTCTGTTTCAGATATAAAAGGAATTGGAGTTGGGAGGAGTAAGAAGAATAAAGATAGTAGTTTGAATAAGAATGATAGGTTATCTAGTGAAACTTTTGCTTCAAATGGTTGTACTTCAGACAGTGTTATTTTGAAAAGTAATTCTTTTGATGAACATGAATGTAAGGTTTGTTATGATAAATCTAAGTTTATGAATTTTGCTCGAAAGAATCTATATTGTAAACACTGCTGGGATAACTCATTCAAATACTACTCCCCTCTAAATTCCAAATAGAGTAAGAGAAAAGCTAAACTGAATCCTAATTCTAATTCTAATTCTTCTGCACAACCCAAAGTGTTTCGAGCTAAGGTTGCCAATCCTACTTCTAAAAAGCACTTTCAGGAATTAAATGTTAAGATGGTTTGGAAATGGGTTCCAAAACCCCGTTATGAATGGAGAGTGAAAGTTAAATCAGCTGATATTCCTGAGTTGTTTGATGCTAACCGCGAAGGACCCATCTTGATATGGGTGCCTAAGCAAAACTAATTGTCTCTTTTGCAGGCCTGTCGACTGTGGGTGATAGATTCCGGATGTTCACGCCACATGACAGGATTCAAGCACCTCTTGCATAACTATGTGGAGGAGCCTGCCGGAGCAGTTAGATTTGCCAATTCTGAAGCTGAAGGTCACGTCAGAGGATATAAAATGCTTGATAATGGAGTTGTGAAGATTCAAAGAGTGTTATATGTTGAAGGGCTTGATCACAATCTGTTTAGTACCAGTCACTTCTGTGACATGAAATATCAAGTCCGCTTCACAACCACTCATTGCTATCTAGAGGATCTCGATGGTTACGAAGTTTTCAAAGCTGAGCCCCATGGAAATCTATTCTATGTAGATTTTCCTACACTGTCTGCCACACGTCCAGTATGTCTACTAGACAAAGCAACTAAGGCACAATCGTGGACGTGGCATCGACGCTTGTCTCATCAAAATTTCAGATCTATAACCAAGCTACAGAGACAAGGTCTGGTCAAAGGTCTACCAGAAATGAGATTCGAAAAAGACTCACTCTGTTCCGCATGTGAGGAAAAATGAAGCGTAGTTCATTCAAGTCCAAATCTGAATCATCGACCTCATCAGCACTAGAACTTCTTCATATGGACCTTTGCGGCCCAATGCGAACATCATCTATCAACGGAAAGAAATACGTGTTGGTAATGATAGATGACTACTCAAGGTATACATGGCTCGAGTTTCTTCGCAACAAGTCAGATGCGCCAGAATTGATCATCGCTTTTATCAAGCGCATCCAAGTACGTCTTCAATTTCCAGTTTGAACCATTCACAGCGATAATGGCACAAAGTTCAAGAATGACACCCTGAGGAGTTATCTTACTTCTATGGGGATTTCACACAACTTCTCCACAACCTACACTCCACAGCAGAACGACATTGTTGAACGAAATAATCGCACACTTATTGAAGCAGCTCGTACTATGCTTGCATATTCAGATCTACCCATGTACCTTTGGGCCGAGGCAGTTGCTACCGCATGTTTTACTCAGAATCGTACCATTGTGGTCAAGCGCTTTAATAAAACAGCATATGAGTTAATCAACAATCATACACCTAACATCAAATTCCTTCGTGTCTTCGGTTGCAGGTGCTACATTCTTAAAGAGCGTCAAGGATTATCAAAATTTGATAAGAAAGCGGATGAAGGATATCTCGTTGGATACTCTCTGACATCCAAAGCTTATCAAATTTACATTATTCAAACCAAGACGATTGTCGAGAGCATGAATGTCTTCTTTGATGAGAATTCTACAAGGACTTCTGGACACAACAGTTCATAACTCGGTCGTAAGAACAATGCTTCTATCCAATCCAGAATAGAACCAGCTACTAAAGGATCCACTTATTCAAACTCTAACTCTACTTCATCTGAGTTAGATTTATTGTTTATTGATGCCTTTGATGATATATGTGCAGACTTTGATAAAGGCATATCCACATCAATAACAAGCTCGGAGGTACCTACCACTTCTGAAGACATGTCTGGACCTTCCGAAGAAGTCACTGAAACTTCATCTCCATCAGGTACGACTACACAGCTAGTTTCTGACTCTACTCATGCCGAATCTGTCTCTACAGATAGTTCTTCTGGAAACGAAGTCCCGAGCACTTCAACTGCTAGCCCAGAAGCTTTAGTATCAGAAACACTAGTACAAGATGTCCCGAGTACATCTATGGAGCAACCTGCCGTGCATGATGACAACGATGCGTCAAATACGCAACAAACAGTTGAAGCCTTACCAAGCACACATCGTTGGACTAAGGATCATCCCCTGAACAACGTGATAGGTGACGTACAATCTGGTGTCACAACAAGATCTGCATCAGCCAACTTCTGCATGTTTTCAAGTTTCCTGAGTTCCTTAGAACCAAAGAAAGCATCTGAAGCTCTACGTGATCCCTTCTGGATTTCTTCAATGCAAGACGAGCTTCTTCAATTCGAAAGAAACAAGGTATGGCGCTTGATCCCACTACCTCAAGGTAAATCAGTTATTGGAACAAAGTGGGTTTTCAGAAATAAGAAAGACGAAGCTGGAGTAATTTTAAGAAACAAAGCTCGACTGGTCGCAAAAGGGTACTGTCAACAAGAGGGCATTGACTATGACGAAACATTCGCCCCGGTTGCAAGGATCGAAGCCATCAGAATCTTTCTAGCCTATGCAGCGCACAAAAACTTTACAGTCTATCAAATGGATGTAAAGTCAGCTTTCCTGAATGGCGTTCTGCATGAGGAGGTCTATGTGACTCAACCTGAAGGTTTCGTTGATCCTCATCACCCTGATCATGTCTATGTTTTAGACAAAGCGCTTTATGGCCTTAAACAAGCACCGCGAGCCTGGTATGAAACTCTTACTAAATTTCTACTTGCTTCTGGTTTCAAGAAAGGTACAGTTGATACTACCTTATTTCTTAAAAGGCAAGGTGAGGACTTGATTCTCATTCAAATTTATGTTGACGACATAATATTTGGGTCGACAAATCAGAAATTTTGTAAGAACTTTTCAAAAATAATGGAAACAAAGATTGAAATGTCGATGATGGGTGAATTGAATTTCTTTCTTGGTTTACAAGTAAAGCAATTACCCGAAGGCATATTTATTAATTAAGCTAAATACATAAAAGATATTTTGAAAAAGTCCAATATGTCAGACAGTTCAGTAATGAAAACACCAATGGCTTCTGGTACACTTTTAGACACAGATCCCTCCGGGAAACCTGTTGATCAAAAGGTGTATCGTAGCATGATTGGTTCTTTACTTTATCTTACTGTAAGTCACCCAGATATAATGTATGCCACATGTTTTTGTGCGAGGCATCAGTCTAATCCTAAAGAGTCCCACTTAACTACTGTTAAACGAATCCTTAGATATCTCAAAGGTCCTCCTAATCTAGACCTTTGTTATCCAAAGGATTCTCGTTTTGATCTAACCGCCTTTACAGATGCTGATCATGCAGGATGTAAGCTAGACCGGAAGAGCACCTCTGGGTCATGTCAATTTATAGGTGACAAACTTGTAAGTTGGACTTCCAAGAAACAAAACTGTGTTTAAACAACCACTGCCGAGGCTGAATATGTAGCTGCTGCTAGCTGCTGTTCACAAGTCCTCTGCATGAAAACACAGTTAAGGGACTTTAGATACAACTACAAGCGTGTTCCTATTTATTGTGATTCCAAGAGCGCAATCGCCATAACTGCTAACCCGGTACAACATTCGAAGACCAAGCATATTGATGTACGCTATCACTTCATCAAGGATCATGTAGAAAAAGGTGACATTGAAATGCAATTTGTTCAAACTGACTTCCAGTTAGCTGATCTTTTCACCAAGCCATTGGATGAAAAGAGGTTCCAATTTCTAATCAGCAAACTTGGTATGTTGAACATGTCTTAGACCTTACTCATGATTCTAGGGGGAGTATTCTAAATCCTAATCTTGTGTTTTATTTTCCAACTGTTGCTAACAAAAGAGGAATCATTTTTTCACCAATGATTACCATTGTTTCTTTTATTTATGCAGGTTTGTTCAAGTGACGATGGCTTCTAATCACATCAGATTAGAACCCACACTTTAGTGCTTTATTTTTCTGCTTAATTGGTTAGAAGTGAGCATTAAAAGAAAGAGGGTGAGAGATCAGAGTAAAAGAATAATAAACTCTGCACCAAACTTCTTTCTGAGCCGGGCAACCACATAATCTGATTGGTTCACATTCTTTGGTGACCATAATTGAAATAGGCAACTAGCCCATGCCATCTCTTGCATACAACCCCGCCAGCTACTCATTCTTTTCTCAAAAAGATAATGTTTCACATTTTCTGGGGAAGCAGCACATATTCTATTGGTTCTTCATTTGGAAGATACTACTATTGAAAAAGAAGGAAAGTTGCCCCACCTTCGAACCCTTTCTCATGCACATTGAGTCTTTGTATAATTTGTTGGTGTCTCAACAAGTTTACATACTTTAAGCCTATAATGAAAATCAATCATCTATGTTTAATTCTTTCATACACATGCACAAGCACACAACAATTTGTTTTCTGTCAGAACGTTCATAGGTAACCATGTGTTATTCGATGATTGAATGGAAGATCTGGGGAGTCTATATCAAACCAGCTCCTTATATAGTACCTTTGTGTTACTCAGTGACTTTGTGTCATTGACAGGCATTCTAACTGAGTCATTTGTTGATTCAGGGTTACACTTATTACCTGTTTGAATTTGAAAAGATTCGAATGGTTACTACTTTCTATTTTAATCTGAAAAGATTGAAATAATCACTCTTTCCATCTGGGAAGACTGCTCTTATTTCTTACAGGGCTCATTACATGAAGAAAGTGCTAAATTGAAGTCTATAAAGACAAAGGGGAAGATTTTTCCATAAAGGGGGAGATTGTTTTTACAAGTTTTGATGATGATGCTTCTCACCACTCATCAAAAAGGGGGATAATATATTAAGGGGGAGAATATAATCTGAAGACTGCTGAAGATTTTCAAAGATTTCAAAGATTTGAAGATTATTTAAAGATATCAAGTTTTGAAGTTTTGAAGCTATCAACGTCATATCTGAAGAAAAGTGAAGACCTGAAGATTATTGTCAAATTTTTTTAATCTTGAATACAAAGGGGGAGATTGTTGGATCATAATTGTATTCAATATTAAAGGGTCTAAACTGTATTTATTTGATAGTTAAAGTTTGGGGTTTAAATTGTAATAGATTGATAGTTATTAGCTATTGGGCCCAAGCCCATTAGGCCTTAAAAGCCTAAGTATTTAAAGTTTTAGTTATTTAGGTTTTAGGGTGAATCCTCTCATTATTATCATTATCATAATTATTGTTTAGAGAGAGGTAGTTGTTTTCTCTGTATTTAAGGGTATCAAGAACACACAAGGTTTAACCGTTTATTCAAGGGATTAGTATGTTATTCTAATCTTTATATCTCTTGATATTATTGTGTTTGTGTGTTAATTATCAACTAGATTAAATTGGGATAACAATTTTAATTTCATTGCGTGTAAATTTACGCGTTTATTGGGCGTCGTGTCTCATCAAAGTTTTGTTGAAAATGGTCACCTTACCTTACGTTGTGGTTTTAGAATTTTGACATTTTAGACTTATTATCGTCTTATACTTTTATGTTGGGAAATGAAAATTTTGACACAGCCTGTTTTAGCGTTAATGAATATTGTGAAAATTTAGTTGGTTTTAAGGTGTCTTATTTTATGACAGTTTGAGTCGCGTAATAAAAAGAAATTTTGGGAATGTGTAGACTTGCATTAATGTGTACATAAACTTATGAGTTTGTGTAATACTGTCTCATACGAGTCTGCACCGGTATTTTTGCAATCGTCAGAGGCGTTTTGAAAGTCTTATTGTCGCATGATTGCATCGTGAGTTTTACACAAGTATGTGTGTACATTTTCTGGGTTGAGTTTGATTTTACCCTCGCATGAGTAAGTATGTGAAGGATTTATGTTGTCTCGTATTAAACTTTTAATCCATACATGTTCAGTTGTTGATTTTACTATTATAAAGTTTCCGTAATGCATTAAATGAGTATCAATTTACATGTCGTTATAGTTATCGCTTTGGTCACATGCGTCTTATTTGCGCGGCCTAACACTTGAACTCGATTTAAAATTTTATTTACGTCCCTATAGTGTTATTAAATTAGGGAAAAATAAACGGACGGATATGAGCCTTGTTGGGGATTTTATCCTTCGACGTTTGCGTTTTTTTGGATAGGATTTTAAAGTTGAAGTTGTGAAATTTTCCTTTGGGAGTTGTGCAAACTTTTATTGCACATGTATTTATGCAACTCAAAGTTTAAATCTGATTTGATGTTTAGTAACGTCCCTATAGTTTTACCGAGTTTTGGGGAAATAAACTGCTGCATATGAAACTTGTTGAGGATTTTACGCCGCGACATTTTTGGGTTAAAGAGGAAAACTCTAAAGTAAAAAAAAAAAATTGTGAAGTTCCCTTTTTGGGATTGTGCGAATATTTATCACACTTGTTGGGATGCAGGAATTTATTTTCATGCTAATAGTGTAAATTTTGTTACACACCTTTTGTTACCATTTTAATTGCGTAAGTATTGATCAAATGAGTTTGGAAATGGTTTTATATGCGTAGTGTGGGTAACCAGTTTTGAAACCTATCGATGAATGATAGTGTATTTTCATTGTACGGTTAATCGTTATAAAACTTATGTATTTGAAAGTTTTATAAAAGTTTAAATTGGCATATTATTTGAAAACCTTGAACTCATTAAGCTTATAAATTTAAACCCCTGTCGTGGAAGGAGTTGTAATTAAAGGACTAGAGGAGTCCTTGAGAGTTGAAGCGTTGGATGATCCTATTTGCGGTCTATCTTGAATTTGGGTTTCATTTTTTTTTTTGAATCGGTTCACGTTTGATTAGTTGAGAAAATAGATTCATGCCTTCCCCGTTATCTTTGGAGTGACCTTTATGCTTCTTTAAATCTGCGAGAAAATGCCTTGAGTGATTATCGGCAGCCGGTTGGGTTCGATTTAGTGAATTACTTGTCGGTTGGACATTATGGTGTATGTTGATGGTGTACTGTCTTAGTAGGTTCCGTGATTTACGTATTTGTGGTGGTCCGTTTGTTGAGGATGTAGGATTGGGAATCTTAGTACCCTGTTAGGTGTCAACTTTAATGTGACGATACTTCTGAAATGAAATATTGGGCGGAATGTCCACGTTTTCGATATCACCATTTTGGCTTTAGGCATCAATTTGTCTTCTGAAAGTCATTGAATCTTGGAATGTTCGAAAGTATCCCCGTTAGGTCATGAGAATGTTGACCCCTCTGGGGTGGAATTTAAAAGAAGGTTAGACGTTGACGAGTGGGTATCGATGGGTATAGGTGTTTCCCGTGGAGGTAAAGATTTTATTAAGGAATGTTCTGAGGTTGAGAATAGATCGGGGTGGATGATAGCCAAATCAGCATTAACCAACTACCTAAAGAGCGTATTGGTACGCCTTCTCGAAAGGACGACGTTGTCAATATCAAGAACCGATCATTAAGAATTTTAGGACTTCCTTGAAGGTTGATGTCGAACTTTGGTTTGGGTTCAACAACATGTTCAGCTAAAGTGGGTGGACCGGTGTGAAGTTGAGGTCGCGAACTACTCTTGAAATAGTAAGTGCCACCCAAGGTTGGGAGGCAACTGTGGTTTTGTGGGTAAAGACTGTTTAGTGAGTTAAGTGTGCACTTGGATATAAGTGTAATGTGCCCAAGGATGCTGATGTCGGGAGTATCAGCATAAGAATGATGGCAGTGGTTTTGGAAAGTGGAACAGGGACAATTTATCCGGCGGGCAGCAATCCTTTGGAATTCAGATTTCGAGGACGAAATCTCCTTTAAGGTTGGGAGGATTGTAACACCCGTAATTTCCGGTAAGTAATTGTCAACCGGGCGTTTATGTGACTTGTAAGCAGCGGGGTTTTGCTGGGAAATGTATTGTTTAAAGTCCCTTGGAGTATTGGGAGTTTTGGCGTTGACAAAGTCGGATTTTTGGAGTTCGGGGGCACCCGGGAGACTATGCCAGCGATTGTGCCAGAGGGCACAATAGCCTGGCACAATCGCCAAGGCTGAGGGCTCGCGGTACATTTCTGGCGATTGTGCCAGCGACTGGCACTATAGCCTACGTGTACCAGATTGTTAAATGTTGCGATTTCAGCCATTTTCTCACTTTCTCATTTCTAATCTCTTCCTTTTCTCTCCCAAACTGATCCCTCACCCTTTCCCATGAACCCTAACTCATTTTTGAGTGTTTTTGTCACAAGCCAAGTGTTCCTTCATCTTCTAGCAAGGTTTGGAAGCTATAACTAAGATCCCTTCATCTTCACCTTATTCAGCCAAGTTTCTAGGGTTTCATCCAACTTTCCACCATTTTGAATATTGGGAGGTTGTGGCTCATTTTGGTGTCCTAGAAGTGTTTGATTGTTGGATTCAAGTTGTGGTTGAGGTAATCATCTCTTCTCTTCATTTATGAAAATTAGGGTTTCGATATAAATTGAGGTTTCATGTAAAATGTTTTGGGGAAAGATTCTAGATGGTTGAATATGGTTATTTACGGTTGAAAATGTGTGGATCTAGGTTTTGGAAGAATGAGTTGAAGAGTTGGAATGGATGTCTTCAGAAAGCTTTTGGGTGGAATCTATTCTTTTGGAGGCCAATGGTTGGGGATTGAAACCTAGGTTTAACTTAACCTAGCAAGGTGAGTTCAAGTTGATTTGTGAAAACGGTGTACATGCCAAAATGTTTATTTTAAAAGTTTTTGCGTTTTACACTAAATTGTTAACTACTGATAAGTTTTGATTATTTGGGTATATTTAACTTTGTAAACTTATGTAACACGCATCTTTGAGGTTTTTGGGCGTTTTGATAAACAAGTCATTTTAACATGTTTCTTTGATGATGTAAGAGATAAATGGAGGTTATTTTATATATTTATCCATTTGGTGCATACGATTTTATAAACCGTTGGAAAATGCATATCATGGTACTATGAGTCATTTTTGGTATCACAAAGAGAATAAGTTCATTTGGAAAACGTTTGTTTCAACCAATAAGATGTTTTGTGTTATTTACTCTTGAGTCGTAGTATTTTCATAATTGTTGGTCAAACGTGTTTTGATGTTTATATTGGCGCCCATTGGAGATTTACGTAAATTGTTGGGTCTTTATTTCGAAATTCGGCTTTGTAAGGTCTTTGGAACTTTTTTCCGGTTTAATAACCTAAGGGGGAGCTTTGGGTGTGAGTTGAATTTATTGCATTTTATCTTGGAGAATACATGTTTTGGGTGCGTGTGTCATTCATTTGGAGTCATGTATTTTAGACTGTATTGCATTGGATCCATAGGCATGTAAGTCATTCGTGTTTAATGGTGAGGACTCTTGGGATTCTCACCTTGGGAAATAATGTCGTGTTGGCATTGGTGTTGTCCCGGTTGTTTTGCGGAGAGGAACCTTTATGGGTTGTACTCCGGGACTTTGGGTTTGGGGTTTGATGTTCCAATTCTCGTGTACGAGGGTTAGACATCGAGTGTTATCAAGTGAGGAGCCGAGACTCCTATCTTGACTGATAGGGAGTAGGCACTAAGGGTCAAGTGGGCACCCTGAGGATGAAACTCCCTAGAGACCGAATAGGCAATAAGATCGCGTATCCTTGAGGTATAGCTCGGCAGAGCAGGCAATAAGGGATGCGGTGTTTTGAGGACTTGAAATATAGTCATGATTGGAGGTGTAGCTCGGCAGAGAAGGCAATACGGTCACGATCTGAGGTGTAGTTCAACAACATAGTTATGTGGCTTAACTTTGTGTTCCGCCACGTACAACGGAATCGGGTATCCCCCGTCACCGGAAGGTGCTATTTGGGTATTTTATTGTGTCATTTTATTATCCATGTTTTCGGTGATGTTTTACTTATGGAGAATTGTTTACCCAAGATTTATGGGTTGTGTTTTATGACCCGTCCACGTTTGAAGGATTTCGAGAAGTAAGCTTTTATTTCATATTCTTGTAATTGAGAAATTTGCTTACTATTCACGTTGTGGTTGAGTTTGGGATTAAAGTGGTTTTTACGATAGAGGGTTCATGTTGAGTTCCTTGTTCTAAAGATCTACTTTTGAAAAATGGTGTCGTTTGATATTTAAAGTAAATCTTTCAGAGGGTCTGTGATTTAAAATACTTTCTTTTCCTTTAACAAATATATTTATTTCATGTTGTAAACTCTTGAACTCACTAGGCGTTAGCCTAACCTTTTTATTTGTCGGCATGTGCATCAGGGTCCGGATGGGGGAAGAGGTTCTAGCTTTTGGTGAAGCGCTGAGTGCTTAGAGTTTGTGCAAGAGTGAGTAGCTTGATGAAGTCTTCCGCGTTAGTCGTTGATAAGAGCTACTGTTTCTTTGGGGTTTTAGTAACACCCGACTTTGATTAGTCTTTATGCGTGACTTGACCCTTTAGTTGTTAAAGTTAAATCCAATATTCTTTTGAGGTGTCTCAAGTGATGATTGGAAAATAGATTATATTCTTTTTATTATATAATTTTGGAAGTTTTAAATTAGTTGCTCTGTTCATTTTCGAGGGGGTTACAACATGCATCAATTTACGCCATGAATGAGAAATAATTTCACGTACTAGAACAATGTGTAATAAAGCGTTTGTACAAGACTCCAAAAGGGAAATTCACGTAATCAAGTTCCCAAAAAGGTTCTCATTTAACTTTATAATGGCATGAAATAAAATTTCTCAACATGACTCGCATATATTTGTTTATTCCCCAAACTTAGTAAAAGATAGATGCATGTGATTCGGGTCTAACGTCAAAACAATTTAGATCGACTTCAAACTTTAAGTCGCGCGAATAAAATGCTCTTTGTCCCAAAATAGTGGTCATAGTCATATATACCCATAAGCCAATATAACGTATTTGCGTGCCCCTTTGAAAGGGATGTCAACAACCGTAACGCATAAAACAAACATTGAGTATGACTAACATAGACTCTCCATACATTTACTCACGCCATGGTGTAAATCAATTCTTGCACTAAACAGTATACAAATGTTTGCAAAACTCAAAACAGAATTTTCATGCATGATATCAAACTCCCACAATTTTCTCTCTTTAGCCACAACATGACACAGAATAAGATTTCACAACAAAACTTGCATGAGACAATGTATTTCACAAAACTAGTAAAGTGATATGTGCATGTACCTTTGTTAAATACAAAGTAATATGTTGATTTCAAGTTCAAATCCAAGTCAACAATATGCTTTCATCATTCTAAAATGTCGGCTAATACACTATGACAGAAATTCCAAGTAAAATATGCATGCATACAATACGCAACCAAACCGCCTGCACAAGAACTCAAGGGAAATCAATACAACTGGACTCCATTAAAATCACCACATTAAATCCACAAAATCACATGGAATAAAGTTCCCAATAAAGCTTAAAACCAAAATAATGGAAGATAACTCTTCGTCCAAAACTTTAACATATGTTGAGGAGATCCAATGTTAAAGTCACAAACCGCAGTTACTTGTCCAAGACCCTAAATAACATCAAAATACTTACATCGCAATATCCGTGATAGCGTTGGAAAACAATGGGATTAAATAAAGTCTTAACAAAGTTTGCAACCTCATGCAACCAAATAATTTCATGCATGTTCAAAATCATGGTTTAAAATCTTGTGTGTGCTTAACATTTTTCCAAGACTTTATAATATAATCCACATGATGCTTTTGGAGACATGAGAAATAATTGATGTAATTCATTTTAGAAATAAATTTTATGCATGAATTTGATCGGCACGTAACGTCTCAAAACTACGCTCCTCAAGTTCCCCAGACCAAATATCCTCAATTACCCGGTACACTATTGTCATCCCGATACTCAAACGTCTTAGGACAATAATTCAAGGGTTCCATAGGTTCACCTTACAATTACTCCTCGAATAATGTTGATTCCAAAAGTCTATGGTTCTAATCCAACCAATCATTCCGACCCGAAAGGGTCCACTTAATGCAACCACGATACTTATTGTCACTCCAAGTGACGAACGCTAAAACCATCAGCCTCCCCTAACGGCTACCCAATTAGAAACTTCTTCGCTACCCCAACGGTCGTCACATCAAAGTAGTACAAGTATACACATGTGACTCGTAGGTTCACCATAACACTGACCAGGTGTAATTATGAACGTATTGTACATGATTATCCTTGCAACTCTCGACGTGATTCCTGTCCCTAGTGACTTTATCAACCTCAAATATCTTTTCTTAAAGTGCCTAATGGTGCAATTTCACTTTCAATCACTTAAAAGCATGCTAGTTTGAGTCTAGGCATCCAAAATCAACACCTAATTCTCTCAAACTTAAGCTCTGATACCAACTTGTAACACCCTCAAAATTGGGAAGAGAAACTAATTTAAATTTTTTAACAAAGCCTCAAATAAAGATAAATCCCTTACAACAACTCCATATTTGAATTAATAATCTAGGTTTAACCATCAACACATGAATAAAGTCTTACACAAAGACTAAATAGGGTCGAGTGTTACTAAAACCCAAATACCAGTTGTTATTATCAAGATAAAGGCGGAAGACTACACCAAGCTACTCACCCTCGTGGATGTAGTTAATACTCAACTCTTTGTAACAACGCTAACACCATTACCCAACCGGAACCTGATGCACATGCCGACAAATAAAAGGTTAGGCTAACGCCTAGTGAGTTCAAGAGTTTTCAATATTAATAAATACATATTGTTAAAGGAAAGGAAGTCATTTAAATCATGAATTTCCGAAATGATTTGCTTTAAATATGAGAATACTCATTTTATAATAATGCACGTTTTAAAGACAAATACCCCGACGTAAAACATTCATTCATAAAGTAAATTCAACCCAAGATTCACTCCAAACATGAATATAAAACGACTCCCAATTTATGAAACGTGAATAAAACTTCATATCCCAAAACACCCAAACATGGATGGGTCATAATACTCGACCCATAAATCATGAATAAAACCCATATATATGAAACATCACCGAAAACATGGATACTAAAATACAATACCCAAAACAACACCTTTCGGTGACGGGGGAGTCCCGATTCCATCGAATGTGGCGGACACACAAAGTTAAGCCACATATCTATGTTATAAGCATAACTTCAAGGATGGACAACCGTTAACATCAACCCTATTCATGGATTTTTAGTCAAGGAATGCATCAACCCTATTCATGGATCTTTAGCCCAAACATCACCAAGTTCAACCCTATTCATGGATCTTTACCTTGGGACCTCACCATCCTTGACATGCTTGTTCATTTGGAAACTTACATCGTATCACCAATGCCTATTTCCAAATTACAACTCGGGGACCTTATCCCGAATTTACATGATAAACCAACCTCTATGCCTATGGATCCAACGCATTACAGTCTAAACATTAAATGACTTACAAGAATGGAGACACACTCAAAACATGTAATTTCCATGAAGACGCAATTAAATGCACCATAAAACCAAAACTCCTCTTCGGGCCCATAAAACGGGGCAAATGCCCCCAAGACTCATTCGAGTCACAACCGAGCCAAAAACTCCACCTATTAACCGACCAATGACCAAAATCATAAAATGTGATAAACACAAGTGACACATTTATGCAAACTCACACTCCAAAAAGCATTAGTAAACTCTACACGAAATTAGACCGAGACAAGTCATTTTCCAATGAGTATTTACCCTTTTATTCTTTCAAAACGTCTCATAACCCAAGAGCACATATTTCTCAAAACATGTGTTAAAATGCATTTATACTAAAATGACCTCATTTCATGACATAAGTTATCAAAATACCATTACTTATGATTTACTCATAAAAATGCCCCAAATTCCAAATGTAGGTAATTTACAAAACTTGTAAAGTTAAACACTTCAATTAATTAAAATTCAACAATTATTCAACAATCAATAATTTCATGTAAATCATGCAAACATTTAAAAATTAACATTTTGGCATGTACACCGTTTTCACAAATCAACTTGAACTCACCTTGCTAGATTTAGGCTAAATCTAGATTTTACCCCAACTTGAGCTCCTTTGAAGAAACTTGGATCTTCAAGCCAAAAACTTCCAAAAACCTAAATCCATAAATTTCCAACCATAAGTATTCATATTCAACCATATAAAATCATTCCCCAAACATTTTTGTTAGGACATAAATTGTCCAAGTTAGAAAGTTTTGTAAAGGGGTTTATAAATAATATTTGTATTAGGGATTTAATTGTAAATGGGCTTTAAATTGTAATTGGGCTTGGGCTTTAGGTTAAAACTTGTGAGAGAGGGGAGGTATAAATAGTTTATGTGTTTAGGGTTTTTGTTTTAAGTCATTCATTCATAATGTAGTCTCTTTGAGAGATCGTGTCTTCTAGAGAGAGATTTCTCTAGGTTTTGTCCGTGCTTTTCAATTTCATGTGAATAAACGGTATTCTCTCCCAATCTCATCTTGTTCTTATTAATTGATTCATGAATTATTGTTAATCTGGGATCTACATGTGGTATCAGAGCTAGATCAAAGAATTTGTTTTCTTTGATTCGATCAATTTGCAACAATTTGTGATATACGGCCCAAGTTTTTGAATCCCAAAACTTACCATTTAATCGGCGGTGGAATTACACTTTGAGACCGGCGGCGGTAAATTTTTTTTGTTTGCTTGGATGTTAAAAGAAATTTGGTAATGTTGCTGTCAGATTATTTCCATGACATTCAATGTGATTGGTTAATTCATCTTAGTGGGACGGTGGTGTTAAAACCACAATTGTGTTTGGGTGCTAATGGGTCGGTGGAGTTTTAAACCAAAATTGTGTTCGGCGCTGTTTAATTTGTGATAGCGGCTGTTACTTCAAATTTTTAATTGATTTTCAAGGTTATTATATCATAAGTCGGTGGTTTAAAATTGTAATTGGCGGCTGCACGAATCCAACTTTGTGATTCGCGACCGTTGTCCTCTGTTAATCCGGGAATGGAAGGCAAAAAATAATCTGGGAGGTTTATAAATTGTTATATGGATGTTGGGCTTAACAGTTCGACACCAAATTCTCTTATTAAGCCGATTGCTAGTTAAGTTTTTGGGCTTAAGTGATCTATTTTTAACAAATCATTCAGTTGATTTGTGAAGATTGGATGTCCGGGTTTTCTCATACAGTGCTTTGGAAAGTGTTATGAAAATGAGCATCATTCTTCAGTTGCTGAAAAGTTGTTGATTGGTTCTTCTACCCTTGCCTAGTAGTGTTTGCTACAAGATGCTTCCTTCTACGAGCTAATCAGATCAAGTTCTTAAGCTGAATTCCTATTCAACTCGTGGTTCAAAGACAGATTTGTTGTTATAAACTGAAGATGCACTATGGTTGTCACGCAAAACTTACACATTTCTTTCTTGTGGGCGTAACGAATGTGTTGAGTTTCTAGAGATAAAAGTTGTCTTTAGTGCACTCAGTCGAGATTATTGCACACATCGAATCTGGTATTTAAAGTTGAAACTTTGAAGGATAAGAGCTTCATTCAAGAGGGAGCCTGAGCTATCTTGAAGATGCGTAACACTAAAGTTTTTCAAAGAAATTAAGGGGGAGAAGAGTTGGCGCTTCAAAGACGATGATTCATTTACAAAACTTTAGGGGGAGATTGTTAGGACATAAATTGTCAAAGTTAGAAAGTTTTGTAAAGGGGTTTATAAATAATATTTGTATTTGGGATTTAATTGTAAATGGGCTTTAAATTGTAATTGGGCTTGGGCTTTAGGTTAAAACTTGTGAGAGAGGGGAGGTATAAATAGTTTATGTGTTTAGGGTTTTTGTTTTAAGTCATTCATTCATAATGTAGTCTCTTTGAGAGATCGTGTCTTCTAGAGAGAGATTTCTCTAGGTTTTGTCCGTGCTTTTCAATTTCATGTGAATAAACGGTATTCTCTCCCAATCTCATCTTGTTCTTATTAATTGATTCATGAATTATTGTTAATCTGGGATCTACAATTTTGTATCAAAACCCCCAACTTGGCCCAAACCCTAATTTTGACCTAATTTTCTCCAAAATCGTTAAACCCAAAATTTGAGAAACATAAACACTAGGAAATATTCAATGGAGAATTTTATAACTTATAATAAGTTTTAGAAGTTAGGAGGTTGAACTCACCACTTAGGTTTTGGTGAAAACCTAGAAAACGCCAAAATTCTTGAAGATGGAGGTGAAGATGATGAGCTCTTGACCTTTGCTTCCAATCCACCACCAAATACTCTTTAATATTCCCAAAACTAACAATCTAACATTGAAAAGCTCTAAAAAATGAAACCATAGCATTTTGAATCGCCCAAAACGGAGTTATGGTGAAGGAGATATGAGGAAATGAAGAAACCCCCCAAAAATCGGATTTTTAACTTCCTGACCCGCTCCGCGATAGTGCCTGGCTAAAGTGACATATGTCACTTTCGCTAGGCACTATCGTGCCAGACGTACCGAGAGTTTTATACTCTCCGCGATAGTGCCTGAGTAAAGTGACATATGTCACTTTCGCTAGGCACTTTAGCCAAACTTGTACTAAACACTGTTTTGGTCATAACTTCTTCGTTTTAGCTCCGATTTTGCTCCGAAAAGAACCTTTGGACTCGTAATTGAATCCTTCATCCAACAAGAATATAAAAACTTGGATCTAAGCCCAAAATCCTATCTCTTCTTTTTCCCTTAAAATACCGATTTCTATATTAACTTGAAATGATACTTCTCGAAAATCGGGGTGTTACACTGGTTGCCTGTTTCAATGATGTTCACGGAGAATTGTGAAACACCAACAATGTGGTTTCCCGACTCAAAAAAAGTGGTGCAGAGTTTGATATTCTTTTACTCTGTTCTCACACTCTCTTTCTTTTTATCATTAAGCTCGCGTCTAACCAAACTCTCATTTCCATTTTACCTCATCACACCCACACTTATATATTTTGACTCACTTTTTGATCACTCAAGGATTAACTTCTTGGGTAGGAAACACTGGTTAACGTGAATCCATAGAAGTTCTGTTAAGTTCTCACACAATAAACCCATGTTTTCCTAAAAGAATATGTTGCTCAAAATGGTTTAACTTTGCAGTTAAAGCACAAAATACATGTTAGATGTCTGTATGCTCATAAAGATAATCATGAAGATTTGAGCATTTTTAAACACTGAAGATATTTCAAACAAGTATATTTAATGAATGAAATGAATAAAATAAACTTGTTTGAAAATCTGACATTGTATGAAAAAGATCAAAATCTGAATGATTTATCAAATAAAGCTTAGGTCAGCAAAAATTGGATATTGTCTATACGAATCAAAATATAGACACTCTTGAAAGAAACGTTTTGAAATGAAAACATGCTCAAAATTTGAATATCAAGCAGGGTGTATCACCATCGAAAATTTTGTTCAATTTGAGACATGGTGATAACATGTTCAACAAAAATTTAAACCAGTGTGTGTGAATACTTGAAAGTATATGGAAAAGACAATACACAAGTATTTATCTTTGGAAACACACGGTTTGTTAATCATTAAAGCACATGAAAATGAAAACATTTTAAAATCACACTTCTATATTCATGAAATCGTTTTAAGAACCAGAAGTAGTTTGAACATTTAAGAACAAGTTTTCATATCTGAAAGTTGTCCTTCTTTCAGACACGTATGAGATTAAGATTAGAAATAAACCTTTTTGCTCAGTCTTAAATCTCATCAAGTCAGCTCTAAGTCTTATATGATATGATAATGTAAGTGTTCTCTCAATTATGCAAAAATCACAATTCTGTCAATGTACAAAGCTTTATTCACAAAAAAATTTATTGAAAAGTAAAGACATAAAGCAATAAAACTTTGAAATTACGAAATCTGATCAGATGTAATCAGAAATCATATACCATACTCCTTATCTCTTACTCCCCCTGAAATTATGCATCAGAAAATTTATCAGTGATAAACATATGCAAAATTTGTTAGCTCCCCCTCAAATGTATGCAGATTCTCTTATCATCTTCTCATACTCCCCCTGAGATCATGAACAAATTTAAGTGAAGATATCTTTCAGACTAAAAATAAAGAAATGAAGAAAAATAACAATAACAATAACAAAACTTTAGTAGGTAATCACAGATTAAGTCTTGAGATTTAACATACCAAGTTTTGAAACGAGAAAATTAAATCTCTTTTCATCAAGAGGCTTGGTAAATAAATCAACAAGTGGGTAATCTGTGTTTACAAAATACAGTTCGATTGTACCTTTTTCCACATTATCTTTGATAAAGTGTTATCAAACATCAATGTGCTTTGTCTTAGTATGTTGAACAGGATTCGCAGATATTGCAATCACGCTCTTCGAATCTCAGTAGATCGGGATCTTGTTGAATTTGAAGCCATAATCTCGGAGTTGTGTTCTCATCCACAACACTTGAAAACAATAGCTCTCCGCAGCGACGTACTCTGCCTCAGCTGTTGATGTAGATACACAGAGTTGTTTCTTTGAAGCCCAACTCATGAGTTTATCACCCAGAAATTGTATATGACCCGATATACTTTTCCTGTCAAGCATACACCCTGCATGGTCTGCATCTGAATATGATGTCAGTTCAAAACCAATATCCTTAAGATACCACAGACCAAGATCTGCAGTGCCCTTCAGATATCTAAAAATTCTTTTAACTGAAGAGAAATGGGATTCTTTTGGAGAAGCTTGATATCGAGCACATAGACATGTATAAAACATTATATCTGGCCTACTAGATGTTAAATACATTAAAGAACCAATCATCCCTCGGTAGGTTCTAACATCGACAGCTTTACCCGAAGGATCAGTGCCAATCTTAGTTCAAGGTGCCATCGGGGTTCCAATAGGTGAACAGTTTTCCATTTTGAATTTTCTATGAATATCGAAAATGTACTTTGATTTATTGATAAAGATCCCCGTTGAAAATTGTTTGACTTGTAATCCGAGAAAGAAGTTCATCTCTCCCATCATACACATCTGAAATCTAGACACCATGAGGTTGTAGAAATTCTTACAGTATTTTGGATTTGTTGAGCCAAATATGATGTCATCCACATAAATCTGAATTAAAATGATATCGGATTTTTCCTTTTTGATAAACAAAGTAGTATCGATCTTACCTTTCGAGAAGCCAGACTTGACTAGGAATTTAGATAACCCTTCATACCAGGCTCGAGGGGCTTGCTTCAGACCGTAAAGAGCTTTGTCCAGAATATATACGTGATTTGGTTTCTTTGGATTGACAAAGCCTTCAGGCTGAGAGACGTAGACTTCCTCATTTAAGATTCCATTGAGAAAGGTAGTCTTCACGTCCATTTGGTAGACAGTGAAGTTCTTGTGAGCGACATATGCAAGAAACATTCGTATAGCCTCGATGCGCGCCACTAGAGCATAAGTCTTGTCATAGTCAATACCTTCCTCTTGCCTATACCCTTTAGCCACTAGTCTTGCTTTGTTTCTGATCACGATACCATCTTCGTCCTTTTTGTTCTTGAACACCCATTTTGTACCGATTATAGTCTTTCCTTCAGGCTTAGGCACAAGTCTCTAGACTTTGAGTGCTTCAAACTGATTCAGCTCATCTTGCATCACAGTTACCCAATCTGAGTCGGCTAGAGCTTCAGATACGCGTGTTGGCTCTACCTTTCTCAGAAATGTGTCATGCATACACATTTTTAAAGTAGCAGACCTAGTTTGCACCAGTTTAGATGGATCTCCTATGATCTGATGTATCGGGTGCTCTTTGGTCCACCTATGTTCATGAAGGAGTGGATTTGATGTAGATTGGTCATGATTTTCATCTAATTATCCACTTTCAGTTTCTTCTTGTTCAGGGAGGGGTTCAGTTGAAGTATTTGGTGCAGAAGTTTTAGTTGGTACAACATTATATGGCTGTTGAGTAGCCGTTACAGTGCAACCAACTGAGTCAGCAACTTCTGTCTCGACAATGTCATGTACAACTTCAACTGAAGGAGTAGTTGTTTGAATAGGAGTTTCTTGCTGAACCTGGGGAACGAATTCAGTACATCTGAAGTGATTGGATGATGACTGCTTGACTCTTCAGGTCTGTCCATCACAACAGATTTAGGAAATTTAGATCCAAGAAACTCATCATAAAAGAATTCAAACAAAAATCTAATTCTGATAAATGAGATGTAGAAGTTGAAGGTTTATCAGAATTAGTGTCTTTAACCACAGGTTCTGGACTGATCTGTCCAGAAGCTAGTACTCCAGTAATTACGGGTTCTGAACCGTCTTGTTCAGAAGCCAACTCTTCATCAAATGTGATGTTGATGCTCTCAACTACGATCTTTGATTCTTCAAATATACTCTGTAAGCGGCAGACGTTTGAGAGTATCCGATGAAAATTCCTTCGTCAGCCTTTGGACTAAACTTGTTTAAGTTCTCTTTATCGTTCAGAACAAAGCACCTGCATCCAAAAATATGGAAATGTTTAATGATAGGCATACGATTATTTATTAAAGCATATGACATTTTACCAAACCGGCGATGGATTATAGAACGATTTTGCGTGTAGCAAGCAGTCGATATAGCTTCAGCCCATAGAAACATAGGTAGATCCAATCGACTTAGCATAGTTCGAGCGGCCTCGACTAGCGTTCTGTTACGTCTCTCGATGACTCCGTTCTGTTCAGGAATTCTGGCAGCAGAATACTGATGATAGTCTTTAGAAAAGTGATGATGACTTCGGGCGTCTCATCCTTTGTTCTAAAAAATTTGACCCAAGTGTACCGCGAGTAATCGTCCACAATCACTAGTACATACTTTTTGCCATTTATGCTTTGCGTACGCATAGGACCACAGAGATCCATATGCAACAATTCAAGTGGAGAACTTATACTAGGCTCAGGCTTTGGCTGATGAGCGACTCTCTTCATCTTACCTTTCTTGCACACTACGCACAGATGTTCTTTCTCGTATTTAAGCTCTGGAAGTCCTTTGACTAATTTCTTGTGACCAGTTTGTTGAGAAAGCCTTCGATGCCATAACCAACTTTGTTGCATCGAGGCTTTTGACAGTAGACACACCTCATTGTCAGTATGGACTTTTGACAAGTTGATCGTGTAAAGGTTTGACTTTCTCGTGCCGACTAAGAGTTCTTTACCGTCTTCAGTATGCACAAAACACCTCTTGGCCTTGAAATTTACTTCTAGGTCTTTGTCACAGAACTGTCCAATGCTAAACAGGTTATGTCCTAAACCTTCAACGTAGCTCACCTTCGTAATCGTTACGTTGTCATGAATCACATCACCATAGCCCAAAATTGGTGAAAACTGGTCATTTCCGAAGCGCACGTTCCCGCAATATTTTTCTGTATAATTAGACAATAAAATTTTCTGCCTAGTCATATGCTTGGAGCAACCAGAATCCAAGTACCACATATGATGGGCCTGCATAGGAGAAATCAAGGAACAACAACTTTAGGTACCCATTTAAATCTAGGTCCTATCGGATTAGCGCAAGATTTTGGCACCCATATAAATTTGGGTCTTCTTTTGTTTTGAAAAACATGAGAAGCTTTAGAATTATAAACATGATAAGAACCAAACCAATCATCAGAATATCGACGAGAGACAAAATCATTCCATCTATATTTAGATGACTTAGTAGTAGACCGAGATAATTGGAGTAATTGATTTATTGTATATTTCTTGTAAGGAATTACAAGTTTTTGTTTATTAGAAGCAACAGTACCAACTACATCAGAAATACTACCAGTCTGTCTATTACAAACAATGTCAGGACATGATTCTGCTTTCTCATCAATCTTCTCTTTTAGTCGCCACTCGTTTCGTTCTTCTGACCTTTTCTTTTTCAACTCTGAAACAAAAGATTTAGATTTGTTAGAAAAATGAGATTTCTGAGTTTTTGTTTTCTTAAGCTTACCAGTGTTGGTCCGTTTCTATGAGCGCCGTTTATTTTGCTTCTTACCTTTTTCATAATAGTCAGTACTCACATAAACTGATTCACCAACCTTAGTTGATGATTCACCTACTTCATATACACTAGGTAAAGCTTCAGAGTTAATGATAAAAGCAGAATGATCTAGAAGGTTAGCATTAAAGTCAAACATATCAATACTTTCATCAACACACCCATCATCATAATTTAGAAAATCATTTGCAGATGCAAATAAGTCATCAAAATCATCTTCAGAAGTTTGAGGTGCCTTAGAATATGTTGAACACTCTTTTGATTCAGATTTAAAAACAATGTTCTTCATTACAGTAGAAAATACAATTTGTTCAATGTCAACCAAAATTCTTTCATCAGATAAAGCATTTTCAAGATCAATTATTTTACTTTCTAACACAAGTGGAGGAACATAAATTTTTGCTTTAATCGGTTTTGCCTCCAACTCTGTAGTAGAATAACTTGCAAAATAATCATTTGATAAAACTTTTGGTTGATCAGAAATATAACTATCATTCAACTTTTGATAGCAGAATGGTAGTTGCATTTTATTTATATTCTTTCTGTTCTCATCTTATTTGGCCTCAACCTCATCAGGTGATTTGGTAACAAATTTGGGTTTCAAATGAGGATGTTTGGTAGCCGCTTGTAGAAAATCAAAGTTATACAAGGCTGACTGTTTTCTGATTGCTTTCTTTAGATAATCTGGGTTATCGTAACCAAGTCCCCACTTCTCTTTAACATCAGATTCCTCATTTGGTGTGTTTAAGAAAATGGTTTGATCTGTTTGTCCTCTAGCATACAGTTTGGCTTCCAAACCATTTACCTTTTTCTCCAAACTCTTGTTTTCAACCTGCAGTTTATGAGCTTTTATAATACATTCTTGTTTCTCAATATCAAACTTGGAAAGTTTAGAAACAATTTCAAAAATCTTATTTTCAAAACAATCTTTTTGAAGTTTAAATTAAGAGGCAGATTTGTTTAGAGAGTCAATCAGACTTTTGTTCCCAACAAGTTGCTTGTTGAGATAAAAAATAGTTTGACGTTTCTTCGCAAATCTGCTCTTTTCATTTTTCAACTTATCTTGAAGGTCTTGAAGTTCGATCATCATGGCTTCCATTTTATTTACAAAATTAGTTTTAGAAAAGTTTACTACCTCATTAGATGTTTCTTCATCTGTCTCATCATACTTCACCTCCTTTCCCATCAAACACATATGCGCAATTTCTTCCTTTTCTTCATTGTAAGAGTGGTCAAGCCAAAACTCATCTTCAACCATTAGAGCTTTTCCCGCCTCTTTCTGCTTAGCAGTAGCATCTTCTAGTTGTAGAAATCTGAGTTTCGCACGGTAGGCTTCTGACAATCTTTGGTGAAATGACCACCTTTCCCGCAGTTATAACATTTAATTAGCTCATCTGACTTCTTCTCACCACCATAATCATTGACATATTTCTTCTTCTCTTGTGGCTTTCTCTCTACAAATTTCTTCTCCTTTCCTTCCATTCTTTCTCTGTGCTCGTGATTCTTAGACCCTAATGAGTATCGTTGAGTGTTTGAACCCGGTTTCTTGTAGAACTTCTTTTGAAAGGCATGGGTCATCAATAGCATCACTTGCTTTAGGTTTTCCCCGTCATCAGAGTCAGAATCAGAATCAGCGGATTCAACAGAACTTGGAAGAACCACTTTCTTTTTCTTCTTCTTTTCTTTCTCTTTCTCCTTCCTTTTCTCAGCCACAACCAAAGCTATGGGGTCAACTGCTTTCTCAACTTTCTTCTTCTCTCCTCTTTTCTCTTCTACCTCCTCTTCATTATGTCTCAAAGTTTCATACACTTCATGGAGTGGGATGACACTAAGGTCTTTCATCTGTTTCATTCTTCGAGTGTGCTTCTTCCACTCAGGTTGAAGGATGCTGAGGAACTTGACATTTTTTTCTATCTGCTTCTTCTTTACTTTGTTCTTGGCAAGCTCATTAAGCAGTAGAACAAATCTTTCATATGTCTCTTCAAGGCTCTCATTCTCTTTTGCCTTGAATTCCTCATAGCTATTTATACAATTGGCAACCTTCATCTGGTTTTCGACCTTAGATCCCATAATCATCTTATGGAGTTGAGCCCACATTTTCTTCGCATTAGCTTTGTAGCTGTCGATTTTGATGTAGATCTCATTGGGTATGCTCTGTAAGAGTAGAGATCTTGCATGCTTATCAGTTTTGTATCTGTTCTTTTGTTCTTAGTATACTGGGAAATGTCTTTCAGAACAGTCTTTATCTTCTGAGCTCTGTTTACATTTCCATCTTCACTATCACATATGGTATTTCCATTGTGGGAGGGTACCATAGGACCTTCCATGATTGACAGCAAAATGTTCTCTCCGTTTGTATGTCTATCCACAAAGTCAAGGAATCGGTCTTTCCATTGTTCATATTCCCCTTTGAACAAAACTGGAGGCTTTACGTCTGTACCGATTGAAAGTGCGTCCTTGGAAGTCATCATGTTTCATATATATACAATAAGAACTTGAAAATGATCGTTAGTCCAAATGAAATCAAGATACAGAAACTTAGAAAGAAATTTCAGAAATTGAATTTCCAAAAATCCACCAAGTATGGAATTCGCACACTAGAGTGAAATACAAAGAATTCGTATGCACAATTCGCACACAAGCACAAACTAATCAAGAAATCGCACACCACATACACTAACTACAGAATTCGCACACAAGCCAAACTTTCAGAATTCGCATACAAGAAAAATTCAAAATTCGCATACACAGAATTCACACACAATTATATGCGAGTTCTAGGAATTCCCATACAACCTTATGCGAAAACTAGACTTAGAAAAATTTTGAAAAACAAACTTTTCGCACACACACTTTTCGCATATACAATTCGTATAAAACTTTTCGCACAAAGGAATCAAACGAATTCTATACTTTGGAAATTTTTTTCAAACTTGAGCAATTCACATACACTCTTATGCGAATTCAAAGAATTCGTATGACTCATAGATGCGAAATCCTTACTTTTCGCACGACACTCAGATGCGAATTCTATCCTTAAAAATTTTCAAGAAAATTTTTCGTATAAAATGCAATGCGAATTCTAACTTTTCAAAAATAAGCTTGTACGAATTCTGAGTCTTTCTCTCAACACACACATGCGAATTCTTCACTTGTGAGAATTTCAGATAAAACAATTATGCGAAATCCTCTAAGATGTGAGTTCTTGATGCGAGTTCTTCAGGGCTATGCGAGTTCTTGAGATCTCAATGAAAATTCACTCTGATTGGCTCAAAAATCCATCAATCCTTCGATTTTCGATTTGTAACTTCGACAATTCATCCACTACTTCAACTAGAAACGATTACAATCAAAGAATTTCAACAAAGAACACTCAAAAGTACAAATTGATCCTTTCACAGTACGTACAAACTCGTGAACTTCAAAACTAACAAAATGTCAAAATTAATGAAAATTACAGTGCAAATCTACTACAAACTAATACAAGATTGTTCCATTTTACTATATGAACTCAACAAACTCACTTACAATCCCAAATACACACTAAAAATCAAACCTCGATCAAGACTCGATACACAGTGTCGAAAACCATATTTTTGATTGATTTCACATGAACCTCTGCTCTGATACCAATTGTTATGTCCCAAGATTCAAGTTCTAAATTGTCAGGATCGAATTCTCAACAAGAATTAATTCTCAGAAACAATATCAAAGAAGTTTGCGGAATAACACTTTGATATTCAATGAAATATTAAATCAATACAGAAAATATGAGGAACAAACTGTAAACTTGTATTGAATGCTTTGAAGTTACAGGATTACACACTCAACCTCAATATTGATGAACAGGCTCAACAATACGAATTCTACTTCTCTAGAATTAGGATCTATGCCTTGAGGTTGATTTTTCTCTTGAAAAACAATTATCAAAAAGTTCTCTCTATCTATTCTAAACATTCTATACATATACTGATAAAAAGATAATTACAAAGAATAAACAAATCTTCAGTATATCTTCCATGTATATCTTCTAAGTATATCTTTAGTATATCCAGCTGTAGTATTTTCCATCCGGATCTCTTTAGCAGCACTAATAATGCTCAGCAGCATTAACTTCATCTAGCAGCATTAACTGCAAGCAGTACTAACCACTAGCAGTACTAACTAGCTAAGCAGTACTAACTTTGTTCAAGCAGTACTAACTTTAACTAGCAGTAGTAATTCTACTAGCAGTAGTAACACTTAGCAGTATTAATCTTCAACTTGTTCTGGCAGTAGTAACTACATTTGTACTAGCAGTAGTAACTACACTTAGTAGAATCTTCAGTTCCCAACAATCTCCCCCTAACTTGACTTTTAGAAGAGAAGTCAAGTTCTTGAGATATTCTTCCAGATGCTCTTTTTGATGCTCCCAAAACTTCCAAGATCATGCTCCTAAGTCTGGATTCAGTCCCAAACTCTGATTGATTATCCTCTGAATTAGATACTTGGCCATTTCTGAATTTGGTGCACAACCCAACTTCTTCTTTAGCATGGCATGAACCTTTAGTCTGGTGTGATTATATACTCTATCCACTAGGAAGTATTCTGTGTGATTTCTATCCAAAGTCACTGCATATACTCCACTAGTTTCATATAGAGTCCAACTTGTGACTTCTTTAAACACACTCTTGATGACCTGGTCCACTTCTTCAGGTTTGAACATCATGCATAGATACTCCATCACCAGTTTTGTAAGAGAAATTCCTGGAGTATTCAGATGGTCTGCATACAGCTTAATTCCTATGTCAAACATCTCTTCTATATCAGATCTAGAGCATGTTCTGACAATCTTGACCCAAGTGTTGAATACTTCATACTTATCACCCTTCCTCTTGAGTCTGATGTAATCTTTCCCATCCATTGTCAGTACATCCCAGTGAATGATCTCAGGTGGCTTGACTCCAACAGGTTCTGCAGAAATTGGTTCAGGCACTTTGTCCATCACTACCATATATAAGCTTACATCATCTTTGATTGATGACCCTTGCTGGCTTGATGACTCAGGTGCCACTTCTTCTTCAGCAACATTTTGTTCTTCTTCTACTCTAGGCTTTTTATCTTTCTTTCTTTTGGCCATCATCTTGGTTCTTTTCAAAGTCTTTTGAACCTGTACTAGAGTAGCTTCCTTCTTCTTTTCTTCCTTTTCCTTTTCCTTTGCCATTTCTTTGATAGGAGTTCCCTCTTCACTTTCAGGGAATGGTTGATTCATATCTATATCATTACTCTCCTTGGCCTTCTTTTCAAACTCTACTCTTTTCTTTTCATTGCTCTTCAGATTCCCCATTTCCTTTTCATAGAGCTCTCTGATTTGATCAAAACTCATCTTCACAAACATTTCTTTCTTTACCCCAATTGCACTCCTCAAGAAAGTTATCATTTTGTTTCTTTCCTGAGTGGCAAGGTAAGTTTGTGAAGGTCTTCTTTTCTTTGCACTTGTATTAGCCATCATAGCCTTTCTCAGACTTATAGCCCTTTGTTTAGCCTTTTCAGTTTCAAGCCCCTTTTGATAAGCTTTATTTAGCTCAGCAGCTAAAGCCTTTGCCATTTCCCTGTCCTTCTCCACCTGAGCTCTTTCTTCTTTTTCCATCTCCTTCTGCATTTTCCTTGCTAAAGCTTCATCTGATTCAACCAACCTTTGCTTCTTGATTGGTTGATCAGATTCCACTATCTTTTCTTTTCCCTTATTCTTTGATTCTGCAGCTTTGTCTTTCTGTTCTGATTTTCTGTCTCTCCCTTCATTTATGACCACTCCCTTTGCTTTGGGAGTGTCATTCTTAGCTTTGATTAGCACTTCAGCTACTTCAATTTCTGTTGGTGTTAACTCTGTTACTGCTGCTTGTGAGGTTTCAGCAGCATTAACAGTTTCTGCTTCCTTCTCCCCCTCAACTTCAACTCTTTCTTTATCAATCTCCCCTTCCCTTGATGCTTCTTCCATGTTGATCTCCCCCTTTTTGGGAGCATCAGTCACTGGTTTCCTCCTTCTGAGCACAAATTGTTTCTTCTTCTTTTGCAGAATCAGTTTCCTTACCATTTGTTTCAACTTGATGATTTGTTCTTGTTGTGACAGTACAATGAGTTTTAGCTCTTCTATATCTTTGCCCTGTTTGAGTACATCCATGTTGATGTTGCCCATTGCCTCCATCAATTCATCATAGTTATATCTGTCCTCACCTTCTCCAGGAGTGTTACCCCCTATTGAAGGATCATTGGATCTTTTAGTAGTGGAAGTCTTCTGCCTAGCAGAAGCACTATCCACCCCTGTGGTTTCTTGGCACCAGGGACCTTCAAATGATTGCTCATTCAAAGTTGCCATGGGGGAGGTCTTATTGATGTTACCACTTTCCTCCTCTGTGTTAGCAGGAGTAGTGGCAGCCTCATCACCCATATGCTCTACCTCCTCCTCAGAGAGCACCTCCTTTGGGTTGGGAGACACCCTTGTGGTTTCCCTTTGGATATTCTCTAGGGGAGAATTCTCCCTTAGAGGGCTTAAAGGCTGTGTGGGTGATGGTACAAGAAGGGAAGGAGCCTTCTTTACCTGTTTTCTTTGATAAGTTTGGGTAATTGGAGAGGTTGGTTTTGTAAGAATGGACTGGGGAATTGTTTTTGAGTGAGAAGGTTGGGCTTGGCTAGCAGTGGGATGGTCTAATGAGGGCCTTGACCCTGCTGCCATACCTTCAGTGTTTTGGGACACCACCATCATTGTAGAGAACAATGGGGTGTCAACTCCTTCCGAGTCCCCAGCAGATCTTCTCATATTTGAGAAAACCTTGCCTTTTGGGGGTTTAGGTACATATACCCCAACAGGTTGAGGTATATCCGTCAATTCATGGTTAATTACTTCCTGAACAAATCTGGGATACATAAAGAAACTCTTTTTGTTTCCCATATTTGATACAAGATCACTGAAAATCATCTTTGAGAAATTGTACCTTCTGGATGTAGCCAAGCATATGCAATTGGACTGCTGAACTCACTCCATCCAGTGGTCTTTTTGGAGATGCAATGCACCAGGGTATGAACAAGAAAACGCCATTGGGGTGAAAACTTTGCTTTTGAGAATTTGAAAACACCCAATGGGCCTCCATACCCCATTCTAGTAAGATTAGAAAACAGTTCATCATTAGAGATAGACATTATACCAGAGGCATCGTCTAGACGTAGACTGATGCGAATGACTTCTTCAGTAACTGTAAGTGAGTGATCACAGATTCTTGTCTTGATCATTTGCACACCATTTTCCACAACAATGGTTGCATTAGCCCAGAACTGCCTTTGGTGCTCAATGTAGATTGTAGGTGATACAGTAAGAGCATGAGCAATGTGACTTGACTTGAGGAAATCCACAATCTGATGAAGTCCTGAAGCTTGCTTTGGCTTTTGTAGCATCGCAATCTCGTTGTGCTCGTCGATGAATGTCATGGATGCCATTGATCTTAGTGAACACTTGCCTGAAAACTTCGAACTTGAGAGAGAAAAGGTTTTGAGCGCAAGAGAACAGTATGCAAAGAGTCGTTATGAACTTTTAGGCGGGCAAAAAGTATTTATAGTATTCGGAATATAAGCAGTATTAACCTAGAGCAGTATTAACCACGAGCAGTATTAACTGAACTAGCAGTATTAACCGCGAGCAGTATTAACCACGAGCAGTATTAACTGAACTAGCAGTATTAACTATTAGCAGTATTAACCGCGAGCAGTATTAACCACGAGCAGTATTAACTGAACTAGCAGTATTAACCGCGAGCAGTATTAACCACGAGCAGTATTAACTGAACTAGCAGTATTAACTATTAGCAGCATTAACTGCAAGCAGTATTAACCACTAGCAGTATTAACTACTAGCAGTATTAACTACTAGCAGTATTAACTGAAAGCAGTATTAACTGAAAGCAGTATTAACCACAAGCAGTATTAACCACAAGCAGTATTAACTGAAAGCAGTATTAACTAGACTTACTCCTTTTAAACTTGCTAAATACTGAGTACTGCTATGCATATCCTGAAAAGAAGATTAGTAACACCAAGAATAAAAATATACAGGTATAAAACCACTTTTTGAGAAGAAGATTAATCAGAGTTTATTATTCCCACACTTGTTACCAAGAAAGTGAATCTACCCACATCAAAAGCTTTAGTGAATAGATCAGCAAACTGATTATCAGTGTGAACTTTGACAACTTGAATAAGTTTCTTTTCATTACAATCTCTTATAAAGTGATACCTGATTTCAATGTGCTTTGTCTTTGAGTGCTTGACTGGATTATTTACAATGCTAATAGCACTGCTGTTGTCAATAAAGATTGGAGTGTGTAGAAAGGTTACCCCATAATCCAGCATTTGATTCTGAATCCATAAGACTTGAGAACAGTAACTTGCAGCTGCTATGTACTCTGCCTCTGTTGTAGATGTGGATACTGTGGTTTGTTTCTTGCACTGCCATGAGACTAGTCTAGCACCCAAAAACTGACATCCTCCAGAAGTAGATTTTCTGTCCAAGTTTGCCCCACCTAGATCACTGTCTGAGTATGCTATTAGGTCAAAAGGTGAGTTATGAGGATACCAAAGTCCCAATCTGGGTTGCCCTTTGAGATATCTGAATATCCTCTTAACAGCTTGAAAGTGAGATTGCTTTGGCCTAACTTGAAATCTTGCACATACACAGACTGGAAACATAATATCTGGCCTTGATGCTGTGAGATACATGAGAGAGCCAATCATGGATCTATAAAGATGCACATCCATATCCTCCCCCTCAAGATCTGCTGTGATCTGCTTGTGTGTTTCCATAGGTGTGCTGGCAGGTTTTGATTCTGAGAAACCAAACTTGGTTAGAATATCCTGCACATACTTGGATTGACATATAAAAATGCCATCTGACTTCTGTTGAACTTGGAGTCCAAGGAAGAAAGTAAGTTCCCCCATGGAACTCATTTTGAACCTTTGATGCATTAAATCCTCAAACTCCTTGCACATGTTGTTTCTTGTAGAACCAAAAATAATGTCATCAACATATATTTGGACCAGCAAGATATCCTTCTTCTTTCTTTTGATAAATAGAGTCTTATCAATGACTCCTCTTTCAAAGTCATTTTCCAAGAGATAGGATGACAGGGTGTCATACCATGCTCTTGGGGCTTGATGTAGTCCATAAAGTGCTTTCTTTAATTTGTATACTCTGTCTGGATAGCTTGGGTTTTCAAACCCTGGTGGTTGACAGACATATACTTCTTCTTCAATTGACCCATAGAGAAAAGCACTTTTTACATCCATTTGGTAGACTTTGAAGTTCATGTAAGAAGCATAGGCTAGGAATAGTCTGATTGCTTCTATCCTAGCTACAGGTGCAAAAACTTCTTCATAATCTATGCCCTCTTCTTGAGTGTAGCCTTGAGCTACCAGCCTTGCTTTGTTTCTTATAACAATACCTCTTTCATCTCTCTTGTTTCTGAAGATCCATTTTGTGCCAATTGCTCTGTGACCTTTAGGAAGGTCTACTAGATCCCACACATCTTGTAGCTTGAACTGTAACAATTCTTCTTGCATTGCTTCTATCCAGCTAGATTCTTTCATAGCATCATGTGCCTTTTTAGGCTCAAGCTGGGATAGAAAACATGAGAGCACTGTATGCTGTTGATCTTGCATTTCCTGAAGCCTGCTTTGATGTCTAGTCATCATGGGAGAAGAGACATCACCTATTATCAACTGTGGAGGATGATTCTTTTGAACTCTTGTGTTATGACTAGGTTCTACATTCAGTCCATCCTCTAGATTAGAGTCATGCAATTCAACTGAAGTGTCTTCAGATGTCACTTCTGATTCTTGAGTCTCCTCATCTCTAGTGTCTTCTTCACTCTGACTTGGTTCAGTAAATGATTCCTTTTCACAGTCTTCATTTACTGTGGGTATGGGAAAAATCACAGATTTAGATATACTTTCTTGAACTTGTGTGATCTCTGATTCTCCACCATCTGTTCCTGTATACTCATTACTGAAACCAAAAGAGTTAGTTAGTGAATCAATGTCAAATAGCCACTGAGGTCCAGACCCAACAGGATTTGGTGTGTTCTCATTGCATTTGACATTGTCACTTTCTTCAATTATTCTAGAAGAAGAGTTAAAAACTCTGTAGGCCTTACTCTGAGATGAATATCCAACAAGAAATCCATCATCTGCTTTGCTATCAAACTTACCTAAGTGAGATTTGGTATTTAGAATTGTACAAGGACACTCAAAAGATTTGAAGAAACCAATAAAAGGTTTTCTTTGATTTAAAAGCTCATATGGGGTCTTGTTCTTTTGCTTGACCACTAGAACTCTGTTTTGGACATAACAGGCAGTATTAACTGCTTCAGCCCAGAATGTAATTGGCAATTTTGAATCAGCCAACAGAGATCTAGCAGCCTCTATTAGTGTCCTATTTCTCCTTTCAGCAACACCATTCTGTTGAGGAGTCCTAGGAGCACTATATTGTCTCTCAATACCTTTTCCTTCACAAAAAGTGTTTAAATCATGATTTTTAAATTCAGTTCCATTATCTGATCTAATGACTTTTACTCTTTGATTAGTTTGGTTTTCAATTCTTAGAATAAAGGATTTGATAAGACCACTTGTTTCATCCTTAGTCCTTAGAAAATATACCCAAGTAAATCTGGAGTAATCATCAACAATAACCAAGCAGTAAGATTTCTTGCCTATACTCATAACATTTGTAGGACCAAACAGATCCATATGCAATAACTGGAGACAAGAAGAAACAGAATTTAACTCTTTGGTCTTATGAGAAGTTTTGTGTTGTTTGCCTTTAAGACAAGCAACACAATGATCATCACATGAAAAGACTTTTGAAGGTAAACCTCTTACAAGGTTATTTTTAACAAGATTGTTCATAGTCTTGAAATTCATGTGACACATCCTTCTGTGCCAAAGGGAGGATTCATCTATTGAAGCTTTTGAAACAAGACAATTTAAAGATGAATCACTATCAACATTGTCCAAATCAAGACAGTAAACATTGTCCTTCCTTGGAGTTCTAAGTAGTATCATGCTTTCATCAACTACCTTGAACCCTGGAGCAAGAATCATACACTCAGTATTAGTAAATAATATACTATGTTGTTTGTCACAAACCTGTGATACACTTAACAGGTTGTACTTTAATTGATCAACATAGTAGAAATCCTCAAATGTCATCTTACCTTTGGTGACATTACCTTTTCCACTTATCTTACCACCAGTAAGATTGTCTCCAAATGCAACATGTCCTCCATTAATTTGCTTGAAATCCTGAAGGCATGACATGTTGCCAGTCATGTGCCTAGAGCAACCATTATCAACATGCCATATGCTCTTTCCCTTGAGCTGTTGGTTGCCCTGCACATTAAATAAATCAATTAGTATGATTGGGGACCCAAGCCAAAGTGATCTTGGGTCTTCCTTTCTCATCAAAGTATTTACATTCCTTTTTAATGAGGTTTTTAAACTCAGAGCACTCTTTATTAGAGTACTTTGTCAATATGATTGGCTTAGCAGAATCAACACTGGAAGCAGTACTAACCTTAGAAGTACTAACAGAGTTAGCAGTACTAACAGGTGTAGCAGTACTAACAGGTTTAGCAGTACTAACCTTGTCAGCAGCATTAACATTGTTAGCAGCATTAACATTGTTAGCAGTAGTATTACTTCTAGCAGCATTATCATTGTCAGCAGCACTATTTGTGGTAGCAGTACTAACAGTTTTAGTGCTTTTAGGAATCCACATATTGACACTTTCTTTAACAGAATACTTTTTCTTCATGTGGCTTTTAGTTTTAACAGTTTTCTTAGCCACATGGTTCTTTTCAATTTTCTTATAACCAAAGGGTTTTTGCATGGATCTTTGGAAATTCATTCTTTGGTTCATAGGATTGAAATAACAGAATTTTGCAAGATGATTCAATTTGCCACAGATAAAGCAAGGTTTTGGTCTATTGATTTTACTCAGATCAACCCCTTGTTTATGTGCCCATTGATTATTCCAGTTTCTTTGATTTCCCCTCTTTTTGTCCTGTTTTTGGGGTTCATTCTTCTTACAAGTACACTGTTTGCAAGGACCTGGATTCACAACTGTGGTCTGTTTATAATGGACCTTACCAGACTTTTCCTCTGTCTTCTCTATGTTCTTGGATTTGATCCAAGCCCTTCCACAATCCTCATTGGTGATAATGTTGTTTTCTATAGAAGTCTCACCACTCACCTTGTTCTTCTTACTCTTGCCAACCTCTTTTTCAGTCTTATCCTCAACAATTACCTCATCTAAGGGATCTATTTCAGTGGCTCCCTCAGGCAAGTCCTTCCTATCTTTGGTGTCTAACAGGTCTGAAGTAGGAGGAATATAATTGTTGTTATATGGTGGAGGTGTGGCATTATACCCAATTCCTCTTCTTAATTTATCATGAATCTGATTTTGCAGTAAGGAGTCCATTGCTTTAGAAGCATTGGAAAACTTTTCTACATCAAGCTTAACCTTGGTTAACTCCTCTTTCAGTTTTTCACTCTCCTCTTTAGATTTGGTCAGTTTAAGTTCTAAATCCTTTTTCTCCCACTGCCAGTAATTAGTGTCATATGAGTGTTGTAGTTCATTGGCTTGAAAACCTTTGATTTGATCTTCAAATCTCTCTACTATCCTCACATAGTCTTTTATATCCTTTTCTAGTCTCTTCAGGTCATCACTCATCTTCTGATTGTGATCCCTGTACCTTTTAACAGTGTCTATGCAAGTTTTAGAGCAGAGATTAGAACTTACCTCAGATGGGAGATCAGATACTTTAGCCATAAGAGCTTGATTCTGAATAGCTTCTTCTGCTTGATCACTCCAATCAAACCCCATTCCTTGTTGAGAAACAAGGGCTTGAGCAGAGTTTCTGTTGTTATTGAGGCTTCCAGATTGAGCTTGTTGATGGTTGTTGTTGTGAGACATTCCACTTCTGCATTCTCTAGCAAAATGTCCCTTCAGATGGCATTTGTAGCATTCTACCTTTGATTTATCAAACCCTGCTCCATCTTCTCTTCTTTGTGAGAAGTTGTTTCTTCCAGTCCTCTTTATAAACTTCTTAACCCTCATGGAGAGCATGGCCATCTGCCATTTAATATCCATCTCTTCCAGATCATCAGGATGAAGTTATTCTAAGTCATCATTGATCAAAGAAGAATTTCCATGATTAGAAAGAAGAGCTTCAAATACATAATCAGTGCCTTTATCTAGATTTGATCCATTAGCAGCATTAACTGATTCAGAGTTAGCAGTAGAATCAATTGATGCTGATAGGAGTGCAGCATTATGAGCATATCCAGAAGGCTTCTTCTTTGCCTCCACCTCAGCTTCAAATACTCTAAGATCATTGTACAGATCATCAAGTTCTTTGTCTTCCAACTGATCATTCTGTCTGAATGACACAGTGTACATGGTCCATTCATCTCCAAGGGACCTTAAGAACTTTCTGTTCACATCATCTTGATCAATCTGTACTCCCATAGTAGCTAGTTCACCAATTAGTTTATTAAACCTGTCAAAAGTTTGAGTCATGGACTCATTCTTAGTTTAGATGAAGTTTTCATACTGTTGTTTTAAGATTGCCTTTTGATTTCTCTTGGTACTTTTAGTACCTGAGAATCTCTTCTCTAGAGCGTTCCAGAGCATCTGTGCATCAGTACAATTACAGAATTGGTGTTGATACTCATTTGGAATGGCCAAGAGCAGTGTGCTCAAGGCTTTCATCTCTGTCTGTCTTGATTTCCTGTCTGTATCTGTCTTTGGAGGAGTTCTTTTGCCATCTTCACCAATCTTTCCTCCATCAGATGGGCCATTCTCAATGATGTCCCACATAGAGTAATCTGTGAGGAGAATATATTGCTTGATTCTGATTTTCCACATGTCAAATTCATTGGATCTGAGCATTGGAACTTTTGAGACCAAAGTACTGCTTGATTCTGTAAGATTTTCCATGATGAATAACTGTTTCTGAGAGAATTTAGCTCTGATACCACTTGTCAGGATCGAATTCTCAACAAGAATTAATTCTCAGAAACAATATCAAAGAAGTTTGCGGAATAACACTTTGATATTCAATGAAATATTAAATCAATACAGAAAATATGAGGAACAAACTGTAAACTTGTATTGAATGCTTTGAAGTTACAGGATTACACACTCAACCTCAATATTGATGAACAGGCTCAACAATACGAATTCTACTTCTCTAGAATTAGGATCTATGCCTTGAGGTTGATTTTTCTCTTGAAAAACAATTATCAAAAAGTTCTCTCTATCTATTCTAAACATTCTATACATATACTGATAAAAAGATAATTACAAAGAATAAACAAATCTTCAGTATATCTTCCATGTATATCTTCTAAGTATATCTTTAGTATATCCAGCTGTAGTATTTTCCATCCGGATCTCTTTAGCAGCACTAATAATGCTCAGCAGCATTAACTTCATCTAGCAGCATTAACTGCAAGCAGTACTAACCACTAGCAGTACTAACTAGCTAAGCAGTACTAACTTTGTTCAAGCAGTACTAACTTTAACTAGCAGTAGTAATTCTACTAGCAGTAGTAACACTTAGCAGTATTAATCTTCAACTTGTTCTGGCAGTAGTAACTACATTTGTACTAGCAGTAGTAACTACACTTAGTAGAATCTTCAGTTCCCAACATAAATTGTAAACTAATCACAAAACAAGATTACAATCAAATAATCTATTAACCTGTTTCAATTTCCAATTCAATCAGATTTCGTATACAAACTCTGTCATTTTCTCTCTCTAGAAACTGCGTATGCACGTACAATGACTTCTCACTTGTTACCTACAAAAACTAACTCTAACTAGTCATGTGTATATTAAAAGACACGCACTTAAAACACATAAAAGAAAAATTACATTTTTGACTTTGACTTTGACTTTATTACATAAAGAGACTTTGACTTTCTTGCTTGAGAGTTGACTTTGAGCTTTGAATTAGTTGACTTTCAGTCTTATGTCTTTATGATCTTGCATCCAACAATTATATGCTCTAATAGGTACTAAGGTGGGTACACAATTGAAGAAAACTAGTTGCAGAACAAGCTATGAGGATTTCAAAGCTAAGGCAAGAGAGACTTTGGAAGAGACTTATGATAGATTGTTAGGGCTGAAAGTCCTAGTGCGTTGAAAGTTGTATAACGTATTTATAGAGTTTAATTGATTTTATTAAAAACGTTGTAATAATCCTTAATTATTGTAATTGGGCTTTGTTTGGTTGTGTTAGGCCTTGGGCCCTTAGGGTTTTAACCCTAAGTACTTAAAGTTATGTTTAGGTGAGATTAGGGTTAGAGAGGAGTGGTTGAGTGGTCATTATAGGTTTACTCGTATTACTCAGAAATTCTCTCTGTAAACCTTGTTATCCCAGTTTAATCTAGTTGATAATCAAACAAGAAACACAATATAGATCAAGAGATATAAAGATCAGATAAACATACCAATCCCTTGAATAATCAGTTAAACCTTGTGTGTTCTTGATACCCTTGAATACAGAGAATATGTACGACTATTAACTAGAATATTATCAGAGTTAAACCTAAAAACTAATTAAACAAAACTTTAAATACCTAGGCCATATGGGCTTTAACCTTAATGGGCTGTCTAACAGGCTTTAGGCCCATTTACAAATAACTATTAACATATTACAGTTTAAACCCTGAATTGTAACTATCAAACAAATACAGTTTAAACCTTCTAATTTAACTTTAATCTTGAATACAATTATTTGATCCAACAATCTCCCCCTTTGGATTCAAGATTAAATTTTTTTTGACAATAATCTTCAGGTCTTCACTTTTCTTCTCTTTTCTTAAGATATGACGTTGATAGCTTCAAAACTTGATATCTTTAAATAGTCTTCATCTTTAAAATCTTTGAAAATCTTCAGCAGTCTTCAGATTATATTCTCCTTCTTTGATAATTCTCCCTTTTTGTATATTCTCCCCCTTTTTGATGAGTGGTGAGAATCATCATCATCAAAACTTGTCAAAACAATCTCCTCCTTTGAATATGGTCACCAGTTTAGCACTGTCTTCATGTATGAGCCCTGTGTGAAATAAGAGCAGTCTCTCCAAATGGAGAAAGTGATTATTTCAATCTTTTCAGATTAAAATAGAAAGTATTAACCATTCGAATCTTTTCAAATTCAAACAGTTAATAAATGTAACCCTGAATCAACAAATGACTCAGTTAAAATGCCTGTCAGTAACACAAAGTTACTATATAAGGAGCTGGTTTAGATGTTGGCTCCCCATGACTTCCATTCAATCATCGAATAACACATGATTATCTATGAACGTTCTGACAGAAAACAAATTTCTGTGTGTTCGTGCATATGTATGAAATAATTTAAGCATAGATGATTGCTTTTCAATATAGGCTCAAAATCTGTAAAGTTGTTGAGGCAGCAACAAATTATACAAAGACTCAATGTGAATGAGAAAGGGTTCGAAGGTGGGGCAACTTTCCTTCTTTTTCAATATTAGTATCTTCCAAATGAAGAACCAATAGCGTATCTGCTGCATCCCCAGAAAATGTGAAACATTCTCTTTTTGAGAAAAGAATGAGTACCTGGTGAGGTTGTATGCAAGAGATGGCATGGGCTAGTTGCCTTTTTCAATGATGGTCACCAAAGAATGTGATCCAATCAGATTATGTGGTTGCCCGACTCAGAAAGAATTTGGTGCAAAGTTTAATATTCTTTTACTCTGATCTCTCACCCTCTTTCTTTTAATGCTCACTTCTAACCAATCTCTCATTTACATTTTACCTCTTCACACACCATCACTCAATTCTTTTGACCCCTCTCCCCTCAATCACTCAGGGAATACTTCCTGGGTAGGAAACACTGGTTATCGTGAATCCATGGAAGTTCTGTTAAGTACTCACACTGAATCCCATGTATTTTCCTAAAAGAACATGTTGTTCAACCGGCTTTTTGTACATGTAAGCACAAATACCACTTGTTACATGAAAATAAAAATTTTGGAGAAGTCAAAACAGTTGTGTTTGACGATGCAGTTCTCCCCCTCAACCTAAAAGAGTTTGACAATTAAGCTCATATCATTTTATCACGAAGAATAATATTTTGGAGAATCAAAAACGAATGTTGTTTATATGAACAATATATAAACATATTTTCAATGAAAACACATGAAATGACGTTTAATTCAATCAACAGTGAATACAAAGAACGTGAGTATTACCATAGAAAGATTTAACTTTTGATACATGGTAATAACAAAGTCAAATAGAATGTTCTGAACCATTATGTGTATGAATACTTGACAAAGTATATTGACAAGATAAAACGCAAGTATTTATCTTTAAGAACACACGGTCATATAATCTTTTAAAATCACAGATATTCTCCCCCTTAATTGATAATTTTTTTTAATCAATCCAGGAAAAATAAAGCACTGAAGTGCGGGTCCTAATCTGATGTGATTAGAAGCCATACTCCGTTAAGGTACGGGTTCTAAGCAGTTTTACTTAGAAGCCTTCGTTCTTTCTCCCCCTTAAACCTTGGGTGTCTGCAACACAGATTTAGCTTTTAGTACCCACTGGTATTTGGGTCCTAATGGGTTAGTTGCAGTTCTAGTGGGAGATATGAAGTAAGAACCATACCAGTTATTCACATAATCTTTTCTTACAAAATCATTTGAGACACAGTAGGAACAACTAATTTTCTTTTGTGCTAACCTGATCAATTGATGGATTGTGTAAACCAGATCAGGTTTGCCAAAAGTTTTACCTTTTGATGCATTGTTCCATTTTGCATTTGATGTATGCACAAATGATTTTTCTTTCTTCTCCTCTGGAGATCCTTTAACTCTCCAGATCCAATTACCTTTATCTTTCTCATCATCCCTTCTCCAGAAGCTTTTCTTTTGAGACTTAGTCTTCTTGAAGTTACCTGAACCATCAACATTTTTGTCATAGAAAAGGTTAGAAGGACGAATTTGATCAGTAGATTTAGAAGTAAGACTATCATCTGAAGCACATAAAGAATTATAGAAAACATTTGAAGCATGTAAACTTGAAATCTTTTTGAGTGAGCAATCTGAATCAGCTTGATCATCTCTCGGTGATTGAGCTATTGATTCTGGCGTCTTGTGCTCAGTCAGCTTCACCTTGAATACGATCTCTTCAAGTTCCTTTATCTTTGAAGACAAACTATTTCTTTCCTTTTCAATCAGATCAAACTTCTTATGCAACTCAAATTTTGCATTCTTCTCCTTCATGATGTTTGTTGACAATTCAGATAGCTTTCCTGTCAGCTTGGCTATCTTGGTCTCAAATATTTTCTTTTCTTCAGAAAAGTCTGTATGTATATCCTTCAGCTCAGCTTTCTTCTTCTCATTCTCAGCCTTTTCTCTTTCAAGAATGATAACCTTCTCAAAGTCTGAAACTTGTTGAGAAAGCTTAACACATCTAAGCTCTAAAGATTTCTTCTCTTCAAAGGCTTTTCTGGAGAAGTCAGAGAATTTCTTAGCAAATTCTTTTCTGAATCTTCAACATTTCATCTTGAGCTATTGTATTGTCTCTGTCTTGAGTTGCCTTTTCTTTCAGCTCATTAATCTCAACCTCAAGACTGAGAACTTTGTCTTTAAACTTATCTCTGTCCGCACATAGTTGAGAATTTATCTGTCTTAGTCCTGTACTAGTATCCTTTGCAATACTTGTACTCCTTCTAAGCTCCTCAAGCTCTCTTTGCATTGCATCCTTCTTTGACCATGTAGAGCTTGACTCAGATCTTTTCAACTTTTCTTGAAGATCCAAGATCTCTTTTTCTTTAGACTCAATTATTCCTGCAAAGTCAATTTTAGAATCAGGATCTTTTGAATTTTCTTTTAAAACATTGATATGAGTAAGAAGAGATGAGTTCTGAATCTGTAAAGCCTTGTTCTCAGCTTTAAGAGATGATATCTCGGATTTGAACATTTTTTCCTCTATGTCATACTCATCAACCATGCGAGAAGATATTGATAACCGTCCAACAAGTTGTTTAGCCTTTGCTTTTACTTCAGAATGTGTCATCTTTTCAAAATCAAGGCTGTAACCTTCAAACATCATTAGCTTATTCGACATCCTAGCTGTATGGTTAGTAATTAAACTTATCTGTACCAAGACAACCAACTAGATGAGATCGGTAGAATCAAGATAAAACCACACTCAAAAATTTTCAGAAAAATAAATTTCCAAAAAATAATTAAGTGCAGAATTTCCACAGTATAAAACACAAAGAAATAATACTGAAGAATGAAATTAGGAAAATTTTGATCAAGCACAAAACTTTTGTCCCCCTTCGCAGACTTAGCACGGGGGTTTGTTAAGTCTTGCGCAAAGTGAATAGTGAACAGTGAACAGTTAACAGTGAATAGTGCAGTGAACAGTACTTGCGTAAAGTTAAGGTTTGCGTGACACGACCGTTGCGCAAAGTTAAGGTTTGTGTGACACTTATGGCGCAAGCACTGTTCGACTGGAGGATTGCTTTGACCGGTATTTTGTAAGATCGATAACTTATAATGACCGGTAAACGACTAAGACCGATAATGCGAAGGACCGATAAAGTGAATTCGACCGGTATTGATCAGGACCGATATAGAATCGACCGATATACTTTTAAAGGTTTCGACCGGTAATGGACTTGACCAATATGGTGAACTCGACCGGTAGTGTGATAGACCGGTATAGGCTTTGACCGATAGGATGTTCGACTGATAAACTGTGTGGACCGATAATCTATGTTCGACCGATAATGTGCTATGACCGGTAAAGGTATAGACCGATGGAACTATGACCGATATGGTGCTATGACCGATAAAGTGTTCGACCGATAAACTGTTCAACCGGTATGTTCTTAAATCAGCCCAGATTGTCGATGAACAGAAGCAATAACCAACCCAGAAATCAATCACGTACTCAAAATCAAATGCAAAAATCAGACTATTGTGCCCAGAAACATGTATCGATTACACTTTAAGCAAAATCAACTACCAATTTCAACTTTTGTGTGTCCCAATACGCAATCATTCAAACAAGCAATCACATAAACAATACAATAAATCAAACCTGATATTGATTAGGCAACCGATTCAATGAGTTACAGACTTGAAATCGAAATCCTCTTTTTCTCTCTTCTTGTTCTTCACGGCGCCTCACACCACCACCACTAATTTACTCTCAATAATAATTATGCAAATTAAAATCCCTTCACCCTAATTAACTCTAAACAAAAACTATTTATATTTAGGCTAATTAAGCCTAATGGGCTTGGCTTGCTAGGGCCCAACAACCTAAAACAAACTTATTTAACTAAAATAAAACTAACTAATAAATAAAATACGTAAACAGACTTTGACTATTTATTACAAAAGGACCCTAGACTATTTGTTGAGACGACTTTATCAGTTTTGACTTCAGATTTCCATCTTCAGATAATTATGATCTTGAATCCAATAAATATGTGCTTTAACAATCTCCCCCTTTGGATCAAGATCATTCTTTAAGCTCAGAAAATGTAATCTTCCTCTATGTCTTCAGAATGTAGCAATCTCCCCAATCGATGAGACTATCTTTTGGAAAGAAATTATCTCCAGTTTCAGCTCGGAATACTTCAGCAAATCATCTTCAAATTTTTCTTCAAAGCAGCAAAACTTCATAATATCTTCAGAAATTCTTTCAAAAACTTTTGATCTCCGCATTTCTTGATTGACGATTCTCCCCCTTTTTGATGAAAAGAGCAAAGAGTTCATCAAAACGTGTCTTCAATAAATTTCTTCCACCATTGATCTTGCAAACAGAACCACTGAGTATCCGTCAATTCATTAAGATATTCATCCAGATCTTTGCAAATCTAGACAATATAGTAAATGAAGTGTAACACCTGAATCAACAAATGAATCAGTTAAAATTGCCTGTCAGTAACACAAAGTCACTGTGTGTAACGAGTACACAATATAAAGGAGCTTTTATGATGTTCACTCCCCCAGGACTTCCATTCAATCATCGAAACACCACAAAGGCAATTTCTATGAACGTTATGACAAAGAAACAAATTATTTGTGTGTTCGTGCAAGTGATAGAATAAAATAAAGCATATGATGTTTGCTTATAAGGCTCAAAATGTGTAAACCACTGTGACAACAGGTAGTTAAACACAGACTCAATGTGCATTAGTGAAGTGTGAAGGTGGGGCAGACTTCCTTTTTTTCAATATCCAGATTTTCCAAATGAAAATCAGATAGCATATGTGTTGCGTCCCCTTTGAAAATGAAACATTTTCTTGTTGAGAAGAAAATGAGTAGATGGTGGGGTAAAGTCAAGAGTTGGCATGGGCTAGTTGCCTGTTTCAATAATGTTCACCAAGAATTGTGAAGCATTAGAAATGTGGCTGCCCGGCTCAGAAAGTAGTTGGTGCAGAGTTTAAAAATTCTTTTACTCTGATCTCTCACCCTCTTTCTTTTAATATTTAAGCTCACAGCTAACCAAACTCTCTTTTAATATTGTCCCTCATCACACATCCCACACTCATTTCTTGTTGGACTCCTCACATTCTTTCACTACAGGATTAACTTCTTGGGTAGGAAACACTGGTTAACGTGAATCCATAGAAGTTCACTTAAGTCCTAGCACACTGATCCCATGTTTTCCTATGAAGCATAAGATGCTCAGGTGATTTAACTTTAACAGTTAAGGCTCAATGATGAAGCAGAAAACATTTAAAATCACACTTCCAAATCAAGAAATCTTTTTGAGAATTGGGAAGTGGTTTGAACAATTAAGAACATGTTTTCTTCTGATTGAAAGTTGTCCTTCTTTCAACCATGGAGGAGATGAAGATTAAGAATTATACCTTTTGAGTACAGTCTTACATCTCACGAAGTCAAGCTTAAAGTCATATATATATGATCTTTGAAGCATCTCTCAACCTACAAAAGTCTAAAAGTCTAGTCAAAGTAACTTTATTCACTGAAATTGAAATGACATAAAGCAGTAAAACAATTGATGTACGAGTTCTGATCAAAAATAATCAGAAGTCATCGCCATACTCCTTTGACTTGATCGCTCCCCCTAAATTTATGCATTACTAACAAGTAACAGTAAGCACGATGCATTTAAATATGCTCCCCCTCAAACTAACATTGACTATCAATGAAATACTTCTCACACTCCCTCTAAGATCATGAACAAACTATTAAAGAGCAGGTATCATGCGGAAATAATAATAAAGAAATGATAAAGAGATACAATAAGAAACTTTAATAGGTAACTACCGATTAGGTCTTAAGATTTAGCATACCAAGTCTTGAGACAAGAAAATTAAATCTCTTTTCGTCTAAAGGTTTGGTAAACAAATCCGCAAGCTGATAATCGGTTTTTACAAAGTAAAGTTCAATTGTCCCCTTTTCTACATTATCTTTTATAAAATAATACCGGACATCTATGTGTTTGGTCTTAGTATGCTGAACAGGGTTAGCGGTAATCGCAATAGCGCTCTTCGAATCACAATAGATCGGGATTCTATTGAAATGAAATCCATAGTCTCGCAGTTGTGTTCTCATCCACAAGACCTGAGAACAGCAGCTAGCAGCAGCTACATATTTCGCTTCGGCCGTTGATGTGGAGACACATAATTGCTTCTTTGAAGCCCAACTGACGAGTTTATCACCGAGGAATTGTATATGACCCGAGGTGATTTTCCTGTCTAACATGCAACCAGCATGATCTGCGTCTGAATAAGATGTTAGTTCAAAGCTTGTATCCTTAGGATACCACAGACCAAGATTTGCAGTCCCCTTCAGATATCTGAAAATCCGCTTTACAGCAGACAAATGGGATTCTTTAGGATTGGCCTGATATCTAGCACATAAGCATGTAGAAAACATTATATCCGGCCTACTTGAAGTGAGATACATTAAAGAACCTATCATCCCTCTGTAAGTCCTAACATCAACAGCCTTTCCCGAAAGATCGGTGCCAATCTTAGTACCAGGTGCCATTGGGGTACCAATCGGTTTACAATCTTCCATTTTGAACTTCCGAAGAATATCCAGAATGTATTTAGATTGATTGATAAAGATCCCCGTTGAAAATTGTTTGACTTGCAATCCGAGAAAGAAATTCATCTCTCCCATCATGCTCATTTGAAAACGAGACACCATGAGGTTTGCAAAGTTCCTACAGTACTTAGGATTTGTAGAACCAAAAATAATATCATCCACATATATTTGAATTAGAATGATATCGCCTTTATCCTTTTTAATAAAAAGAGTGGTATCAACCGTACCTTTTGTGAAACCCGATTTAACCAAGAATTGAGATAGAATATCATACCAGGCGCGAGGATCTTGTTTCAGTCCATAAAGAGCTTTATCCAAGATGTAGACGTGGTTCGGCTTATCTGGATTTACAAACCCTTCTGGCTGTGAGACGTAGACTTCTTCCTTGAGTACTCCATTCAGAAAAGTTGTCTTCACGTCCATTTGATGGACGGTGAAGTTCTTGTGGGCTGCGTAAGCTAAGAACATCCGAATTGCCTCTATACGTGCCACTGGAGCATAAGTCTCATCGTAGTCTATCCCTTCCTCTTGCCTATATCCCTTGGCGACAAGTCGTGCTTTGTTTCGGATAACGGTGCCATCTTCATCTTTCTTGTTTTTGAACACCCATTTCGTACCAATGATGGTTTTACCTTGCGGTTTGGGTACGAGTCTCCAGACTTTCAGTGCTTCAAACTGATTCAGCTCTTCTTGCATCGCAGTTACCCAATCTGAATCGGCAAGAGCCTCAGATACGCGAGTAGGCTCGATCTTGCTCAGAAAGGATTCATACATACATAGATTTGATGTTGCAGACCTAGTTTGCACCGGTGCAGAAGGATCTCCAATAATTTGATGTACCGGGTGCTCTTTGGTCCACTTATGTTCATGAGGGAGTGGATTACATGCATGTTGATCATTGTCCGCATCTAGGAATCCACTGGTATCTCCTTCAGATGGTTCAGAATTAATGGGGGCTTCAGTTGAAGTAGTTGTTGCAGAAGTAGCAGTAGGTACAGCTTGGTCAATCTGTTGATCAGTCCCTACAGTACATCCTACGGAGTCAGCTACTTCTGTCTCGGCATTGTTGGTCATAACTTCAACTGTCGGAGTAGGCTTTTGAACTGGAACTTCTTGCTGAATAGGGGAACCAAATTCAGTAGAGATATCGGAAGTGGTCGGATGAGTAGTCATCGAGTCTTCTATCCTGTCAACCACAACAGAGTGAGGCAATTTAGAACCAAGAAATTCATCATAGAACAGTTCAAATAATAAATCCAAATCAGATAAATTAGAAGTAGACGACGAAGCGCCATCTGATTTGTGCTCTTGAGGTGCAGGTCCTGGACTGGTTGGTCCAGAAGCTAATACTCCGGTAATGACGGGTTCTGAACTGATGTGCTCAGAAGCCATTTCCTCATCGAATGTTACATTGACGCTCTCGATCACTGTTTTCGACTTCTTTAAATAAACACGATATGTAGACGATGTAGAGGAATAACCAACAAAGATGCCTTCATCCGCCTTAGCACTGAACTTGTTCAGATTCTCTCGGTCGTTTAGAACATAACACGTACAACCAAAAACATGAAAATACTTAATGGTTGGTGTTCGGTTGTTGATCAACGCATACGGAGTCTTCTGAAATCGGCGGTGTATCATGGAGCGATTCTGAGTGTGACACGCAGTCGATACAGCTTCAGCCCACAAAAATAAAGGTAATTCAGATTGGTTGAGCATTGTCCGATCGGCCTCGACAAGTGTACGATTTCGCCTTTCGACGACTCCGTTCTGTTGAGGCGTGCGAGCAGCAGAGTATTGATGTGATATCCCGACCGATTCGAGATATTCTTCAACTATCTTGTTCTTGAACTCTGTGCCGTTGTCAGTCCTGAGAATCTTGACTTGTTTTTGCAGATTGACTTGGGTCGTCTTCAGAAACGTAATGAGAACATCGGGAGTCTCATCTTTAGACCGTAGAAACTTAACCCAAGTGTATCGCGTATAGTCGTCCACGATAACTAGCACATACTTCTTTCCTCCTAAGCTTTGCGTTCGCATAGGACCGCATAGATCCATATGCAACAACTCTAATGGAGAGCTGGTACTCGGTTCAGGCTTTGGTTTGTGTGGGGCTCTCTTCATCTTTCCCTTTTCGCACGCTGCACATAGATGTTCTTTTTCGTACTTCAGTTATGGAAGACCTTTCACTAGCTTGCCACTGACCAGCTTGTTGATGTACCGAAAGTTGAGGTGAGAAAGCCGTCGATGCCATAACCAGCTTTGTTGCATCGAGGCCTTTGATAGTAGGCAGACCTGATTGTCAGCCTGGACCTTTGACAAATTGATGGTGTAAAGGTTTGACTTGCGAGATCCGACCAGGAGTTCTTTTCCTTCTTCAGTGCGTATTGAACATGTCTTGGCCTTAAAATTAACCTCTAAATCTTTGTCGCAAAACTGGCCAATGCTGAACAGGTTGTGCCCTAAGCCTTCAACGTAACTCACCTTCTTGATCGTAATATTTTCATGTACAACATCACCATATCCCAGAATAGGTGAAAACTGATCATTCCCAAAACGAACTGTGCCACAGTATTTGTCCTTATAATTAGACAACATACTCTTCTGCCCGGTCATATGTTTGGAACACCCACTATCCAAATACCACATATGACGGGTCTGCACAACACAAATCAAGAAAGAAGAGGTTTAGGAACCCATTTAAAAATGGGACCTCCACTGTTAGTACTTGATTTTGGCACCCATTTAAATTTGGGTCCGCTTTTTCTTTGAAAACCAGAAGCATGATAAGACGTATGATAATGATAAGATGAAACATTATATGAACCATACCAAACATCAGAATATCTACGAGAAGCATAATCACATTCACCATAATTTAAAAACTTTTTAGTACTAGATGGAGCTAACTGAAATAATTGCTTTATAGAATATTTCTTGCGAGAATCAACAAGATTATTTTTAAAAGTAGCAACATTCACACTCAAATCATCTTTACTAGAAGTCTTTTTATTCAAAATAAAACTAGAACTAGATTTAGCTTTCTCGTCTATCTTCTGTTTCGGTATCCATGCAGTCTTAACTCCAACCCTTTGCTTTCTCAAATCTGAAACATGTGAAACTTTAGAGTTAGAATGATGAGAATTAAGAGAATGCTTCTTCTTTGGCTTACCAGTGGGGATCGGTTTCTGTGAAAGATGAGATATTTGTTTCTTACCTTTTGCTTTCTTTGATTTCACAGAAACTGATTTATCAACTTTCGTTGATGTTTCACCTTTGTCAAAAACACTGGGTAATCCAAAGGAATTAATAACACAAGATGAATGATCAGGAAGTTTAGAAGAAAAATCAAACTGAGAAACACACTTATTTAAAACACCTTCAGAGTTTAAGAAATTAAGCTCATTATCAAGTGAACCAGATCTGTCATCCGAATTGAAAGATTTGGAGAGTTTAGGAAAATTAGAATTTTTGAACACTGTTGAAAATACAGTTTGTTCTAAGTCCATCAAAATTCTTTCATCTGTAAGAGTATTCTCAAGTTCAGAAATTTTACTTTCCAAAACTAGGGGAGGGACGTAAAGCTTACCTTCAATGGGTTTAGCCTCCAACTCTTTAACAAAATAACTTTCAAAATAATCATTTGAAAGAAATTTTGATTTATTAGAACGATAACTGTTATTCAACTTCTCATAGCGAAATGGAAGTTGAACTTTAGTTGTGTTCTTTCTTTTATCATATTCCTTGGCTTTATCTTTTTCCGACAGACTAGTCCAAAAGGGTTTGAGTTCTTGATGTTGAGGAGCCAACAACATAAACCCAAAGTCATAAAGTGCAGGCACTTCAGATATACCCTTTTTGAGATGATGTGGGTTCTTGTAACCAAGTCCCCAAGTATCAGGTTTCTCTTTAGGTTTGTTCAAATGAATAGTGTGTTCAGTTTGACCCAAAGAGTGTAATTTTTCTTCCAAAGCATTCACCTTTTCTATTAAAGATTTATTCTCTTTTGAAGTAGAAAAGTACCTTTTAGCAATCTCTCTAGATTTAAACTCACATTCTTTAAACTTTGAATCAGTTTCAGATAACTCTTTATGAATTATAGTCTTTTCTTTAGCACTGGTGTCTATATTTTTGTGCAAAGTTTCAATTAATACATTTTTCTCAGCAATATCATTACTAAGTTTATGTATAGATTGATTTTTCTCATTTATGACACCTCTTTCACGCTTCAGTTTTGACTCTAATTCTTGGAGTTTAGACATCATGGCATTCATTTGGTTCAATAAATCAAATTCAGTAAAGTTACATACCTCATCAGTATCTCCATCATCCGAATCAGCTTCAGCTTCTGACTGGTTCTTCCCCATCAAGCACAGATGTGCTGTCTCATCCTTCTCTCCTTCTTTAGATTCTTCATCCTCGTGGTCGAGCCAGTATTCATCCTCGGCCATTAATGCTTTTCCAGCCTCTTATTGCTTGGCTAGAAGCATTTTATTCTTGTAATAGTCTGAGTTTCGGACTTTTGATTTGCAGCAGTCCTTGGCAAAATGACCGAGTCTACCACAGTTGTAGCACTTAATCGGTTCTTCTTTCTTGGTCTCTTCAGCTCCATCCTTCTTCATTTCTTCTGATCTCCTTTCTTCAACTTTCTCTTTATGCTTGTAGTTGTTCGGACCAGACGAGTATCGCTGACTATTGGAGTTTGGCTTTTTATAGAACTTCTTTTGGAAAGCCTTGGTTAACATGAGCATGGTTTCCATCAGTTTTTCACAATCGTCAGTTTCAGACTTTTCCTCACAATCAGCTTCTTCCGAATCAGAATCTATCACCTTCTTCTTCTTTGACTTCTTAACCACAAGAGCAACTGGATCAGCAACTGCTTTGTCAGCCTTTTTCATCTCAGCCTTGATCTCTTCTACCTCTTCTTCATTCTGTCTGAGGATCTCATAAACTTCATGAAGAGGAATGTCATGCAGATCCTTCAACTGTCTCATCTGACGGGTGAACCTCTTCCATTCAGGCTGAAGATTGCTGAGGAATTTTACATTCAGCTCCACATGAGATTTGCTGATCTTGTTCTTGCTGAGCTCGTTCAGCAATGTGACAAATCTGTCATACGTGTCTTCGAGAGACTCTCCAGCTTTGGCTTTGAACTCTTCATAATTATTCAGGCATGTAGATACTTTGAGTTGGTTGCCGACTTTGGATCCGATCATCATCTTCTCCAATTGATCCCACATTTGCTTACCGGTAGCGTTGTAGCTGTCAATCTTGACATATATTTCATTCGGTATGCCTTGGAGAATAAATGATCTTGCCAGCTTGTCACCCTTGTGTCTATTCAGCTGATCTTCCGAGTATTCACCAATCGGTAATTTATACTCTGTCTCTTCTTCTTGACCATTTTCTCCAGCTACAGTGAGAACCTTGGTCGGAGGTGTCATGATCCCTTCTTTCAGAGATTTTCTGATTTCATCTCCCAAATCATGTCGATCAATGAAGTCCAAAAATTTGTCCTTCCATTGCTCGTACTCCCCCTTGAAGAGTACTGGTGGCTTCACATATGTTCCAATAGCAAGAGCTTCCCGAGACATCTTTACTTATATGATTAGAAATCAAACTTATCTGATATTGAACAATCAACTGGATGAGATCGTTAGAAGTCAAGATAAAATCACACAATACTGAAAAACTTAGAAAGAAATTCAGAAAAAGCTGATCACGAACAGAACATTGTCCCCCTTCGCAGACTTAGCACGGGGGTCAAGGGGCAACGCCCTTGCGGGGGTATGGGGGCAGCGCCCCTAGAGAAAAAAAATTGACATTTAGATGCCCTATTACAGTTTGCAAAAATCGACCGGGGATGTGCTTCGACCGGAGACTTGTAAAGACCGGAGAGAGTTCGATCGGATAGATGTGAAGACCGGTAAGTGAAAGGACCGATAAAATGTTCGACCGGGAACTTGTAAAGTCCGGTCGAAGGATTTGACCGATATAGTGTTCGACCGGGTACATTTTAGAGTCCGGTCGAATGATTTGACCGATAGAATGCAAGACCGATAGTGTTAAGACCGGATGTTGGTAAGACCGGATGGTTGTTCGACCGATACCATGCTTCGACCGATATTATGCATGACCGGAGTGGACAGTGAGTGTCCCGGTCGAATGCTATAGACCGATAAAGGTATTCGACCGGAAGTGGACTTAGACCGATAGAAACAAAGACCTATATGTTCGACCGGAGTGTTCTTGACACAGTATCGACCCAGAAACTCAAATAATCAGCCCAGAAACAGATCAAAACATAAAATTAAACTCCCAAACTTTGCAAAAACGATCGATTACACGATTAGAACTGATTGCTACCAATTAATTTCAGTAAAAACCACTTTATGAAAGAATCGATTGAACACACAGTGTCGTCTCCAAACCGAACCCAGAAAATAAAAAACAACAAATTGATAACCAAGATCAATGCAATTAACAAATATAACAATACCAAATTAATAGAATATGCATATCAATTACAACCCAATAAAAAAAAAACTTGAATGAACAATCACGCAATAAAAATTATGAATCTTTGACAGAAAATTAGAACCGAACAAAAACTTATTCAATCCAATCTGTACTCTGCTCTCATACCAATTGTGTGTCCCAATACGCAATCATTCAAACAAGCAATCACATAAACAATACAATAAATCAAACCTGATATTGATTAGGCAACCGATTCAATGAGTTACAGACTTGAAATCGAAATCCTCTTTTTCTCTCTTCTTGTTCTTCACGGCGCCTCACACCACCACCACTAATTTACTCTCAATAATAATTATGCAAATTAAAATCCCTTCACCCTAATTAACTCTAAACAAAAACTATTTATATTTAGGCTAATTAAGCCTAATGGGCTTGGCTTGCTAGGGCCCAACAACCTAAAACAAACTTATTTAACTAAAATAAAACTACCTAATAAATAAAATACGTAAACAGACTTTGACTATTTATTACAAAAGGACCCTAGACTATTTGTTGAGACGACTTTATCAGCTTTGACTTCAGATTTTCATCTTCAAATAATTATGATCTTGAATCCAATAAATATGTATAATACGCAACGATTTTGACAGCACAGTGGTTGATATTTATGCGAACCCAGATATCAAAAATCACAAAATCAATCACTTAAAGCTTTGCAACGCAGTTAAACTTATCAGATCACGTTCAATAGCATGAAACACATCTAATCATATCGATTTTAAGCATAATAGCACATAGATTCATGCAATCGAATTTTACTTGATGAATAGTAACTTCGATGAACAGTAAAATCAAAAAAAATAATTCGATGAACAGTGATTCGATGAATAGTAATATCAACAAAAATTTTGATTCTTTTGGCTCTGATACCACTTGTTATCCCAGTTTAATCTAGTTGATAATCAAACAAGAAACACAACATAGATCAAGAGATATAAAGATCAGATAAACATACCAATCCCTTGAATAATCAGTTAAACCTTGTGTGTTCTTGATACCCTTGAATACAGAGAATACGTACAACTATTAACTAGAATATTATCAGAGTTAAACCTAAAAAATAATTAAACAAAAATTTAAATACCTAGGCCATATGGGCTTTAACCTTAATGGGCTTTCTAACAGGCTTTAGTCCCATTTACAAATAACTATTAACATATTATAGTTTAAACCCTGAACTGTAACTATCAAACAAATACAGTTTAAACCCTCTAATTTAACTTTAATCTTGAATACAATTATTTGATCCAACAAACCTTAAACCTTGATTGATAAATCTAATCATATGACCAACAGTTGTGATTAAATCTTTATTGCTTATTGCTTATTACTATTATTTCATTGTTTCTGGGATCTACAATTGGTATCAAAGCCAAATCGAATCAATTCTTATTTGGTACAATCAAAAGGCTTGTCTAAAACCCTTATTTTTATCGACTTTTGGTTAATCGACCTTTTGCCTCTGGGTTCTTCATAATCAAAGGTTTTTGGTGTGAGTTTTAGTGTTGTTTGTGGCAAATTCAATTTGGGTTTGTTTTTCTAAACTTAATCGGTGATTAATTTTTCATAAGAGAAGATTTGTTTTGTTGAATTCTGGGCTTGTCGTCGATTTTATCGAAGAACTCGAAGAACCGAGTTTAGCCTTTCCCGGACCCGACATTACTCTTGGGTTTAAATTTCTCAAGTCTCTACACTTCCCGGTACCAAAGTTCCCCAGTACCAAAATTTTCCCGATACCCAAACCAACTCCCGGTAAACTCCCGGGTCTTGAACTAGAACCCATCCGGGTGTTAAACTTTTTCCACCGGGACTTGAACCCCGGGAATTACAAACTACATATCCCGGGTTTATGATGATACAATGCTGAACCTAGCAGCAAAAATTAATCATTATCATCCTTGTGGTAGATGTGTAATTTTTTTTTTGTGATTGGAGTCTACAAGAAAGTGGGACAGTGGAAGGAAACATTGGTTTTGATAGCCTAATTGTGATTGGTGAAGCCTAAATGTGAAAGGAGGTTGTTGATAGCATCAATTGGACCTAAAATTGTAATCGGCGGCTGTGATTTCCTTTTTGTTTGTTTGAAAGCTAGTGGGTCGGTGGTGTACCGGGAATTGAAGTTACTCATACCGGGAGTTAAATCTAAGAGAACCGGGAGTTATAACCCTTGTGTCCCGAGTTTGTTTTTTGAAAACTTAATAGCAACCGAGAAGTGGACTACATCTAATCCGGGTCTGTGGACTTTGTTACTGTTCAAGTGTTCGAGTTTTCAATCTGTTTTCGAAATTTTTCGGTTGATTCGGTCGTGATCGTGGACAAATATTTTCGATTTTAAATTGTTAAGGGTTGCTTACGAGGTCTAAACGAACATTTTTGGTCGAAAAGTTTTAACCTATATCGAGGTTTTAAGTTTTAGATTGGTTCGTTTGTGATCGTGGGTTGACCGTTTGAAATTTAATCAGTTAAGGAGTGATCAGGAAGTTTAAACGATCGATTTTGGTCGAAAATTTTTAACTCACATCGTGTTTTTGAGTTTTTGATTGTTTTCCGAAAAGTTTTCGGTTGGTTCGTTCAATGTCGTTCTTTAGGGTGTGCCGATGGTGCCGCCGAACAGGGCCTCCGATTTTTTTAATCTTTTTTTATATGTATAGTAATTAGAATATAAAAAAATAAACTATTTAACTCAATAAATTATCATGTGGGTCAGTTGGTTAATGCTCCCCTGTTCTTCAATATATGCCCCATGTTCGAATCCCACAATACATGTTTGATTTTTTAATTTTTCTTGAAAGGAGTTTTTATTTTTATTTTTCTTTTATACTTTCTTAAACATTTTTTTGATTTCTATTTTCAACGTAACTTAAGTATAAATTTAATAAAGAAAAATATAAGTTAGTTATATAAAAAATTGTGATTTTTAAAATAATTGAATTATATAACTTTTTTAATGATTCCTTCAATTTTTTAATTATTTATTCATTGATTTATATAAAAAATATCAAGGTAGCCCATTTGTTTTTATTTTAGTATTTGTAGGTCTCTTAAATCATGCTTTTTTATTTATTTTTTTCATTTATTTTCGTATATGATATTTATTATTTGTTTTCTTTATTTTTTAATAGAAAATCTTTTGTTAAAACCTTGCGATTAGAACCCATATATATATATATATATATATATATATATATATATATATATATAGGGAGAGGTTCATTTGAGAAATGGTAAATATATGAGAAATAGAGAAGTAATCTTTGCCATTCATCCGGTCAACATTTGCGGCTTTGACCGCGAAGCACCGGATAATTCCTTGTATGGTCTATAGAAGGTAGAGGGGTAGTTTCGTAAAATACGCAGGATGAGTTCATATATGAACCTATATGATTCACATATGAACTATACGTTCATATATGAATCAGTTATTTAATTCATATATGAATCACAAAAGTTCATATATGAATCTGTTAATTAGTTCAACTGATTCATATATGAACTTACAGTTAATTAATTCATATGTGAATCAGTTAATTAGTTCATATATGAATCACAAAGGTTCATATATGAATCAGTTAAAAGAGTTCAGATGTAAATTATACTGATTCATATATGAATATATAGTTCATATGTGAATTATACATGTTCATATATGAACACAACCCGTGTATTTTGTAAAAATTACGAAAGTGTCCTTTTATTTTTGGAATAGCCGCAACTTTTGACCAGTCAAAGCCGCAACTTTTGACAAGTCAAAGCCGCAACTTTTGACAAGTCAAAGCCGCAATATTTGACTAGTCAAATCCGATCTTGACCATATGAATGGCTAGGATTACTTCTCTATTTCTCATATATATATATCATTTCTCAAATGAACCTAAGGCTATATATATATATATACTTGATTTCATTCTCTAAGTTATTCTCTGAAAGACTAAAATCCCCAAATTCTTTTTTCGGTTTTATTTTGTTGTCGTCACCATAAATTTGTAACTTCTGTTCTTAGGTTCTTTCACTTTCAAGGTATAAATTTCAGTCTATAGTTTAATGTCATTAATTCTTTCTTTATTTTACTTTTCAATGATTTTTTTTAATATTAACTTTGTTTGATTATTTAATGAATATTAAAAAAATCTTGATTGCTGCTGATTATTTCTTTAATCATTTTTCAAAACTTTTGAAACCTTACTGAAATCTTATATATTGTACAATATACTTAGGGCAAATTGCATGAAAAGGTAACGTACTTTAGTCTGATTCCTGTTTTAGGTAACGTACTTTCAAAACTTCAATTTTGGTACCTGATATGTGAAATCTCTAACTTTTAAGTACCTAGTTACATATAAATGCTTACTAGAATTAGGTTTTTTTTGACATGGCATTATTTATTTATTTTTCTAACGCCAACTAAGAATATAAATTCCATGTCATCATTTTTTAAAATGTAAAATTTATATTTTTTTAATTAAGAAGAAAATTTCATATAAAATTTTTTAATTCTAAAAACTTATCACAATTTTTTTATAAACTAAGAAAATCAAATTAACGTAATTTTTTTTAAATCAATAAAATTTGTAGTTTTTTTCTTTATTAAAAAAATGACCATAAAATTTATAAAACTATTTAGATGATTGTAATTCTTGTAATATTTTTGTTTTATGGTATTTTTTTAATAAAGAATTATAAGAATTACAATCACCTAAATAGTTTTACAAATTTTATGGTTATTTTTTTAATAAAGAAAAAGAATTACAAATTTTATTGCTTTAAAAAATTTATGTTAATTTGATTTTCTTGGTTTTTAAGAAAATTGTGATAAGTTTAAGATTCAAAAAAATATATATGAAATTTTCTTCTTAATTAAAAAAATATATTTTATATTTTAAAAAATGATGACATGGAATTGATATTCTTAGTTGGCGTTAGAAAAATAAATAAATAATGCCATGTCAAAAAAAACCTAATCCTAGTAAGCATTTATATGTAATTAGGTACTTAAAAGTTTGAGATTTCACATCTCATGTACCAAAATAGAAGTTTTGAAAGTACGTTACCTAAAACAGGAATCATACTAAAGTACGTTACTTTTTCATGCAATTTGCCCATATACTTATTATGTGATTCCTTTTAATTTTATTAAAGCAATATCCGTTCCCTTCCCCAACCAATGTGTGATCTTACAATCCACCTCCTTGGGAGCCCAACATCCTCGTTGGCACACCAGCCCCGTTCCAGACTCTGATACCGCTTTGTCCACACACTTATACTCACAGTTTTAAAACGCGTCTGACAGAAGACGTATCAGATCCCTTACAAGGCAATCTTTGTTCCCTCCCTAACCAATGTGGCATCTTAATATAATTTTAATGTTATTAGCGGATTAATCATATAAGATTTATGATCATTAATTTAACGATATAAAATCAGTTTGATTTCTATTTATTTATTCATCATACATTTTAATATAAACGAAATTATTTTTGAATTTAATCATAAAAATTTAATAAATAATAGAACTGAAAAAATATAGGATCATGTTTAAGTTTTTGCACAGGGACTCCAAAATGTCAGGACCGACCCTTGGTTCGTTTATGATCGTCTGTTGACCGTTTGAGTTTTAATCTAGTAAGGAGTGATCAGGGAGCTTTAACGATCGTTTTGCATTTAATAATTCTAACCGATTCGAAGTTTTGCAGGTTGTCTCAACGAAGAAGACGCTGAATAGTGTTTCCATTAAGTGACGGTTAAATTCGTTACATTTTGGTCCATTTTCCGTTAGTCCAGTTAGTGTCCGTTAGTTTTGTTAGCTTTTATTTAATTTTTAGTCCATTTTCAGTTAAAGTCCAGTTAAAATCCGAGAACAGAAGGTAAAATCCGATTTACAAAAACAATTTGACTTGATTCTAGAAGAAAGAAATGTTTTATCCGCAAAAGTCAAGAAACTTTAATAAATAAATCCTAAAGTCGATTTATCTGAACAAGTCAGTCCCAATACTGTTGTTCAGTCTCCTTATTCTTCAATTTCAACCTCTACAACTATTTCCTCGATGAGTTTTGTCAAATCAAATGAATTTTCAAAAGATCGGATTCGTCCTTCAAATCTTTTCTATAATTCTCTTGTTGATGATTCAAATAATCAAGTGTTTCGAAAAATCAAAATGATTTGGCGAAAGAAACCAACTACAGAAAGCAGTGATGGAAACAAGCCTCATGATTCTCTTGTAGTTGATACAAAGTCATCTGTTTCCAAGATTGATTCACCTACTTATGTCTATTCTACAATGAAGTTGATCAGTCTAAGCCGACAAAAGATCTGTTGCACTCACTGTGGAAAGAGTGACTTTGTCCATCCAAGGTACATTAATAGTTGGTATGGTACTTATAGCATCCTCAATCCTCAGTTTAATAGCTTCAAATCCAAGGCAACTAACTATCAAGGATTCATCACAGCATGGATACCAAAACCAAAATCTTCCTAATCTGTTTTGCAGGAATGACATGTGTGATTTAATTCAGATTATTCACATCACATGACTACAATCAAGGGTTATGACATCTTTTGAGGGGGTGGGGGGTTACCATGTTGTTTAATTTTCATATCGACTTCTGAACATTTCAGTTCATGACTCATTCCTAAATGTTTGACTTCTCAATGTTTACATCAATGTTTCATTTTGGCGAGTTGAAGGAGTATTGGGGCTCATGATGTTTCTATGGTCAATCCAGAACCGGAAGGACCTACCCAAGAAACACATCCAGTTCATAGATATAAGTGAGGGGTCTAATTTGTTAGATGAGTTTGGAGAGAAAAGAATTTGGTGAGAGTGTGACACGACTTAAAAGAATTATTGGTCCTTACCAAATAGAGTCAGTTATCCGGGTTACCAAATAATCTATTCATTCTCGTTCTTTGGAGATGGATATTGAAACAGACATGGACCCAGTGTCGATAACTCATGTCACCCCACCCAGCCACTCAAGTATCTCACAAAAGATACTTGTTTCATTTCATATATGCACAGAGATTTAGCACATAATCTATCTATTCCTCACTCAGAGGTCTTAGATATTGAAAAAGGAAATATCAGCTCTGGTCTCCAAACTTCATATTTTACTCAATGTGTCTATTGATTTCTTAACCTGCGTCCCAGGTTGAATCAATCTTTTAGCCTAATCGATATGATTTATACTTCTTTCACACAGGCATGAATCTTTGTGATTCCCCTTGCATATCTTTGTGATATTGCCAAAACAGTTTGAGAAATAATTTTTTAATATTTTACTTCAGTGATAACTGGAAGTTCTATTAGAGATATATTAATGCCAACTCTGAAAATAGGCCATACAATTATTTTTAATTGTTGTGATAATAGTGACTAATGTGTTTCTGTGTTAGCTGTTACCCTTGGTTACTAAATTGTTTTATCTAATCTTTTGCTACTCATCCGGTTAGTCTTTGAAGAAACATGATGCTCAGGATGCTTCTAATCATCATGAGCGGAAGACCGATATACAGATTCAAAGACACAGATTATCATGTTAAGGGGGAGTTAGCAAAATTTGAGGGGGAGTAACAGAATTTCTTAAATCTGAGGTTGAAAAGCTATTGGATTTCAAGATTGCATTTCTTCTATCCCTTATCAAGGGGTGTCTGCTACTAGTTTGTTTCTCCTACAAGCTGATTGAAACAAATTCTTAAGCTGAAAACATATTCAACTGCAGTTCAAAGACAAATTCTTTGTTTTTAAACTGAAGTTGCACTGTGGAATGTCATGTAACTCGCACATTATCTTTCTTGTGTGCTGATCCAATGTGTTGAGTTTCTACAGTTGAAAGCTGCTCAGTAGTGCATTCGGTCGAGGCTATTATTCATTGAATCTGGTTACAAAGTTGAAACTATGAAGACCAAGAGTTTTATTCAAGGGGGATCTTGGAAAGAAATGAAGACAAACAATACCAAAGTTTTTCAGAGATTCAAGAGGGAGAGAAGATCAATGGCAGAAGATTTCAAGATGATAAATGCTTTATTTAACTTTAGGGGGAGATTGTTAGGACTGAAAGTCCTACTGCGTTGAAAGTTGTATAACGCATTTATAAAGTTTAATTGATTTTATTAAAAGCTTTGTAATAAGCCTTAATTATTTTAATTGGGCTTTGTTTGGTTGTGTTGGGCCTTAGGCATTTAGGGTTTTAACCCTAAGTATTTGAAGTTTTGTTTAGGTGAGATTGGGGTTAGAGAGGAGAGGTTGAATGGTCATTATAGGTTTACTCGTATTACTCAGAAAATTCTCTCTGTAAACCTTAAACCCTTGATTGAGAAATCTAATCATATGACCATCAGTTGTGATTAAATCTTTATTGCTTATTGCTTATTGCTTATTATTGTTATTGCACTTCTTTATGGGATCTACATAGATTTTTTGGGTTATTAAATGAGTTAAGCAAAAATGGTATCAAGAAGACTATCATTAAGAACAATGTGAAATTGAGCAATCTGTTACCAGGGTGGAAAAGATTGACTTCTTATATAAACCATAACAAGGATTTGGATTTGATCGGACTTCATGAGGTGTATGAGACACTAAAGCAAAATGAAGATGAAGTATTAGAGATGCTTGAAGATAAGAAGAAATCTTAGAAAGTAAAGGAAGATCCACTAGCTCTGGTAGTAGACAAGAGAGAGAAACATACTTTGAGAAGTTACATAAGAGAAAAAGAAAGAAGTGAGTCTGAGACTGAGGAGCAGAATAACAGGGATTCAGATGATGGTGAGGAGTTGAAACAGGCAATGATGTTGCTGACCAGGGCATTTCAGAAGAAGTGCTATAAGAAGCCAGGGTCAAACAACCAAAGATACTCATCTGGATCCAGAAACTATGAGCATAAAGACATATATGAAGGGAAAAAGAAATTGAGGAAAAGAGGTTCGAGGAAAAGAAGCGAGTGGTTAATAGATATGAAGATAATAAGACAGTTGAAGCGGTAAAGTGCTACAACTGTAAAAAGTTGGGTCATTATGCTAGAGAGTGCAGAAAGCCGGTGGTTTGTAATTCTGATTACTACAAGAACAAAATGCTTCTTGCCAAGCAAAAGGAAGCCGAGAAAGCTTTGATGGCAGAAGAAGACAATTGGCCGGACCCGACAGATGATGAGACTGAGAATAATTCACTTGCTCATATGTGTCTGATGGCTGGAAGGTATAAAGAGTATTCTGATAATGACAGGCATAATTCGTGCTATTCAGAATCAAGGTCTGAGGTAAATACTCTTTCATATTATGAATTTATGTCTCAAATGCAAACAATGATGCTCAAACTCCAAGACTTACAAAATAAGCTCCAAAAAGAGAAAAAATCTTGTTTTAAAAGTTCGTGAAGAAAACGTTGGAAATCTTTGTTGGGCAAACATTTTGAAAGAGGAAAAAGAAAAACTTGCCCAAGACAAAGATGTTATGAAAAGTCAATTATTTGAAATTTTAGATAAATATGATAAGTTAGAAAATGAAAAAGATGAATATGTTTGCAAACTTAACACAAGTCTTTTTGAGAAAAACAAACTCATTGAGAAACTAAAATACTTGGAAGAAAAGCTTTACAAGCGAGGTCAAACAGACCAAATTATTCATCTAAACAAGCCAAATGAATTCACTTATTTTAATCCAAGGTCGGGCTTGGGATATGATAATTCTCAGTATCTCAAGAAAGTGATTTCACAAGTTCCGACCTTGTATGAATTTGATTTTATTGATCTTATCAATCTATCCTGAATACAAGATTAAATGGACTAAATCATCCGAGGAAGTTGAACAACAGGAATATTTGAAAAGGAAAAAGTCTGTGAAAATGCAACTTCCATTCTCTTATGATAATTTGAATGATAGTTATCGTTTGAAGGAATTAGATTTTCTTTCAAATGATTACTTTCACACTTATTCTATTGCTGAACTTGAAGTAAAACCTGGCGCAGACAAGATTTATGTTCCACCACTTATGTTGGAAAGTAAAATTGTTCAGTTTGAGAAAGAATTTGAATTTTTTTTTTGAAAATGAGAAAGTTGCCTTATTATCTAAAATCAAATAATTTGAAGCAAAGATTCCTGTAAAACTTGAGGATATACCGGAATCATATGAAACTTTTGGTGAAAAAAATTGCACTAATTCATATGGTTCCTCATGCAAAGGTTTTATGGGAAATCTCTTTTTTAAAGGTAAAGCAGAAGTTTTGATAAATCTGACTATGAACAGGAGTGTGATAAATAGTTCAATGATTTTATGTTCCCACAATCTTCTAGTAAATCAGCCGATTTCGATGAGGATAGTCTATCTGATCTTGATTTTTCAGCTTTAATGAATTCTGATGAGTGTTTGGATGACGAAATAGAAAAGTTTGACTTTGCACCAAAACTTCCTAGTCATGTAGAATTTCTTGAAAAAAAAAAGAGAGACACTGGATTATTTTGAAAAAGGTGAATCTTCTAATTATAAATCTGATTCTAAATCTGAAAAAGTTCCTGTGAACACCTATTATTCTAAGATCAAATCAAAAAGGTCTTCACATAAACGCAAAAAGACCGGTAAGTCTCTAAAGCAATGTATTCATCATTCTTATTCTTCTAACTATATGTGTCTGATTTTTCAGATAGTTCTTTGAAATGGAAAGGATTTAAGCAGATTTGGCTATAAAGAAGTCTACATCTGAAGTAGTCACAACAAAATCTTTTACATCTGATGTTTGTGTAAAGAAACATAATTATACTCACGCTGTAGTGGATGACATTGCTTATGTTGAAAACGATATTGTTTTTCCTTATAAAGTTTACTCAATAAAACAATTAATTCATATTGCTCAAGATAAAAATATGTTGTTCTACTTGTCATGTGAATGATTTTGTTGATAAATATTTTGTGTTTGATTATTATGGTTCATATCATGTTCCTTATCATGGCATAGTGACACCCATTTTAATCTAGTTGCTAATAGTCTAGATTAAGTAGGTTGTTATTATCATGTCACTTTACTTTGATGTCATCTTTTGTACAAACATCCCCTTTGTGGGTCAGAGTTGTTTGGATAATTTGGAAGTTCTATTTTATTTTTCTGAAAATTTTCAGTCGTTAATTATTTATATGTTAGGGTATTACAAGTTGGTATCAGAGCACTAGTTTAAGTGAACTAGGTATGAAAGTAAGATATCTAGACTTAAACAGAGACATTAAGTACAATTATGATGATTGGGTAGAAACTTTCAGAAGGGTAGAGAGTCTAGAGTCGACGGAAGGCACGTTAATTGAAAATTGTGATGATGATGACAAGAATTTTTATGTATAATATGTTAATAATTCCACTTAGCTAATGCTATTATGAATGTGTCAATACGTAAGCATACTTGAATTCTATATATTGCAATGATTGATTAATGTATTAGTTCGTTATTGTTATGTATATATGTATATATCTGTATGATCTCTCACCCTCATTCTCGTGTGTGACAGACTAAATGGTTAACACGTGAGGTAGACCTCGAGCGCGGATGGATGGTCATGAGGCGACCGCATCCACGACCGATCAAACGAAAAGGGTAGAAACCACCGTGGTTCCATCTATACCAAATTTGTTGGGTGGAGGGACTGAGCATGTAGCAAGAATTAATTTGGCCTCGACAACTCCAATTATACAAGAAGTAAACCCTTAAACCGAGATGTTAGCCGGCGTGATGCAAATGGTTAATGGCTGCTGATAGGGTTAATACCTTAACCCTATTTGAAACACATTTCCCATTCTTTTGTGTCTTTATTTAATCCCATTTGAGTCTTTATAGTCCACTTTTGTACATATTTCTAGTCATAAGAGTTTGTATGTTGTTTAGAACATGTATGAAGTATTTGAACTCAAAAATGCCAAAATTTGATACTTATGTACATTCCTTTACATTACTGCATGATACTCGAGGAATCTGAAGGAAGTTGGAGGAATTTGGACTGGATCATGGGCCGACAGAATTGGGCCTGTTTCTGGGCTTATGAAAACTGATTTTTTTGAACTCTTAGATGGGCTTGGTTTTAAACAATGATGTGAGTTTGTATTAAACGTTATTAAGGATTTTAGGTTTTTGTTTTGAATAAGGCCCATGAAAGCCTTATGATTTGGTTATAAATAAGTACTTAGGATCAAAACATCATCCATCCCATTTTTCACCATATCTTCCACTAACTAAAGTCACCACCTATTGGTGGTTGGTTTGGAAGCTTGCTTTATTTTACTACATTTTGGTTCAAGTTTTAAGGGATCGGCCAAAATTTGTTTGTCCTTGTGTTGCTACTAATCTTCGATCAATCTAAGTGTCTTTGGTGCGTTACTTATTCCATCTTTTCAACTTTCACAAACTTCATTTGGTTTTCACTTGTTGGTAAAATTTTCCATAAGCTTGCTATTGGATCTTAAATCCATTGTTTTTTGTTAGTTCATGGTAAATCAACCAAAATTCAAACATGATTTTTTAAGTGAAATGTGCAATTCTCTCTTCTGTGAAACGTTTCTTGGCGTGCAAGTTACCAACTCCTTTCTTGTCCTTTTTTAGTTGTAAGTACTTACATTATTTTCTTTTCCGCAATATACTTTATCGCACTTTGATTCCTTACAATTTAGTTTCTTGCATTTTAATTATCGTTCTTTACATTCCATCGCACTTTAATTTTAGTTTTCTCTCAAGAAAGTCGTTACTTGCGCAACAAGTCTCCTTTCTCAATTTTTACTACATGTAATTTCTTTCATGCATTTTCCATCTCCATTATTTAAAGCTTTTACATCCGTTATAAAAGGAAACCGAGATATGATAGGCTGACAACCTTAGCTTGGGGTGCAAAGTAGAGTTAAGATTTAAGCCGGTAAAAAACGTAAAGAGGTGAATCAAATATAGCCTTGTCGTTATTTAAATCAAATCATAAATATTTGATTGAAGATTACATTTAATTAATTGACAACTAATTATTTGTTTGAAAGTTGGCTTTTCAGATGTCACTTAAATAATAAATCTTAGATAACGTAAGTTTGCTATAACATCTTTTTACCGGATTACTTGTTTTTATCTCAACAAAACTTTACACCCTTTGCTTCTTTTTATAATCGATTTTTCAGTAGTTTTTAATCAAAACCCCCCAACAAAAGATTTTCTTCGAATTCGCCATCTGAAGCATATTTTTAAGAATTGGAATTTTGAGAAACTTTTGCAAGCCTTTCCCTGTGGGATCGATATTTGGTACTTGTACCGTTATTACTTGTTTGAAAACAATAGTAGGTCAAGTTGTATACTTGCGTCATGATCTATTTGCACGCTCAATTCAAGGTTGCATAAACCTGCCAACAACTGCATTAGAGAAGTAGCAAGAAGTATTCATGAAGATGCTAGAAGACAGGGACAATATTCATCGGAGACATGAGGCGGTAGCCGAGAATATTGTGGTGGTTCCAGAGGAACGGGGCATGTTACAAGGTTGGAAGATCCGGTGGTTGCCATTGTTAGAAGAGGAGAGAGGAATTGCACTTACAAAATATTCTAATGTAGTAAGCCACCCAAATTCTCTGGCTCGGATAATCCAGTTGACTGCATAAATTAGATAAGAGATACGGAACAAGCCTTTTGGGTCGAGTGATTGCGGGGAGGAATCCAAGGTGAGGTATGCCTCTCAAATGTTAAGGGGTACCGCCCTTTAGTGGTGGAATATTACCAAAGCTAACTTGGAGGAATCTGTGCTAGACCGTCTGTCTTCGACTTCATTCAAGGAAAAGATTTTATAGGAGTACTATAACGAACGAGAAATTGATTGTATTGAGGATGAATTTCGATCACTCAAAAAGGGGAGCTCATCAATAAGAGAGTACACCCGACGTTTTATGGAGAAATTAAACCTGGTGGGGCCATGGAAAAGGAAAAGGTGAAGGCTACATCAAGGGCCTACTGGCATATATGATGTCTATGGTCTGCATGTCTAAGTCCTCTACTCTAAGAGAGGCTATTGAGGAAGCCAAAGTGATGGAGGATGTCTACGCCCGGGATTGGGAAGATAAATTCCAGGTGAGAGAGAAGAGGAAGTGGGAGATCCCACAAAATGCATTGAAACAACCGAAGTTTAATACTAGCGGAAGGGGACAGACAACCGGAGAGAAGCAAGGTGGTGCCCCAAATGCAAAAGCAAGAATTCTGGGCCTTGCAATCCCAATCCAGTCGTGTGCTTCAAGTGTGGGAAATCGTGGCACACTAGCTGCGATTGCTCGATCAGAGGAACGGTCTGCTTTGAGTGCAAAGCGATGGGGCACATGAGGAATGAGTATCCCAAGTTGAGAGGCATCTCAAAAGGGGAAAGTGTAGGTAGTCAACCAAGGGAGAGCTTTCCATACGTCCGCAGAGGAAGCAAAAGAGACCGCCGATATGGTGTCAAGTACGTTCCTACTCAACTCCATACCCGGTAGAGTACTTTTCGATTTTGGTGCAAACTGTTCTTTTGTATCGTCTGTGTTTTGCAAATCCTTGAATGTGCCTACTAGGTCCCTTAGTGATGCCTTGGTCATAGAGATAGGGAATGAGGAACAAGTAGTCTTGTGAGAAGTCCTAGATAAGTGTCGTTTAGGGATTGGAGGCGAGTGTTTTGAAGTGAACTTACTTCCGATGGAGATTGGGAGTTTTGATGTAGTAATAGGGATGGATTGGCTAGTGAACACCAAGTGGAAATATTATGTTAAAACAATCTCATAAGAGTGCCCACAACAAGTGGAAATTTTGTCCTTGCGTACGTGGAGAAACAATAGGGTGAAGTGGCTATTACTTGCTCCATTAAGGCAAGGAAACGCCTATTAAAGAAATACCCTTCATTCCTAGCGTACGTGGTAGATGCTAAGACGGAAAAGAGAAAAATGGAAGACGTAAAGATCTTCAACGAGTTTTCGGACGTCTTTCCCGATTACTTGCTGGGTTTACCACCCAATCGTCAAGTGGAGTTCAGAATCTACTTAGTTCCAGGAGTGGCGCCTATAGCCCATGCACCTTACCGGTCTCGCGCCGACGAAAGTTCAAGAAATGATGACACAGTTGCACAAATTGTTGGATAAAGGATTTGTGAGGCCGAGTCCATCACCTTGGGGAGCCCCAGTATTATTCGTTAAGAAGAAGGACGGAATAATGCGTATGTGCATAGACTATCGCGAGCTAAACAAAGTCACCGTGAAGAACAAGTATCCACTCCCTCGGATAGACGATCTTTTTTATCAACTTAAAGGGGCATGATGCTTCTCCAAGATCGACCTTCTCTTGGGGTACCATCAAGTGAAAGTGCGAGAAAAGGATGTCTCAAAAACGACATTTGGGACTCGGTATGGGCACTACGAGTTTCTAGTTATATCATTTGGACTAACTAATGCGTCGTCCACATTCATGGATTTAATGAATCTGCTATGTCAACCATTTTTGGATAAGTCCGTAATCGTGTTCATTGACGAGATCTTGGTCTAATCGAGAGACGAGAAAGAGCACGAGCAACACCTTAGAGAAGTGTTGAAAGTACTGAGAAAAGAGAAATTGTATGCCAAGTTCTCTAAATGCGAGTTTTGGTTACGTGAGGTACAATTCTTAGGGCACGTAGTGACAAGGGAAAGGTGAAAGTGGATCCTTCAAAAATTGAGGCAATGACGAGTTGGGAGCTGCCAAGGATCCCAACAGAAATCTGAAGTTTCTTGGGTTTGGTTGGCTACTACCGGAGTATCATTCAAGATTTTTCCAAGATTGCCTCTCCATTGACGTCACTAACAAGGAAAAATGTGAAATTCCTTTGGACCGATTCTCAAGATCGGGCCTTCAAAACTCTACAAAAGAAATTGTGTGAGGCTCCAATCCTGTCCCTACCCGAGGGAACAGAGGATTTTGTGGTATATAGTGACACATCTAAGATGGGGGTTGGGATCCGTCTTAATGCAAAAGGGTAAAGTGATAGCATACACCTCAAGGCAACTTAAGAAGCACGAGAAGAATTACCCAACACACGACCTCGAATTAACGGAGGTCATGTTCGCGTTGAAGTTGTGGCGACACTATTTATACGACACAAAATGTACACTATATACCGACCATAAAAGCTTGAAACATATCTTCGATCAAAAAGAGTTGAATATGCATCAACGATGATGGTTGGAATTGCTCAAAGACTATGAATGTGAACTACTATATCACCCCGAAAATGCTAATGTTGTAGTGTACGCCTTGAGCCGAATGAGGCATAGTGGAAACGTTCAAGCAACGTTTACACGGATTGAAGTGGTTTCAAGTCTACTTGAGAGGATTAAGACTTCATAAATTGAAGCATTGCTAGAGGCCAACCTCGAGGAAGAATCCATGATGACACAACACCCTCAACCGACGAAAGACAGTAGGGGGTTGAAACTTTTCCAAGGGCAGATTTGGGTACCTAAGATTGGGGGTGCCGGGAATTACTGTTGGAGGACGCACATAAATCAAAATACTCTATCCATCCCAGGAGCATGGATATGTATCGGGATTTGAAGTTGAACTACTGGTGGCCAGTAATGAAACTAGATATGGCCGGTTATGTAGAAAAATGTATCACTTGCCTCAAGTAAAGTCCGAACATCAATGCCCTTATGGAAGTTTGCAATCTATCGTGATCCCTGAGTGGAAATGGGAGAACATCACCATGGATTTTGTGACAAAGCAAAAACATTGAGGGGTCACAACACCATTTGGGTAGTGGTGGATCGACTAACGAAGAGCGCACATTTCTTAGCAAGACGAGAGACTCTATCGATGGATAAGTTAGCCAAATTGTACATCGTTGAAGTGGTCTCGAGACATAGGGTGCCATTATCTATTGTATCCGATCGTGATAGCCGGTTTACATAACACTTTTGGGATGGGTTGTAAAAAGAGTTATGCATGAAGAGAAAACTGAGTACCGCATACCAACCCTAAACAGATGGCCAGAGTGAAAGAACCATCCAAACGTTGGAAGATATGCTAAGATCGTGCGTGATCGATTTTGGTGGAAATTGGGACTCTCATCCCCAATTGGTAGAATTTTTCTACAATAACAATTATCACTTGAGCATCGACATGGCATCGTTGGAAGCCTTGTATGGTTGAAAGTGTAGGACACCATTATGTTGGTTAGAAGCTAGAGAAAAACAATTTGTCGGCTCGGAGATTGAACAAGAAATGACCAACAAGGTAAAGAGCATTTGAGAATGTTTGAAAGCGGCTCAAGACCGTCAGAAGAGCTACGCGGATAACAAGAGAAGACCTATGGAGTTCCAAGTGGGGGATCGAGTAATGCTAAAAGTGTCACCATGGAAAGGGATCATCAGGTTTGAGAAGCGGGGAAAGCTTAGTCCTCGTTTAATCAAACCCTTCACCATCACTGACCGAGTGGGAATCCATGCCTACAAGTTAGAATTACTGCCAGAGATGGACGGGATTCACCCCACCTTCCACGTATGTTATTTACGTAAGTGCTTAGCCAAGGAATAGAACGTCATACCTTTGTTGGAAATACGGGTGGATAACAACCAATGTGTGGAGGAACCCGATGCTATCTTGAAAAGGATGACGAAGAGGCTCCGACACCAAGAGGTAGTCTTGATCAAAGTTCAATGGAAACACCATTGAGGCGGAAGCGTGACATGGTAAACCGAAGAGGACATGAATAAGCGATATCCCCACTTGTTAAGTTAGGATGTGATTTCGAGGACAAAATCTTTTCTAAGGAGGGGAGGATTGTAACACCCTATTTTTGGTAAGAATAATATTTCAATATTTCCTTACGTCATCTGTTTAATGGTTGAGTAGTGAAATACCTTAGGTTAGCATGGCGATGTTCGAGTATGAAGTTCAAGTGGAAAAATAGGATTTTTGGCACTCTGCACCCTTTCGGTGAGAATTCCTGGCGACTATGCCATGGCACTCTGGCGGGTGGCAATGTCGGGGGAAGGGACAGGGTTGCGACACTATCGTCGCGTGTGCCTGGGAGGTTTTCAACTTATGCCCGATTTTTGGAGAGTTATAGGTCATTTTTCACTTTTCTCCCCAAATTGTTTTCTCTCTACGGTTTTTTCATAACTTTCTTCTTCTCCCTATTCATTGATTACAAATTTATGATCCAAATCATTGAATGCTCATCTACTTGTGACCCTACCACCTAATTGTGCAAGATCCTAGCATTTTTCAAGTGTCCAAATGTGCAAGCTCTAAACCACTAGTATCTACTCCTAGGGTTTTCATAATATTTAGGGTTTTTACATTACAAACCCTATTTGGTGAGTCTTTTACCTTTTATTTCTCATTACATATGTGTTATTGGTGTTATGTGACAAAATTTTGACGTTGATGATGTTTGACCTAAAATGGGAATGTGTGAGTCTGTTGCACTTGTTTCATTGAAGATATATTACTTTCCTTGATCTTGATACATGAGTAGTACCATTTCTACTCTTAAAAACAAATGTGTATTTTTGGAATGTTGGAAGGCATTTTGGCCTAAAGATAACATTATGGGTTAAACGAAATATGAAACATAAATCATGGATCAACTAAGCCCTCTCGGGGACTTTCTTTTTTTAGGAAAGGAATGTAATAATTTGGATTTCCCTTTCTATTTACACGTAACAATTGTGTGGTTTAATTATATGTCTAATATGATGGAACCCTGAAATGGAAATGAGTGCATTAAACCGTAATGAATAAATGTTGGTGATTTTTATGGGAGGATAAATGCATGTAGAAAGAGGAGGATGGTGAGTGGTTTATTATGGTCTTTTAGTTGTATCCATGAGCATGTATAGAAATTGTGCCTAAATCATATGCATGAGGATTTAGAATATGAGGTGGGTATTCATATTGGATAGGCTATTTGGTAGGCCACTAACAAGTATACAATAAAGGGTATCGATGCCTTTGAGGTGGAACTCATCTAGTTTGGGTATGTAATAATATTCCATAAGTCATTAAGGTGTAACTCTACGGAGTAAGCAATAAAGGCACGATATGGTTTGAGGTTGTGATACTTTTATGGTATGTACACTAATACCGGAATCTGAGGTGTAACCCAATAACATCATTAGGTGACTCCACTTCTGTGTTCTTGCCATCTTGATGGAAACGGGTATCCCCTATGTTTCAAGAGTTATCTCTTGTTTATATGTCCAGGTGTAGAACATTTTGTGATATTGTGGGACTCATGGTAATGTTCTACTAACTCGGATCCGATAACGATTATATTGTACTTTAATGTCCTGAATATATAAAAGCATTTATTTATTGACTCACTAGGCTTCTAGCCTAACATTTGTGTAGTGTGCATTGGTTTTAATGTCCCTCTAGTGGCAGTTCTAGGATGGGTTGAATTGTCGATTGGTGTGTTTAGGAGCACCCATGAGGTCGGGCTATTTTTGGGATTTTGGGAAGAGCGACATATTTGGATGGCATAGTGACACCCATCTTCATCTAGTTGCTAATAATCTAGATTAAGTAGGTTGTTATTATCATGTCACTTTACTTTGATGTCATCGTTTGTACAAACTTCCCCTTCGTGGGTCAAAGTTGTTTGGATAAATTTGGAAGTTTTATTTTATTTTTATGGAAATTTTCAGTCGTTAATTACTTATATTTTAGGGTGTTACATTCAACTACAACAAAATCCACATTTTCTGTGACCCAAAAAGTGTTATAGAAATTTATGCAAATCCAGTTCAACATACTAAAACCAAGCACATCGACATTCGGGGGGAGTCTCACAATTTTTATATTGACATATTTTTGTGTGAGACAGGTAGTTTAATGTGCATATCTTGAGGGGGAGTTGATGGTAAATTTTTCTGATCTTAAAGGTTTTCACCTAACTCTAAGTGAAGTAAAACAATTTTTCAAAATTTATGTATCATTTTAGGGGAGCAAAATAATTTTTTGAAAAACAGTAAGCTTGAACCAGTTAAAAGTTGGACATCTTAATGTGGTAAAAGTTTGAACTTATTTGAGAATTTATAAAATGTCAAACACTTTACAAAATATTGCAAACAATTGTGAGATAGATCAAAATATCGCATATTTGTTGTGAGATAGTTAACACTATCGCACAAGAGGTGTTCGATAGTTTGATATATCGCACAAGGGTTGTGCGATATTTCCCAAACATCGCATAGTGTTGTGTGATATATTAATCTATCACACATGCCTTGTGCGATACTGATGATGAACAACAATCTATCGCACAAAGGGTATGCGATAGTTTGACTTGCATTTTATCGCACAATGCAGTGTGCGATAGTTGACTTTTCTAGGTCAATTTTCCAAATTTTGTAGGTCCAACAACGTGTTGCCATATGTCCTCTTGAGCTTAAATAGTTCCCTCTTCAGAACTGTTTGCTTTTCTACCTATTATTGTCCTCCGATATACTCCTTTATTCTCTCAAAACTGTTCATCTTCATACTGCGATTCGACTGATCTTGATTGATTCCTTGTGTTTTTCTTTTTATTTCGTGTTAAAATTCATTCAAAGGTATGTTCTTTTACTTGGATATCGACTCTTTTACCTGCAAATATCTTGATTTTGATTATTTCTGTGGTTATCCTTGTGTAGTCGAAGGAGTTTTTCAATATTCATATATTTTTCCTTCGATTAGGGTTTGTATGTGGATTTCTTGAAAAATAGAAATCAAGGTTTTGTTTCGTTTGGGGTTTCGAGCAACTTTATGTGTTTAACTTCTTCGAATTTCATAAAAATATATTTTTTGAACTTTGAAGATCTGGGTTTGAAAGTATCACATGTTCTTCATTGTTTATATTGCACATGTCTTAAATTCCTTTTTATATCTCATAACTTGTTTCTTGTTTTCTGCGATAGTTGTGTATATGACACAACTCTTGTGTGATACTCCACACCATCGCACAATACATATGCCATAGTTGGTCTTTATTCTACGATAGTTGTGTCTATCACACACTTATGGTGCGATAGATGGTCAATGTATGTGCGATATCCTTCTTTCTGCGATACTTCAACACTTAGAATTTTTTTTAGTTTTTAAAAAAAAATTCAAAAGTGTTCTGTGCAATGCCAAATGATTTCAAAAGGGATTTTATGCTAACAGTTTGTTTTTCAGGCTATTAAATGGGAACTCCAGAACAAAATGATTCACTTCATGTACCTGATGATGAGAATCTGATGCGCTCCGCAAGATTTGCTTTACCTACCAGATCACAATCTGTGAATGCTCAAAATCCAGATGAGCTACTTATTCTTCGAGTAGAATATCTACCATTTAAACCCAACAACCACCACCTAGATTTTGATGTGCTGAAAGCTCAACATCCTGTCATCTTAGGGATTCTCAACGACCATCCTCTGCATTTTGCTCTATTAGCAACAATACATGTTCCATTGATCTACCTTCAGCAACAATGGAACACCTTGACTTATGTACTTGAAGCAAATGACTACAAATTTGAGGGCTTCATAGACCATTTCAATGTCTGAATCACTAAGAAGAGATTGATGAGGGTGTTACAACTTCCAGCTAAAGATGGATTTCTAGGAATCCACCAGATATGATGATTTTGTATCAGAAGCTCAGTTGTGTGCAGATATCCATTCATAGTATATTCAACTGAGCTAGTTTGGTCCACACAGTTTAAAAGAATGCATATGGTCCCAATCTGGCACACACTCTTTTTCTATTCTCAACAGATGCTTGACCTCAAAGACTACAGGAGTAGACAGATGCAACATTGGGATTCTTAGGTTATTTCATGGTGTAGCATTTAATATGCACTATGATTACTCAACAATCATTTGGATTTAGCTTGTGGAAGTTGTTGGACACGAGAGTAAACCATCAAAGGTAAGGAACTTCGTCCCGTTTCAGAGGTTCCTTCAACTTCTAATCCACAGTACTATGAGATCCAACAAATAAATTTCGAATAGGCTAACTGCTGAAGCTTGTCCTGAGTATCCTATGAACTACTTGAGGAACAAGCCTAACATTTATCATATTATTATGAAGGTTCTTCCGGAATACCTTATAGCATATGCAAATCAGCGAGCACCGAGTGTGTTAGAATATAGGCATATATATACTCCTCTAGTCCAGCCAGATTCGGGGGGATCTACCCCAGGAGTCTTCCATGCCTTAGATACTAGGAGTGAGGGTCTAGGTCCTAGTGAGAAGGTTCAGGAAAGTAGGTTTTCCTAAACGGGAAGAACAGAGGGAAAGTATCGAGAGGGGAACTAGAGAAGGCGGTGCTCCTGATATTGTTGATATTGCTATGACTGTTGCTGATATTCCTAAGGTCCAAGTTGCTAATGTACTAGAAGATATTGCAAATGTGATTAGTCTGATGTCACCAGTTATTTTAGATTCCACACCTGCTGAAGATGCACACTCAGAAGATGAAGGTTCAGTCCATCTTGGAGATGATACAAATGGTGATTCTGACTAAGATGGTACTGATGAAGACAATGATGCTACTTTGATTCCGAGGCACATTGGTACACATCCTATGCTTACTGAAGATGCTGAGACTACAGAGACAGACACTTAGCAGTCTGGTAGTATAAGGGGGAATGAGGGAGAATTAGTTAAAAACGAGACTAATGTGAGCTGGTGTAAAGGGCAAGGAAAAGAACATAGTGAGAGCGAGCGTATCCATACCATTCCTAGACGAGTATCCACATCCACTACCGACGTGCATTTGTTGTCGTATGGTATTGAAACAGACGTAATGGACCCAACTACACATTGCACAACCCCCTAGCTACTCAGTAGCCTCCCAACTGGCCACTATTTCATATACTCATGGGGATTTAGCTCACGATCTATCAGCTTATGACTTGGAGATAACTGGTATTGAACAAGACAGGTAGCAGCCCTCGCCGTCGACTTCTTTCATTCCCACTTCGAGTCTAGAGCTTATACAGTTTAGGACACAAGTTCCTTATACTGTTACCAGTTTTATTGATGCAACCGGAACACCTGTAGTGGCATCACTTCGTGGTGTTTCATAAGGATCAGGTGGAAATCCTACCACTGCTACCACATTGCCAACAGTGAACGTAGGTCACACGGTTGATTCAACCGTTGTGTCAACTGGTATCCTAAGTGGACTAGGTACTGTTACTTACCTATTTGTGACGAAGGATTTATTAACCACGAAAATTAAGGCAGTGCAAACTTCTATGGCAAAACAAACCGATGAAATCGAATGCTTACTGAAAGGAAAGGCGGTTGTTGATCCAATTCCTACACCTCTTCCACCTCCACCTCTACCACCAACTCATACTCAGCCAAATGACCTATCAGTTGATGATCTCAAATCCCTTCTCTACGCGAAGTTGTTATCTCAACCTATTGAAGTTAAGGCAAAAGATGTTGACTTGATTAGGGTACTAAGGAAGCAGTCTAAGGCTCCAAGAGACATTGTCACCCGTTCAGAGTGCTTTTGAGTTCAAAAATGAGATCCGAAGCAGTTTTTCTAGTGTCAACAACCTGATTCAGTCAACAACAGACAACCTTCAGCAGCCGCTATCTACTTTATCTGAAAGGGTTAGGTCCCTGGAGGATACTTGTAGATCTCAAGTCAGTAGATTCAAAAGCAGACATGATGATCATGATCATCACGAGGGGGAGAATAAACGACAAAGTGTCTCAGAAGGTAATTTAGTTGGGTTTGATGTGGATGAGAATGTGGACACAAATGCCAATGCTAAGATTGGGCAAAGTTTAAAAATGGGAAATCAGGTTGATGTTTTAGAGTGTGTGGATGATCCTAACGTAGGACCAACGGTTGAGAAGCCCGAGGTCACTGATACAAGGACGAAGGAAGATATATTGGCTAATAGTTTACTGAATGAGATATTAGAGATTGATTCTGGTGATGATGATATGTTTGAATCTACTAAGCAGAAGATTAAAGAGGAGATAGAGGATGTGTTTACCTTCTCAGAGAATGAGTTTGAAGAAGAGGGAGACTTTGATATGTTGAACATGTCGAATGATGTTATCCCTGACACAACTGAACCAGAACAACAACCAGAGCATCCTATTCCTCAAGCAGAGAGTACTTATAGAACTAATAGTGCACTGTCATGATCAGAGCAGATAGAAAAGTAGGAGAGAACTAGAATCAGAATAACATTTTTGGAGGATACGGAGAAGAAAATATTTGTTTGGTGAGTGAAAGAATTGGATATTATCAAAGTTTTGGATATCACTGAATTGAACAAGGATGCTGAAGTCTCAAGCCCAAAGTGAAAGAGCAGTTAAGACAAAGGAAAAGTTGGTTTCAGTTATACAGGTTTATACAAAGAAGTTAGTTCACGTAAGGTACCCGGTCTTCCATGTCATAAGACAAGATGGAAGAATATGGATGGTCTCAGAAACATATTTTCATATGCTTGATTTAGAAGACTTGGAGGTTTTGTACTCTGAAATGTGTCAAAGAACTATCAGACCAAAAGATGTCACTATTGTCTTAGCAACTGTTATCAGGTTTCTCAAATAACAAGTGAAGTATTCATATATCTTTGGGCTAGAGATTGGTGTTGAAAGTAATCAGAAGAAAGTGAACTTAGTGAGACCATATCAGAGTTCGCCTATCCTTGAAGAATTTCCACTGTTCATGATTTTGGAGGAACCAACTTTTGGCATAGTTTATCAGAATGGAATAACTGAAATATTTTTTCTGAGATTTGAAGAAATTTCTTGCTTTTCTGACGGTGCGTTAAAGATTATCAGACTGAAGATGACTTGAAAACTTGATCTTGATAAGAGAGAGAAGAACAAGATGGAGGATAAAGATAGAGAGTTGATTATCAGAACTTTAGAAAAGATTGAGGTCAAGTTGCAATTCAGAAACATTATTAGAAGGCTTGAAGTCTATTTTCGTTTGAGAAAGAGGAGGAGAAGATTTGTCTAAGGTCTCAACTTGATTACAAAGGGGGAGAATGTTAGCACTAATTATGAATTGTAATTTCAAGTTGAAGGTGTGTATTGTATGGTATAAATAGTTTCTTTCTTGTATTTCATTTTCATATCTCAACATTTGTAACAGTGAACATATTGTAAAAACTCTCTCTAAATACAATAGACTTATGACTCCATTGTTGATCTCCTTCAAGCTTTACTTTACAATCTTGTTAGTTGGGATTCACACTGGCTTTGTGCCACATCCCGATTGAAGGTTCTCCGGAAATCCAGAACATTCCGGATCAATCAAGAGGATGGAGAAACCTTGGTGAAGGTTCAAGAAGAGCTAAATAATCATTAGGGAAATGAGTAATCACATTTCTAGTGGAGTCCTTTGTAACATGAGTACTCATCTTTGTGACTATAAATAGCCCTTTTGCGATACAATTTTGGCAACCCTTTAGAGCATCTCCAATAAAAATAAAAATTTCCAATATATTCAACTCCAACTACTTCTCTATTTTAGAAATCACAATATTAATTATATTATTAAAATATTCAATACAATTTTAATAAAATATACTCTCTTCTACATATTTAATTTTAATGACTATTGTTGGTTGGAATAATGAAAAATCGTTTATCTCACATAAGCAATCATTTTTAAAGAGCTATACAAATTTAGATAATTTAAGGTACCATTTTCAAGTCAAGTCGCTATGTTGAAAGTGGTAGACAGTTTGATAATAGTCTCAATCACAGATGATTTCAATCTTCATCAAGCCCTGGTAAGGTTCTTCGCTTTAATCGAATTAAACCACATGCACCTGTGTCTGTTTGTGGTACGACCAGTTCACCAGTACTGCAGAAGAATAAACTGCAAAATCCGATTCAATTTATCGATAAATATCTATATATATTATAGATATTATTAACTTTTTTTAACTACGAGATTAGGTTAATGCCATTTTATATGAGCGAATGTAACCAATCTAATAGTGATTCAATGTCTGAACACTCTACCGAAATTTTTAATTTTGGTTCCGTCGAATGAATAATCATTGAGGGAACCGGACGTGATAATTTTTCATCATCCGACTCAAGCTATCCTGCATAATCTCGGATGTTCTCAGTTCCAATACGTAGACCAAATAAGACAATGCAAGCAAAAGTTCCTAGATTCATGGAGATGAAGAGATGAAATATAACCAAGTTATCTCTTTTTTATCAAAGGTTGAATCGAGGCCAAGCGACTCTAGATTAAGGGGCTCTTGATATAACTGAACAGGTGTACCTGGAGCTATTCCTGTAATAGGATCCCATTTGGTAGAGGAGCGAAACAGTCAACCTATGGATATTGTAAGACCCAACTGCTGCTCTTAGGAAGCAATGCTAGAGCATCTCGATTCGAGTCCGAGTTGCATGCTACATTCTAGCTCCAAAATTAGATAACTTTACTCTCTCTCTCTCTCTCTCTCTCTCTCTCTCTCTCTCTTACTTTCTCTATTTTGAATAATTTGTTGGTACAAAAAATTAACCCAAAATACCCAAAATCTCTATTTTCTACGTTTTATAGAATTTGTTTGAGATACTCTTTAATGAAGCTTGAGAACAATTTTTACAATATTTGTGAGCAACATATGTCTTTGTCAATATAGAGGTTTGTTTTGGAGAGGTAAGATTCCTCTTTGCATACTCTCTCTTTTGTTCAGTGAAATACAACCTCCTCCTTTCGTGTGGACATACATTAACACGTTGATAGTTGAATCACATTAAGTTTGGTGTGTTATCACCTTCTTTTTCGTTATTGTTGATCTCATGTAACACCCAAAGTTGTGCAAATGTGTATTAATGATAATGGGAGTATTGATATAAAATATTTTATTTATAATGATTGCAAAAAAAATAAATATTAAAAAAATATTAAAACGTCCAAAAACACGCCTGAGCGAAAAACTGCAAATTGGAGATCGTGGATGGATGTTTTTTTGTCAAAAATTGGACCTATAAATTCGTATTCGATTAAGCATTAAAACCCCCCTCCTAATTTGAGAAAACAAGAGAGTTTTGAGGGAGAAATCGACCGAAGAAGAGAACTAGGGTTCTTGCGGTTCGTATGTCGAATTGAGGTTAGTTTCTACGTTAATCTTGCAATTAATGTTTCCATCTTAGTTGTTCGGTATAATAGAGTTGTTGGTAATTTTGTGGGGTCGAAATAGTGGCTTGATGGCCACTAATTTGGCCGAAAGCATCGACAACGGTGGTGGTGTTTAAGAAACTGAAATAAACATGTGAAATTAGAGCCCCATACTTCATAATAATTGATGATTCTTGTTTTAGAAAATAGAAATAAATATAAACGAAGTTTTAGCGTAAAAAGAACGAAAGAAAACGGTGAAAAAATGGACCAATTAGACGAAAAACGCGACCAAGGGTTGTTGGTCGTGATATGTTGGGCGCTGGGTCGGATCCAGACCCATGCTGAACGCGGGTCTGGGCCTTGGCCTACTAGTCCACCAGATTTGATTTTTGGGTGACTCCATTATTGAATATTGGACTCAATAATTAATTTATGTATCGGGCATCGTTTTTTTTTTGTTTAGAATTCAATGACAACCTAAATCCTTTTTATTGGTTTATTATTATCAGAAACGTATTCGTGCAATGCAGTGAGATACATCATGATTTTAATGTTTCATTTTATTTTTTGTTTTTTTATCGATTTACGGTACGATTTTGAATGGTTTTGAGAAAGTGATAATGTTTTTTTTATAAATTTGTTTAATTTAGGCTTAATAATATAATGTTGTTTATATAAAAAAAAATTAAGTATTTTATTAGAATTCAATGATTATCTTATATATTTTAATGACATCTAGAAAAAATAACCAATTACATATTTAATAATATAATTAAAACAAATTTATAGTAATATAATATATTAATTAATAGTGATACATGAAAGGGTCTTCATAAAATGAAGACCCTGTACATACCAAATTAGTGGGTGTTAGAAGCCTGCAATAGTAATATGTATCTTGTGCTTTGATACTTATAAATTAAGATATTTTTAAAATCTTGCATAAAATAATGGTACCTTGTGCCTAATAATTTGTATTTAAGAGTTTTTTATCCGTGCTTTATAATATAATATAGATTATTATGATTATTAGTCGTAATTATTGTTTTTTTTAATTAATCAATTTGACTTAATTTGTTTTTTTCTAAATATATAGTTTCATCCGAATAATTATGGATTTATGGTTATGGACTTATTAACAAGTGGTTTTGTTTATAATTAATTTGATTGTTGCTTATCTATACTATATTATAAAACATTTATAAAAACTCTTAAAAATAATTGTTAAAGCTTAATGTACTATTATTTAATGTCAATTACGTAAAATCTCTTAAAAACAATCATTAAAGCTTTATGCACTACATTTAATGCTATTTATTAACGTTCAATCCTTATCTCTAACCACTTTAACTCCTCTAAAATCATTCCCCACTTCAACTCCCCCTAAAACCACTCCCCGCATAATTAAATACAGGATAAAAATCAAATTTTAAATATAAAAATCTAAAATATAATTAAGAAAATCTAACAGAATATTTAATGTTTATTTTATAAAAAACATTATATTATTAAAGCTAAAATAAATTACATTAAATACTTTTTATTGATACACATTAATTAAAATTCAAGATTACAAGTCATGATGCATGAGTACAAATTTCTAAAGTTATATGTTTGAATTCATAACTAACTGATAAACATAATTAAAACAAGATAAACATCTCAATTTAAATATAAAGAATTTAAAATATATAAGATAATCATTGAATTCTAAAAAAATACTTAATTTTTTTTAATATATAAAGCATTATATTATTAAGGCTAAATTAAACAATTTATAAAAAAAATCATTATCACTCTCTCAAAACAATCCAAAATCGTATTGTAAATCGACAAAAAACAAAAAATAAAAGGAAACATTAAAATTATGATGTATCTCGCTATTTTGTGTGAGTACGCTTATAGTATTTTATAATATTATGTAAAACATGTTTTTTTATGCTGGACGAACTTGACAAGGTTTGGTTTTATAGTTGAAGTGAAGCCAAGATCGACACCAAAACGGATTGGATTGTCATCTAACTGATGAAAGACCAATACTAGATAAAGTCAAAACAATTTGACAAATACTGTTTTGGCAAGCTAAATTTTGAGTTAACCAACAAGTTTGGCTCACCAACTCCTACCAACTCATGTGCTGGTATAGAAAGATGCTCAACATGTCAATCAAAGCAAGTTTAAAAATACTATTGTAATAGTACCATGTTTTCTTTACTCTTCATTTTGCATAAAAAAATGATAGGTTGTGGTAACAAACGTCTGCATCATTTTCAAATGTTGAAATGAAGAGTACAAACATGCACTGATCACAAATCAGATGAAGACACACATTAAAGTTGGCATACAACATTTAATGATGACCATAAATGGTGACCTTTGACGATGTTGCAACTCACCCTTTTTGATAGAAATCTTGAGTGATAGTTTCTTCGGAAAATCGACATCAACATCTGAAGACTATCTCAGTTCTTAAGATTTGAAAGAGTACTTTTTTCTAATATTTTAGTATCTCCTTACGAGATCCTTGGATCAACGAATAAGTTCCTACCTTTTTAGTTTCCGCAACAAATTAGTAATTCTTTGTTTTTATAAACATGCATAATTAAAAAGTGAAAATCTGTTGTGTTTGTATTCAACTCCTTCTACTAACACTTTATGTATCAATTATTAGCCAATCAGGACCACAATAATGCTTCTTGTTGTTTGTGTTTTTGTTTTGAGTCTTATAATTTGTTATTGTTGTATTTTGTTCGATCCATTTTATTCCATATCGACTGTAAAATGGGATCACGCTTGTGATATCTTTGGACCCGATCTCCAACTCCAACAGTACTAAGAGTTTCTTCCTAGATTTTCTATGGGAATTAAGAACAAAAGATTGGAATATGAACCATTTGGGATATAGCTCACCTGATAAGGCCTTATCCTGTTGGTTTAAATCCATTTGGCCATCAGAGAGTTTGCAAGGTCTAGGATGTAGAAAAACTTAAATCTGTTAAGTTTTTTTGTTGCGTTGCAACTCACCATGCACTTGGTTTAAATCCTTTTAGCTCCATGCATGTATATAAATATGCATGCTATCGTGAGGCTTAAAAAACATCCACAAAAGCATCAAGATTCTTCTTCTCCCTTGTTTTCCTAGTTTTCATCTTGTTGATATTTATATATCTCATTGATATATATATATATATATATATATATCGTCAAATATATATATATATATATATATACATACATATATATATATTGTTTGTTGAGGAAACTTTGGGTAGCTGATTCGTTGATCCAAGGATCTCGTAAACACGTTATAATTTCTCCCGGTTGGTAATATAAAGATCTCTCTCTCTCTCTCTCTCCATGTGGATGTACACTATCACACTGAAAGTGAAACCACGTTAAATCTTGTTGTCTCGATTTATATGCCACTTTGTTTTTTTATCGTATATTCGATAACTGCTATATTTACGTTTGTGGATCAGTATGAAGCATTAGACCAAAATATGTTGGTGAATTTAGTGAAATCATCGGTTTATTTTAGGCAATTGGATTCACAAGATAATAATGAGGTTGGTAGCTAAGCTATAACACGAGCTAGGAGTTGTGGAGTGCACACTCGTGTAAGCTAACTAGAACCCGAGATCGTTGGATGGTTATGTTTGGCGAGTTACTAAGTGGAAAATGGTTGTGCACGACCCATGCGTTTTTCCTCTTGTAAATGGCACGACCCGTGCGGTTTTGTTCATAAAATGAGTCTGGGTCGTGCGTTTGTCAACAGAAGGTTCTGCACGACCCGTGCATTTTTTTCTCTTGAAAATGGCACAGGTCATGCGTTGTCGTCAGAAGGTTTTGCATGACCCGTGCGTTTTTCCTCTTGAAAATGGCACGGGTCGTGCGACTTCATTAATTTTGTAATTGATGTAGAACTTTCTAACCGCCACTATTGATGTCCAACAATCAATCTCATTCAATGAGGGAATATTTATCATTGTTAATACAAGGTCAGTTACGGTTCTCTATGTTTTTAAATAGGATCAATTTCTGCCTAAATCGATACCGGTGAATTGAGATTATCCTTGAGTGAATTTCGTGATACCCGGGCAGAATAGGGTCGAAATATCACTTAAGAAAAGCGAGCTCTCACGTGATCTCATATTCTTTATCCGAATTCTTATCACTCTTTGTCTCCCTCGATATTCGGCACCCCTCCCCAATAATCTTAAGTTATATTTTCTACATGAGAGACATGGCGAGTGATCAATCCGTGAGAGACGACCAAGTTCACCAAACTTGAGAAGTTCGAAGGCATTGATTTTCGAAGATGGAAGAAGACGATGCATTTCTTGTTGACCACGTTGAAGGTCGTGTACGTGTCGAGCACTTCGCTGCCAGAGGTGATAGAAGACGAGACGTTGGAGATGACTTGGCGTTGCAACAAATGGGAGAACGATGACTACATCTGTCATGACCACATCTTAAACGGTATGTGTGACTCCCTCTTTGACATTTATTAAAATGTCGAGTCTGCCAAAGAGCTATGGGATTCTCTTGAGTCCAAATACATGGCGGAGGATGCTTCTAATAAGAAGTTCCTCGTTAGTAATTTTAATAATTACAAAATGGTGGACTCAAGGCTTGTGATGGCGCAATACGATAAGCTTCTACGCATTCTAGGCCAATATGCTCAGCATAATATGAAAATGGGCGAATCCATCTCCGTATCGAGCATAATTGATAAATTGCCCCCTCTTGGAAAGATTTAAGAACATGTTGAAACACAAGAAGGAAGAGTTGTCCCTTGTACAACTCGGTAGTCACTTACGCATAGAGGAATCTCTTCGGGCGCAAGAGGCTGAGAAACCTAAAACAAAAGAGATTTATGCCCCTTATGTGAATATGGTAGAAGAGGGTAAATCCAACAAATTCAAGGGAAAACGCAAGTTCAATGAAGCCAATAAAGAGCCCAACAAAAAGGTTAAATTAACCTGTTGGACTTGTGGTATGACCAGCCATCCCAAGCATGATTGTCAGGTTGTCAAGAACAAGAGTGGAGCAAGCACAAGTGGTGGTGGGCAAGGATCCAAGGATCAAAACCCACGGCAAGGTCAGCTTCTTGACTTTGGTTTTAATTGAATCTGAATTATGTACCACTAATATCCGAATCATTTTATGTGTAGGATGATGATGTTGCTTGGTGGATCGACTCGGGTGCCATGAGTCATGTGTGCAAGGATCGATGTTGGTTCACTTCTTTGGAACCGATTGAAGGCGGATCCGTGATACACATGGGGAACGAGTCGAGTGTTCCCATTCTTGGATGTGGCTTACTTAGGCTAGAGTTTAGTTCTAGCAAAATAATTGAACCTTTAGACGTTTTGTTTGTACCACAAATTCGAAAGAATTTGGTTTCTGGTAGGTCTTGAATTAGTTAGGATATAGGCAAGTATTTGAGTCCTACAAGTTTGTCTTGTCAAAAGGTGGCTCTTTTGTAGGATTCGGCTATTTGATGAATGAAATGTTTATGTTGAATTTAAATAAAAAGAGTTTTGTTTCAAATTCTGTTTAAGTTGCAAATGAAAATTTTGTTGATTCAAATTTGTGGCATGCAAGGCTTGGTCATGTGAATTTTAAAAGAATAGTTGAAATATCAGAAGACGGTCTTATTCCGGCCTTTGACATTAAAACCGAAAAATGTAAAACTTGCATGTTAACAAAGATTACTAGCCAATCTTTTCCTAACGTGAAAAGGGACTCGTCGGTGCTTGATTTAATTCACAGTGATCTTTGTGATTTGCATTCAACTCCGTCTTTGGGTAATAAAAAGTATGTTGTTACTTTTATTGACGATGCTTCACGGTTTTGCTACGTATTTTTGTTACACTCAAAAGATGAAGCGTTGGACAAATTTAAAATGTATAAAACGGAGGTTGAAATGCAAATGAATTGTTTTATAAAATGTTTATGCACCGATCGTGGTGGGGAGAATTACGACCCCATTTTTTTCCAATCTGTAGGAATCATTCATGAGATTACGGTGCCTTATACACCACAACAAAATGGTGTGGCATAACGGAAAAATAGAGTTCTCAAAGAAATGGTGAACTTTATGTTATCATACTCGGGATTGAGTGATGGATTTGGGGTTATTCCATGTTAACGACTTGTTACTTATTGAATCGAGTTCCCAATAAAAGGAACAAGATTACCCCATATGAACTTTGGTTCAAGAAAAAGCCTAACTTGAGCTATATTCTAGTTTGAGGTTGTCGGACGGTTGTTCGACTACCCGAACCCAAAAGGAAAACCTTAGGTGAGAAAGGTATTGATTGCATCTTTGTTGGATATGTCGGGCATTCCAAAGCCTATAGGTTCTATTTTATTGAACCTAATGATTCTATAGCGATTCACACCGTTATAGAATCGAGAAACGCATTATTTGATGTGACTAGATTTTATTCAATACCTAGACTGAAGGACATAGTTCCAAGTACTAGTGGAACTAGTGAGGTTGAAGAACAAGCAATTGTTCCAACCGAATCTCCGATTCTTCGAAGGAGCAAAAGAGGAAGGATTGAAAAATCCTTTGGTCCCGATTTCCAATTATACTTGGTAGAAGGATCAAGAGATGAGATTGGGTCACAATTCTTTTACTGTTATAGTATTGAGGAGGATCCAAAATCATTTGATGAGGCTATGAAGTCTCAAGATGTTGCTTTCTGGAAAGAAGCAATAAATGATGAGATTAACTCCATCGTGGGGAATAGTATTTGGTATTATCGAACTTGCCACCGGGTTGTAAACCTTTGGGATGCAAGTGGATCTTCAAAAGGAAGATGAAAGCTGATGGATCAATCGACACGTTCAAAGCTCGATTAGTAATACAATGCTTTAGGCAACGGGAAGGCATCGATTATTTCAATACCTATGCCCCTATTGCAAGGATCTCCACGATTAGATTGTTGATAGCCTTAGGAGCTATTTAAAATTTAGTGATTCACCAAATGGATGTCAAAACGACATTCTTGAATAGTGATTTGGAGGAGGAAGTTTACATGAAACAACTGGAAGGTTTTTGTTATACTCGGGATGTAGGATAAGGTGTGTAAACTTGCAAAATCATTGTATGGGCTGAAACAAGCACCCAAACAATGGAATTTTTTTTTTTGATGAGGTTGTCTTGTCCAACGGTTTTATGTTAAAGCAAACGGACAAGATATTAGAGGGATATTCGGATGCAAGAAGATCACTCTTCTACGAGTGGTTAGGTATACTTGATTGGGGGAGGTGCTATCTCATGGGCTTCCAAGAATCAAACTTGCATCACGCGTTCGACTATGGAGTCAGAATTTATGGCATTAGCCGCTGCAGGTAAAGAGGCGGAGTGGCTAAGGAATTTAGTCCATGAAATTCCGTTATGGCCAAAATCAATATCACCCATTTCTATCCGTTGTGATAGTGCGGCTAATTTGGCTAAAGCTTATAGTAAAGTATATAATGGCAAGTCTAGACACTTAGGTGTTAGACATAGCATGATTCGTGAGCTAATCACGAATTAGGTGATTATGGTTGAATTTGTTCGGTTACAACAAAATCTAGAGGACCACTTGACGAAGGGGTTAGCTAGGGACTTGGTTCACAAGTCGGTGATAGGGATGGGATCAAAGTCCATCTAAATCTCTAACGGTGAGATACCCAATTTTCTTCTAATACAACATTAGAAGTTGAATTCAATGGGAAACTCACTCTAAGGGATTGGAGCACAAGATAATCATCCCAAGGTATGTGCTCGGTAATGCAAGTGAATGAGGAAATAGTTCTTCTGTAAAAGTGCATGTGCAAGTACATGATGAAAGGAACTACCTATATGAGTGTGAAGTGTGGCCGCTTCAGGAAGCTTGGACTTGGCTTTGTATGCACTCACGAATGGATAAGGACACATGTCATGTTATAGTGTCAAGTTTAAACTTTAGAGAATTATTTAAATTCATGTGTATGTTATTTTCTGGTACTCATATGGGTTGAAGGGTTCAATCCATAGGACACCCGAATTCTCGAGTATTTGAAATGTGTGATGTACAAAGATGAAAGTTCAATCTTCTGGATATTTTTATTTATGCATGAGTTGGTTTTCCTATATTAACTTTTGTTTGTGAATCAAGGATTACTCTAAAATGGGGGAGGAATGTTAGTGAAATCATCGGTTCATTTTAGGTAATTGGATTCACAAGATAATAATGGGGTTGGTAGCTAAGCTATAACATAAGCTAGGAGGTGTGGACTGCACACTCGTTTAAGCTAACTAGAACCCAGGATCGTTGGATGGTTATGTCTGGCGAGTTACTAAGTGGAAAATGGTTGTGCACGACCCGTGCGTTTTTCCTCTTATAAATGGCACGACCCATGCGTTTTTGGCACGACCCGTGCGGTTTTGTTCATAAAATGATCACGGGCCATGCGTTTGTCGACAGAAGGTTTTGCACGACCCGTGCGTTTTTTCTCTTGAAAATGGCATGGGTCGTGCATTGTCGTCAGAAGGTTTTGCATGATCCGTGCGTTTTTCCTCTTGAATATCTTCAGTTTTGTAACTGATGTAAAACTTTGTAACCGCCACTATTAATGTCCAACAATCAATCTCATTCAATGAGGGAATTATTATCATTGTTAATACGAGGTCGGTTACGGTTCTCTATGTGTTATATGATCGATTTCTGCCTAAATCGATACCGGTGAATTGAGATTATCCTCGAGTGAATTTTGTGATACCCGGGCAAAATAGGGTCAAAATATCACTTATGGAAAGCGAGCTCTCACGCGATCTCATATTCTTTATCTGAATTCTAATCACTCTTTGTCTCCCTCGATATTCTACACCCCTCCCCAACAAAATATACAACATTTAGATTTCGTTATTTCACATTTGTTGTATTAGGTCAGTTGCACGTGATTTATTGTTTTCACTTTGGTACGGTAAATCACTTGAAATACGATCTTGTAATTGCCACCGACCCTTACAAAGGCCATTAGAGTGTTTGCTTGACCATTAGTTTCATAGCCCATGGGACTAGTCGAGGAGAATACAAGCTGGTTCAGACACGTAAGGTTATAAAAATAGATTGAAATATGTTGAGGCACTTACATTTCCATCCACTCCATGTGTCAATTCTTTTCGGTAGTGGCCTCGATTATTGATAATCAAAACCCGATTCAATAAAACAATCGCTTGGAGGCACGGAGATCAAAAAGTGAAAGTGCAAATCGAGAACAAATGAACCAAACAGTTGGCAAAGACCTGTATATTCCAAGTCGAAGAAATCGATTGACCGCTGTCTAAACAAATACCCTAGGATCTAGATCGAGCGACAAACATCAGTCGTACAACTCTTATACCATGAAGAAATAAGAGGAAAACATATTGAAGAATGAGAATATAGATGAAGTGTGTATGGGATAAAGACCTAACTAATGCTACAATGGTGTTTAAAGATTTCTTGATTTTGATCGATTGTAGAATATGTGATTGCGATACCTCAGCTGCATATGTATCATGTTTCTTATAATAACTCGTTATCACTACTAGAAAAAGGGGTATCAGTGACACACAAAATCCGTCGCTAATCAGTGACGGATTAGAATTAAAATGATCAAGAGCAGGGAGTCTGTTGCACGCTCACGAGCAAGAAAACAAGTATAATTTTCAATTTCCTAATATTGTTAGTGATTTCTCTTACCCAATTGTAGATATGTGATAAGAAACTGTTGTATGGTTGAACATGCTTACACCCATGAAAATCAAATTATGTCTTATGCCCAGATGTAGACCTTAATTAATTTTGTGTTTATTGATTAGAGAGGAATCAACCAAAATATCTAGGTTTATTCGATTTTTCTTCATTTTAAAGTTTTTATATACGTTTAGCTAGTTTCATTACACATTTGTTTAGTTTTTGATTTTTTAGAAAAAATGTTTCTGTTATAACCGTGCTTCAATCCGTCTGTTAGGGTTTTAATGTTAAAGGTTAAGCTAGTTATGGTTGTTATGACAGTTAAGTTAGTTGACCGTTAGATAAATTAACGGCTAGTTTGGAATTAAGGGTTAACAGTTATTTAACTGTCAACCAACATGAAGGTTGCATTTGTTTGTTCAAGGGTTGTAACCCTTCATACTCTATAAGTATTTGTATCCTGTGTATGCATGAAGTTGATGTTAATATGAATAATAATTGAAGTGTAAATTTTTCTCTAACATTTAATACTCGAAATGCATAAATGTATTTCACATTATATGGTATAGGATTTCTGATCTATTTTGATCCGTAAGTACTTGAATTTCACATTATATGGTATAAGGTTTCTGATGTATTTTGTTTTATGCCATTTTATGTAAGTTGAGTGTATATTAGACAAGCTTTAAACCTTTAGTTTTTTGATTCACTAATTTAGTCACCAAGTAATTGTCATTTATCCTGTTGTACGATGTTTTTACTTATTTTTGTTTTTTTAATTAAAAATATTGGGCTCATATCATTGTACCGTCGATCATAAAATCAATGGTTAAGATGTGGGTTGCATGAGTTGTAAATTAAATGACCCATATATATAGGACGATAATCAAATGAGAACCGTAAAAAGGTTGAGGACCGTAAGGACTAATCTTAATCGTTTAAGGATTTTAATCAAGGGTGATTAACAATGATGGCACCTATTGTAGTATTAATGAAAGTTTTGAAAAATTAAGGGCAATATTGTAATTACCCCCATTCCCCTTCAACTCTCTCTTACTAAATTCAATTCAACACTTGACCCACTTCTTAACACATCCGCCTATCTTCCAGACTTCCACCACCACTTTCAAAACCTCCTCCATTTCCGCCACCACCTTACCTAACTCCCTTTCTGCCACAGTAACCACCACATTCTCATCTCCTTCCAAAAACACAACCACCTCTCGCCACCACAACTCCGCTCACTCCTCCAATCTTCTCACCAATCCACTCATCATCTTACCACTCTCAACTTCCAATACACAAATCTCTTCGTTCTCACAAACCGTCAAAAGAGTTCGTCCGTAATTTAACATCTTCATCGCCACCACTGCTCCATCGTGATCTCCGCTCCATGCCATCATCTCTCCTCCTTTTGCGACTTGTTTTCTCGTTGCTACTTTAAGCCTTATTTTGTATATCAATTCGCATCATACAACTCCGACCCCGACGGATCTAACGCCGTACACCACACGACTGCCATAAATTTCACCGTCTGGAGATGGATCCCGTTCACGAGGCTCCATATCTTACAAGTCCAGTCCAAGGAACTGGAGATCATAATGCTAGCTGCCGGAACTTCCGATTCCGATGAACTCACAATGGAAGAGCATAATCTATTCTATGTTGACTACAATAACATAATTGGCACTCGTCGTGCTTCCTGACGTATTACTTCGTCTATTAAGCAGAAAGAAGAGTCAAACAAAAGGAAATTATGTTTGGTTTCATGTGGTGAATTAACATTTACCGTTTTGAATCGGAACCAAAATTCGGTGCACTTCACGATTTCTTACACCCGACCTCAATCTGCACCTCATGATCATTGCTCAAACAAGATTCAAATACGGAACATAATTTAGGGTTTTCTGTTTTTGGTTTCATGGGATAAAATAACAAATAGAAGAAAATTATGTTTGATTTCATGTGGTGAAAAAACATACAGTGTTTGGTTTCATGTGGTGAAATAACATATATATGAAATATCATAATTATGAAAAAATTGTTTTTATTTCATTAGGTGAAATAGTATATATATCATATGGTGAATTTTAGTTACCAAAATGACAATTATGCCATTTTCATGTGGTGAAACAACTTTAATTTAAAACCATAGGATCAAAACTAAATTATGGCTTAGATCGGTTCTCACGGTTCTCAGCATAATTTTGGTTCTCACATGATTTAACCCCTATATATATATATATATATATATATATATATATATATATATATATATATATATAGGGGCTGTTTTATTTGCAACCCTTTAAAAGGTTGCAAACCTTGCAACCCACATCTTAACCGTCAGATTCATGATCGACGGTTACAATAGATATGGGGCCCAATATTTTTAATTAAAAAAACAGAAAAATAAAAATAAAATAACCGTCGATCATGAATCCAATGGTTAAGATGTGGGTTGCAAGGGTTGCAACCTTTTTCAGGGTTGCAAAATATCCTTCCACTACATATATATATATATATATATATATATATATATATATATATATATATATATGTATATATATATAGTGTTTGGTTCATTTGAGAAATGGTAAATATATGAAAAATAGAGAAGTAATCCTAACCATTCATATGGTCAAGATCGGATTTGACTAGTCAAATCTTGTGGCTTTGACCGGTCAAAAGTTGCGGCTTTGACTGGTCAAAAGTTGCGGCTTTGACTGGTCAAAAGTTGCGGCTTTGACTAGTCAAAAGTTGCGGCTATCCCAAAAATAGAAGAACAATTTCGTAAATTTTACAAAACACACGGGCTGTGTTCATATATGAACATGTATAATTCACATATGAACTATATGTTCATATATGAACCAGTGCAATTCACAACTGAACTCTTTTAGCTGATTCATATATGAACATTTGTGATTCATATATGAATCAGTTGAACTAACTAACAGATTCATATATGAACTTTTGTGATTCATATATGAATTTGTATGAATCACAAAGATTCATATATGAATCTGTTGAACTAATTAACAGATTCATATATGAATCTTTGTGATTCATACAGATTCATATATGAACTCATCCCATGTATTTTACGAAATTACCCCTCTACCTTCTATAGACCACACAAGGAATTATCCGGTGCTTTGCGTTCAAAGCCGCAAATGTTGACCAGATGAATGGCTAAGATTACTTCTCTATTTCTCATATATTTACCATTTCTCAAATGAACCTCTCCCTATATATATATATATATATATATATATATATATATATATATATATATATATATATATATATATATATATATATATATATATATATAAAGCCTTAGGTTCATTTGAGAAATGGTAAATATATGAGAAATAATCCTAGCCATTCATACGGTCAAGATCGGATTTGACTGGTCAAATATTTCGACTTTGACTGGTCAAAAGTTGCGGCTTTGACTGGTCAAAAGTTGCGGCTATTCTAAAAATAGAAGGACATTTTCGTAATTTTTACAAAATTCACGGGCTGTGTTCATATATGAACATGTATAATTCACGTATGAACTATATGTTCATATGTGAATCAGTGTAATTCACATCTGAACTCTTTTAACTGATTCATATATGAACCTTTGTAATTCATATATGAACTAATTAACTGTAAATTCATATATGAATCGGTTGAACTAGTTAACAGATTCATATATGAACTTTTGTGATTCATATATGAACTAATTAACTGATTCACATATGAACGTATAGTTCATATGTGAATCATATAGGTTCATATATGAACTCATCCCGCATATTTTACGAAACTACCCCTCTACCTTCTATAGACCATGTAGAGAATTATTCGGTGCTTCGCGGTCAAAGCCGCAAATGTTGACCAGATGAATGGCTAAGATTACTTCTCTATTTCTCATACATTTACCATTTCTCAAATGAACCTCTCCCTATATATATATATATTCAAATCAAATGCACACCATGCAATTCCTACACCCCTTACAAACTCATTTCAACCATTGATCTCAACAATATTGATTTCCTTTTTTTTTTGTTTATTTTTTAATAACTAGGGTTACAAGTGTAATTTATAATTTTTTTAAATAATAGATTAATAATATTGGATAATAAGGAAAGTAATTAATTGATTCCTAAAATATTGAATATTTCTTTTTTGATAATCATCATCTAAATCGTCTAGTATCTTTATCTTAAAATTTTCTATTTTCAACCAGTATCAAATCGAGAATCAAGCAACATACATTCTTCATAGATTTCGATCAAAGCAACAAAATTTCGTTATTACAACATTCGTTCTTCATAGTTTGCGAACCATGGCGTGTGAAAGTAATCAAGTCGATGAACATCGTAGAGGAAAAAACATAGTTGATGAAGATATCACACTCGAGGATAATACTACAGATTTTACTTCCTGTGAGATGCATGAGGACACCACACTCGAAAATGATGTTGTTGATGAAGCAAACGTGGATGACGACAATTGTAAAAGAGTGTTTTTTTATGTATGTTAAGTATTGCATATATGCATTGTAGAAGAACATATCGGGACCAAAGTTATTTGATATATGTAATGTTTCATTGTTGATTAATCAAAACTTTCGACATATGTAATTTGCTATTTTATAGATCGGTGGATATTGTAGCCAAGTTTATATTTGAATTAGTAAAGTCATGCATATATGAACATTCATATATGCACAGAATCATGAATGAACACTCATATATGCTGTTGGTTATGGAAGATCATGCACATATGCTCAACATCATATATGCAAAACTGTTTTTCATTGATAGATCATGCACATATGGCCATCATCATCTATCACCATTCATATATGCATCGATCATATATGAACATTCATATATATGCACATATGCAAATATGATATCCCATCACACATATGTAGACATGCAAATCTGCTATCCCATCTATCAATGCCATCATAAAATGCACATTATCACTTTCTCAAAACCACCCAAAATCATACTGTAAATCGACAAAAAAACAAAAAATAAAATGAAACATTAAAATCGTGATGTATCTCGCTGCATTGCGCGAGTACGCTTCTAGTAGTAATATAATATATTAATTAATAGTGATACATGGAAATATCTACATAAAAGGAAGATCCTACACATACCAAATTGGTGGGTGTTAGAAGTCTGCAGTAGTAATATGTATTTTATGCTTTGATACTTGTAAATTAAGAGATTTTTAAAATCTTGCATAAAATGATAGTAACTTGTGCCTAATAATTTGTATGTAAGAGTTTTTTATCCGTGCTTTATAATATAATATAGATAAATTTGTTTTAATTATATTATTAAATATGTAATTGATTATTTTTTCTAGATGTCATTAAAATATATAAGATAATAATTGAATTCTAACAAAATACTTAATTTTTTATATAAAAAACATTATATTATCAAGGCTAAATTAAACAAATTTATAAAAAAAAAACATTATCACTTTCTCAAAACCATCCAAAATCGTACGGTAAATCGACAAAAAAACAAAAAATAAAATGAAACATTAAAATCGTGATGTATCTCGCTGCATTGCGCGAGTACGCTTCTAGTATATAAAGAATGATACATATTTTACTTTTAGGGTCAAACCAATATCTTCTATATTGAAACTTGATTTGGGTTCGATTAGAAAATCAATCCCAGGTTTCTCTTTTCTAAATTTAACCGCTATGAATTTTGAAGTCGTAAGTTGGTTCGTCACCGAGGGGATTTGATGTACCCACCAGCTGGTCTTACAATATGACCTTCATATAATGATTTTGCATATTCATATGGTTTCATGGCTAAGGTGTTGTTCGGTTCGTTTTTTGTTAAGACCTGTATGGATATAGCTGTCTGTATATAGCTGTCTGTATAGATATAGCTGTATATGTGTTAACAGATAAGTTGTTCGGTTGTTGTGCTGAATAAACAGTCTGAATGTCAGAAATGACCATTTTACCCTTTCGTTTTACATTAAACATTTGTTGAAGAAATTTTACAAAACAACACAATTTACAGCAAAATGTAGATTAAACAATAACAAATAGTAAAACAATTCTTCTACAACAAATTTATATAAATCAATCTTATTAACCACAAATAAAAAACCCTTAAAGAAAAAACCAATGATACAAAAGGCAAAGTTGTTGGATAAAAAAAATCAAAGAAAAAAGTGGAGACCGCCATTGATGCTGCAGCGTGAATAAAAAACAAAAAAAACTCAGGTCTCTTGGATGGTATTTTGGAGACTGCCATTGATGATGGCAGGAAGGAGGAGATGCAAAAAACACAGGTCCACAAAACCCATCTGGAACAACGTCTGGAACACCGGTAAACAAAACCCATATGTAGAAGACAAAGTGGCAACCGTTGGAACCCATCTGGAACACCATCTCGATCCCATCTAGATGGGATCCGCATCTCAAACCCAACTGGAACACAAAGAAGTTTATTTTCTTCTGCAACAAAACCCATCTGGAACACCGGCGACGAAGTGGGCGACGGTTGGAACACTGGTGATGACGATGGCTTGAACACTGGCGATGACGAGGGTTGGATGCTAGACCGATGATGGTGAAGGAAGTAGATGTGAAGGAGGTCTCAGGTCTGTTGAGGGAGATGAGGCGTGTGAGCTGTACAAACTTTAGGGTAAATGATAATAAAGATAATAGAGGGTGGAGGGTAAAAAAGGAACAAAAAAGTAAATAAATGGCTGAATACAAGGGACTTTATTTTTCTAGCTGACCGATTCAACCATCGGCTGACCAAATAAGCCGGTTCCGAACACGTAGATATGGTTGTGCGAATCAGTCATATCTACTATACAACCCATTAAGTCACAAACGAACAGGCCCTAAGGTGGTTGGTGCAACCTGTATTGACTTCGACTTTGATCCATGAAGAAAGGTTTTCCAGCCACACTACTTTGATCCATGAAGAAAGGTTTTTCAGCCACACTATTCACAATCAACATTTCTTTTATAAATTGTATTATGGTTCTCTCGCATTGTAAATCATACATTATTAGATGCTTCCATATTATTTTGTAATCGATGTAAAATTTTATATCCCGACGCATTGTGATAGAATGTAATATGCATTACGTATATATAATACAATCAACTGAAAAATGAATAAAAATTTAATTATTTAAAAAATATTAATTTTTAAAAAAGTTACTAAAATTAGTGACGGGTCAATGACAACAATTCGTTGCTAATTCGTTGCTAAACTAATTCGTCGCTAAAAATCTCCGTCACTAATCCAATATCACTAATTTGATCCATTGTTAATTTGTCGCTAAATGCAGTCTGTCACTAAGGAGACCGTCGCTATATTCACCGACGAACTTTCAATGACGGATTAGCGACGAAAATCACTTTTAGTGACGGATCAGGGTCGGAATATTCGTACTGATACGGTTGATTTTTTTGTAGTGTATGGCGCGTTATGGCGTCAAGGCTTGACTTGTATTGTAACGTGTTATGCCGCATTACGACACATTATTTTGTAAGGTGTGAGATTATTTTTAATGTATAACTTGATGAATAAATGATAACTGTTTATGGGACCTAAAACTTAAATAAACATAAAAAGTGAACTTAAAAACTAAAAACCCTCAATTGGTAAATACTTATTCCCATTCCCGTACACGAAGAGTCGAACGTGAATTTTTTGAAAATTGAATAAAGTAGTGAGTACGGATTCCAGAGTTTTAATCCCGAGTTTATACTCTTAATATCATTTTCTACGAGCTCTATAAAGTTGGTATCAATGGTCTTTTTTTATTGCTTTATATGAATTTAATTTGTTCTATGATATTATTTAAAACACTAAAGGACAAGTGTGTATGTGTATATATATATATATATGTGTGTGTGTGTGTGTATGTATATATCGCTCTAGTGCATACCTTGAAAACTGTCGTGGTCTCGCCGTAACTTGTAAGACTTGAGGATTGACCTTGCCGCCATGCAACACCTCCTGTCATTTGGAACATTGATATATATATATATATATATATATATATATATATATTGGAAGGATATTTTGCAACCCACATCTTAACCGTTGGATTCATGATCGACGATTATTTTATTTTTATTTTTCTTTTTTTTAATTAAAAATATTGGGCCCCATATCTATTGTAACCGTCGATCATGAATCCGACGGTTAAGATGTGGGTTGCAAGGTTTGCAACCTTTTTAAGGGTTGCAAATAAAACAATGGTTTGCAGAGTTTCCATGAATTGATTGGTTTTCAAATGAAACGCACCCTCTCTCTCTCTCTCTCTCTCTATATATATATATATATATATATATATATATATATATATATATATATTACACATAAACGAGAAGTTAAACATTTAGCGAGAAAGCGAGAAGTTTCAGTGTCGTATATGATTACACACATGATGCACAAGTTTAATCATATATGATTAAACACACCCAAATAAGTGTAATCATATATGATATTTAGACTTCTCACTTTCTCGCAAAATGTTTAACTTTTTACATGATACTTGGTGTATATATATATAGATTAGAGGTGTTTGCGGTGCGGTTTGGGGCGGTTTGGGGCAAAACTGCAAACCGCACCGCATGTGTGGTTTGAGCATTTTCCCAAACCACAAACTGCACCGCATATACCTCAAACCGCACCAAACCGCATCGCATTTGGTTTATGCGGTTTGTCCCTATCGCACTTTATGCGTACAATCTAAAAAATTTTAAGTTTAAAATACATTAGAAAATCAACGATTTAGTGACCGTAGTACAAAAATATAAAGAGTTTGAATATATTCAACTCCAAAATGCATAATTAAAAATAGTCAAAGAAATAATCTAAAAAAATAAATTGTTTCAATACAATAAACGGATAAAGTGACGTCTTCAACGTTTTCTTCCGTCTTCAACGTTTTCTTTCGTCTTCATCTTGACTCCTAATTGCCAATGCCCAATTTTTTTTCATTTGTTGGGCCTTAAACTTTTAAAAAGGCTTATAAATACTTAAAGTTCATAATTAAAATTTAAAAACACAAGCCTAATTATATAAATATTAAATTATATATATATATGTGTGTGTGTTTAAAATTAAAAATTTAAAAGTAATATAAAATGTGCGGTGCGGTGTGGTTTGAACCGCGGTTTGAAAACTTAAAACCGCAAACTGCACCGCATAGTATGGTTTGGTAAAAATGCAAACCGTAAACCGCACCGCAAAAGTCTTAAACCGCGTTTTACAATACGGTGTGGGTGGTTTGTGCGGATTGACGATTTGAATGAAGACCCCTAATATAAATAACTAAAAGTCTAGACTCTAGAATAGAGACAAAAATGGTATTTTTATAAAATTCTTTCCTTTTGGAAATATTGATTACATGCATTCTCAAAAATGAAAGTCTTCAAGTTGTGCCTTTAGACACACTCAAATAGTAAAACTCCGAAAACCGCATCCGAGAGGTGAAACTTTTGTTGTTTGTCCATTGACTTACCCCGCTGGTAATCCATATCGGACAATCCGTACAAGTGCGAGATTTGAACTCAGGACTCGGTAAAGATCCTCCACTCGTTCCTTTATTACTCGATTATTTTCTAACTGTTCCCACGTTCTGTCGATCCAAACCTTACATCGTGGCAAACAACGAAGCCAAGAGAATCATGAAACCTGAAACGACATTTCGTGGAGAGCTAGAATCATCCTCTGCCATGTCGTCTTCCTCATCTGCCGTTGCATTGTCACCGTCATCCGCATCATCAGCATCTGCATCAGCGTCCGCATCATCAGATGCTCCATCTGAGTCGTCAGATGGAGCTGGTGCTGATGCATGTGCATGCTTATGTTTATGTTTATGTTCATGTCCACGTTTGTGTGGGGAAGGAGCCGGTGTATCTGAATCAGAAGGCGCGGGCGAACTGTCGTCATGTGACGGGCTTGGTGAGGAAGGTTTAGCTTTTTTATGTTTAGCAGGAGTTGGTGACGGTGATGAATCCGACATTGATGATGATGACGGGGTTGGGGAAATGGGTGAACCATCTATTCCAGGAGGCATAATGGCATTCGAAACCTCAACGATCGATAAATCGGAAGGGATAGAAGTGACAACCTTGCTAACCCTAGCAGACACAGAAGATCCAGAAACAGCAGAAGTCAACTTAATATCATTATTTTCTTTCTTAACCTTAAGAAACCCTTCTTCTTTAGAAGCCGATCCGGTTGTTTGGTACAACGTTGTTAATGTTGTAGAATTCTTAATGTTCTTGATCTTTGAAGAATCATAGTAATCAAGAACAACATGGATCTTCATGATGACCTTAAGGGAATCCTCATCTTGGCTGGCGATTCCCGACATGGCGCCATTTGGGACCGCCAAGACGGTGATGGATTTCCGCTTGTTGATCTCTTGGGCCACATGGGTCTTGGTTAGCAGCTGGTTAAAGACCGCGTAGTCGGGGTGCTGATCGAGGATTTTGGTGATATCGAGTGCGGAAGCGGTGGATAGCAGTGACCATAGAAGGAAGATTGAAAGGAGAAGGGAGAGAGCCATAGATGATCGATCGAATTATAGAGAAGAGGAATTGAAGAATGGATATGGAAGTGAGATTAATGGGGTTTGATATATAAAGTGGAAAGAGAAGTGAAATCAAATGATTGAGAGTAAAGCTCTCCTTTTGTTAGAGTAAGCATGTTTTATGGAGAATTAGATGTTGACCATAGTTGTGGGAATCACCTTCTATGTAGTTGTGAAAAGAAAAGACATGAAAATGAGTGACACATCATTGAAAATTAATTGGCAAAAGTTGCATCAAGAAAGTTAGATCCATATATATATAGAGATCCATCCGTAGGTATTAAGACACGTATAATCTATAACGTAGCGTTTGGTATGCAGACAAGATTGGACGGGACAGGACAGGACCGGATAGGACAGGACTGGACAGGACTGGACAAGACAAATGGTTGTCTTGTGTTTGGTACGACTAGGACTGGATAGGACAGGACTGGACAAGTTTCCATAAAAGTTGTTTGATAATTTTATATGTCATATAATAGTTATAAATAACACAAATAAAGTATATCTTTAAATAATTTAATTAAAAAACATTATTAATTTTTTTACACAATTTTCATACATATAAATACATACAAAAACAATAGTAGGAAATTTGAATGAAGAATCTGAAATAATTGATGGTAGTTCGAAAAAATCCGATTCATATAAAAAACATAATAGTTGATTCAATTTGGAAGATCTTAATGAATTGGTGGATGCATAGTTGCAACGACGAGTAAAGATAAAAGACGATGGGTGGCCGGTGAAAGACGATAGTTGTGAAGAAGGTGAAATATAGTAATAGATGTAGTGGTGGTGGCGGTGCATAGTGGTAATAGAGGTTATTGTAGTGGAGGAAGAGACGGAGGTTACCAACGATGGTTGGCGGTGAGCGTCGGTGACGGCGGCGGCAATGGGTGGTGGTGATTGGTGGAGGTGGCGATGGGCGGTGGTTGTGGAGGTGGTGGAGGAAGTTGTTGAAGTAGTGAAGGAAGAGGTGGAAGTGGTCGACGATGGTTGGTGGTAGCTACCAGTGGTCGTCGATGGTGGTGGCGACAATAGGTGGTGGTGATCGGTGTTAGTGGAGGTGGTCGACGATGGTAGTGGTGGTGGTGATGACCGATGGTTGTGGAGGTGGTGGAGGAGGTTGTTATGGTGGAGAAATAGGTAGAGGTGGCCGACGGTGGTTGGCGGTGGCTACTAGTGGCCGTCGATGGTGGTAGTAGCGACGATGGGTAGTGGTGACCCTTAAGACTAATACCATATTAGGATTATACATCAAATGACGGTAAATCAGTGATTTTTAGTTTCTGTCTCATTTCTGTCCCATGTTGTTCCACCTATTTTGGTGGAACAGAAAAATACCCCTTTTTGTCCCATCTTGTCCCACCCTGTCCAGTCTTTGTCCCTGTCCCATGTCGCGCCAAACATGGGACAGTTAACTTTTGTCCTGTCCCATGTCACGCCAAACATGGGACAGTGAATTTTTGTCCCGTCCTGTCCCACCCAGTCTGCAAACCAAACGCACCCTAAGAGTTAATTATGGATTTGGTCCATGTTTTTTTTTGAAGGCATAACGGCATCGAACCAACGAATGACTACCACGAACACACACACGCACACCTTCCCAGCGGTATCGGGCATCCACGGGCAGCCCATTAATCCGCCGATGTCCCGGCCCAGCTTACGCTGAACCTAGAGCCCAACCACAGTCTAAGACCGGGCTGGGGGCAGCCCAGCCAACGACTGGACCGACCCAAGGACTGGGTACTCCTCATGCCCTCAAATTGACTCCCCTTGGATTCGAACCCAGGTAGATTGGGATACCATCCACAACCCTCCCAGGATGTTACCGCCCTTGAGAAAACCAACTGAGCTAGACATGATTTATGGATTTGGTCCATGTGTTTTGATGTTTTCTTTGATTAATGTCCCTATGATATATTTATTATGGATTTGTTTTATGTGGTATTCAATTTGTCATGGCCATTGTCCCTCTTACTAGCATGGTTAAAATAAATATGTGAACTTAATTAAATCAATGGTCATTAATTACAGTAAAAAGATTAAAAGACAAAAAAAATTAGGTAAAAAGGGTAAAATGACAATTGATTTAACTGAGTTAACGGATTTATTTTAATGGTGTTAATCAGAGGGACCATGGTTAAGACAAATTAAATACCACAAAGACCAAAGCCATAATAAACATATCATAGGAACCTTAGTCAGAAAAAACATCAAAGCACGGAGACCAAATCCATAATTCACTCAAAATAAAATACAATAATGTGTCATGGTATAGATATAAATTATCTTCAACTAATTGAGTTAAAGTGTTAAAAAAAGGTATTAAAATGCTTATCGGCGAATCAAAAGTAACTCATGTTGAAACACTAGGGGGTTGTTTTTTTTAAACCTCTTAATGGTTCTTAAGTCTGAATCATTCAGACATTTTTAAACACCACCTCTTATTAATCATAACTAAAATAAGACTTCAGACTTTAGACCTATTAGAAAATAAACGGCACCTAGGTGACGCTAACACGCTTGAAAAATAAGAATGAATCACGTTTTAACTTAAATAAAATGTAATTTTGATACACCTTTTACTTTAATTAGTTGAAAGTTAAAAATTAAAACTAAATACTCGATTAATTGTGTTGGTATAATTGGGAGGTTGAATTAATAGATGACAATTAATGGTAAAGAAATAAACTGAGTGGTTAAATACGATATAAAAATATAAATTTAATTAATGAGCCGTTTACCAAACGCTGACCTGGGTAAGCGCTTACCAAGCTTACAAAGTTATATTACGTTACCCAATGAATATGATAATGACCAATAATCTTACCCGGTAACAGCGAAAGCAATGGTCGAAAGTCTTACTCGGTAAGTGAGGGCAATGGCTCTTACCCGATTAGCGCTTACCGGACAAATTTTGCCCCACGACACCGTTTTAATGAACTAAAATCTTACCTGATAAGGTAAGTGATAGCGTTGAATTTAGACGGTAAGTGCTTACCGGGTAAGTGTTTAGGTAAACGACCCTAAGTTTAGTTAAACTAATTAAGGTATATTGTCAAGATCGAAAATTCTAAACAATTATTTAATACAAACTCAAAAACAATGTTAAAGAAGTCGCGGAATAACACTTTAACAATTTATCAAAACACAGAATATGAACTCAAATCATAAGTTTATATTGCTGAAAACTTAATGATTACAAACACAACCTTAATCTGTTGAACAAGACTCAACAGACGTTCTATACTTCTCTATAGAAAGGATCAATACTAGTCTTGAGGTTAATTCTCTAAACAAAAACAACTCTATCAATGTATATTTTTTTTATCACGGACTTCTAGACTATATAAATACATAATTAATTACAAGATAATTACAAAAGAAATATTATTCTTTAGAATCCAGTCCATAATTATCTTCATCTCTATCTCCAGCTTCTATTCTTTCTCTTCAAGTCAATATCTTCATAAGCAGTATTAACTTTACTTTTATCCAGCAACATTAATCATTTAGCAGTATTATCATCTTTGCAGTATTAACTCTTCACTTGCAGTAGTAATCTTCAGCAGTACTAACTTCTAGCAGTACTAACTCTCCAAGCAGTACTAACTATTCAAGTAGCAGCACTAACTCTTCAAGCAGTAGTAATTCTACTAGCAGTAGTAATCTTTCAACAAGCAGTAGTATCCATCCTTAGCACATTCAGACCCAACAATCTCCCCCTAACTTAACTTTCCAAAAAGAGAAGTTAAGTTCTTCAACATAGAGTCTTCATGATGCTTTCAACACTTCAGCTTAATTGCCCAGATTTGGATCCAATCCCAGACTTTGATTAATTGTCCTTCTGATCACTATTCTGGCCATTTCTGATCCTTTAGCACATACCATCTTAGCTTTCAGCATCCCTTCCAACTTAGCTCTGCTGTGGTCATAGATCTTGTCAACCAAGTAGTACTCATGGTAGCTTTTGTCTATGGTTATCTTTTTGAACCCATATTCATGATGTAAGTCTTTAATCCTGTACTTCACTTTTTCAGAATCAAACATCATGCATAAGTATTCCATGGCAATCTTGAGTAAGCTCATTTCAGTCCCTTGCAACACAGTCTCATATAGTTTAGTTCCTACCTTGTACATTTCCTCTAGGTCAGCCCTGGAACAACTTCTTATCACTTTGCCCCAAGTTGCATACACCTCAAACTGATCACCCATTCTTTTGAATCTGAAATATTCTTTTCTATTGTCCTTCAAAATATCCCAAAAGATAATTTCTGGTGCTTTAATAGAAATAGGATCAGCTTGCACTGGATCTTCATCTGTCAAAGTTATGTACAAATGAAACTGCTCATTTGATTGTTGATTGGACTGCTCTGGATTCTGCTCTGGCTCTGCTGAAGGTACAACAGTAGGTTCTGCTTCTGCTTTTGCTCTTTCCTTTTCATTCTCCTCTTCTTCAATTCTTGCCCTTTTTGCTTTTGGCTTGGTGGCAATTGACTTCTTTCTTTTAATGGCACCAAACTTTTGAGCTAATGTCTCTTCTTGCTTCATCTCTTCCTTGTCTTTGCTAGAAGTGCCTTCTTCACTGTCAGGGAAGGGTTGTTGTATGTTGATATCATGCCTCTCTTTCATCTTTCTTTCAACCTCTACCCTGTGAGTGAAGCCCCCTTTCAGATTGGCCATCTCCTTCTTATACAGCTCCTCTATCCTACCATAAGGCATGTTGGTAAACATTCCTTCAGGAACTCCAAGAGCTCCTTTCAGGAAGTTTATCATTTTCCTTCTTTCTTGATTAGCCAAAAATGTCTTAGAAGGCTGTCTTTGTCTAGTCTTCAGTGGTAGCCTTTGCCTTGAAGCCTTCTTTGTGACTTTCTTATCATTAGCTGCAGACTTCAGACTCTTTTGATATTCTTCATTGATCTTCTTAGCCATATCCAATGCAATCTCTCTGTCTTTGGCAGATTGAATTTCTTCCTCCTTTTCCAACTCTTCTTGAAGCTTTTTGGCCACTTCTTCATCCAACTCAATCTGTTTCTTCTTCTTCAATGGTTGCTCAGACTCAACCATCTTCTCCTTTCCCTTCTTCTTTGCATCCTCCACACTGACCTCTTTTATTTTCTTCTCTAATCCTCCTTCTTTGATCATTACTCCCTTAGCCTTTTGAGTGGCTTTGGGAGTGTCATTCTTAGCTTTCACAAGGGTTTCAACAATTTCTATCTCTTCCCTGGATAATACTGTTTCTGCTGCAAACTCAGATACTGTTGCTTTACTTATTTCTGCTGTTTTTGCTGTTTCTGCTTCTTTCTCAGTTTTGGCACCAATCTCCCCCTCAAACTCAGTCTCCCCCTCAAACTGAAATTTCATCTCAACAGGGCTTTGTTTTTCATCTTGATTCTCCCCCTTGTTGAAAGCATCATTAACATCTCCCATTTTCTTCAGTACATACTGCTTTCTTTTCTTTTTGTGCACCAAACTTAGAACCATCTTCTTTAGTTTGCTTATCTGCACTTGTTGTGAAAGAATCACCAGTTTCAACTCCTCTATTTCTGCACCCTGTTTGAGTACATCCATATTGATATTACCCAATGTTTCCATCAATTCCTCATAGTTATATCTGTCCTCACCTCCTTTGGGTGTGTTTACCACCCTTGAAGGATCATTGGATCTTTTAGTAGAGGTCTTCTGCCTAGCAGAAGCACCCTCTACCCCCTTGGTTTCTTGGCACCTGGGACCTTTGGATGATTGCTCACCCAAAGTTGTCGTGGGGAAGATCTTAAAGATGTTCACACTGTCCTGCCCTGCACTTTGTGCAAAGTCAGTAGTGTGAGCCTCACTGCCCACATGCTCATCCTTCTCCGTAGAGAGCACCTTCTTGGGGTTGGGAGACACCCCTATGGTTTCCCTTTCGATATTCTCTAATGGAGAATGCTCCTTTAGAGGGCTTGAAGGCTGTGAGGGTGAAGATACAAGAAGGGAAGGAACCTTCTGTACGTTTTTCCTGATATATGTTATGGTGGTGGGGGATTTAGGCTTGACAAAAGGAAACGGAGGGATATTGATAGAAATGAGTGGTGTGGGTAGGACATCAGTTGGGTGGTCAGATGTGGGCTGTGACCCTGATGCCTCACCATGGGAATGAGACACACCCATCATTGTAGAGAACAATGGAGTGTCTATACCAAAAAAGTCCTTGGAAGACCTTTTCATGTTTGAGAACACTTTCCCCTTGGGGAGTTTTGGTACATATACCTCCTTGAAGGTAGGTAAATCCGTCAATTCCTTATTAAGTACTTCTTGTACAAACCTTGGATACATATAAAAGCCTTTTGATTTGGTATCCAGGTTTGACATTAAATCATTGAAAATCATTTGAGCAAAATTAAACTTTCTAGAGGTAGCTAAGCAGACTAGAGCATAAGCTAAGGTACTGCTAAACTCACTCCATCCAGTTGTTTTTTGTGAAATACAGTGTTGTAGGGTATGAACAAAGAATCGCCACTGATGTGAAAATCTGTTCTTGTAAAACTTATAGACATCAGTAGGACCTTCATACCCCATACCACTAAGAGCTTGAAAGAGATCTTCCTTAGGTAAAGAGGTTATACCTGCGGCATCATCTAGTCTTTGATGAATGCGAATACAGCCTTCTGAGAAGGTAAGTTCACCCATAGAACTCATCTTGAATCTCTTGTGCATCAAATCTTCAAAATCTCTGCACATTTGATCTTTTGTGGATCCAAAGATAATATCATCCACATAGATTTTCACTATTAGGATGTCCTTCTTCTTCCTCTGAATGAACAGAGTCTTGTCTATAATTCCTCTTTGAAAACCATTTTCCAAGAGATAGGTAGACAAAGTGTCATACCATACCATTGGTGCTTGATGTAACCCATAGAGTGCCTTCTTCAATTTGAATACTCTGTCAGGATAATTTGGATTTTCAAACCCTGGAGGCTGACAGACATACACTTCTTCTTCAATTCTCCCATACAGGAAAGCACTATTTACATCCATCTGGTAGACCCTGAACTTCATGAAAGAAGCATAGGCTAAAAATAGCTTGATTGCCTCAATCCTGGCCACTGGTGCAAATACCTCTTCATAATCAATTCCCTCTTCTTGAGTATACCCTTGTGCCACTAATCTAGCCTTGTTATTTATTACTATTCCTCTCTCATCTTTCTTGTTCCTGAAGATCCATCTTGTGCCAACTGCTCTGTGTCCTTTTGGAAGATCCACCAGATCCCATACATCCTGCAGCACAAACTGCAATAGCTCCTCTTGCATTGCTTATATCCAGCTTGGATCCTTCATTACATCATATGCCTTTTTGGGTTCAACCTGATATAGAAAGCAAGAAAGTAAACCTGATTGTATATCTTTCAATCCTCCCAACTTACTCTGATTCCTTGTAATTATAGGTGAATTGATGTCACCAATCACCAATTGAGGAGGATGATTTTTCTGAACTCTTGTTTGATGAACAACCTCTTCATTAATATCTGCTTCCAGATTAGAGTCATTCTTTTCAGGAGTGCTGCCACCAAAAACTGAAGAGTTGTCATCATCTGTATCATCTTCTTCCAAACATGGCATCTCAGGACTTTTTATTCCTGAATCTGAGGGTTTATCTTCCTTTTCACCTCTGTCCTCTTCATTCTGAGCTGGTTCAGTGTCCTTTGATTCTGAAGTATCTTTCTTATCTTGATCACAGAATTCAACAGGATCAGCAGTAGGTGTTGGGAACAGCACAAACTCTTGTCTTTGTACTTGTACATTTTCTGTCCCTGTTCCTGCATTATGCTCATTACTGAAACCCAAATAATTAGTCAGTGAATCAATGTCAAATAGCCAATTAGGACCTGAACCAAGTTGATTTGGTGTGTTCTCATTGCATTTGACATTGTCACTTTCCTTAATAATCCTAGAAGAGGTGTTGAAAACTCTGTAGGCCTTACTTTGAGATGAATATCCAACAAGAAACCCATCCTCAACTTTGCTCTCAAACTTGCGTAGGTGAGTTTTGGTATTGAGAATTGTGCAAGGACACCCAAATGGTTTGAAAAATCCAATAAAAGGTTTCTTCTTTTTAAAAAGCTCATAAGGTGTCTTGTCTTGAGATTTCACTACTAGAACTCTGTTTTGAACATAGCAGGCAGTATTAACTGCTTCTGCCCAAAAAGTGATTAGAAGTTTTGAATTTGCCAACAGAGATCTAGCAGCTTCTATCAAAGTCCTATTTCTCCTTTCAGCAACACCATTCTGTTGAGGAGTTCTAGGAGCACTGTATTTTGTCTCTCAATGCTTTTTTCCTCACAGAAGTTGTTTAGGTCATTGTTTTTAAATTCAGTTCCATTATCAGACCTAATGACTTTAACTCTTAGATTTGTTTGGTTTTCAACTCTAAGAACAAAGGATTTGATCAGACCACTTGTCTCATCCTTAGTCCTCAGAAAATAGGCCCAAGTGAATCTAGAGAAATCATCAACAATAACCAAGCAATAAGATATCTTGCCAATACTCATCACATTTGTAGGACCAAACAGATCCATATGAAGTAAATTAAGAGGTGAAGAGATTGTATTTATCTCTTTGGACTTATGAGAAGTTTTGTGTTGTTTGCCTTTAAGACATGCAACACAATGATCATCACATGAAAATACCTTTTTTGTGGCAAACCTCTTACAAGATTGTTTTTCACAAGCTTGTTCATTGTTTTAAAGTTCATGTGACACATCCTTCTGTGCCAAAGAGATGATTCATCCAATGAAGATTTTGAAAATAAACAGTTTAGAGATGAATCAGAAACTACACTCTCCAAGTCTAAGCAATAAACATTGTCCTTTCTAGGAGTTCTAAGTAGTATCATGCTTTCATCAACTACCTTGAACCCTGGAGCAAGGATAAGACATTTAGTATCATTGAATAATATGCTATGTTTCTTGTCACAGACCTGTGATACACTTAACAGGTTGTATCTCAATTGCTCAACATAGTATACATCCTCAAAGATCATCTTACCTTTTGACACATTACCTTTTCCACTTATCTTTCCACCTGCTGGATTATCACCAAAAGCAACATGTCCTCCATCAATTCTTTTGAAGTTTTGAAGGCAGACCATGTTACCTGTCATGTGCCTGGAACAACCATTGTCAACATGCCAAATGCTCCTTCCCTTGAGCTGTTGATTGCCCTGCACATAAAATAAAGCAGTTAGTTTTTAATAGGAACCCAAGCCAAAGTGGTCTTGGGTTTCCCATTCTCATCAACATATTCATATTCAGACTTGATGAGATTATCAAACTGAGGAATCTTATTGCTTGAATACTTTGTCAGAATAATAGGCCTGTCACTGGAAGCAGTACTAACTTGATTGGCAGTACTAACTTTGTTAGCAGCACTAACATCATTAGCAATACTAATTGGGTTAGCAGTACTAACTGGGTTAGCAATAGTATTGCTTGCAGCAGCATTATTCTTGTCAGCAGTACTATATGCAGTAGCAGTACTAACAGATTTCTTTACTTTTGGAACCCAAACCTGAACAAAGTTTTTTGCTTTCTTTTTCTTTAAGTTACTCCTTGGCTTATTTGGAGTATTTTTCCTTGAATTAGAAAACTTGTTCTGAGCATGAGATTTTATAGGGGCCCTCCTCACATTCTCAGCCATATGATTCCTTATATGCTTCCTATAACCAACAGGATTTTGTATATTTCTTTGAAAAGTGATCCTCTAGTTAATAGGATTGAAATAACAGTGTTTGGCTAGATGATTTAACTTGCCACAGATAAAACAAGGCTTTGGTCTGTTAATTTTTCTCAGATCAATTCCTTGTTTTAAAGCCCACTGATTATTTATATTTCTTTGATTGCCCCTTGTTTTATCATGTTGTTGGGGCTTATTCTGTTTACGAGTACAGGGATTAACAACAGTAGTTTGCATGTAATGGACTCCCTGTACCTTTCCCTTCCCTCTCTTAGAGGTCTCAGCTTTTTCATTCTTAAAAGTCTCTTCCCCAGACTTCACTTTCTCACTCTTGACAAAAGGTTTACCCCCCCCCCCCCCTTCATTTGTCAGTATGTGGTTTTCTAAGGGAATATCTTTGTGGTCTTCCTCATTTTTACTCTCAGAGTCCTCTTCTTCAGAGTCTGCCTCAACCACTACTTTGTCTAAAGGATCTACTTCAGTGGCTCCTTCAATTAATTCCTTCTTGTCCTGTCTTTCTAAGAGATCTGAGGTGGGAGGGATATAGTTATTGTTGTATGGTGGAAGAGTGGTGTTATATCCTATACCTCTTCTCAGTTTGTCATGAACTTAATTTTTGAGTAAAGAGTCCATTGCTTTAGAAGCATTGGAATATTTCTCAATATCTAGTTTAGCTTTCTCAAACTCACTCTTAATTTTCTCACATTCTGCTTTGGTCTTCTCTAGTTCAGTCTCTAACTGATTCTTCTCCCACTTTCAGTAGTTGGTATCATAAGAGTATTGAAGTTCATTAGCCTGGTATGACTTAATTTGTTCTTCAAACCTCTCAACAATCAAAACATACTCTCTTCTATCTTTCTCTAACCTTTTAAGGTCATCACACATGCTCTGATTGTGATCCCTATACTTTTTAACAGTTTCAATACATGTTTTAGAGCAAAGGTTAGATGTTACCTCTGTGGGAATATTAGTGCTTGATGACTCTGAAACTTTAGCCATTAAAGCTTGATTCTGAACTGCTTCTTCTGCTTGGTCACTCCAATCAAATCCCATTCCTTCTTGGGAAACAAGAGCTTGAGAAGAGTTCCTGTTGTTGAAGCTAGTGGACTGTGATGGTTGATGGTTGCTACTATGCTGTTGAGGCATTCCACTTCTGCATTCTCTTGCAAAGTGCCCCAGCTTGTGACACTTGTAACATTCAACCTTGGATTTATCAAATCCAACCCCATCTTCTCTTTTCTGAGCAAAATTGTTCCTTCCAGTCCTTTTGATGAATCTTTTTACCCTCATTGTGAGCATAGCCATCTGCCACTTGATATCCATCTCTTCCAGATCATCAGCATTTATCTGTTCTAAGTCATCATTAATTAGAGTGGAATTAGCATGACTGGCTAAAAAAGCTTCTAAAACTGAGTCATTAGATCCATCTTGCTTTGATCCATGGGCAGCACTAACTGATTCTGAATTAGCAGCAGAATCAGTAGAGGATGATAAAAGAGCAGCATTGTATGAGTATCTAGAGGGCCTCTTCTTTGCTTCTACCTCTGCTTCAAACACTCTAAGGTCATTATAGAGGTCATCCAGTTCCTTGTCCTCCAGTTGGTCATTCTGTTTGAAGGAGACAGTGTACATAGTCCATTCATCACCAAGAGATCTTAAAAATTCTCTGTTTACATCATCTTGATCTATTTGGACACCAACAGTAGCCAATTCACCAATTAACTTATTAAATCTATCAAAAGTTTGAGTCATGGACTCATTCTTTGTAGACATGAAGTTTTCATATTGCTGCTTCAGGATGGCCTTCTGATTTCTCTTGCTACTTTTGGTACCAGAAAATCTTTTCTCCAGTGCATTCCATAGAATTTGTGCATCAGAACAGTTGCAGAATTGATGTTGGTACTCATTTGGAATAGCCAAAAGCAGAGTGCTTAAGGCTTTCATCTCTGTCTGCCTCATCTTCCTCTCTCCATCAGTCTTTGGTGGAGGTCTCTTGCCATCTGCATCCATCTTTCCTCCATCAGAGGGACCATTCTCAATGATATCCCACATTGAGAAGTCTGTGAGAAGAATATATTGCTTGATTCTGATCTTTCACATGTCAAACTCATTGGGTTTGAGCATGGGAACCTTTGAGACCAGAACACTATCGCTTGAACCGTCCATGATTATAGGTTTCTGAATTTTCTGGCTCTGATACCACTTGACAAGATCGAAAATTCTAAACAAGAATTTAATACAAACTCATAAACAATGTTAAAGAAGTCGTGGAATAACACTTTAACAATTTATCAAAACACAGAATATGAACTCAAATCATAAGTTTATATTGCTGAAAACTTAATGATTACAAACACAACCTCAATCTGTTGAACAAGACTCAACAGACGTTCTATACTTCTCTATAGAAAGGATCAATACTAGTCTTGAGGTTAATTCTCTAAACAAAAACAACTCTATCAATGTATTTTTTTTTTATCACGGACTTCTAGACTATATATATACATAATTAATTACAAGATAATTACAAAAGAAATATTATTCTTTAGAATCCAGTCCATAATTATCTTTATCTCTATCTCCAGCTCCTATTCTTTCTCTTCAAGTCAATATCTTCATAAGCAATATTAACTTTACTTTTATCCAGCAGCATTAATCATTTAGCAGTATTATCATCTTTGCAGTATTAACTCTTCACTTGCAGTAGTAATCTTCAGCAGTACTAACTTCTAGCAGTACTAACTCTCCAAGCAGTACTAACTATTCAAGTAGCAACACTAACTCTTCAAGCAGTATTAATTCTACTAGCAGTAGTAATCTTTCAACAAGCAGTAGTATCCATCCTTAGCACATTCAGACCCAACATATTTTAAGATTTTCGTCCTTGTGTTTTGTTGTTTAATATTATTTTCATCATTGGTCTTTAAAAATTGTTTTTTTGATTATCATGATTTGCAATTCTTTTCTTTTTTGATCCCTCTACCTAACTTTGTTTGAAATCTACATTAAATCAAGGATAATTTAGGTTTTTTACTTTTTATTAATTAAAACAAAAAAAATCTTAGGGGGCGTTTGGTTCATTGGATTCCGACGGAATCGGATGGAATTGGAATGGTCAATTCCATTGACCAAAGTCCATCATGTTGTTTGGTTATCCACGGAATGGAATTGAATTTCAAACATTCCTTCAAACGTGGATTTGATCATTCATTCATAAAAGAGATCGAATTGAAATTCATTCCAACCAATATTTTTAAAATTACAAAAATACCCTCATTGAAAATAAAAACTCAGTTTACCTTCTTCACTCATCCATTTCTTTCACAGATTGTGCATCCTCTCTCCTTCTCTCCTTCAATCGACCGAAGGCATTTTACCTTCTTTACCCATGGATTTCTTCATCTGATCTAGTTGAGAATACATATTTCGAAACCCTCACAAAAACTTGAATCTTTCTTTCAAAACCCATGATGGTTTTGTAGTTGCAGGTTATATTCGTCTTTAGGTCCACGGGCCCAACTTTTTTGAGCAAGAACGATTCTGTCTCTGTTGCTTCCATGGTGTCTTCATCCAAAGCTAAACGTCGATATGAAGACGATTTGTCCACGAAAAATGGTGTTGCGATCGAGCCTATCTTTGGCCTGGTATGTACCATTCACCGGGGAGGAAGAAAGGTGATGTATGGCTGCCGGAAAATTGGTGTTGCGATGGGGACGATCTAGGTCAAAAAAGGGGGGGAGGGGATAATGAAAAAGAAAATGGTTTCTATTATAATCTATTTAATTTACTTACCATAATTAATATTTAATCTAATTACCATAATTAAATATTAATTTAGTTACCAAAAATAAAATTAAGAAAACACGGTATCTAAGGAGAGGTTCATTTGAGAAATGCTAAATGTGTGAGAAATAGAGAAATGATCCTAGCTCTTTATCTGGTCAACATTTGCGGCTTTGACCGTGAAGCATCTGATAATTTCTTGTGTGGTCTGTAGACGATAGATGGGTAGTTTTGTAAAATACACAGGACGAGTTCATATATGAACTATACGTTCATAAATGAATCAATTAATTAGTTCATATGTGAATCACAAAGGTTCATATGTGAATCTGTTAATTAGTTCAACGGATTCACATATGAACCTACAGTTAATTAGTTCATATGTGAATCAGTTAATTAGTTCATATATTAATCACAAAGGTTCATATATGAATCAGTTAAAAGAGTTCATATATGAATTGCACTGATTCATATATGAATCACAAAGGTTCATATATGAATCAGTTAAAAAGATTCATATATGAATCAGTTAAAAGAGTTCATATGTGAATTGCAGTTCATATGTGAATCATACAGGTTCATATATGAACTCGTTCCGTGTATTTGTAAAAATTACGAAACTGTCCTTCTATTTTTGGAATAATCTCAACTTTTGACCAGTCTAAGTCGTAATTGTTAACCAGTCAAATACGCAATATTTGACCAGTCAAATCCGATCTTGAACATATGAAAGACTAGGATTATTTCTCTATTTCTTATACATTTATTATTTCTCAAATGAACCTAAGGCACAATATCTATTATAATCTATACTATATTATAAAGCACGGATAAAAAACTCTTAAATACAAATTATTAGGCACAAGATACCATCATTTTATGCAAAATTTTAAAAATCTCTTAATTTACAAGTATCAAAGCACAAGATACATATTACTACTGCAGATTTCTAACACCCACCAATTTGGTATATGCAGAGTCTTCTTTTTATGCAGAAATTTCCATGTATCATTATTAATTAATATATTATATTACTATAAATTTGTTTTAATTATATTATTAAATATGTAATTGGTTATTTTTTTCTAGAAACGTAATTAAAATATATAAGATAACCATTAAATGCTAACAAAATACTTATTTTTTATATAGAAAACATTATATTATTAAGCCTAAATTAAACAAATTTATAAATAAAAAAAAACATTATCACTTTCTCAAAACCATCCAAAATCATACTGTAAATCGACAAAAAAACAAAAAATAAAATGAAACATTAAAATCGTGATTTATCTCGCTGCATTGCATGAGTATGCTTCTAGTTTATTTTTAAAACTAAAAACAAATTTATGGAAATAATAGTAATTTATGTTTCTTTACATTAAATGTTAATCTCATTATTATTTAAATTTAAAAAATATATTAAAGAAAGGGCATTTTGTCAATTTTCATTAATCCATTCCAATTCATTTGTAAACCAAACAGACAAATTCCAATTTATTTAACATATTATATTCCATTTCTTGCCAACCAAACACTTGGTCAAACTTGATAACATTCCATTCAAATTCTCTTTAGAATCCAATTCCTTTGACAGATTCAATTCATTCATAAATCATTTTGCGAACCAAACGCCCCCTTACTACCCAAAAACTCACGTGACCACCCCAACCTCCTCAGCCTTTCCAATCTTCTACCACCCATCTCACCCCCACTCCCTAATAATTGATGCTTGCAAATCTCCTCACCCAGCCATGGACGTCCATCTTCGGCTGACGTTGTGTGGAAACCCATCTTCACTCAAACCTAAACCAACATCGACTCCATCCACCCCTTCCATCTAACAAGTAAATTTCAACAAATTTTGATGATTTGATTATCACATCTAAACTATTTCCTCTCTTTAAAGGTGAGTGTCATCATTTTTAATATTTTCCCAAAGACCTATTTTAAAATGGAAATTGTATTCACACACACATACGTTTGGATGGAGATGGGGATGGAGATAAGTTGTGTTTATGCCAAAAATTACACAAGTATAATTTAAGGATTGGATTGCGAGGCTAATAAATTAAAGGAGTAATCGTTCAAATTAAACAAGACGAATAACGCATTAAAGTAAATTAGACAAGAGATTTGGTGACGCTGAAAACCCCGTAGAGGTTAAAAACCGCGGACGACAGTAAAGGTCATCGGTGCACTATGGACATGAAACATGGAAGTTGTCTTTAATAACAAGTATTACAAGTATGGGTCGTGGGAAATGACAATGTACCGTGTGAAAACTAAGAAAATAACAGTCAAGTCCTTGAAAGCTTCTTCAGAATGGTTCTTCGTGATTCGAGTACATTCAAGAGTGATTGGATGCAATTAGATTGTATTCTTTTGTAGTTTGATGTGTCTCCCTTGCTCGAATGCTCTTGATCCTTTTATAGTATTTTGAGTAATGGTTGATGTTGAGTCTAATGTTGTATTCAAGATTAAAAGAGGTTAAGTGTAATTGTTTGTAATTGATTGTAAAGTCAAAGTTGTAAAATGTCAAAGGAAGTCAAAATAGGATAAAGTCAATGTTTAGTTAGAAAGTCAAAGTAGTTTGTTTTTGTAACCTTGTAATTAGGAGGTAAAAATAGTTTGCTTAGTCATTAATCATTAGGTTAAGGGCTTTGATATTGTCATATTCTAGAGAGAGAATTTGTAGAGAGAGAAAGTTCTAGATCAATAAAATTCTTGTGAGATTTGTGAGAAAGCTCAGTACAAGATTGATGAAGAGGCACTCATCTTGCTAACAATGGCCATCCCAAACGATGTTTACAATCGTGTAGACAGTCGTGAGTCTGCTAAAGCTATGTGGGATAAACTTGAGTGTCAGTTTTAAGGTACAGACCGGTCAATCAAGGCGAAGCTCAATCAGAGTATTAATGTGTACGAGGGATTTAAGGCTAAGGAAGGGGAATCTTTGGTGGACACTTACAATCGGTTCAATGTTATTTTGAACGATCTTCGAAGGAATGGAATGAACAAATCTGTCTCTGAGATAAACTATAAGTTTATCAAGAACCTCAATCCAGAATGGAAAAGCTATGCAATCAATTTGCAGATGTCAAATGATATGGATTTGGAGGATTTAAATGACATTTTTGTGACTCTTGCTCAGCATGAAGATGAGGTAAAGTTGATTAGTGAAGAGAAGAATATGGTGAAGGAATCACTAACACTTCTTGCTGATAAGAAAACTGCAAAGTCAAGTTCTAGTTCTAGTTCAAAGTCCAAGCCAAAGATCTCCTAGGCTTATTTGACTGAGTTACCGAGTTCGAGTACAGAATCATCAGCTGAAGAAAAAGAAATAGATTCAGATGAGGACATAAAGGAGGTTTGTTGAAAATCTTGCATTGATCACAAAGTAGTTCAACAAACGTTTCGGTAAGAAGAAGTTTGATTCTAAGCCGAAGTTTGATGGGTATAAGAAAGAGATGACTGAGAAGTTCAAGCCCAGATATGAGAAAGAGTATGTGAAGAAGGATGATAGAAAGGAAGAAAAGAAAGAATAAATGATTGACCCTCAGAGTGGAACATACTTCAACTGTGGTAAGCATGGGAATTTTTCCAAGGACTGCCGGTTCAAGAAAGTGAAGACTTGGAATACTATGCAAAGAAATCTTTATTGGTCAAGAAGCAGGAGGAAGGAAAGGTATTGATGGCAGAGGAAGAAAATTGGTTGTGTGAGACTTTAGACGAGGAGGAAGCTTACTTTATACAAATTCATTGCCTGATGGCCAAGGTGGAAGAAGATCCTCAACCTGCTACTGACAATTCTGATGTTGATTCTGAGGTAAGTAGTCAATCAGAAAACACTGAGGTAGTTCAATCTCTAATCTCTCAAATTCAATCTATGGAAAATGAATTTAATGTGCTTAAAGAAAAACTTAGCCTTGAAAGACAAACGATGATGAATTTTTGTGATGAAAATGCATTATTAAAAGTTGTCATTGAGGATAAGGAAAATGAGAAAAATGTTTTAAAAAGAGAAAAAACTGATTTGTCTACCAAGATCACTGAGCTCCAAAAGGACTTAGTGAACTTGATCTCGGAAAAAGGTGAGTATAAAATTAAATTTGAAGTTTGCTTTCAAGAACGCAATGAGGCTTATTGCAATTGGAGGATTTAAATTTAAAACGTGGACAAACTGAACATGCTTTGAATCTTCTGACAAACAAACTCCAAGACGTAAGATTTTATAATCCGAAATTGGGTTTGGGATTGTCTGAAACAAATATTCTAAAAAGGGCTCCTGAAAATTTATATAATTTTGACAAAATGGGTCCTAATGTGAAGAAGATTCCGGACATACATGACACATTTGTTAAAGCCGAGACTTTAATATCCGATACTCCTCTAAAAGGTAAAGAAGTTGTAGATGATGATCAATCTAGTTGCACTGATTCACAGTCATCAAGTTTTAAATCAGTGAGATTTCAATATAATGATTTGAATACTAGCTACAAAAGCGGGAAGCTAGAATTTGTAGAATTTGAATCATTATTTTCCTTACCGATTATAAATGATGAATCAGTCAATGGCGATAAAAGTATTCCTGAAACCATATGTTAGTATGACGAGTATCAGTCAGATACTGATACTTGTGATTAGAACATTATGTCTGAATCTACAGTTTCTGATTCCTCAAAGGGAGAAAAGATAGAAGAGTCATCTCATGTCACAGATTCCAACAAAAAGTCTGAGTTCATTGATAAAATGTCTAAAGAAAAATTTGAAGAATTAATGAACTCTTCAGATCCTGTTCCCATTTTAGAAAAGATTGAGTCCAACTCCGAGTTAAATCAAACCTCTGATTTTCAAAAACAAATAGCTAATTTGCAAAAGACTTTCGAGGAAATTGAAGATGAAATTTGTGATATTCGTTTTAAATTGGATAAATCTTTAGAAGAAAACCGAGAACTTAGCAAACAGATAAGTAAGTTAAAATATGATTTGTTTAAAAAGAATTTATCAGACCAAAAGGAGTTTGATAACAAGAAATGGAATGTTAGATCTAATCCGGAGTTTGTGACTTTAGCCAAATCAACAGTTGTTTATGCTAAAGATTTCGGCTACACTTACAAGCACCTTCCCTATTTACTGTGACTCGAAGAACGCCATCGCGATAACAGCTAATCCGCTGCAACATTAAAAAACTAAGCACATCGATGTTCGTTAGCATTTCATCAAGGATCATGTCGAGAAAGGTGATTTTGAAATGCATTTTATTCAGACTGACTAGCAGCTGGATGATCTGTTTACCAACCCCTTAGATGAAAAACGTTTCAAGTTTCTGATCAGTAAGCTCGATATGCTTAATATGTCATCTTGAGTATGTTAGAATTTTTCCCACATGAATCTAGGGGGAGTTTATCTTGGTCATGCATATATCTAGGGGGAGTTCAAATTTCTGTTTATTTCTTACTCACTACTGACGAAGGCGGAATCACCTTTGATGATTACCAAAATCTATTATATTTTGCAGGATACAAATTTGTGACATTGGCTTCTAAACACTACAGTTTAGAACCCGTATCTCAGAGATCAAAGAAAGTTACTATTCTCACCGGAGAATTTGTAACAATAGCTTCTAAATACTACAATTCAGAACTCGTTCTTCACAGTCTTTACACTTTACTGAAAGCTGAATGATCAATCCTAATCAGGAAGTTTTTCTTTGTTTCATTGTTTAATGGGGAGATAGTTAAAATGATAAAGAGATTAATTTTTCACTGATATATTTTTAAGGGGGAGAAAAGAGAAATGAGATTTATTGTTACATTAATATTGTTCTTTTCTAATGATTTGACTTTTTACAGATATTGCGGGAGAAGAATATCTGAGGTTTTGTCAAAAGGGAGCTTAATAGATTACATTTTATTTTCCAGTTCTTAATTGAAGGGGAAGGTAAAATATTCATTTCAGGGGGAGTTAAGAGTTCTATACTGAAGGTATATCATTCTAATTCTTAATCTCAACATATTTGAAAGAAGAACAACTTTCACGTATGTAAATTTGTTTTCTAAATGTTCAAACCACTTCTTGTTCTCAAATGATTTTATGAATTTAGAAGTGTGATTTTAAATGATTTTTATTTGGAACTTCAATGCTTAACTGACCGTGTGTTTCCAAAGACTAATACTTGTGTATTATCTTTTCTATATACTGTCAAGTATTCACACACATCGATTCAGTATCTTCTATTGATTTTGTTATTACCATGTCTCTAAACGACAAATCTTTCGATGGTAATACTCTCGTTTGAATTTCACTGTTGTTTGAGTATCGAACATCATTTCTAAATTTTGTGCATTTATTGTCAATATGTTTATATTTGTTCATATAAACATCTTTCAATTCCTTGATACCCTAAGCCATTCATATTTCATGATATCTGACCAGTTATTACATTGTCAGATTCTCAAAACACTTAATTTGACTTCATTTCATCATTCAATTTATTTGTTTTGAGAGATCTAAAAAGTTCAAAATTCTCATATTTCATTCTTATTTTTGTTGAGCATATCTTTTTTGACAGTGATATCTTGTGCTTATCTTTCAAGATAAATTGTTGAGCAACACATTTTTAGTATAAAATTCATGGGAATCAGTGTGAAAGCTTATCAAAACTTCTATGGATTCACAATAACCAGTGTTTCCTACCCAAGAAGTTATCCTCAAGTGATTAAGGGGAGATGGGTCAAAATCAGAGAGTGGGTGTGTGATGAAGTAAAATGGAAAAGAGAGATTGGTTAGAAGTGAGTTTATATGTTCAAAAGAAAGAGGACATGAGATCAGAGTTAAAATAATATGAAAACGCTGCACTAACTTTTTTTTGAGTCGGGAAGCCACATAATATGTTGGTTCACATTCTTTGGTGACCATCATTGAAACAGGCACTAGCCCATGCCAACTCTTGCATAAACCCCACCAGCTACTCATCTTTTTCTTAACAAAAAGATGTTTCATATTTTATGGGGATGCAACACATCTACTATCTGATCTTTACTTGAAATATTTTGATATTGAAAAAAGAAGGAAAGTTGCCCCACCTTCGACCTTCAATCATGCACATTGAGTCCATGTAATACTGTTGTTTTCTCAATGGTTTACATATTTTTGAGCCTAATAAAGAAATCTTTATGCTTAATTCTTTCATACAAAAGCACATTCACACAGAAAATTCGTTTTTCTGTCAAAACGTTCATAGAATTACCTTGTATTATTCGATGATTGAATGGAAGACCTGAGGAGTGAACATTACTAAAGCTATTTGTACAGTACATTTGTTGTACTAAGTGACTTCGTGTTACTTACAGGCACAATAAATGTATCATTTTTTAATTAAGGGTTACCATTCCTAATTTGTCTGAATTTGAAAAGATTCATATGAATACATTTTATGAATTGACGGATACATTTTCAGATCAGATCGGAGGAGATGCTTATCATACTGAATGGGGGAGATTGTTTCTGCTTATCTTGCATACTATGCTTATCTTGATATTTGGGGGAGATTGTATCAAAGAAGGTGCTGAAATTGTTAAAGTTTTGATGATTATGATATCTCATCATTCATCAAAAAGGGGGAGTAAGTTCAAAGTTCCATTTCAAAAGATCTCAAAGTCAAAGTTTCTGTTATTTTATCAGAAAATGGGGGAGAAAGTTTGAAATTCAAAGTCAAGTGAAAGTTGTAATGAGGAGAAAGTTCAAGAATTTCGAAGTTGTTTCTGAAGAAAATTTCAAGATGTTTTCAAGAAAGAGAGATTGTTTGGGAAGTTTGAAAGATAGATGCACATCTTTGTTCAAAGGAGGAGATTGTAAAAGTTTTCATGTTTTGAAGAATCAAAGTTGATAAAGAAAGATGAAGTACTCTTGTTAAGAAGAATTCCAAAGGGGGAGATTTTCAAAAGTTTTGAAGTTGTGAAAGACTTTATGTTGAAGATTTTTCAGGAGAAAGAAGACCTGATGATTAGTGTCATTTTTTTTTAATCTTGAATACAAAGGGGGAGATTATTGAGTCAAATATTGTATTTAAGATTAAAAGGGTCAAAGTTGTCATTTAATGTAAAGTTGTAATTTTGTAATTGTGTTGTAAGGTCAACTTGTTTGACCAAGTATATAAGGGTTGAGTTGTAATTTGGTAAGGAATCCAGACATACACACAGACATTACAGATTCTAGACAGAGAGAGAGAGAGAGATAAACACATAGTAAGATACTTGTGGCACTCTGTGAGATCTGTGACTAAGAGAAATCATTGTAATTCATGTTTGATCAATTCAAGATGATTTCTACATTTATGTGACTCAATTAGTAGCTTGAATCTGGAACAACAATTGATAACAATTGTACATAATTGATCTTAATGATATAATGGTCGTGTAAGTGATCTGGTCTTCAGTTATCTTTGAGGCATTAATGAGACAGTTAATTACGCATTATGACATGCATTAAATAACATAGTTAACGGTTTTCGAAGGAAAATATATGTTAGTGATAATTAAAGATAAATTAACATCTCATTTAGTCATAGAAATTATTGTGTCGAAGGAATTGACTGTCGCTGGTCGTTAACGATCATGGGTCTTGTCATGCGAATTTGCCACGTCAGTCACGGGAGTGATTTTTTACCCAAAAAGTTTCCCCCCCAAGATTTGAATTTCAAAATTGATTTTCTAATCTCGTGCCAAAAGTTGATTTTCTGATATTCTGACATTTGTCACCTTAAGTAATTGGATTTGTTAGAAAGAAATTGAATCGGTTTCTTTGGGAAATTGAATCGTCTATTTTGCCGCTTGGTTAGTCGTGCGTCTTCATGACATCATGTATTAAGACAATTGTGGATGACACACATAATCCATTTGGGGTAACTATCGAACCTTCGTAACAGGTATTGACCATCTGTATGACCAGAAATCATCATGATCATTTTGATATTTTAGGGTAAAAATGCCCTTTTTTAAACCCAAGTCTCTTTTTTCACGCCTTCAAACCCTTGTGAGAGCAAATTTTAGCAACCATATTTTCAGTTCCTGTGTATGCATGGTAAACACATTGCTATGAAACCTGAAACACCCCAAAAATGGGGGTAAATTTAAATCTTAAATTTTCTGCAATATGACGTCTATAATAGATGGAAACCACCGAAAAAGGGGAAATGTATAATAGCGTTTACAACTCCTGTAAATGAATATTAAAATTGACAACAAACTAATCTAAACAATACACATCTAGATTATTTCAGTTGTCAACTCAATTTCCCAAAATACTCTATCTTTATGTACGTCATGTCTCCAAAAGTTTCTATCCAAAAATGCCATAATGGCCCAACGCTCTACCCTCAAGCCAGATGCGACCTGCCGCTAAGGGAACCTGTTATACCTGTCATTCGAGAAAAGTGTTAGGCTTTACGCCTAGTGAAAACAAACAGTTTATATAAATCCATTAAACGTACAGTTTGGTAAAGAAAGGTTTACAATTATAATAGACAATTTACTTTTCCCAAAATACCACATACGACCCAAGGGGTCCAAAAACAACTTGTGATGATGGGGGAAACTTGATTTTCCAACGATCGTGGCGGAACACAAAAGTAGGCCACTTTCCAAGTTATGAGCTAAATATTAGGATCAAGGCCACGAGCTCGTTGACTCGTACTCAGATGTGAGGTAGGGCACCTAATGATCCTAATCATACTCATTCACTAAGATTATATTTACGGCCCATGGCTAGTATCCGATCCAACATAACCGTACCAAATTGCCTTCCGAGGACCTAATGTCTCAACTAGTTACAAACGAGAATTATCCCACAATTAAGCCAATTGTATACCTATGGATATAGTAGTAATAGTCTAAGACTTGTCACAATTACATTTGTGACCAAAGTTATAATCTTAGATATAGTTCTCAATACCAAACATTTCCAAAGAATGCATTTCCTTGTATAAATAATGGCAAGTAAAACTAAATCCATGTAAAGGTCACATTACGATCATTTTCCCATTTCCACATAGATTCATTACAAAATAGAATTTCCAAGGGTCATACCTCTTTAAAATAATCATAGACCATAATAACAATACTCCATTTGTTTCCTTCCCAAAGACTCGCTTTTATCAAATAAACCTCACAATAAAATGAGAATCATATATGTGACCAAAACGTGTTCATTCAAGTGTTCCACCATAAATATGCATATAAAACCACATTTTACATCACATATAATAAAACCCCTCATATTGGTTGAAAATGATAAAAACCCTAAAATCTCCAAAATACAAAAGTTAGGTCAAAATCATTCAAATAAAAAAATGTAAACAAGGAGATGTTTAGGAGTTCAAAAAGTATAGTTTTGACATATATAGAGTTTAAAAGTAATAATGAACTCACTACTTAGGTTTTTGGTCAAAAACCCATAAACCACCACGTTTTCAAGATGCAGAGGGTTCTTGTAGCTTCAAACTCTTACCAACACACTTTCTCTATAGACTAACACCCTTAAATGATCTTCAACTATCCTTAGATGTAAGGAGTAAATGCTTAAGGTTACAATAAATGAGGAGGGAGGAGAGGAGGTCTAAAAGCGCACCTAAGGGGAGAGAAAGTGATCAAGAGATGAAAAAAATGAGGGTAATGAATCTGCCAAAACTAGCTAGGGTCTTAAAACCCCGATCTGCGCGCGAGCGACTATGCTCGGGCGACAATGCCAAGGGAACAGTCGTGAGCATTGCTCGCCTCGAGTGTACCGAGGACGGCCTCACCCGGGCGACAATGACAGGCAATAATGCCATGTCAAGGTCGCGATGGCATACTCGCTGCCAATATATTGCAGGCTTCAAGCTTCCCGCGAAAAGATCCCCGCGACTATGCCAGGCGATTGTGCCCCTTAGCATTCTCGCCGACACAATCGCATAAACCTACTTGGCTCGGGATTTTCTTGGTTAAAATTACAGGAGATTCACGATGAGTTACAATTAAAGGTAAACATGATCATGAGAGCATAGAAATGGAATTAATAGAAGGGTGTTCCACTTACCAAAATCCGGGTGTTACAAAACCAGTAAACGGTTAGGAAGAATTTAGCTTTTCTCATCCTCTGAAGTAGAGGAAGCTAAGAGGATGGCTGAAATGATAGCCCAGCTCGATCGATCTAGAGTAAAACTTCCTCTTCGTACCGTTGTCGACGTGAGCTTGGATTCTTAACTGAAGCTGAGAAAGAGGAGTCCCTAAAAGGGAGCTAGCCTTGGAAGAGAAAATAAAATAATTAAACGACAGTGAGAAACTGACTCTCTCACTCGTTGTCGAGGCTCATGCTAAAGGGAGATTCAAAAAGAAAAATCCAATTTTAGCTCAATCCCTTATTTTGAAGAAAGTTGAGAAAATGAAAGAACTGGTTGTGTATCAGGAAGAAGAACGAAATGAAAAGAGCTGGATTGGTGCAGATATCATGCAAACTCAAGATTGATGAAGAGCAAGATTACAAATGTCACGCTCTCTAGAAGAGCCAAGGATGGAGGGATTCTAGTGAACAAGATCATCTTCAGAGGTGCACTGAATTCCCTTCATTCCTGAAGATGTATGGACTATCTAAGTGGCTGGAGATCAGGCAAGCCATTCAGAATTCTAAGTCCAAATACAAGAAAGTGGTCGAGCATGTGCTGAACGAGCTCCTAGAAAGAATATTCAAACTTGTTAAAGTACCTCCACTCCCATTGAAGCCTTCACGCCGAAAGAAATCCATCGCAGAAAATGATGATGTTGTGCCTCACCGAAACGAGACCGGCATCACATCCTCCAATGATGATGTCCTCGGGCCAGCACCTAATCTCTCAATGCTCAACTTGACCCTGCCAATTAGAGAATCGCACAGTGATGGTGAAGTGTTAGGCACACCTGAATATGGTATCATTTTTGTTGACTATGAAGGTGGGTTCAGGTTTTAGAGATAATCTGAACTCCAATCTCTGTATTGTTTCTCATCTCGAATTCCTCCTTCCCTACTGCTAACTCAACCAATATGGAGGAATCATTCATTCGAGCATCAAAAGAGATTTTCACAAGAGGAAGAAGGATGGTGAAGTAATTAGTGATACTATCAATTTTGATGATCTATAGCTGATAGGTGCCTTGTAAATTTTTTCTTATACCTATTAGTTTTTAACTCTTTCAGTTATGTATTTCTTACTGAAATTGTAGTTTCATTTTACCCTTTAAATCCTTTATGTTTTAATGAAATTCCAGTGAAGTATTTTATCCCATCTTATTACTAAAAAAGATCCATCAAAATAGTAAATGGACAAGTATTTTATGAGTCTCATTTCTTTATTGTTTACTTAAGAAATTTTCTTTATGTTTCTTTGTCATCATCAAATAAGGAGAGATTGTTGATCCAAACTCTCTCAGTGATTTGATGATGATCCTTATATACTTAGTGAAAATCACTTAGGACTGTTTTAGCTTATCTGTTTCAGTTTCAGTGATCAACACCGAGTCTGTTTAGTGATAGTTAAACATGCAATGTAACAGTTTGCTAAATGATCCCTGAAGACAAAACATCACATCAAAAGAAATCTCCAACGAATGTCGAAGACATAACTGAAGAAAGAGATAGTCTACTAATGATTTGAATCGGCATTCAGTTAAACCAAGACTCATCTACTAAGCATGACAATCTAACCAAGACTCAACGATAGCTGAAAAGCTTCTCAGCAATTCAAGCTATCAGTGATCAAGAGTCTTGCTCTACAAGATTGAAGTTTGTCATTTCCTATTTGCACAAAAGGATGAAGGTACACAGTACAACTACTTTCTTGTCTACAATCATGCTTACCAACTTTCTGCTACCTCCTTACACATTCGTCTCAAAGTAAGCTCAATAAGATAGAAAAGGACATGCATCCACTAACCTCTTGACACGTGGATTGTACCCTCTGACTTGCATTAAATGCATTGAGTATAAATAGAATGCAAGACTCCTCTTCCATGATAAGCCTTCTTCTTAGCCCTCATTCTGCTTCTTTCTTTCTTATCTCATTCTTGCGCAAAGAGCTTAGTGATTCTCAAGATTGTTTTAGAATAGGTTTATCCTTTCTATTTCCACAAACAGTCTGTAAATTCTGTTTTGATTTACTCAATAACCAATAAAAGAATTTAAAAGTAAAATTAGTGTGTTTTCTACAAACCGTGAAACTCTTGTAGACCTCTTTGGGACCAACAAGTCCATTATAAACATGAAAATAACCCATATAGACAAAATTTCCAAGTTAGATCAATAAACCCATAAAATATGGATTTGCATAAATATGTCAAAATATGAACAAATTTCCATATAATCATCCCAAATATACTCTAAGCATAAAAATATGTTCATCGTGTCTCCAATATAATGGTTCACTCCGAAAATGCCCAAAAATATCCAAAAGTTCATCAAAATGGGTAAGTATGATCAAATCATCAAATGCGAAAGAAATAGATAAAATAAAGCATGCAATGAGGTTAGATAAACATATTTAGGCATGTATCTAGTTTTACAAAGTATTTAGAACTCACTTTCTAGGTTTTTGGAAAATTGGTGAAAAACCTAGAAGATCAAATTAATGCTTGAAATGGAGGTTAGGTGATGAAGGTTGACTTGCTACTTGAATATTAATCTTGAGAGAAGAAATGAATGCTTGAAATCCTACTTGATCCTTGCCTTCAATCCTACCAACCGAAATCAATGAGGGGAGAATGAGAGTATTTGGGCCAAAGTCTGAACGGAAGGAAAAGAAATCAAGGAGAAATGGGGAAAAAAGAGTTTAGGTTGTCCCTTAAGAATCTGGACCAGCTTACACGCCGGCGACTTTCATGCGGAAAAACCCGCGCCAAACTCGCGTTTGTCACTGTGGTTTCTCCTCTTATGCGTGACACTCCAGTGACTAAAGCGACTATCATGCGGATTAGCCCGCTTCAAACCCGACCGATACCTAAACTTCCAGTGCCTTAGGCGATTTTCATGTGGCTTAACCCGCATAAAACTCTCAGGAAACCCAAAAACAGCCCCATCTAAGGCCTAAATCAAGTAATGCTCAACTCTTTTCGTAAATAATTCCTTTCGCATAAAATAATCTCCAAAAATGAAGTATTTAAACATTCTAAAGGCAAGGAAAATAATAAGACTAGAGATTTAACTTACCCAAAATTTTCGGGTGTTACACCCTCTAACTTATTCGCTCAGTCATATTTTGGTGTTTGACAACAACTTAATTAATTTGATAATGGGCTTACTAAATAAGCTTTCAAAGATTACCCATATGCATACAAACACCATATTTCCCACCCTTACCCCTCTGAAAATCACGGTTTATTAGAAATTCTCTCAAATCGATCCCTCTAAATCGATAAACCTAACCGATCCCTCACCGTCGTCGCCCCTACCTCCTCTTCCCTGCTTTCCGCTGTCGACAGTCCCTCAATCCTCTTCCTTGTAGTCTCTGCCCTGGATTCAAGAGGTAAATCGAAAGGGCTGTGGTTTTCCTGAAATTTTTTAAAGGTATGGGTTTGGTAATGATTCAAGATTAGAAAGAACAACATGTTTGAGGAATTATTCTACTATTTTGTCAAAATCACGTTTATGTCAAATCACTTTTGAAGATTTCTAGTACAAATCATGTTTCCTGTTCACGACAATGTTGAGTTTTCCTTCAAAGATGTGTTGAACAAAGGCACGACTTTCGTGATTGTTCAAGCTCTGGTTTATCTCATCCTCTCCAATTGTTCTAATATGTTCCTAAAGAAAAAGATGATGGTGCTCTTGTATGAAATCTAGGTTTTGGTATATTTTGTTGAGATTCAATCTTGTTAGGTTTAATGTTCTTTAAGGAATTATTGTTGGGTTTGATGTTTTTAAATAGTTAATATTTGGTTTGGTATTCTTCAACAATTATTTGGGTTTGATGCAAAAGTAGGTTTTGGTGTTCTTCTTCAATGGTGTTCTTTAATGAAATTTGTTTTGATGTTCTATCAATTGTTCTTTAGTGGTGTTTGAAAATCAATAGATAAAAAACAAATCAAAATCAATAGATCAAAAACAAATCAAAGGTTTTTGGTGTTGACAAAAATTAAATGGAAGGCTTCTGATAGTCCAAGATCAATGAATCTGAAGAGAGAGAAAGTAGAGAGAGAGAGAGCAAGGATGCGTAAAAAACAGAATTCTATTAATGTGTGCGTTAAAATTCTTACAAGGAACAAAGACCAAAGGGACTTAAATACCCTTGGTCAGATACAACACAGATAGACAATAGACACAGTATTTGACCAAGCCCTATAAATACAATGATTACTATAAAATCAGACCTAACAATCTCCCCCTTAGTAATCATTGGTGCTTTGGTCTTCAAAAATCATCTTCAAAAACAATATGGACCAACAAAGCGACTTTGTGAAGCTATCTGACTTTTTAAAGAAAAATTTCTTCTCAGCATCTTTCAGATTGAAATTGTCTTTGCTGCTTGAGCTCTAAACGATACACCTCTTTTGAATGATCTTGATTGAACTGTGGTGTTCGGAGCAGGAACAGCAAAAGAATCAGTTGTAGCTAAGAGAATAGAATCTTTGAGCGAATCTTGATCAGCAGATAAACATTTTAGCTCTTTGTCTCGTTAACATCTCTTTGACTTCTCCCCCTCATGACCTTGATGATCTTGATCAACTTGGTCATGCAAATGTTGGAGACAAGACGGCTTAAGATCTGCAAAATCAAAAAAAAAAAGAGAAAACAAGGGAGGTTTGCGCTTCACGAAGGATGCGCAAACTGAGGTTTGCATACCACGCAGGATGCGCAAAGCAAGGTTTGCGTGTCAAGCTGGATGCGCAAAACAAGGTTTGCGTGACTCCCCCTACACAAATGCACTAAATTTGACAATTCAAGTTAGCATTCATATAAAGAATCAGATACTCCCCCTCAAAAACAGATATAATCTTTGAAAAATATTCTCTTTGTTCACTCCCCCTTGAATAATGCATTAACCCATTAAAATATATTTATGAGAACACAATGATCTAATATCAATGTAAAAGAAAAATATACTGAATATAAATTTTAAAACAACTAAACATTTAAAATTTTAAACACTAAACAAATTAAATTCTACTGAGTAAAATATCACAGATTTATCAATCAGTTGAAATCAAATATATGTTGTTGGATACAAAAACAAGTTTCATTGCATATCAAGTTAAAACATGTTCAGTTTCAAAAACTTCCAACAATCTATTCAGTGTGTGTAACACCCTAATAATCAGAGTAAATTAAAACTTCATAAATAAGGCAATAAGACATCTGCATTGATATAAACCTCTCGAAAAGATGTGCCAGTCCTTAAGACTTTACAAAAACCTGTACGGATTTAGAATTCATCAACAGACTGATCTAAACATAACTATCTAGATTACATCAGTTGACATCCATTAATCATCAAAAGAATGGGACTTAACAATGCCCAACTATCAACACTTTAATCAACTCAAAAGCCCCGAGACCCAACTCGTCTCTCAGAACCCAGTGCATCCCACCGCTAAGGGAAACCTGTTATACATATCATTTGAGAAAAAGTGTCAGACTTAAAGCCTGGTGAGAACATACAGTTATAAAGCTCAAAAGATATAAACATCAATATAATAAGGAAATCTTTTCATAAGGTTTAATTCATAAAGATAACATTTCGCCACAACCGGGCCTTTTCGGTCCAAAACTCATCAAATGATGACAAAAGAACCATTTTACCAAGGATAGTGGTGTAACACAAAGTAGACCACAATTCCGAGTTATGAGCTAAACACTTGGAGTCCTCAGCAATGAACCCAGAGTCCGTGCTACGAGGTGAGATCGCGCTCCCAAGGGAAACCAATGTATACTCCTTCACTAGGATCACCATGAACCATGGCTAGTATCCGGCCTCACATAACCGTACCAAGTTTCCCCCGAGGAACATGTGATCCATAGCTACAATTTGGGGAATATAACCTCCCAACAAAACAGCCTACTCCAAAACCTAGGGATCCACTAGTAATGGTAAGGACTCGTCACAACAACATATGTGACCAACCATAAATAAAAATATGGTATAAGTACATTTTATAAACAAAATGCTATTCCCAGTTCAACTTCTGGTAAGAATGAAAATCATTAAAATGAGTTCATAAACATTCTTTTCACATATCCACATAATGTGTAAGTAAAACATCATTTTACTTTAATAAGGCGGAACTAGTCATTTTAGTCGAAACTGATCGGGAACCCCGAAAATCACTAAAAACTTCATTTATATCAAAATGTAGAGAACATGGAATCATACCGTAGAAATACTTCGGATTTCGCAAATAAGAGTTTTGACATGTATAAAGTTTGTAAAATGGTTGTAGGAACTCACCGATAGGTTTTTGGAATAAAACCCAGAAAACCAGATAGCGATCACAACGAAGAGGTGAAGCTTAAAACACCGACCCTTTGCTAGAAACACCGAAAACTAGCAACCAAACGAGACTTCGAAGATCGAAAGATGAAAAGAGAGAGAAAATAGAGAGAGAAGGATATTTAGATTTTGTGATAAAGTGAATTTGGGAAACTGAACCTCTTTAAGACGGTCTATGCAACCTCGCGGGTTATGCCGCGACTTCAACCCGCGGCATAACTCGCCCGTGTCCCAAAACCCTAATCATCCAGTGGGTTTCGCGGGTTATGCCGCGACCTCTAGTCGCGGTATAACTCGCGTAGTTCTCAAAATCCCATATCCAACAGAGGGTTACGCGGGTTGTGCCGCGACCTCTAGTCGCGGTGTAACTCGCGTAATTCACTGTTTCTCCTCCAAAATTCTCAAAACTCCAAACAACATCAAACCAAACAAGGAGCTAACGACAAAAGCTTAACACAAGAATAACAAGATTACACAACGGAAATCCGGGGTGTTACAATCCTCCCCAACTTGGGAATGATTTCGTCCCCGAAATCCTAACTATTCGAAAAGATGAGGATATCTTCGCTTCATATCCTCCTCGGCTTCCCACGTCACATTGGCTCCCCGGTGATGCTTCCACTGCACCTTGACCATAGTGACCTCCTTGTGACGCAACTTTTTAGACTTTCTCTCTAAAATGGCGTCGGGCTCTTCCACACAACGGTTACCCTCGTCTACTGTTAACTCGGAGAGAGGAATGACGCTTTCCTCTTCCGCTAAACACTTCCGAAGATAACATATATGAAACGTGTTGTGTATTCTGTTCAACTCTAGCGGTAGTTCCAATTGGTAGGCTTGCAAACCCACCCGTTTGAGCACTTTGAAAGGTCCGAGGAAATGGGGACTCAACTTCCCACGTTTTCCGAACCGTATAATGCCTTTCCACGGCGACACCTTAAGCATAACCCGGTCGTCCACTTGGAATTCCATCGGCCTCTTCTTCTTATCGGCATAACTCTTCTGCCGATCCTGAGCCGCTTTCAATCTTTCACGAATACACTTGACCTTATCGGCAGTCTCTTGCACGATTTCAGGTCCGGCGAACTGCTTTTCTCCCGCTTCAAGCCAACATACAGGAGTTCGGCACTTTCGTCCGTACAATGCTTCAAAAGGTGCCATTCCAATACTCGAGTGGTAGCTGTTGTTGTAAGCGAACTCCACCAAAGGTAAATGTGAGTCCCAGCTGCCCCCGAAATCAATGACACAAGACCTCAACATGTCTTCCAATGTCTGGATCGTTCTCTCGCTTTGCCCGTCGGTTTGCGGATGGTAAGTCGTACTCAACTTAACTCGTGTACCAAGCTCTTTCTGCAACCCATCCCAAAAGTTCGAAGTGAACCGACTGTCGCGATCCGACACGATCGACAATGGTATGCCGTGCCTCGAGACTACCTCATCAATGTACAGTTTCGCTAGCTTGTCCATCGGTAATGTCTCGCACATGGCCAAGAAGTGGGCGCTCTTTGTCAATCTGTCAACTATCACCCAAATGGTATCGTGACCTCGAAGAGTTTTAGGCAACTTCGTCACGAAGTCCATGGTGATATGCTCCCACTTCCATTCGGGAATCTCTAAAGACTGTAGACTCCCGTATGGTCGCTGATGTTCGGCCTTAACTTGCGAACACGTCACACAACGCTCAACGTAACGCGCTACATCAAGTTTCATTACCGGCCACCAATAGTGAAGCTTCAAGTCCCTGTACATCTTTGTACTCCCCGGATGAATGGAATACTTGGACTTGTGTGCATCTTCTAGCAACAGATCACGGTTACCCCCAATCTTGGGTACCCATACACGATCGCTGAACAGTTTTACTCCACGGCTATCTTCCGTTAAGAGTAAACGTTGTTTTGTCATGACTTCATCTTTTAGATTCTCTTCTAACAGTGCTTCCACCTGTGATGTCTTGATCTTCTCAACAAGACTAGACACTAGCTCGATTCTCGAATGGGTAGCTCGAATACTTCCGCTATAGTCCTTCCGACTTAACGCATCGACCACCACGTTCGCCTTACCGGGATGGTAAAGCAATTCACAGTCGTAATCTTTGAGCAACTCAAGCCACCGCCTTTGTCTCATATTCAACTCTTTCTGATCAAAGACATACTTCAGGCTCTTGTGATCCGTGTAAAGAGTACATTTCGTGCCGTATAGGTAATGTCGCCAAAGCTTCAAGGCGAACACCACCGCTGCTAACTCCAGATCATGAGTTGGATAATTCTGCTCGTGTATTTTGAGCTGTCTCGAGGCATAGGCGATTACTTGCCTCGTTGCATCAACACACAACCCAATCCCATCTTTGAAGCGTCGCTGTAAACCACGAAATCTTCCGACCCTTCAGGTAACGTCAAGATCGGAGCTTCACACAACTTCTTTTGAAGGATCCGGAACGCCTTCTCTTGGGTTTCGGTCCATTCAAACTTCACGTTCTTCCGAGTCAGAACTGTCAAGGAAGAAGCGATCTTCGAAAAGTCTTGGATAAATCTCCTGTAGTATCCCGCCAGACCCAAGAAACTTCGGATCTCGGATGGACTCTTAGGAGGCTCCCAATTCATCATAGCTTCAATCTTGGAGGGATCAACCTTCACTCCGACCCGAGTGACTACGTGACCCAGAAACTGTACTTCTTTAAGCCAAAAGTCGCACTTGGAAAACTTGGCGTACAACCTTTCCTTTCTCAAAACTTCCAGAACTTCACGTAAATGTTGCTCGTGCTCTGACTCACTCTTGGAGTACAAGAGTATGTCATCAATGAATACGATGACCGACTTGTCGAGGAATGGTCGGCACACTCTATTCATTAAATCCATAAACACAGCTGGTGCGTTCGTTAGGCCAAAAGGAATTACAAGAAATTCGTAATGGCCGTAACGCGTTCTGAAAGCTGTCTTCGAAACATCATCTTCTCTTACCTTCACTTGGTGATAACCCGAACGTAAGTCGATTTTAGAAAAGAAATCCGCTCCTTGAAGTTGATCGAACAAGTCGTCTATTCTCGGAAGCGGATATCTGTTCTTTACTGTAGCTTTATTCAACTCACGATAATCAATGCACATTCTCATTGTGCCATCCTTCTTCTTGACAAATAAGACCGGAGCTCCCCAGGGTGACGAACTCGGTCTTATGAAACCTTTCTCCAATAGCTCTTGGAGTTGTGCCACCATCTCTTGCATCTCCGATGGCGCTAAACGATAAGGTGCTTTAGCGATCGGCGCAGCGCCAGGCACAAGATCAATCCGAAACTCTACCTGACGATCGGGTGGTAACCCGGGCAAGTCGTACGGAAAGACATCTGGAAACTCACGCACGATCTTCACATCTTCCAGCTTTGATTTCTCCAACTTGGCATCGATCACATAGGCTAGGAAAGACGAACATCCTTTTACTAGACACTTGCGTGCCTTTGCCATTGCGATTATTGCCACTTCACCCTTCCTCCTTTCCCCATAGATGACAACGACTTCACCAGAGGGGTTGGGAAGTCGAATCAATTTCTTGGAACATATGATCTCGGCATGATTGTTTGTCAACCAATCCATACCGACCACAACATCAAAACCCCCGATTAACATCGGCAGTAGATCGATCGAGAATTCTCTCCCTTCGATACAAAGAGTACACTGCTTTAGAACCTCGTGGATCAGAACTTGACTACCATCAGCTATTTCTACTACTAACGCATCCTCAAGACTAGTAGTGGGCATAACAATTCTCTGACGGAACAATTCAGATACGAAAGAGAAACTAGCACCTGTATCGAACAAAATACGAGTAGGTACATAGTTTATAAGAAAAGTACCCGATACCACATCAGCGGATGCCCTGGCCTCTTCAGCCGTCATCTGAAAAGCTCGACCCTGAACCTTAGGAGGGTTCTCCTTCCTTACTGGCACGCTACCCGACACAAGCTTCGGGCAATCTTTCCTCGCGTGCCCCGGTGCCTTGCACTCAAAACAGATGATTCCCCTGACCGGGAAATCTTTGACAGTATGACCAGGCTTCCCACACTTATAGCAAGTTTGAGAATTGCTGTAACAGTTACCGTGATGCTTGGTTCGACACTTCGGGCACCACTTTGCTTCCTGATAACTGTTGAAGTTGCGATTTCTGACAAAAGGTCGGGCCCGCTTGGGAGGTACTGAGCTGCCTTCCCACTTTCTCTTATCAGACACCATCACTACTTTCTCAGATTTGCTCTTCGCGAACATCTCTTCCATGTACTGAGATTCTTCAATCATCTCACGGAGGTTAGAAGCTTTAGAATTGTGGACCATAGGTTGCATGTCCGCAGGTAGGCCATTCAGATAGGCCTTCATCTTATCCTTTTCTGTTGGGGCAGCATGCCCCACCAGATCTAGCTTCTCCATGAACTGACGGGTGTACTCCCTCACCGTCAGGCTCCCCTTCACCAAAGACCGGAATTCTTTCTCAATTCGGTCCATGGTCCTCTCGTTGCAGAATTCCTCTAGCAGCTTCTTCTTGAACTCGGCCCAAGACAACTGAGCCAACACTTCAGGAGATAGAGTGGATTGGATGATATTCCACCAGATGAGTGCAGTGTCCCTCAACAGTTGGGTACCGAACCGCACCCTCTGATCATCACCACATTCGGAAGAGCCAAAAGCTTGCTCAACCGCTCGGATCCACTTTACGCACACCACCGGGTCATCAGAACCCAAGTATTTTGGCGGTCCGCAACTCAGAAAGGACTTATAGGAACAACTCTTCCTATTCCCCGGAGCACCAGAAATCCCGCGCTCTACCGCTGTGACCCTTATACCATCGCCTCCAGAACCTGCTACGACGTTTTCCACAACCGTCTCACTTCTCCGATTGTTTATGTCGCGGTCCTCCATTGCTTTCAGCAGAAACTCCTGCTGCTTCGCCATCTCTTCCCTCATTGCCAACATCACGCTGGCCAATAACTCGGACTGGGGATTAGCATCCCCGATGACTGGGTGAGACGAAGCCAGGTCTACTAGAGGAATGACCTCTGGCCCCCCCACCTAACACCTGCTGAACTGGCGGACGCACGACAACCTCAACTCCTTCCGGCCGATCAGCGGTGGAGGCTGTCGCTTCCAGGCCATCAACACGAGTACGCGGTCTACCACGCGTATTCACCATACTGAACTGCTTCACAGAACAGAGACAGAGATAAGAGAGAGATTGAATAATACAAAGGAAACGTACTACGACATTACCAATTGTCATAGCAATAGAATTTCAAGCACACTTACGTACGATATCTTCATAATAACATTAGCTGAGTGAGATTATGAACATATAACACATAAAAGTTCTCGTCACGATCACCACAACGCCTGATAAACGTACTTTCCGTTGACTCTAAGACTAACCCATCTTATAAGCTCTACCCAATCTCGCAGATCAATTCTTAGCATACTCAGTCTAAGTCTAGACATCTTACATTCATGCCTAGTTCGCTTAAACTAGAGCTCTGATACCAACTTGTAACACCCTAATAATCAGAGTAAATTAAAACTTCATAAATAAGGCAATAAGACATCTGCATTGATATAAACCTCTCGAAAAGATGTGCCAGTCCTTAAGACTATACAAAAACCTGTACGGATTTAGAATTCATCAACAGACTGATCTAAACATAAGTATCTAGATTACATCAGTTGACATCCATTAATCATCAAAAGAATGGGACTTAACAATGCCCAACTATCAACACTTTAATCAACTCAAAAGCCCCAAGACCCAACTCGTCTCTCAGAACCCAGTGCATCCCACCGCTAAGGGAAACCTGTTATACATATCATTTGAGAAAAAGTGTCAGACTTAAAGCCTGGTGAGAACATACAGTTATAAAGCTCAAAAGATATAAACATCAATATAATAAGGAAATCTTTTCATAAGGTTTAATTCATAAAGATAACATTTCGCCACAACCGGGCCTTTTCGGTCCAAAACTCATCAAATGATGACAAAAGAACCATTTTACCAAGGATAGTGGTGTAACACAAAGTAGACCACAATTCCGAGTTATGAGCTAAACACTTGGAGTCCTCAGCAATGAACCCAGAGTCCGTGCTACGAGGTGAGATCGCGCTCCCAAGGGAAACCAATGTATACTCTTTCACTAGGATCACCATGAACCATGGCTAGTATCCGGCCTCACATAACCGTACCAAGTTTCCCCCGAGGAACATGTGATCCATAGCTACAATTTGGGGAATATAACCTCCCAACAAAACAGCCTACTCCAAAACCTAGGGATCCACTAGTAATGGTAAGGACTCGTCACAACAACATATGTGACCAACCATAAATAAAAATATGGTATAAGTACATTTTATAAACAAAATGCTATTCCCAGTTCAACTTCTGGTAAGAATGAAAATCATTAAAATGAGTTCATAAACATTCTTTTCACATATCCACATAATGTGTAAGTAAAACATCATTTTACTTTAATAAGGCGGAACTAGTCATTTTAGTCGAAACTGATCGGGAACCCCGAAAATCACTAAAAACTTCATTTATATCAAAATGTAGAGAACATGGAATCATACCGTAGAAATACTTCGGATTTCGCAAATAAGAGTTTTGACATGTATAAAGTTTGTAAAATGGTTGTAGGAACTCACCGATAGGTTTTTGGAATAAAACCCAGAAAACCAGATAGCGATCACAACGAAGAGGTGAAGCTTAAAACACCGACCCTTTGCTAGAAACACCGAAAACTAGCAACCAAACGAGACTTCGAAGATCGAAAGATGAAAAGAGAGAGAAAATAGAGAGAGAAGGATATTTAGATTTTGTGATAAAGTGAATTTGGGAAACTGAACCTCTTTAAGACGGTCTATGCAACCTCGCGGGTTATGCCGCGACTTCAACCCGCGGCATAACTCGCCCGTGTCCCAAAACCCTAATCATCCAGTGGGTTTCGCGGGTTATGCCGCGACCTCTAGTCGCGGTATAACTCGCGTAGTTCTCAAAATCCCATATCCAACAGAGGGTTACGCGGGTTGTGCCGCGACCTCTAGTCGCGGTGTAACTCGCGTAATTCACTGTTTCTCCCCCAAAATTCTCAAAACTCCAAACAACATCAAACCAAACACGGAGCTAACGACAAAAGCTTAACACAAGAATAACAAGATTACACAACGGAAATCCGGGGTGTTACAGTGTGCTCACATGCGAATCTTTAATTAGCTTCAAGAAAATGCAATTCTAAAAATATAATAGAGAACTTTGCATGTACTAACACTAATCCATCAAAAATTAAGATTTTCACAAATTTATAGGTTTATCGCAACTCAAACATATCACCAAGAATCATGAGACGTGTGCTCATTGGCATCTTTTAGCAGTGTGCACATTGGCATCTTAACATGAGTGTGCTTTTTGGCATCTTTTAAGCGCGTGCACTTTGGCATCTTTTGATCAGAAAGTTTATTAAGTAAAAAACATGCCGTAAACGTAACTTTCTATCTGACCCTATTACAGGATTTGGGTCAGCCGCTCCCAGACCAGTTGGCCTTAGGGGACTAGGTGTCAAGCACCCCTTGGAACTTACTTTCCCAGATCAGAAAGGCTACATCGACATATCCTAAACCCATTCATACCAGTAGGACATGACTTTCGATCTGGTTCTATTGAAGGATTTGGGTTCGATCACTCCCAGATCAATTGACCTTAGGGGACCAGATGACAAGCATCCCGAGGAACTTACTTTCCCAAACCAGAAAGGCCACAGGTACAAACTTTTAAACTTAGATATTTCTGAATTTTAAGAATTTAAAATTCATCTCAATCACTCAGTTTTACGTAACAGTACTTAACTCATATTTTCATTACGATCCATAATTTTGACTTTTTAGAATTTTTCAAACATTGTAAACTATAAATATTTCGAATCACACAACTTTAAAGCAGTAATAAAAGTTTCAAACATGTTGCTGACTTTTCGACTTTTGTAAGACTTGAAATTTGACCATATAAAAACTTTAATATAAACAAAAGAACTTGAAAATTTATCCTAGACACATATTTTATTCAAAAGAAAGAAAAAATGTAAAACTTTACTTTATAGAATAAAATTTGTAAAGATGTATACTTTTAAACTCAATATGCTGATATTGAAAATTTTCATTAATGACAAAATGTAAAAAATTCAGCAAATTGATATTTAGTTGGAACAAAATAAAATTCAATTATTTCATCTTTCACATTATAAAAATAATTTGTGTCTCAAATTAAAAAATAATTTGGGTTATACAAAATCAAGAAAAAAATGAACAAGCTCAGATTCTAGAAAAGAATAAAGAGAAAAACTGGAACACATCATTATCAGAGATAAAATGAAGCGGAATTAAAATTGATGTACTCACAGTATCTCATATAGTCAGAAGCTTAAAAGCTTTGAAGAACGAGTTCTAAACTGATTTGTTTAGAAGTCGTAGTCTATGAAGTACGGGTCCTGAGCTGAAGTACTCAGAAGCCAAAATTCTTTTACTCCCCCTTAACGTGAGATGCCTGCAACTTATAATCAGATAAAGATTTGGGTATCCACTTGTATTTGGGCCCTTGTTTGTTAGTTGCAGTTCTTATGGGAAAATAATTGTTAGATTTAACATTTAAAGCACGAGGAATATGATCAGAAAAATAATCACAATCATCAGAAGAGAAAGCATAATCATCAGAACTAGAATCTGAGGAAGAACATGAGACATGTTTTGAAATTCGAATCATTTGCTTTATAGAGTATTTTGAAATTTTATTACATTTAGCAAATGAATCACTGTTATAAAGTTTGTCTGCACATTTATCCCCTTCAAAAATATGTTCATCAGATGTCCGCTTTTTTCTCCAGATCTGCCTCTTTGATCGAGTGCTCAAAGTCCTATCTGTAAGAATTGAATCGGTAGAATTAGAATTGTCAGAAATAACTTTATCTTGTTTCTTTGACTTCTTTGACCGTCTTCTTTTACGCTTAGGTTTATAATATTGATCATTTAGCGTAAAAGAATCATCAAGAATTTTAGACGAAATATTTAAATCAGAAGAAATAAATTTATCCAAGCAACCAATATGATCAACTAATAATTCTGAATTTGCCTCGGAGTCTGAATTATTTTGAGAAAAATATTTAAAATTAGAAAGTTCCTTTATGTTTTCCTTAGAATCAGAAGAAAGGCTAGAAATAGAATCTGATTTTTGAGAAAATAAATTTTCTTCAAGACTAGACGTCATGAGAGAAAGAATAATATCAGATTCAATTTTCTTCAAAATATTTTGATCTTCTATCAGATCTTCAAGATCTATGATTTTGCTTTCTAATATTAACGGAGGAGTATATTTCTTTGAATCATAAATGATTGGAGAAATATTTTCCTTGTCAGAATCAGAAGCATAAGGAGCAATAAAATCATCAGACATTGAAGATTTGATAGGAGATATATCATTTAAAACTCTTCTTCCTCTCCTTGATTTTTCAAGAAAATATTTTGCATTTTCACTTGTGTAAACAAAAGGAATTTCCTTTTTCTTGTTATTTGTTCTTTTCTCATTTTCAATATCTAATACTTGCTTTTCACTTGTCCAATGAAATTTGAACTGAGGAGTATAGTGTGCAAGAGTTAGATAATCGTATTTATATAAAGTGGGAACTTCGTTTATTACTTTGTTTAAACAATGAGGATTGTCAAAACCAAGTCCCCATCTTTGTTTTAAAGTTTCTTTACTTCTTGGTTTATTCATAAAAATTGTTTGTTCAGATTGGTTCCTTCGATAAAGCTTTTCTTCTAACTTATTTATTTTATCCGAAAATTCATCTTTTAAATTAGTCATAGTAGTCAAAGATTCAAGATAAGTTTTATTTGAATTTTCCAAATCGTCCAATTTCTTTTGAAAGATTTCTTTAGTATTTTCTAAAATAGATTTTTCATCTTTCAAGGAAATTTTCAGTTTGTCAATCAAATCTGACTTTTCAGAATTTAAATTCTTTTCAGATAAAATCTTTGAACGTAAATCAGACAAAGCATTAATTATGATATTCATCTGAGAGGTAATGAAATTATAATCAAATTCAGAATATACCTCATCTTCATCTGTTTCAGAATCTTCTGACTGATCAACTCCAACCAAGCACATCTGAGTGATCTCTACGTTTGCAGCTTCGTCGTCAGAGTGATCCAGCCAGAATTCTTCTTCGGCCAGTAGAGCAGTTCCATTCTCTCTCTTTTCAGCCAGTTCCATTTTTTCCGGTAGTAAGCTGAGTCCCTAACCTTCTTAGCTCGACACTCCTTTGAGTAGTGGCCCGACTTTCCACAGTTATAAAAGGCAGTAGACTTTGGCTCGGGCACTTTGACTGTTGAACCAGAAGTGAAGCGAGAAGTGTTGGAATCCGAAATTGGTTGGAACTTTTTCTGGTAATGCTGAGAGAGAAGGATCATTGCTTTCTGCAGTGCCTCACCATCATCCTCAGTTGACCCGTTGTAAGCGTTATCAGACAACGCTTGTTCAGCCAGTTGGCTCGTGAGAAGAGCAACCGGGTCCACTGACTTCTTATTCTTCTTATCCAGTTTGGCCTTTTTCTCTAGCACCAAGCTCTCATCAGTCATAAGAATCTCATATAATTCTTGTATTTGCATAGTGGAGATCCGAACATCGTTCCTCAGTCTATGACAAGTTTTGTTCCATTCAGGCTGAAGAGCATTAAGGAATTTCAGATTCGTCTCAAGCTCTGTCTTGATCACATTTATATTTCGCAGATCATTCAGCACTGCACAAAATCTGTCGAAAAGACTCTTTATAGATTCATTGTCTTTGGCCTTGAACTCCTTAAAGTTGTTCATAAACCGAGTATGTCTGAGTTGAGTTGCAACGGATGAACGAAGCATGATCTTTTCCAATTGTGCCCATAACAGATTTGGATAATCTTTGCAATGATCAACTCGGTTATAGACAGAGTTAGGTAAGGCAAGCATCAGATTAGCTTTCAGCTCTCGATCAACTTTCATTCGTGAAGTCTCTTCAGATGTTGGAGGAGTCTCTTTATTAGGCTTTACGAAAGGTCCTTCAGTTAGAGACTTCATCATGTTATCTCCATTAGCTTGACGCTCAATGAAGTTCAGGAACCTATCTTGCCATTGAGTGAATTCGTTTTCGTCAACTAGGACCGGAGGACGAGTTTCTGTGCCCAATGACATTATGAGGTCACTCGTGTAGAACTTAGCTTGAAAAACAAATTTTGCAGAATCCATGGATACCAAAAAAAAAATTTTCCAAACTCTTTTTTTTTTTTAAGACTTGCGCAAACTTGAGGTTTGCGTAAGCTTAGCGATACGAGAACCAAACTTTTCGGGTCCAGAAGGTTGCGCAAAAATGATCTTTGCGTATGCTGAGGCTGATACGCAAAGTGAGCTTTGCGTTATAAGGAGGGTACGCAAACGAGTTTTGCGTAAGCTGTTGGATGCGCAAACTAGGGTTTGCGTATGTCGAAGGATACGCAAACTATACTTTGCGTATGATGAATGATACGAGAAGTGATCTTTTCGGATTGCACTTGATACGCAAACTGAACTTTGCGTATGTGGATTGATGCGAAAACCTGAAAAACACTAACACAAGAATTAGAACACCAAGAACGTTGCGCAAAGTAGTATGAATCTTGCGCAAACCAATAAGAACATGCGCAAACCGAAGCAAATCAAGAAAATTTCATAAGATCAATTCAAACAATGCAATTAAAGCAAGTAAATCACACAATAATGAACGAAAACAACTTTCTATCACAATTCAATCACCAAAAATGATTAAAAACCACAAAATTGAAATTTTGAGAATAGAACAGTACGTGAAAATACGAGTTTCCAGAAAAACAAAAATTTCAAAATTGATGATTAAAACATGGTTTTTATGCAAACTGATATGAAACAATTATGATCGATTATCAAAAACGAAGCTAAAGAGTCCAAAAACAACACAATTCGATCACAAACACATCCAAATTTTATGAGAAATCAAGAAAACGAGATTTTCTTGAAAAATTCAAGAAAATCGATCAAATTTTCGATTTCAATCACAAATTCAGATAACAAAAATCAATCTCTCAATCCTCCCAATATTCAGATGACTCTGATACCAATTGATAGTCCAAGATCAATGAATCTGAAGAGAGAGAAAGTAGAGAGAGAGAGAGAGCAAGGATAAGCAAAAAACAGAATTCTATTAATGTGTGCGTTAAAATTCTTACAAGGAACAAAGACCAAAGGGACTTAAATACCCTTGGTCAGATACAACACAGATAGACAATAGACACAATATTTGACCAAGCCCTATAAATACAATAATTACTATAAAATCAGACCTAACAGCTTAATAGATCATTTTCCTTTCGATCACTACTTGTAGATTGTTGTCCAATAGTTTAACCAAAATGGGTTGGCATTTGGAAGAATAGTATTTTTCCGTATAATGCTTATGATAATTATTAAGTAATAAACTATTAGTTGTTTAGGAATTTTAAGGACAAAAAAAAAACAGAAGACTAAAATTATCATTTTCATCATTCAGACAGTTTATTTAGCACATTAAACAAACAATAATTTCCTTAATTCATATGAGACCTAATTAAAAAACAACGATATAGTTTGGTAGACATAGTCTTGAAATATAAAATTTACCTTAAAAAATTTACAATTTTATATAACATATAATTGTTTTATATTAAAAGACTTTTTCAAAAATATTAATAAAGAATTTAGTAAAGAAGAAAAAATATATATATATATAGATTAGTAAAGAATATAATATTCCTGTTATTCCATTACATGTATGTGGTAATATTATATTCAACTCCCTGTGGTAAATACACTTCCCCATTTCCCAACGCCACCGTCCGGCAACCACCACCGCCATAACCAACCATTAGTTCTCTAAATCAAGCGAAGAACAGGACAAGAGATGCCGGAATCTAAACCATTTCTGGTAGGTTACGCCTTACCTGCAAGAAAATTGGGTTGTTTCATGGTCCCAACCTTCATCAACCACGCGAAAGATCGAGGTATTGATTTCGTTCCAATTGACGTCACCAAACCACTCACCGACCAATCTCCGTTCGATTGCATCGTCCACAAGCTCTACACCGATGATTGGAAGCATAATCTCCATGATTTCACCGTCAACAACCCCAACACCGCCGTCATCGATCCGCACTCCGCCATCGAACGCCTTCAAAACCGGATCTCTATGCTCGAATTCATCACCGAACTCAAATTACCCCAATTAAGCATCCCGAATCAGGTTCTCGTTGCAGATTCCTCGTCGTTGTCGTCCTTAATCGCTACTGGTAGATTGAATTTCCCGATGATTGCGAAACCGGTGGTTGTCGATGGGAGTGCGAAATCACACAAGATGTCACTGGTTTTGAATGAGGAAGGATTAACCAAAGGGTTGGATCTGGAGTCACCAGTCGTTTTGCAGCAGTTTGTGAACCACGGTGGCGTTATATTCAAGGTGTATGTCGCCGGTGAGTACGTTAAATGTGTGAAGCGGCGGTCGTTGACGGACATATCGGAGGAGATGCTGAAAAAGACGTCATCGGAATCAGGAGGCGTTATATGTTTCTCTCAGATATCAAATTCGGCGTTGGCCGGTGATGATAATAATCAGAGTCCAGAAGATTCCGACGTGGTGAAGATGCCGGCACCAGAATTCGTTTCGGAGACGGCTAATCGGCTCCGGCTGGCTTTGGGATTACAGCTGTTTAATTTCGACATGATTAGGGATGAAAAGGGAGGTGGGTATCTGGCGATTGACATCAATTACTTCCCTGGTTATGAGAAATTGCCTTGTTATGAGACTTTAATGACTGATTTCTTCTTGAATCTAATGAAATCACACACGGTGGAGAAGACGACGGCCGACGGCTGATTTTGACCGACCATCATATTAGACCCGCCATCGTCTGATGGTTTTTTCCTTTCTTTTTGGTTATAATAAATTGAAACATCATCATTTGAATATTTTGGATAAAATAATTCTGAATTGTTAATTAATGTGAGGCATTTGGTGCTTATTATATATATATATATATATATTTTTAATATATTTATTTTTGTCATTTAACTAAAATAAGGGGCTGTTTGTTTACCTCTTAATGGTTTCATTAAGAGGCAACCTCTCTGAATCGTTAAGAGTCAAATCTTGTTTGGCAAAAAAAAGATTGCCTCTTAATGGTTCCAAAATCCTCTTAATGATTTAGTATCCTGACCCTCCCTTAACCATTAAGTGCCCTGATTTCATTATGAACAATTAGCAAACAACCATATTTCATTTTACACAATATCATAAAAACCTCTTAATCATTCTGCATTAAACCATTCAGCAACTGTCAAACAGCCCCTAAATACCCTAAATCCAGAAATCTGATGTTATAATTAGACTTATTTATTATATCGTGCAAATCGTATCAAAATATACCAAAATGTACGTTTGAGGCATGTAATATTTTCTTTGTATATTCTCTTCTATTTTTTTCTTTATTTTAGAAGAGAATATGGTATATTTGTTTGAGCAAATTTTTTCAAAACTACAAAATCTTTAAAATATCACAACTTCTTTAAAACTACAAAATCTTTAAAATATTATAATTGTTGGAGATGCTCTTAGAAGTTTTACGATATTTTATGATATGATTTTTGTCGAACCATATTACAAGATTCTACATTCAAATCACATATATATATATATCATATATTAATTTTAGGGGTGAACATGGTATGATATCATGTTTTTTTTTCTTCATATACTATGTACCAACCAATTAGAATTTATACGTAAAACTTTATATCATGTATCAACCAACTAGATTGGTATCAACTTTTTTCGGTTGATACATGTTAGTACGATATTCTACCAACATCGCAAAACGGAGGGACAAATCCAAAAATTATTTTAAGTGTTGGCACGATTTGACTATAAGAAAAAAAATGCAAGGACATTTTTCATAAAATCGCCATTCATCTATTGGTTAGTTCCTCGTAGGGCATTTGTGCCACACATGAAGGTCTTGTGCAGCTGCAGCAGGACATTGCTTTTTATATGTGAGGTTATGTGACTGTTTAAGTCTTTTATTGCAATTCTTTTTCAGAAACATAATAAATCTGAAATTAAAAGCTAAAAATTAAGAAAATGACACTAACTGGATTCAAACTCGGGTCTGGGGTGGAAGAAAAGTTTTGCACACCAACTATATGAAAGAAAACTTATGTCATTATAATTTCAAGAGTGAATTGTGGATTTGGTCCCTATGGTTTTGTGATTTCTTTGACCATGATCCTCATTCTATGTTTATTGTGGATTTGGTCCTTGTGGTATTCAATTTATCTTGGCCATGGTCCTTCTGACTAACATTTCCGTTAACTTCGTTAAATCAAGGACCATTTTAGCCATTTGCCATTTTTTTGTCCTTTTACGATAAGAAAAAAAAAAACAATACTTTTATACACACACATATACCGATATCAAAATAAATAAAATAGAATATTATTGTATAATTTGATTGCTTAATTTTTTTAAAAAATTAACTATATTAATACGATTTAATTTTATTATTTTATTATAACGATGGAAAAATATTGTTTTATTGTTTACATCAACCGGTTCTATAAATCAAAAGAATATATTTAACAAATTTTTGTAGATAATTTAGTTGTTCAAGAAAATTTGATCAACCAAATTTAGATGGTCCGTAGAGTTTTTGTGTGTCTTTTCCCTTGTATGAAATCTCATTTTCTTTGAAGATATGAATAAATAAATAAAAAGTTATAAAGTCCTAAATGTTCGATATGTTTTCAATAAATAAAAATGTCAAAATATTAAAAAAAAACACATAAATAATTATAAAACAATACGTCATCTTATTTTTTAGAGTAAATTACGTTTTTTGTTCCTGCAATTTGTTAAAAATTGTAGATTTCATTTCTATGGTTTTGAAATTTCAGTTCTCATCCATTTTTGTCTCAATATATGTAACACCCTCGAAAATGAACAGAGCAACTAATTTAAAACTTCCAAATTAAACAACAAAAAAGATATAATCTATTTTACAACCATCACTTGAGACACCTCAAAAGAATATTGGATTTAACTTTAACAACTAAAAGGTCAAGTCTCGCAGAAAGACAAATCAAAGTCGGGTGTTACTAAAACCCCAAAGAAACAGTTGCTCTTATCAACGACTAACGCGGAAGACTTCATCAAGCTACTCACCCTTGCACAAACTCTAAGCACTCAACGCTTCACCAAAAAGCTAGAACCTCTTCCCCCATCCGAAACCTGATGCACATGCCGACAAATAAAAAGGTTAGGCTAACGCCTAGTGAGTTCAAGAGTTTACAACATGAAATAAATATATTTGTAAAAGGGAAATAAAGTAGTTTAAATCACAGACTCTTTGACAGATTTACTTTAAATAACAAACGACACCATTTTTCAAAAGTACATCTTTAGAACAAAGAACCCAACATGAACCTTCTCTCGTAAAGACCACTTTAATCTCAAACTCAACCAAAACGTGAATAATAAGCAAAGCTCTTAATTTATAAAAATATAAAATAAAACTTTACTTCTCGAAATCCTTCAAACATGGACGGGTCATAAAACACAACTCATAACTCTTGAGTAAACAATTCCCCATAAGTAAAACATCACCGAAAACATGGATAATAAAATGAAACAATAAAATAACCAAATAGCACCTTCCGGTGACGGGGGATACCCGATTCCATTGTACGTGGAGGAACACAAAGTTAAACCACATAACTATGTTGTCGAACTACAACTCAGATCATGACCGTATTGCCTGCTCTGCCGAGCTACACCTCAAGGATACACGATCTTATTGCCTGTTCGGTCTCTAGGGAGTTTCATCCTCGGGGTCCCCACTAACCCTTAGTGCCTACTCCCTATCATTCAAGATAGGAGCCTCAACTCCTTACTTGATAACACTTGATGTCTAACCCTCGTGCACAAGAATTATAACATCAAACTCCAAACCCAAGGTCCCGGAGTACAACCCATAAAGGTTCCTCTCCGCAAAATGACCGGGACAACACCAATGCCAACACGACATTATTTTCCAAGGTGAGAATCCCAAGAGTCCTCACCGATACATACAACTGACTCACGTGCCTATGGATCCAATGCGACACTGTCTAAAATACATGACTCCAAATGAATGACTCACGCACCCAAAAAATGTATTCTCCAAAATAAAATGCAATAAATGCAACTCACACCCCAAAGCTCCACTTAGGTTATTAAACCGGAGAAAAGTCCCAAAGTCCTGACAAAGCCGAAATCCGACATAAGACCCAACAATTACGTAAATCTCCAATGGGCGTCATTATAAACATCAAAACACGCTTGACCAACATTTATGAAAATACTACGACTCAAGTGTAAATAACCCAAAGCTCCTCGTTGGTTGAAACAAACGTTTTCCAAATGAACTCATTCTCTCCGCGATACCCAAAATGACTCATAGTAGCATGATATGCATTTTCCAACGGTTTATAAAATCGTATGCACCAAATGAACAAATATATAAAATGACCTCCATTTATCTCTTACATCATCAAAGAAACATGTTAACATGATTTATTTATCAAAACGTCCAAAAACCTCAAAGATGCGAGTTACATAAGTTTATAAAGTTAAATATACCCAAAAACCCAAAACTTATCAGCAGTTAACAATTTAGTGTAAAACACAAACACTTTTAAAATAAGCATTTTGGCATGTACACCGTTTTCACAAATCAACTTGAACTCACCTTGCTAGATTTAGGCTAAATCTAGATCCCCCCCCCCCCCCCCCAACTAGAGCTCCTTTGAAGAACACTTGGATTCTCAAGACAAAACTTCCAAAAACCTAAATCCATACATATTCAACCATAAATAAACATAATCAATCACAAAGAATCGTTTCCCAAACCATATACATGAATACCTCAACTAATACCGAAACCCTAACTTCCATAACTGAAGAGAATAGAAGATTACCTTAACCCAAGCTTGAATCCACCAACCAAAACACTTCTAGTTCACCAAAATGGTTACAAACCTCCAACCTATGAAAGGAAGCACAAAGGGTGGATGAAACCCTAGAAAACTTTGGTGAAGAAGATGAAGAGGGAGGGATGAGGAGCTTACCACCAAAAAATACTCTTGTATACTCCAATAAACTTCCAATCTCTTGCTAGATCCTTGAATATCTCTCAAAAACGAAACCGTAGCAATTTGAATCACCCAAATCGGAGTTGGGATGAAGGAGATATGAAGGAATGAAGTTTGGTGGCTGAAATCGGTTTTAAGCTCGTCCAGGGGGTTTCGCGACTTGTGCCGCGACCTTAAGTCGCAGCATAAGTCGCCCGCTTCCCCTGGTTTTCTTCTCGTTCACTGTTTTGGCCATAACTTTTTCGTTATAGCTCCGATTTTGCTCCAGAAAGAACTGTTGGACTCGTAATTGAATCCTTCATCCATCTAGACTATAAAATCCAGGATTCAAGTCCAAAATATTTTATCTTATTTTTCCCTAATATATCGGTTTCAGTATTAACTCGAAATGATACCTTTCGAAAATCGGGGTGTTACAATTCTCCCAACCTTGAAAGAGATTTCGTCCTCGAAATCTAGCACCGATCAAACACCCAACGTCGCCCTTTGAAAGCCAATCGACTCTTTACCCAAAAGGAATGCCTCCACGATACCTTGCCTCATGCACGAACCGATCACATCCCATTTAAGGTTGTCACTATAGTTCCCGTAACGAACCATCACAACTCGATCCCAAGGTTCGATGTGTCTTACCGCTGACGAGACGAACATCCAGTCCTTATCAACCACTTTCTTATCCTTAAGATCTCGGTTGTCTCCCAACCTTGGGTTGCACATATCCCCTCAAGAATAGTTCCACCAAGAATGCTCCCAAGCGAACTCATCCCTTAGGCATTTAATTCCATCCCATTAAGGTCTCCTCAATAGTCGATTTCTACTTAAGGTTTACCTCGACATTCTAAACCCAAATCCTCGATAATCCATACTATAAAAGATTCATCGTCCCCTTCCTTGACGATATTTCCTAACACTAGTTAGTTTCGATCCAATCATAACCTTCAATCTGTTCCTCAATTGACGCGACACGACATTTGTGGACAACGAATTACCCCAACTACACGGTTACCCAATTCCCAGAGTGCGGTCAAGCATCGGTCGACGAATCAGTGAAACCTTGTTGATTACAGAATTACCAATGATCGATTCCTAATTTCCATCATCTAATCTTCTCAAGGTTACCACTTAAATTGCTGACGCACCGGTTTCATCGAAAGTACAATGAAGCATCCCAACGGTTATTATCCTCAAATCGAATGTCGACACTTATGTTCAAAACTTTTACACCTCAACCGTGGATATACCACCATAAATTTCCTTCCATATTTTACACCGATGATTCAAAGTTGACACCTATCATGATACTAAATTCCGACAAACAAATCACCATAATTTCCTTATTCCTTAAGACTCACCCGAATGGTACACATCCGACCCATCGGCTCCTATCCTACCTAAGTCAAGCAACCACCCAATTTATCCCGAAGGTTAACCGAAACAGAAAATATCACCACTTAAATATTTAGGAGCATACACAATTCTACTACTTCAATTATTCGCGCGCGTACCGATTCATAAAGTGGAATCCAAAATTCGGACTGACCATGGATCGGATAATTCGACGCTTCATTTCCCAAGGACTCCTTAGTTCCTTAGTTACAACTTCTTTCACGACAGGGGTTTAAATCTATAGGCCTAATGAGTTCAAGGTTTTCAACAACCATGCCAATTTAAACCTTTATGAAACTTTCAAATACATAAGCTTTATAACGATTGCCTGTGTAGTAAAATCCACTACCGATTACTCGATAGGTTGAAAATTGATCACCGACGCTACACGTATAAAACCATTTCCAAAATTTGTTTGATCAATATTTTCGTAAATAAAATGGTAACAAAAGGTGTGCAGAAAAATTTACACTATAAATATGAAAATTAATTCCTGCACCACGACACGTGCAATAACTGTTTGTATAACTCTAAATGAGAACTTCACAACTTTTATCTTTAAAATTTTCCTTCTCTAACCAAAAACGTTGTGGCAAAAAATTTCTCCACAAACCCCATATGCATCCGTTTATTCCTCAAAGCTCGGTAGAACGATGAGAAAGCAAATAAATTTCAAATCGAGTTTAAAACTTTGAGCCGTACCGATGAACACATTTGACCAAAATAATAACTACAACGACATGAATACCGCTAACTCGCTTAATGCATTGCGGAAAATTTCTAACAGTAAAATCAATAACTGAAATAATATAAGTCGTTTATATGCTTATTCACACTAACAGTATAATTTAATCCAAATGCAAAAAACGTACAATGATTAACAATTTTATAAACCCGAAAGAGAAAAACATAAGGTTTTGAAACTTCCCAAAAGAGCACATGGGATGACATTTATTAACCGAACCTATAAATTAACGTACACAATAAAGCATGCATACACGTTACAAAACTTATTTACGCGACGCAAAATGTCGTAAAATAGGACACGACAAAACCCGACCGAATTTTCATAAATCCCATTAATGCTTAAAGCAAGCGGCGTCAAAATTTTCATTTCCCAATATAAAAGTATAAGACAACAATAAGTCTAAAATGTCAAAATTCTAAAACCACATCGTAAGATAAAATGACCATTTGCAACACGACTTTGATGAGACACGACGCCCAATAAACGTGTAGATTTACACGCGATAAAATTAAAACCCACGCATCTCAAAGTACACTTACACACCCCAAATGCTGCAAAACTATACTCATAAAATTAAACACGACTCACACAAACCAAATCCTCCATGAAATTCTGACTCAAGAACATAGGGACAACTCTTCCTTTAAAACCTTAACATACGTGGAGGAGATCAAATGTTAAAGTTAAAAATTATACAGTTATTTGTCCAATACCCATAATGACATAAAAATACGAATCTTATAATATCCAAAAATAGAGTTAGACACAAAATGAAGATGAAGATATTTCCAATAGAAAAAATATTTGCAAGCACGAACAACAAAACAATTTCGTGCATGTTTAAACTCTCGGTTTAAATTTTGATGAATGCTAAACACCTTACTAAGATTTCGTAATATAACTCACTTTATGCTTTGAAAACGTGAGAAACAAATAATGCAAACTCATTTTAGAAATAAATGTCGTGCATGGATTTGGCCGGCACTTGATACCTCGAAATCACGTTCCTCAATTTTCCGCCATACCAATATCATCCGGATGTTCAAACATCTTAAGGCGATCACCGACGCTTTCATCGGTTCTCTCTACAATTCCTTCTTGAAATAGAGCCAATTAACACGCCTATGGTTCTAATCCGACCAATAGCTCCGACTCAAAGTGGTCAACTTAGTGCATTCAACGTGCTAAACTATCACTCCAAAGTAACATTGCTATAACCATCAATCCTTCCTTAAATTACTTGTTTAGAAACTTTCTCACTACCCCAACGGTCATCATACCAAGGTAGTTCAAGTATACACATGTTGCAGGTAGGTTCACCATAACACTGGCCAGGTGTTATTATGAACGCACCGTACATGATCATCCTTGCAACCCTCGACAAGTTTCCCGTTTCTAGCGACTCGATCAACCCCAAAATGTTGTATCTTAAGATACCTAATACGCAAAACCACTTAAAATTACTTGTAAGAACGCTAGTTTGAGTCTAGGTATCCAAAAATCAATACCTAATTCTCTCAAACTTAAGCTCTGATACCAACTTCTAACACCCTCGAAAATGAACAGAGCAACTAATTTAAAACTTCCAAATTAAACAACAAAAAAGATATAATCTATTTTACAATCATCACTTGAGACACCTCAAAAGAATTTTGGATTTAACTTTAACAACTAAAAGGTAAAGTCTCGCAGAAAGAAAAATCAAAGTCGGGTGTTACTAAAACCCCAAAGAAATAGTTGCTCTTATCAACGACTAACGCGGAAGACTTCATCAAGCTACTCACCCTTGCACAAACTCTAAGCACTCAACGCTTCACCAAAAAGCTAGAACCTCTTCCCCCATCCGGAACCTGATGCACATGCCGATAAATAAAAAGGTTAGGCTAACGCCTAGTGAGTTCAAGAGTTTACAACATGAAATAAATATATTTGTAAAAGGGAAATAAAGTAGTTTAAATCACACTCTCTGACAGATTTACTTTAAATAACAAACGACACCATTTTTCAAAAGTACATCTTTAGAACAAAGAACCAACATGGACCTTCTCTCGTAAAGACCACTTTAATCCCAAACTCAACCAAAACGTGAATAATAAGCAAAGCTCTTAATTTATAAAAATATGAAATAAAACTTTACTTCTCGAAATCCTTCAAACATGGACGGGTCATAAAACCAAGGTTCTAAAAAACGCGCCATGGCGCCGAGGCGCCACCTTGTCGCCACGTTTTTACCCTTGGCGTCGATGTATGGTGTTAAGCTTCATAAGGCACGCCATGGCGCGTTATGGCGTTACGTTACGTTATGGAGTTATGTCGTTAAGCTTCCTAAGGCACGCCATGGCGCGCCATGGCACGTTATGGAGTTATGGGGGGAAATTGTACTTTTCTAAACCTTGTAAATTTACATGGTAAAAAAGTCAAAATCTAAAAAGTCAAAATTAAATATTTTAAACCCTAAAATTTCACTTCCCCTTCTCCCTTTCTCTCTCTGTTTCTCAATTCTCAGTCACGATCACGTGGGGGAGTTATGATTTTTTAGGGAGTTATGAATTTTTGGGGAGTTATGATTTCTTGATATCATTTTTGTAAACTTTGTATATTTGATATCAAATCAATTCATGGTTCTTCTTTTGTTTTTTTATATGATATAAAACTCCCATTATATATATATATATATATATTGGCCGCCTTGGCGCCGCCATGAAAAACGCCATGGCCTCGTCGTAACTCGTAAGGCTTGAGGCTTGACCTCGCCGCCACGCCGCGCCGTACGCCATTTAGAACCTTGCATAAAACACAACTCATAACTCTTGAGTAAACAATTCCCCATAAGTAAAACATCACTGAAAACATGGATAATAAAATGAAACAATAAAATACCCAAATAGCACCTTCCGGTGACGGGGGATACCCGATTCCATTGTACGTGGAGGAACACAAAGTTAAACCACATAACTATTTGTCGAACTACACCTCAGATCGTGACCGTATTGCCTGCTCTGCCGAGCTACACCTCAAGGATACACGATCTTATTGCCTGTTCAGTCTCTAGGGAGTTTCATCCTCGGGGTCCCCACTGACCCTTAGTGCCTACTCCCTATCAGTCAAGATAGGAGCCTTAACTCCTTACTTGGGGTCCCCACTAACACTTGATGTCTAACCCTCGTGCACAAGAATTAGAACATCAAACTCCAAACCCAAGGTCCTGGAGTACAACCCATAAAGGTTCCTCTCCGCAAAATGATCGGGACAACACCAATGCCAACACGACATTATTTCCCAAGGTGAGAATCCCAAGAGCCCTCACTCATACATACAACTGACTCACGTGCCTATGGATCCAATGCGACACTGTCTAAAATACATGACTCCAAATGAATGACTCACGCACCCAAAACATGTATTCCCCAAAATAAAATGCTATAAATGCAACTCACACCCCAAAGCTCCACTTAGGTTATTAAACCGGAGAAAAGTCCCAAAGTCCTGACAAAGCCGAAATCCGACATAAAGACCCAACAATTACGTAAATCTCCAATGGGCGCCATCATAAACATCAAAACACGCTTGACCAACATTTATAAAAATACTACGACTCAAGAGTGAATAACCCAAAGCTCCTCGTTCGTTGAACCAAACGTTTTCCAAATGAACTCATTCTCTTCGCGATACCCAAAATGACTCATAGTACCATGATATGCATTTTCCAACGGTTTATAAAATCGTATGCACCAAATGGACAAATATATAAAATGACCTCCATTTATCTCTTACATCATCAAAGAAACATGTTAACATGATTTATTTATCAAAACGTCCAAAAACCTCAAAGATGCGAGTTACATAAGTTTATAAAGTTAAATATACCCAAAAACCCAAAACTTATCAGCAGTTAACAATTTAGTGTAAAACACAAACACTTTTAAAATAAGCATTTTGGCATGTACACCGTTTTCACAAATCAACTTGAACTCACCTTGATAGATTTAGGCTAAATCTAGATTTTCCCCCAACTAGAGCTCCTTTGAAGAATACTTGGATTCTCAAGACAAAACTCCAAAAACCTAAATCCATACATATTCAACCATAAATAAACATAATCAACCACAAAGAATCGTTTCCTAAACCATATACATGAATACCTCAACTAATACCGGAACCCTAACTTCCATAACTGAAGAGAATAGAAGATTACCTTAACCCAAGCTTGAATCCACCAACCAAAACACTTCTAGTTCAACAAAATGGTTACAAACCTCCAACCTATGAAAGGAAGCACAAAGGGTGGATGAAACCCTATAAAACTTTGGTGAAGAAGATGAAGAGAGAGGGATGAGGAGCTTACCACCACAAAATACTCTTGTATACTCCAATAAACTTCCAATCTCTTGCTATAAGTCGCCCGCTTCCCCTGGTTTTCTTCTCGTTCACTGTTTTGGCCATAACTTATTCGTTATAGCTCCGATTTTACTCCGGAAAGAACCGTTGGACTCGTAATTGAATCCTTCATCCATCTAGACTATAAAATCCAGGATTCAAGTCCAAAATATTTTATCTTATTTTTCCCTAATATATCGGTTTCGGTATTAACTCGAAATGATACCTTTTGAAAATCGAGGTGTTACAATATATTTTTCCACCATTATATTAAAATAATAAAATTAAATCGTATTAATATAGTTAATCTTTTAAAAAGGTTAAACAATCAAATCATACAATAATATTTTATTTTATTTATTTTGATATCGTTATATGTGTGTATAAAAATATTGGTTTTTTTCTTATTGTAAAAACACAAAAAAATTGGCAAATGGCTAAAATGGTCATTGATTTAACGAAGTTAACGGAAATGTTAGTCAGAATGACCATGGCCAAGACAAATTGAATATCATAAGGACCAAATCCACAATAAACATAGAATGAGGACCATGGTCAAAGAAATCACAAAACCACAGGGACCAAATCCACAATTCACTCTAATTTCAAAATATATATGGTGGCACATAACAAATTGATACAATGACACTTTCACGACCCTACAATTTTTTATACTACGACGGAGGAAGGAAATGGTGGCACGTGTCACCACAAAAACCCTCTGGGTCCGTCCCTGGCATAACGGCAAAACTTGAAGTTAGAAATTTATTTAAATTGACATCTTTACCAACTAAGATCCAAATGCACTAAACTGTCGAGCATTCACATAACATGTTGATATTTGATGTACCACTTATCTCTACCAATATAAACATTCAAAAGTATTCACTAATAGTCTACTACAAGCGGTCATTGGGGAGTGTCGATAGACTGTGGAGGTGTAGACGAGTTACTAAGGTTGTTAGGGTTAGACAAATGAATTCAATCGAATTTATACATTTATCCGTATTATAATTTAGCAAAATTTAAAACAAGATAATTTAAAATTTAAAATAAAAAATATGATGTACTATTAATTAAATTTTAATTAATAAACAAATAAACCAGTACGGTACGGTATTACCATGATACATGACTTCTAATACCACATACAACCAAGTTTAGATAGTTGGTATACCATTCAATTAGATTGGTACCAACTAAATTTATATCGATTAAATTGGTACAGATGGTACAAGAATTGGTTGGTTTGTCTTCATACAAAATTGACACCCCTAATTAATTTAGTTCAATTATTAATACAAAACTAATTAAATGAAAACCATAAAACGTTTGTGAAATGAGAAAAGGGTAAATTGCCTGAAAATATAACCTACTTTTTTCTAATTCCTGTTTTGGGTAATATATTTTTAAAACTTTCGTTTTAGTACCTAAGATGTGATATTTCAAACTTATAAGTTCCTGGGTAACCCGATTAACCATTAACCGGTCACTACGTTGATGTGGCGGATGACATGAGAGATGGCTCATTATTATTTGTTGATTTCACAAATGATGTGGAATTTTTTATATTAAAAATCATTTTGTTTTTTCTTTATATTTTTGTATTTGCATTTCACAAAACAAAAATAAACCAGGTACATGAATGGACATTCATATATATGTTCTTCAACCCAGAATATGAATATCATTTAAAATTAACATCAGTTCATAATCTAAATGCAGATGCAAATCTATAAAGAAGATGAAAACATCAAAGAATAAGTATTATATAAATTCATTACATACACTTGTAGTACAAAACCCAAATCAATAGTGATTTCTCAAAACCTTATAATCAAAGACAAGAAACCCTAAATCAACAATATTTTCTCAAACCCCATAAGAACAACAAGAAGAAAACCCTATCACCAAAGCATGATAGGTAAAACCGTACAAGTTCCAACCATCAATTTTTGAGCAAAACCAACAATGCAAACACCGAAACAGTGTTTGAAAGCTTTTTGGATATCGATTTCAAGATTTCTGTTCGCAGATTCAAGTAGGGTGAGGACGTGACACAGGAGAACGGAAACTTCATTGGAGAATGACAAGCATTGTCGACAGAGAACGACAAGCATTGTCGGAGAATGGCATACTGTAGAAGAGTGGAGGAGATGAGGAATTGAGAGGGTTATGATTTGCTCCCTGGTGGTGAATTTTTGTGAAATGGAAGATTAGGGTGTAACACCTCAAAATTATGGGACAACAAAAATTTCCAAAAAAAAATATGGAAATGTGGTATATAAATGACAAAACACGAGTTTTCCCAAAAAGGGAGCAAACGATATACTCTTGTGTAATTACATGTATGTAATTTAACGGTAAGAAATAATAACCACCTAATATAATCTCTAACAAGAAAGTAAGATTACAAATGGTTGTCATATACTTCACAAATTAAGGTTCTTCAAGTATGGTATACCAAAAATTGTTTCCCCAAGCTCACTCCTACAGTCCGCCTAGCTCTTCTTGGCGACCACGCCGCTAGAACCTGAGATATATGTCGACACCAACATGTAAGATCCCACATTGGTTGGGGAGGGGAACGAAGGTTGCCTTATAAGGGACTTGATTCCTCCTCTATCAGACGCGTTTTAAAATTGTGAGTCCAGGTGTGTGGAAAAAGCGAACAATATCTGGTACGGTGGGTCCGGGATGTTACAGATGGTATCAGATCTAGCCGGGAACCGGACTAGTGTGCCAGCAAGGATGCTGGGCTCCCAAGGGGGGGGGGTGGATTTTAAGATCCCACATTAGTTGGGGAGGGGAACAAAGGTTTTCTTATAAGGGACTTGATACCTCCTCTATCAGACGCGTTTTAAAATCGTGAGTCCAGGTGTGTGGAAAAAGCAGATAATATTTGGTACGGTTGGCCCGGGATGTTACACAACAAGTATTAGGCCAAAAAGTCTAGTGAGCTGGAACATAATATAAAAGTATTAGGCTAAATATGGAATCAATAGGGGAGACTTAAAACACTAAACAAGTTTCACCTCAAGAGTCATACACATTGGTGTTCATCCATTCGGGCAACACCGCAAAGACCCGACACATTGGGGACTACCTCTAAGGCATTACCCCAAATGGCGGAGATCTAGGCACATACCTCCAAGGTGGAGCCCAAAATTATATCCTCCTAGTGCCTACTTGTTAGTTCATCCAAATGGTTCAACAATACCAATATTACCATCTTACTCCAAGAAAGGTGTATTTATATCCATGTTAAATTCGGTGGTCCAACCACTTTAACATCAACCAGGCCTTACGTGAAATACCAAGAATTTCCCAAATAATCAATTGAGCATATAGCTTCCCATAACAACATGCCAACATAAGATTTCTCGTAATGCAAGTAAAGGCACAAGTTGATCATTTATGAGCATTTTAAGACAATGAGCCTCATTTAAGGTCAAAATCCATGTTGGGTCTAAACCATTAGGTGCATATGAATTTCGTAGAAATACCAAGTTTTACTACTAGTCTTTCAAACAAGATTCTACTATTTTCCAAGGTGCCCAATAATGTTTCTCACATAGGACTCAAACTTCCAAAGTGGTGTATTATGAGTATTTCATTATTTAAAATGGGTTTCACCAACAAACACCTAAAGGATGAAATGCACAAATAATGACATGTATCTAGTTTTGAAAAGGTTTAGAAACTCACAACCTAGGTTTTTGGATAAGACCTAGAAAATTAGCAAAACCCTAGAGATTGTTGGTGAAGTAGGGATGATGGATGATTTGGCTTGGAGATCTTCACTAAATGCTCCCTAAAGTGATTTGTTGATCGATAAACGCTCCCAAAAGTTTCCCACCAAGAAATAAATGAAGAGAGTGCTAGGGTTTCCAAAATCGCCTCTAGAGCTCTCCAAACGATTTACCAATATGATTTTTATGAAAGAATGAGATAAAATCGGGTAGAGGTAAGTTTTTATACCCCCTGCACCCGATGGCCACAGTGCCCAACGACCTTGCCATTGGCTCTGTCGCAAGTCATGGTCGCGGGCCTTGCCCCGCTCTCGGTACCTTTCCAGCAATAGTGACACGCGACTGTGCCACTGGCACTATCGTAGTCACAGTCGCACTAGACGTATCGCGAATCCCTCTCCCATAGCGATTGTGACCAGTGACTATGACAGGTGTCATAGTCGCATGGAACTATCGTGCCGACCATGACTCGACTTGATTTTTTTCGTTTTTATCAGTTAACGAGACCAAGCTAAAAGATTAGGATCGCAAAGAAGTTCTAAATTAAAATTTAACTTAAGGCACATACGATTACGAAGGTGGGACACGACATGTTAGTAATTCTTACTTGAATTTTTCGGGTGTTACATAGGGTGCGTCTGATTCGTAGAATGGAATTTGATAGAATTGGAATCTATTGAAGAATTTTGATTTTGAAGGAATTGGAATGAAATTTGATGGAATTTTACTAAGCATTTGGTTGGTAGGAATTGGATGGAATTCAATTCTTCCACTTAAGACAAAGAATGATGAATTCCCTAATTTGTGGAATTAAGTGGAATTCAAAGGATTCCATAACTTTCATTATGTGAACCAAACATGAAATATAGAATTTGGTGAAAGGAATTATCCATTCCAATCTTTCAAAATCCATAAACCAAACACCCCTTAGGGTTGAAAGTAGATGGGGTCATGGGATGGTCGTGGAAATGAATTTTTGTTTTGAAACAATTTTGAATCTTGCTTGGTTTTTACTTTTTTTTATTTAAATCGAAATGCAAATAAAAAAATCTAACAAAATTCTAAAATAGAATCTAAGCCAAATTTATTTTTATATAAGAAAGTTCACATCATTGGCTAAATCAACAAATAATAATGAGTTCTCAGTCATGTCATCCACTACATTAGCATAATGATTGGTTAATGGTTAATCAGGTTACTCAGGTACTTATAAGTTTGAAACATTAGATCTTAGGTATCAAAAGGAAAGTTTTAAAAATATGTTACCCAAAATAGGAATCAAAACAAAGTTACATTTTTCATGTAATTTGCCCATGGGAAAACTAGCTTTTATATGTTATTTTGTTGGAAAATTTAGTAAAAATATATGTTTTTACTAACTTTGGACACATTTAAATACATATATATGTATTATATATAATTAACTCTTAGTGGACTTGTGCTCTCCTATATGAGAGCTTCGAAACGATATATAATGTGTCCAAAACGGATTGTGTGTGAATGAGATATCGATACTCAAAGTTGAGTACTTGGATGAACTTAGTAAAAACCAAGTAGGTGTGGGAAAGTGTCCCACATAGGAAGGAGTAAAAAATTTAGTGGTTTATAACCATGAAAGTGTGAGAAGTTTACAAGCTCTTTGAATGGTTTTACTCCAACACCTACCCGTGCGCAGGGGGGGTGCCGATTAATCATTTCGGTTTTAAAGATAAATTATTTAATTATTGGTTAATTACATATTAATGATTTCGGTTTTAATTTTCGATATACAAGGGAGGGGTTTGGTTGCATTCCAGAAAAACAACAGAAACACATTTAAGGGAATCGTGTTACACATGAGCCTCAGCTTCTGTTTAATTATTCTACTTTGTAATATTATATGTACGATTAATATACATATAAAACTAACAATCTTAAACAAATTCTAAATCGAGTTTGTTTCGATTTAATTCATTTTCTGTTTTGTGTAAACAGATTGATTTTGCGGTACTAACTGTTCAAGTGAAATTTGTTTTCCAGAATGGTGGACACTTCAGTAACCACAACTGCTACCATACCGGTGCAAAACACCATGGCTAATCACGCAACTGCTACCATACCAGTGTCAAACACCATGGCTAATCATGCTGAGAAATCGGAAAAGTTTTCTGACCTAAATTTCAAGAGGTGGCAGCAAAAGATGTTTTTCTACCTGACCACATTTAACCCGAGTCGGTTCCTTACTGAAATTGCTCCACAAATTGGTGGAGGAGAGGCCGACGCAATCTGTGAGCGCGGTTGAGGCTTGGAAGCACATGGAATTTCTGTGCCGCAACTATGTGTTGAATGGATTAGCCGATCCGCTTTACAATGTATATTGCAAAGTAACCACGACTAAGGGACTTTGGGAGTCTTTGGATCGGAAATATAAGACCGAAGATGCTGGAACCAAGAAACATGTTGTTGCTCGATTCTTGGATTTCAAAATGATTGACTCGAAAACTGTGATGAGTCAAGTTCAAGATCTTCAAGTGATAGTGCATGATATACTTGCCAAAGGGATGATCATCAGTGAAACTTTCCAAGTTGCAGCGATGATTGAAAAGCTACCTCCTGGTTGGATTAAGCATAAGCGAAAGGAGATGTATGTGGAGGAGCTTATGGTGCGTCTTCGTATTGAAGAAGACAACCGAATGGCTTTGAAGGGTGGTTATAATGTCGGCTCTTCAATAGCTAATGTGGTGGAAGTTGGTCAATCTTCCAAAAACAAGGCCAAGAAGGTTGACAAAGGCAAAGGGAAAGCGAAGATTCTTGGCCCTCAAAGAGGAACTTTCAAGAATAATTTCAAGTGTTATAATTGTGGCCAACCGGGTTACAAAGCTGCTGACTGCAAGTTGCCTAAGAAGGAAAATTCGCGTCAAGCTAACATGGTGAACGATGACTTGGTGGCAATGATCACGGATTTCGTCATGGAGCTCACGACTATGGTTTCGGAGGTGAATGTGATTGGTTCAAACTCTAAGGAATGGTGGATTGATACCGGAGCTACCAGTCATGTGTGTCATGACAAGAGCATCTTCAACACCTACAAGGATGTTGATGATGGTTAAAAGCTCTTCATGGGGAATGACACCACCATAGATGTCAAGGATGTTGGAGATGTGATTTTGAAGATGACTTCCGGGAAAGAGCACAAGCTTAAGGACGTTTTGTACGCACCAGAGCTTCGCAAGAACCTCGTTTCGGGGTGGTTGTTAAACAAGTTTGGTTTTAAACTAGTGTTTGAGTTGGACAAGTTTGTTTTGTCCAAAAGTGATATGTATGTGGGAAAATGATATGCCTTGAATGACATGTTGAAGCTAAATGTAATGGTGGTTAATGAAATGAATAAAGCAAGTACTAGTTCTGCTTATATGCTTGAGTTTTCAAATGTTTGGCATGGCCGTTTAGGACATGTAAATTTTAATTCCATTCGACGTTTAATTAAATTAAACTGCACAACAAAATTTGAAATCGACTCAAGTCACAAGTGTCCCACATGTGTAGATGCCAAACTTACTAGATCGTCTTTCCAATCGGTTGAAAGAAAAACCGAACCCCTTGATTTAATTCACACTGACGTGTGTGATTTAAAATCGGTACCGACTAGAGATGGGAACAAATATTTTATCACGTTCATCAATGATAGCACGAAATATTGCTACATTTATTTACTTAAAAGTAAAGATGAAGCAATAGACAAGTTTGTCGTGTATAAAAATGAAGTTGAAAATCAACTTAATAAGAAAATCAAGATTGTTAGAAGTGATAGGGGAGGTGAGTATGTCTCTCCATTTGCTGAGTTTTGTTCTAAAAATGGAATTCGACATGAATTCACAGCACCCTACCCACCTCAGCAAAATGGTATTGCTGAGAGAAAGAACCGTACCTTGAAAGAGATGGTGAATGCCATGTTAATTAGTTCTGGTTTAAGCCATAACATGTGGGGGGAAGCAATTTTGTCGGCTAATTATCTTTTGAATAAGATACCCCACAAGAAACAGGATGAAACACCGTATGAACTTTGGATGGGTAGGAAACCATCATACAAGTACTTACGAGTGTGGGGGTGCCTATCTAAAGTAGTTGTACCTCCGTACAAAAGTTAGGACCTAAAATAGTGGATTGTATATTTATTGGATACAAACAAAATAGTAGTGCTTATCGGTTTCTTGTGTATGAGTCTAAAAATCCCGAGATACACAAGAATACAATTATAGAATCAAGAAATGCTTCATTCTTCGAAGATGTTGTGTGTCCCAATATGCAATCATTCAATCAAGTAAACATATATTCAACACAATAAAGCAAACCTGGTATTGATTAATGGAATGATTCAACAGATTACAAGCTTGAAGAAATCGATCTATCTCTCTGCTTCTCTCTTCTCTTCTGTTCACGGCGCACCAACAACATCAACTCTCTCTCAATATTAATTTCTCTATGAATCTCCCTTAACCTAATTAACCTAAACATAACTAATTTATACTTAGGAAAATTAAGCCTATTGGGCTTTGCAAGGATTGGGCCCAAATTACAAAAACAAACTAATAACTAAATTATAAAACAAATAAATAAAATACGAAAAACACACTTTTGACTATTTATTACAAAAGGACCCTAGACTATTTGTTGAGACGACTTTATCAGCTTTGACTTCAGATTTCCATCTTCAGATAATTATGATCTTGAATCCAATAAATATGTGCTTTAACAATCTCCCCCTTTGGATCAAGATCATTCTTTAAGCTCAGAAAATGTAATCTTCCTCTTTGTCTTTAGAATTTAGCAATCTCCCCAATCGATGAGAATATCTTTTGGAAAGAAATTATCTCCAGTTTCAGCTCGGAATGCTTCAGCAAATCATCTTTAAAGAAAATTTCTTCAAAGCAACAAATCTTCATAATATCTTCAGAAATTCTTTCAAAAACTTTTGATCTCCGCATTTCTTGATTGACGCTTCTCCCCCTTTTTGATGAAAAGAGCAAAGAGTTCATCAAAACGTGTCTTCAAGAAATTTCTTCCACCATTGATCTTGCAAACAGAACCACTGATTATCCGTCAATTCATAAAGATGCGTATCCAGATCTTTGCAAATCCAGACAAAATAGATAGATATGAAAGGTAACACCTGAATCAACAAATGAACCAGTTAAAAATTGCCTGTCAGTAACACAAAGTCACTTTGTGTAACGAATAATGTTGGGAACTGAAGAATTCATCAAGTATGGTTAATGCTGCTGATTCAAAGTTACTACTGCTAGAAGACTTAAAGGTTAATACTACTGAGTGTTACTACTGCTAGTACAATTAATACTGCTAGTCAAAGTTAGTGCTTCTTGAACAAAGTTAGTACTGCTTAGCTAGTTAGTACTGCTAGTAGTTAGTGCTGCTTAGTAGTTAATGCTGCTAGAAGAAATTTAATGCTGCTGAAGATTAATACTGCTTATATGATGAAGATTCGCATGAAAGGATATACATGGAAGCTTAGAGATATACATGGAAGATATACTGAAGATATGTTTATTTTTTTTGTAATTATCTTTTTGTTTAGTATATGTATAGAAGATACAGAATAGTTTTAGAGGGGATTAATTCTAAGATTAATCAATTAATTCTAAGTTTTGTTCTAGAGAGAAAATCAACCTCAAGGCATAGATCCTAATTCTAGAGAAGTAGAATTCGTATTGGTGAGGCTATTCATCAATATTGAGGTTGAGTGTGTAATCTTGTAACTTCAAAGCATTCAATACAAGTTTACAGTTTGTTCTTCATATTTTCTGTATTGATTTACTGTTTCATTGAATATCAAAGTGTTATTCCGCAAACTTCTTTGATATTGTTTCTGAGAATTAATTCTTGTTTAGAATTCGATCCTGACAAGTGGTATCAGAGCCAAACTCTCTCAGAAACATCTATTCATCATGGAAAATCTTACAGAATCAAGTAGTACTTTGGTCTCTAAGGTTCCAATGCTCAAACCCAGTGAGTTTGACATGTGGAAGATCAGAATCAGACAATATATTCTTCTCACTGACTACTCAATGTGGGATATCATTGAGAATGGTCCTTCTGAAGCTGGAAGGATAGGAGCAGATGGGAAAAGACCTCCACCAAAGACAGATGGTGAGAGGAAGATCAAACAGACAGAGATGAAGGCCTTGAGCACTCTGCTCTTGGCCATCCCCAATGAATATCAACATCAATTTTGCAACTGAACTGATGCTCAGATTCTCTGGAATGCTCTAGAGAAAAGATTTGCTGGAACTAAAAGCATCAAAAGAAATCAAAGAGATGTTCTAAAGCAGCAGTATGAGAACTTCACTTCCTCAAAGAATGAGTCTATGACTCAAACTTTTGATAGGTTCAACAAACTCATAGGTGAACTGGCTACTGTAGGAGTAAAGATGGAACAAGATGATATCAACAGAAAGTTCCTCAGATCTCTTGGAGATGAATGGACTATGTACACTGTCTCATATAGACAGAGTGACAATCTGGAAGAGAAAGAACTTGATGATCTATACAATGATCTAAGAGTTTTTGAAACTGAGGTAGAAACCAAGAAGAAGCCCTCTAGTTATATCCACAATGCTGCACTTCTCTCAGCATCCACTGATACTACTGCCAACCCTGAAGCAGTTAGTACTGCCAGTGGAGTAAGTTCAGAAAAAGGCACTGAAACTATCTTTGAAGCCTTTGTGTCCAGTCATAGCAGCAATTCTTTGATTAATGATGATCTGGATCAAATTCACCCTGATGATCTGGAGGAGATGGATATTAAATGGCAGATGGCCATGTTATCAATGAGGGTAAAGAAGTTCATTAAAAGAACAGGAAGGAATAACTTCTCTCAAAGAAGAGAAGATGGAGCTGGTTTTGACAAGACCAAGGTGGAATGTTATAAGTGTCACTTGAAAGGACACTTTGCTAAAGAATGCAGGAGTGCTGTTCCAAACAACAACCACCAACAAGCTCAGAATGGAGGCTACAATCAAAACAAGAATCCTGCTCAAGCCCTTGTTTCTCAACAAGGAATGGGATTTGACTGGAGTGATCAAGCTGAGGAAGCCATTCAGAATCAAGCTCTTATGGCAGAAGTGTCTGATCTTCCCTCTGAGGTAATTTCTAATCTTTGTACTAAATCTTGCATTGACACTGTCACAAGATACAGGGATCACAATCAAAGTATGTGTGATGACCTCAAAAGATTAGAAAAGGACAGAAGAGAGTATGTGTTGATAGTAGAGAGATTTGAAGAGCAAATCAAAGGCTTTCAAGCTAATGAACTTCAACACTCTTATGACACAAACTATTGGAAGTGGGAAAAGAATGAGTTAGAGACCAAACTGTCTAAATCCTTAGAAGAGAGTGATAGGCTGAAAGAGGAACTGTCTAAAGTTAAACTTGACATAGAAAAGTTTTCATATGCTTCAAAAGCAATGGATTCTCTTCTAAAGGCTCAGATTCATGACAAGATGAAGCCTGGTATTGGATACAACAATACACCTCCTCCTTACAATAACAATTATATCCCTCCTACTTCAGACTTGTTAGAAACCAAGGAGAAAAAGGACTTATCTGAGAAAGCCTTTAAGATAGATCATTTGGATGAAGTAGTAATTAAGGATTTAACTGAGAAAGAAGCCAGTGAGTATAGGGATAATGATGTGAGTAAAAAGATACCATTAGAAAACAATATTATCACCAATGAGGGATGTGGGAAAATCTGGGTCAAGTCCAAGGAGATAGAGCAGACAAAAGGAAAGGATAACAAGGTCCATTACAAACAAACCACAGTTGTGAATCCTGGATCTTGTAAACAGTGTGATTGCAGTAAAGCCAAGAGCCTAAATTCTGGTTTAAAAAGAGGAAATCAAAGAAACTGGAATAATCAATGGGCTCAGAAACAAGGAGTTGATCTGAATAAAATCAATAGACCAAAACCTTGTTTCATATGTGGCAAGTTAAATCATTTGGCTAAGTATTGTTACTTTAACCCTATTAACCAACAGATGAACTTTCAAAGATTTGTGCAAAAACCTGTTGGTTATAGGAAGGCTGGAAAGAAACATGTGATAAAGAAACATAATGAAAGGAAAGGCCCCATGAAGAAAAAGATTTTAAAAGAAAGTGTCAAAATATGGGTGCCTAGAAGCACTGAAACTGTTAGTACTGATGACAGGGTTAGAAGCACTAAAATTGTTAGTACTGCTAACATGGTTACTACTGCTACCTGTGTTAGTACTGCTGAAAATATTAATGCTGCTAATACTGTTAGTACCTCTTCAAAGGTTAATACTGCCAACACAGTTACTGCTGCTAACACAGTTACTACTGCTAACAAGGTTAGTACTGCTAAGCATGCAAGTGCTGCTAAGGCAGTTAGTACTTCTAAAACCAGTACTGATTCTAGCAAAAATATTTCCAAGCCTATTATTGTAACCAAGTACTCCAAGAATGAGGAGTTAAAGTTCAAAAATCTTGTCAAGAAAGAATGCAAGTATTTTGATGAGAAAGGGGTACCCAAGACCACTTTGGCTTGGGTTCCTATTTCATACTAACTGATCTATATTATGTGCAGGGCAACCAACAGCTCAAGGGAAAGAGCATATGGCATGTTGATAGTGGTTGCTCTAGGCACATGACAGGAAACATGTCATGCCTTCAGGATTTCAAGCATATAAATGGAGGACATGTTGCATTTGGGGATAATCTTACTGGTGGTAAGATAAGTGGAAAAGGTAATGTCACCAAAGGTAAGATGACATTTGAGGATGTCTACTATGTTGATCAATTAAAGTACAACCTGTTAAGTGTATCACAGGTTTGTGACAAACAACATAGTATATTATTTACAAATACTGAGTGTATGATCCTTGCTCCAGGGTTCAAGGTAGTTGATGAAAGCATGATACTACTTAGAACTCCAAGAAAGGACAATGTTTACTGTCTAGATATGGACAATGTTGATAGTGATTCATCTCTAAATTGTCTTGTTTCAAAAGCTTCTGTAGATGAATCCTCTCTTTGGCACAGAAGGATGTGTCACATGAATTTCAAGACTATAAACAAACTTGTTAAAAACAACCTTGTAAGAGGTTTACCTTCAAAAGTCTTTTCATGTGATGATCATTGTGTTGCTTGTCTTAAAGGCAAACAGCACAAAACTTCTCATAAGACCAAAGAGTTAAATTCTGTTTCTTCTTGTCTCCAGTTACTGCATATGGATCTGTTTGGTCCTACAAATGTTATGAGTATAGGCAAGAAATCTTACTGCTTGGTTATTGTTGATGATTACTCCAGATTTACTTGGGTATATTTTCTAAGGACTAAGGATGAGACAAGTGGACTTATCAAATCCTTTATTCTAAGAATTGAAAACCAAACTAATCAAAGAGTAAAAGTCATTAGATCAGATAATGGAACTGAGTTTAAAAATCATGATCTAAACACCTTTTGTGAAGAGAAAGGTATTGAGAGGAAATATAGTGCTCCTAGGACTCCTCAACAGAATGGTGTTGCTGAAAGGAGAAATAGGACACTAATAGAGGCTGCTAGATCTCTGTTGGCTGATTCAAAATTACCAATTACCTTCTGGGCTGAAGCAGTTAATACTGCTTGTTATGTCCAAAATAGAGTTCTAGTGGTCAAACAAAAGAACAAGACCCCATATGAGCTTTTAAATAAAAGAAAACCTTTCATTGGTTTCTTCAAACCTTTTGGGTGTCCTTGTACAATTCTCAATACCAAATCTCACTTAGGTAAGTTTGATAGCAAAGCAGATGATGGATTTCTTGTTGGATATTCATCTCAGAGTAAGGCCTACAGAGTTTTTAACTCATCTTCCAGAATAATTGAAGAAAGTGACAATGTCAAATGCAATGAGAATACACCAAATCCAATTGGGTCTGGTCCTCAGTGGCTATTTGACATTGACTCACTAACTAATTCTTTTGGTTTCAGTAGTGATGATTATACAGGAACAGGAAGTGGAGGATCAGGGACTACACAAGTCTCAGAAAGTATATCTAAATCTGTGATATTTCCCATACCCACAGTGAATTCTGTTGAAGACTGTGAAAAGGAATCATCTACTGAACCAAGTCAGAGTGAAGAAGAAACTAGAGATGAGGAGACTCAAGAAAACAAAGAATCAGAAGTGGCATCTGAAAACACTTCAGTTGAGTTGCATGACTCTAATCTAGAGGCTGGAATGAATGAAGAACCTAGTCATATCACCAGAGTTCAAAAGAATCATCCTCCACAGCTGGTAATAGGAGATATCTCTTCTCCTATGATGACTAGACATCAAAGTAGACTTCAAGAAATGCAAGATCAACAGCATACAGTGCTTTCTTGTTTTCTATCCCAGCTTGAGCCTAAAAAGGCACATGATGCTATGAAAGAATCCAGCTGGATAGAAGCAATGCAAGAAGAACTGTTACAGTTCAAGCTACAAGATGTATGGGATCTAGTAGACCTTCCTAAAGGTCACAGAGCAATTGGCACAAAGTGGATTTTCAGAAACAAGAGAGATGAAAGAGGTATTGTCATAAGGAACAAAGCAAGGCTAGTGGCTCAAGGATATACTCAAGAAGAGGGTATAGATTATGAAGAAGTTTTTGCACCTGTGGCTAGGATAGAAGCAATCAGATTATTCCTAGCCTATGCTTCTTACATGAACTTCAAAGTCTATCAAATGGATGTAAAAAGTGCTTTTCTCTATGGCTCAATTGAAGAAGAGGTATATTTCTGTCAACCACCAGGGTTTGAAAACCCAAGCTATCCAGACAGGGTATACAAATTGAAGAAAGCTCTTTATGGACTGCATCAAGCTCCAAGAGCATGGTATGACACTCTGTCATCCTATCTCTTGGAAAATGACTTTGAAAGAGGAGTCATTGATAAGACTCTATTTATCAAGATAAAGAAGAAGGATATCTTGCTGGTCCAAATCTATGTTGATGACATTATCTTTGGATCTACAAGAGACAACATGTGCAAGGAGTTTGAGGATCTAATGCATCAAAGGTTCAAAATGAGTTCCATGGGGGAACTTACTTTCTTCCTTGAACTCCAAGTTCAACATAAGTCAGATGGCATCTTCATCTGTCAATCCAAGTATGTGCAGGACATTCTAACCAAATTTGGTTTCTCAGAGTCAAAACCTGCCAGCACACCTATGGAAACACACAAGCAGATAACAGCAGATCTTGAGGGGGAGGATATGGATGTGCATCATTATAGATCCATGATTGGCTCTCTCATGTATCTCACAGCATCAAGGCCAGATATAATGTTTCCAGTCTGTGTGTGTGCAAGATTCCAAGTTAGGCCAAAGCAATCTCACTTTCAAGCTGTTAAGAGGATATTCAGATATCTCAAAGGGCAACCCAGATTGGGACTTTGGTATCCTCATGACTCACCCTTTGACCTAATAGCATACTCAGATAGTGATCTAGGTGGGGCAAACTTGGACAGAAAATCTACTTCTGGAGGATGTCAGTTTTTGGGTGCTAGACTAGTTTCATGGCAGTGCAAGAAACAAACCACAGTGTCCACATCTACAACAGAGGCAGAGTACATAGCAGCTGCAAGTTGCTGTTCTCAAGTCTTATGGATTCAGAATCAAATGCTGGACTATGGGGTAACCTTTCTACACACTCCCATTTTTATTGACAACAACAGTGCTATTAGCATTGTGAATAATCCAGTCAAGCACTCAAAGACAAAGCACATTGAGATCAGGTATCACTTCATAAGAGACTGTAATGAAAAGAAACTTATTCAAGTTGTAAAAGTTCACACTGATAATCAGTTTGCTGATCTATTCACTAAAGCTTTTGATGTGGGTAGATTCACCTTCTTGGTAACAAGTGTGGGAATGATCAACTCTGAATAAGCCCCTTCTCAAATATTGACTCTATACCTGTATATTGTTTATTCTTGGTGTTACTAATCTTCTTTTTCAGGATATGCATAGCAGTACTCAGTGTTTAAAGGAGTAAGTTAGTTAATACTGCTAGTTAGTTAATACTGCTAGTTAGTTAATACTGCTAGTAGTTAATACTGCTTTCAGTTAATACTGCTAGTTAGTTAATACTGCTAGTTAGTTAATACTGCTAGTTAGTTAATACTGCTAGTTAGTTAATACTGCTAGTAGTTAATACTGCTTTCAGTTAATACTGCTAGTTAGTTAATACTGCTAGTTAGTTAATACTGCTAGTTAGTTAATACTGTTAGTTAGTTAATACTGCTAGTAGTTAATACTGCTTTCAGTTAATACTGCTAGTAGTTAATAATGCTTTCAGTTAATACTGCTAGTAGTTAATACTGCTCTAGGTTAGTACTGCTTATGTTCCGAATACTATAAATACTCTTTGCCCGCCTAAAAGTTCATAACGACTCTTTGCATACTGTTCACTTGCGCTCTAAACCCTTTCTCTCTCAAGTTCGAAGTTTTCAGGCAAGCTTTTCACTAAGATCAATGGCATCCATGGCATTCATCGATGAACACAATGAGATCGCGATGCTACAAAAGCCAAAGCAAGCTGCAGGATTTCATCAGATTGTGGATTTCCTCAAGTCAAGCCATATTGCTCATGCTCTTACTGTATCTCCTACAATCTATATTGAGCATCAAAGGCAGTTCTGGGCTAATGCCACCATTGTTGCTGAGAATGGTGTGCAAATGATCAAGACAATGATCTGTGAAAAGCCACTAACAGTTACTGAAGAGGTTATTCGCATCAGTCTACGTCTAGACGATGCCTCTGGTATAACTTCTATCCCAAACGATGAACTGTTTTCCAATCTTACAAGAATGGGGTATGGAGGCCCATTGGGTGTTTTCAAATTCTCTAAAGCCAAATTTTCACCCCAATGACGTTTCTTTGTCCATACTCTTATGCACTGTATCTCCAAAAAGACTACTGGATGGAGTGAGTTCAGCAGCACTATTGCTTATGCTTTGGTGTGCTTGGCCACTGCCAGAAAGTATAACTTTTCTAAAATGATTTTCAGTGATCTTGTCTCAAACATGGGAAACAAAAAGAGCTTCTTTATGTATCCCAGGTTTGTTCAAGAAGTTATTACTCATGAATTGACGGATATACCTCAACCTGTTGGGGTATATGTACCTAAACCCCCCAAAGGCAAGGTTTTCTCAAATATGAGAAGATCTGCTGGGGACTCTGAAGGAGTTGACACCCCATTGTTCTCTACAATGATGGTGGTGTCCCAAACCAATGAAGGTATGGCAGCAGGGTCAAGGCCCCCATTAGACCAACCCACTGCTAGCCAATCCCAACCTTCCCTCTCAAAATCTATTCCCCAGTCCCTTCTTGAAAAACCAACCTCTCCTATCACCCAAACTTACAAGAGAAAACAGGTAAAGAAGGCTCCTTCCCTTCTTGTACCATCATCCCCCAAGCCTTTAAGCCCTCTATTGGAGCATTCTCCAGTAGAGAATATTCAAAGGGAATCCACAAGGGTGTCTCCCAACCCAAAGGAGGTGCTCTCTGAGGAGGAGGTAGAGCATATGGGTGATGAGGCTGCCACTACTCCTGCTAGCACAGAGGAGGAAAGTGGTAACATAAATAAGACCTCCCCCATGGCAACTTTGAATGAGCAATCATTCGAAGGTCCCTGGTGCCAAGAAACCACAGGGGTGGATAGTGCTTCTGCTAGGCAGAAGACTTCCACTACTAAAAGATCCAATGATCCTTCAAAGGAGGGTAACACTTCTAGAGAAGGTGAGGACAGATATGACTACCAGGAATTGATGGAAACCATGGGAAACATCAACCTAGATGTTATGAAACAAGGAAAAGAAATAGAGGAGATGAAGCTGGTTATCCTGTCCCAACAAGTTCAGATTGAAAAATTGAAGAAGATGGTGACCAGGCTGGTTCAAAAGAAAAGAAGGAAACAGTTTGTACTAAAAAAGAGGGACCAAGTTCAAGATTCTTTCAACAAGGGGGAGAAGCATGAAGGGGAAACTGTTGAAAAGAAAACTGAAGTTGAGGGGGAGACAGAGGAAGAGATGGAAACAGAAACAGATACTGCTGCTGAAGTAAAAGTAGCAGCAGAAACTAAAGCAGCAGAAATAGGGCTCTCTGTGGAAGAAATGGAGATAGCAGAAACTTTAGTCAAAGCAAAGAATGATACTCCTAAGGCTACTCAAAAGGCCAAGGGAGTAGTTATCAAAGAAGGAGGGATCTCAGAGAAGGAAAAAGAGAAGGAAGTTTTGAAAGAATCAAAGGGAAAAGGAAAAGAGAAGATGATTGAAGCTGAAATGCCTCCAAGACAGAAGTCTCAGATTGAAATGGATGAGGTAATAGCAAAGCAGTTGCAAGACCAAATGGAGAAAGAGGAGCAGTTGCAAACAGAAAAGGATAGAGAACTGGCAAAGATTATGGCCAAGAAGTTAAATACAGAATACCAAAAGAGTTTGAAAGAAGCAGCTTTAGACAGCAGCTCAGGTCAAGAAACTTCAAATTAAGAAGATGCCTATTCAGAAGCAAAAGCAGAAAATACAACCCTCCAAGACATTTTTGGCCAATCAGGAAAGAAGAAAAATGATAAACTTCCTGAAAGGTGCAATTGGTGTTAAGGGAGAGATGTTTATCCACATGGCATACTCTCAGGTTGAAGAGTTGTATAACAAGGAAATGGCCAAGCTCCAAGGGAATTCAGCACAAAGGGAGGAGGCTGAGAGAAGGATGAAAGAGAGACATGATCTCAACATCCAACAACCATTCCCTGAGGAAACCACACCCTCCAAAGAAGAAGCAGAAGAGAAGAAGGAAGAACCTGGAAGTGGTGGTATAGAAGCCAAGTCTGGAAAAAGAGTGAAATCAATTGCTTCAAAAATGCAGTTGAAAAGGCCTAGGGTGGAAGAAACTGAAAAGGAAGCAGAACCTTCAGTCACATCTCCAACAGAGCCAGTACAGAGTCCAGAGCAGGTCACTAAGCAAACAGATGAGAGTATGGATCCGTACATGACAATAGTGGAACCTTTGAAAGCTGTTCCAATCTCTATGCAAGCTCCAGAGATCATCTTCTGGGATATTCTGAGAGACAATGGAAAGAATTTCTTCAGAATCAAGAGAGCTGATGGTTCATTTGAAGCTTATTCAACATGGGGGAAAGTCATCAGAAGTTGTTCAAGAGCTGATATGGAAGAACTATATAAAGTTGGGATGAAACTTTATGAACCTGTGTTGAAAGGTACTGAAGAGAATCTTCTCAAAGTGACATTGGAATACTTGTGCATGATGTTTGAGCCTGAAAGAGTGCACCATAGGATTAAAGATCATATGCATGAGTTCATATTAAAGAAGATTGACAAATGGATACTGTTTGAAAACTGTGGAGTATACATGATTACTATTGACAATTGTTATCATGAATACTACCTGGTGGACAAAATCTATGAGCATAGCAAGGAGAAGTTAGAAGGGATGCTTAAAGCTACACTGGTATGTACAAAGGATTCAGAGATGGCAAAGATTGTGGTGAGAAGAACTGTAAATCAAAGCTTGGGCCTAGATCCAAATTTGGGAAATTGAACCAGAGGTGTTGAAAGCATCTTGAAGATTAATTCTGAAGAACTTGACTTCTTGTCCTAAAAGTCAAGTTAGGGGGAGATTGTTGGGAACTGAAGAATTCATCAAGTATGGTTAATGCTGCTGATTCAAAGTTACTACTGCTAGAAGACTTAAAGGTTAATACTGCTGAGTGTTACTACTGCTAGTACAATTAATACTGCTAGTCAAAGTTAGTGCTGCTTGAACAAAGTTAGTACTGCTTAGCTAGTTAGTACTGGTAGTAGTTAGTGCTGCTTAGTAGTTAATGCTGCTAGAAGAAATTTAATGCTGCTGAAGATTAATACTGCTTATATGATGAAGATTCGCATGAAAGGATATACATGGAAGCTTAGAGATATACATGGAAGATATACTGAAGATATGTTTATTTTTTTTGTAATTATCTTTTTGTTTAGTATATGTATAGAAGATACATAATAGTTTTAGAGGGGATTAATTCTAAGATTAATCAATTAATTCTAAGTTTTATTCTAGAGAGAAAATCAACCTCAAGGCATAGATCCTAATTCTAGAGAAGTAGAATTCGTATTGGTGAGGCTGTTCATCAATATTGAGGTTGAGTGTGTAATCTTGTAACTTCAAAGCATTCAATACAAGTTTACAGTTTGTTCTTCATATTTTATGTATTGATTTACTGTTTCATTGAATATCAAAGTGTTATTCCGCAAACTTCTTTGATATTGTTTCTGAGAATTAATTCTTGTTCAGAATTCGATCCTGACAAATACATAATACAAAGGAGCTTTTATGATGTTCACTCCCCTAGGGCTTCCATTCAATCATCGAAAAACCACAAAGGTAATTTCTATGAACGTTATGACAAAGAAACAAATTCTTTGTGTGTTCGTGCAAGTGATAGAAAGAAATAAAGCATATGATGATTGCTTATAAGGCTCAAAATGTGTAAACCACTGAGACAACAGGTAGTTAAACACAGACTCAATGTGCATGAATGAAGTGTGAAGGTGGGGCAGACTTCCTTCTTTTCAATATCCAGATTTTCCAAATGAAAATCAGATAGCATATGTGATGCGTCCCCTTTTGAAAATGAAACATTTTCTTGTTGAGAAGAAAATGAGTAGCTGGTGGGGTAATGTCAAGAATTGGCATGGGCTAGTTGCCTGTTTCAATAATGTTCACCAAGAATTGTGAAGCATTAGAAATGTGGCTGCCCGACTCAGAAAGTAGTTGGTGCAGAGTTTAATATTCTTTTACTCTGATCTCTCACCCTCTTTCATTTAATCTTTAAGCTCACAGCTAACCAAAACTCTCTTTTAACATTTCTCTCATCACACATCCCACACTCATTTCTTTTTGAACTCCTCACATTCAATCACTACAGGATTAACTTCTTGGGTAGGAAACACTGGTTAACGTGAATCCATAGAAGTTCAATTAAGTCCTAGCACACTGATCCCATGTTTTCCTATGAAGCATATGATGCTCAGATGATTTAACTTGAACAGTTAAAACTCAATGATGAATTAGAAAACATTTAAAATCACACTTCCAATTCAAGAAATCTGTTTGAGAATCGGGAAGTGGTTTGAACATTTAAGAACATGTTTTCTTATGATTGAAAGTTGTTCTTCTTTCAACCATGAATGAGATGAAGAAAAGAAATTATACCTTTCGAGTACAGTCTCACATCTCGCGAAGTCAAGCTTAAAGTCATAATGATATGATCTTTGAAGCATCTCTCAACCTACAAAAGTCTTAAGGTCTAGTCAAAGTAACTTTATTCACAGAAATTAAAATGACAGAAAGCAGTAAAACACTTAGTGTACGAGTTCTGATCAGAAATAATCAGAAGTCATCGCCATACTCCTTTGACTTGAACGCTCCCCCTAAAATCATGCATTACTAACAAATTGATCAGTAAGTACAATGCATTCAGTATTGCTCCCCCACAAAATAACATTGACCATCTATAAAATACTTCTCACACTCCCCCTGAGATCATGAACAAACTATTAACGAGAAGGTATCATGCGGAAATAATAAGAAAGAAATGATAAAGAGATACAATAAGAAACTTTAATAGGTAACCACCGATTAGGTCTTAAGATTTAGCATACCAAGTCTTGAGACAAGAAAATTAAATCTCTTTTCGTCTAAAGGTTTGTAAACAAATCTGCAAGCTGATAATCGGTTTTTACAAAGTAAAGTTCAATTGTCCCCTTTTCTACATTATCTTTTATAAAATGATACCGGACATCTATGTGTTTGGTCTTAGTATGCTGAACAGGGTTAGCGGTAATCGCAATAGCGCTCTTCGAATCACAATAGATCGGGATTCTATTGAAATGAAATCCATAGTCTCGCAGTTGTGTTCTCATCCACAAGACCTGAGAACAGCAGCTAGCAATAGCTACATATTCCGCTTCAGCCATTGAGGTGGAGACACATAATTGCTTCTTCGACGCCCAACTGAAGAGTTTATCTCCGAGGAATTGTATATGACCCGAGGTACTTTTCCTGTCTAACATGCAACCAGCATGATCTGCGTCTGAATAAGATGTTAGTTCAAAGCTTGTATCCTTAGGATACCACATACCAAGATCTGCAGTCCCCTTCAGATACCTGAAGATCCGCTTTACAGCAGACAAATGGGATTCTTTAGGATTGGCCTGATATCTAGCACATAAGCATGTAGAAAACATTATATCCGGCCTACTAGAAGTAAGATACATTAAAGAAACTATCATCCCTCTATAAGTTCTAACATCAACAGCCTTTCCCGAAAGATCGGTGCCAATCTTAGTACCAGGTGCCATTGGGGTACCAATCGGTTTACAATTTTCCATTTTGAATTTCCGAAGAATATCCAGAATGTATTTAGATTGATTGATAAAAATCCCCGTTGAAAGTTGTTTGACTTGCAATCCGAGAAAGAAGTTCATCTCTCCCATCATGCTCATCTGAAAACGTGACACCATGAGGTTTGCAAAGTTCTTACAGTACTTAGGATTTGTAGAACCAAAAATAATATCATCCACATATATTTGAATAAGAATGATATCGCCTTTATCCTTTTTAATAAAAAGAGTGGTATCAACCGTACCTTTTGTAAAACCTGACTTGACCAAGAATTGAGATAAGATATCATACCAGGCGCGAGGAGCTTGTTTCAGTCCATAAAGAGCTTTATCCAAGATGTAGACATGGTTCGGCTTATCTGGATTTACAAACCCTTCTAGCTGTAAGACGTAGACTTCTTCCTTGAGTACTCCATTCAGAAAAGCTGTCTTCACATCCATTTGATAGACGGTGAAGTTCTTGTGGGCTGCGTAGGCTAAGAACATGCGAATCGCCTCTATACGTGCCACTGGAGCATAAGTCTCATCGTAGTCTATCCCTTCCTCTTGCCTATATCCCTTGGCGACAAGTCGTGCTTTGTTTCGGATAACGGTGCCATCTTCATCTTTCTTGTTTTTGAACACCCATTTCGTACCAATGATGGTTTTACCTTGCGGTTTGGGTACGAGTATCCAGACTTTCAGTGCTTTAAACTGATTAAGCTCATCTTGCATCGCAGTTACCCAATCTGAATCGGCAAGGGCCTCAGATACGCGAGTAGGCTCGATCTTGCTCAGAAAGGATTCATACATACATAGATTTGATGTGGCAGACCTAGTTTGCACCAGTGCAGAAGGATCTCCAATAATTTGATGTACCGGGTGCTCTTTGGTCCACTTATGTTCATGAGGGAGTGGATTAGATGCATGTTGATCATTGTCAGCATCTAGGAATCCACTGTTATGGCCTTCAGATGGTTCAGAATTAACAGGGGTTTCAGTTGAAGTAGTCGTTGCAGAAGTGGCCGTAGGTACAGCTTGGGCAGTCTGTTGATCAGTCCTTACAGTACATTCTACAGAGTCAGCTACTTCTGTCTCGGCGTTGTTGATCACAACTTCAACTGTCGGAGTAGGCTTTTGAACTGTAACTTTATGCCGAATCGGAGAATTTGATTCAGTAGAGATATCGGAAGTGGTCAGATGAGTAGTCATCGAGCCTTCTATCCTGTCAACCACAACAGAGTTAGGCAACTCAGATCCAAGAAATTCATTATAGAACAGTTCAAATAATAAATCCAAATCAGATAAATTAGAAGTAGACGACGAAGCGCCATCTGATTTGTTCTCTTGAGGTGCAGGTCCTGGACTGGTTGGTCCAGAAGCTAGAACTCCGGTAATTACGGGTTCTGAACTGACGTGATCAGAAGCCATTTCCTTATCGAATGTAACATTGACGCTCTGGATCACAGTCTTCGACTTCTTCAAGTAAACCCGATATGCAGTAGATGTAAAGGAATAACTAACGAAGATGCCTTCATCCGCCTTAGCACTGAACTTGTTCAGATTCTCTCTGTTGTTTAGAACAAAATACTTACAATCAAAAACATGAAAATATTTAATGGTTGGTGTTCGGTTGTTGATCAACGCATACGGAGTCTTCTGAAATCGGCGGTGTATCATGGAGCGATTCTGAGTGTGACACGCAGTTGATACAGCTTCAACCCACAAAAATAAAGGTAAGTCAGATTGGCTGAGCATTGTCCGAGCGACCTCTACAAGTGTACGATTTCGCCTTTCGACGACTCCATTCTGTTGAGGCGTGCGAGCAGCAGAGTATTGATGTGATATCCCGACCGATTCGAGATATTCTTCAACTATCTTGTTCTTGAACTCTGTGCCGTTGTCAGTCCTGAGAATCTTGACTTGTTTTTGCAGATTGACTTGGGTCGTCTTAAAAAATGTAATGAGAACTTCGGGCGTCTCATCTTTAGACCGTAGAAACTTAACCTAAGTGTATCGCGTATAGTCGTCCACGATAACCAACACATACTTCTTTCCTCCTAAGCTTTGCGTTCGCATAGGACCGCACAAGTCCATATCCAACAACTCTAAAGGAGAGATGGTACTCGGTTCAGACTTTGGTTTGTGTGGGGCTCTCTTCATCTTGCCCTTTTCACATGCTGCACATAGATGTTCTCTTTCATACTTCAGTTCTGGAAGACCTTTCACTAGCTTGCCACTGACCAAGTTGTTGATGTACCGAAAGGTGAGGTGAGAAAGTCGTCAATGCCATAACCAACTTTGTTGCATCGAGGCCTTTGATAGTAGACAGACCTGATTGTCAGCCTGGACCTTTGACAAGTTGATGGTGTAGAGGTTTGACTTGCGAGTGCCGACCAAGAGTTCTTTTCCTTCTTCATTGCGTGTTGAACATGTCTTGGCCTTGAAATTAACCTCTAAGTCTTTGTCGCAGAATTGGCCAATGCTGAATAGGTTATGCCCTAAGCCTTCAACGTAACTCACCTTCTTGATCGTAAGATTTTCATGTACAACATCACCATATTCCAGAATAGGTGAAAACTGATCATTCCCAAAACGAATTGTGCCGCAATATTTGTCCGTAAAATTAGACAACATACTCTTCTACCCGGTCATATGCTTGGAACATCCGCTATCCAAGTACCACATATGACGGGTCTGCACAACACAAATCAAGAAAGAAGAGGTTTAGGAACCCATTTAAAAATGGGACCTCCACTGTTAGTACTTGATTTTAGCACCCATTTAAATTTGGGTCCGCTTTTTCTTTGAAAACCAGAAGCATGATAAGACGAATGATAACGATAAGATGAAACATTATATGAACCATACCAAACATCAGAATATTTACGAGAAGCATAATCACATTCACCATAATTTAAAAACTTTTTATTTGATGGTGCTAACTGGAATAATTGCTTTATAGAGTACTTCTTGCGAGAATCAACAAGATTAGATTTAAAAGTAGCAACATTCACAATCACATCATCTTTGCTAGAAGTCTTTTTATTCAAAATAAAACTAGAACTAGATTTAGCTTTCTCGTCTATCTTCTGTTTCGGTATCCATGCAGTCTTAACTCCAACTCTTTGCTTTCTCAAATCTGAAACATGTGAAACTTTAGAGTCAGAATGATGAGAATTAAGAGAATGCTTCTTCTTTGGCTTACCAGTGGGGATCGGTTTCTGTGAAAGCTGATATTTTTGTTTCCTACCTTTTGCTTTCTTTGATTTCACAGAAACTGATTTATCAACTTTCGTTGATGTTTCACCTTTTTCAAACACACTGGGTAATCCAAAAGAATTAACAACACAAGATGAATGATCAGGAAGTTTAGAGGTAAAATCAAATTGAGCAACACAATCATTCAAAATACCATCAGAGTTTAAGAAATTAAGATCATTCTCAAGTGAACCAGATCTGTCATCAGAATTTAAAACCTTGAAGAATTTAGGAAAATTAGTAGTTTTGAATACTGTCGAAAATACAGTTTGTTCTAAATCCATCAAAATTCTTTCTTCTGTAAGAGTATTCTCGAGTTCAGAAATTTTACTTTCCAAAACTAGAGGAGGTACGTAAAGCTTACCTTCGATGGGTTTAGCCTCCAACTCTTGTACAGAATAACTCTCAAAGTAATCATTTGAAAGAAATTTTGATTTATTAGAACTATAACTGTTATTCAACTTCTCATAGCGAAATGGAAGTTGAACTTTAGATGTGTTATTTCTTTTATCATATTCCATGGCTTTATCTTTTTCAGACAGACTAGTCCAAAAGGGTTTGAGTTCAGGATGTTGAGGAGCCAACAACATAAACCCAAAGTCATAAAGTGCAGGAACTTCAGATATAACCTTTTTGAGATGATGTGGGTTCTTGTAACCAAGTCCCCAAGTATCAGGTTTCTCTTTAGGTTTGTTCAAATGAATAGTGTGTTCAGTTTGACCTAAAGAATGTACCTTGTCTATTAAAGAATTCTTTTCTTTTGAAGTAGAAAAATACCTTTTAGAAATCTCTATAGACTTAAACTCACATTATTTATATTTAGAAACAGTTTCAGATAACTCTTTATGAATTATAGTCTTTTCTTTAGCGCAGGTGTCTATATTTTTATGCAAAGTTTCAATTAATACATTTTTCTCAGCAATATCATTACCAAGTTTGTGTATAGATTGATTTTTATCATTTATGACACCTTTCTCTCGCTTCAGTTTAGACTCTAATTCTTGGAGTTTAGACATCATGGCATGCATTTGGTTCAGAAAATCAGATTTAGTTAAGTTACATACCTCATCATTGTCTCCATCATCAGAATCAGCTTCAGCTTCTGACTGGTTCTTCCCCATCAAGCACAGATGTGCTGTCTCATCCTTCTCTCCTTCTTCAGACTCTTGATCTGAATGGTCGAGCCAGTATTCATCCTCTGCCATTAATGCTTTTCCAGCCTCTTGTTGCTTGGCTAGAAGCATCTTGTTCTTGTAATATTCGGAGTTTCGGACTTTTGATTTGCGGCAGTCCTTGGCAAAATGACCGAATCTGCCACAGTTGTAGCACTTCATTGGTTCTTCCTTCTTGGGCTCTTCGGCTCCAGCCTTCTTCTTTTCTTCTGGTCTCTTGTCTTCAACTTTCTCCTTATGCTTGTAGTTATTAGGACCAGACGAGTATCTCTGACTATTGGAGTTTGGCTTTTTATAGAACTTCTTTTGGAATGCCTTGGTCAACATTAGCATGGTTTCCATCAATTGTTCACAATCGTCAGAGTCAGACTTTGCCTCGCTATCAGCCTCTTCTGATTCAGATTCTATAACTTTCTTCTTCTTGGACTTTTTCTTGACAACAAGAGCAACTGGATCAGCAACTTCTTTGTCAGCCTTCTTCATCTCAGCCTTGATTTCATCCACCTCTTCCTCATTATGTTTGAGGATTTCATAAACTTCATGAAGTGGAATGTCGTTCAGATCTTTCAACTGCCTCATCTGTCTGGTGAATCTTTTCCACTCTGGCTGAAGGTTGCTGAGAAATTTCACATTCAGCTCAACTTGAGATTTGTTGATCTTGTTCTTGCTGAGCTCATTCAGCAATGTGACAAATCTGTCATAAGTGGCTTCAAGTGATTTTCCAGCTTTGGCTTTGAATTCTTCATAGTTATTCAAGCAGTTGGAAACTTTAAGCTGATTGCCGACTTTTGATCCAATCATCATCTTCTCCAATTGATCCGACATTTGCTTGCTGGTAGCATTCTAGCTATCAATTTTGACATATATTTCGTTCGGTATTCCTTGGAGAATAAATGATCTTGCCAGCTTGTCACCCTTGTGTCTCTTCAGCTGATCTTCCGTATATTCACCAATCGATAACTTATACTCAGTCTCTTCTTCTTCACCATTTTCTCCGGCAACAGTGAGAACCTTGGTTGGAGGTGTCATGATTCCTTCTTTCAGAGATTTTCTGATATAATCTCCCAAATCATGTCGATCGATGAAGTCCAAGAATCTGTCCTTCCACTGCTCGTACTCCCCCTTGAAGAGTACTGGAGGCTTCACATCTGTTCCAATAGCAACAGCTTCCCGAGACATCTTTACTTATACGATTAGTAGACTAACTTATCTGATACGATACAATCAACTGATATGAGATCATTAGAAATCAAGATAAAATCACACAATACTGAAAATCTTAGAATGAAATTCAGAAAAATCTGATCACGAACAGAACTTTGTCCCCCTAGAGAATTTTTTTTGACATTTAGATGCCCTATTACAGTTTGCAAAAATCGACCGGAGATGTGCTTCGACCGGTATTGAGTCGACCGGAGATTTGTAAAGACCGGTAGAGAGTTCGACCGGGAACTTGTAAAGACTGGTAGAGAGTTCGACCGGGAACTTGTAAAGACCGGGGAAGTGCAAAGACCGGTATAATGCTTAGACCGATAGTGCTTAGACCGATAGTGCTTAGAACAATAGTGATTAGACCGATAGAATGCTTAGACCGATAGTGTCAAAGACCGATAGTGGATTAGACCGAGATAGATCTTCGACCGGAAATGGATTAGACCGATATTAGGTATTCGATCGGTAAGATGCACAAACAGATGTCCGGTCGACCGGTAAATTGAAATGACCGATAGAAAGAGATCGACCGATATAAAGAAGACCGATAAGATGCGGTTGATCGGTATTGTCGGTCGACCGGTATGTTCTTGAAGATTATCGGCCCAGAAAACACAAATCGATCCAGAAACCAATCCAAAACTCAAAATTAAACAACAAAACTTTGCCAAAACGATCTAAAAGATACCTAGAACTGATTGCAAACGATTAATTTCAATAAACTAGCACTTTTATGAAAAATCAAAGAATTGAACAGTATTGTGCTCGTGACGACCGAACAGATTCAAATTCACTAAATAAGCAATCAAATTCAATTCAATACTCAAATCAAACATTACCCAACCAAGATATTAATCAAACCGATCACAAATCAATTAATAATTACTTGATTACCAATCACACAATAAAAGAAATTTGAATCTTTGACAGATAACAGAACCGAAAAACAAAAAAAATTCAATTCAATCTGTACTAGCTCTGATACCAATTGTGTGTCCCAATATGCAATCATTCAATCAAGTAAACATATATTCAACACAATAAAGCAAACCTGGTATTGATTAATGGAATGATTTAACAGATTACAAGCTTGAAGAAATCGATCTATCTCTCTACTTCTCTCTTCTGTTCACGGCGCACCAACAACATCAACTCTCTCTCAATATTAATTTCTCTATGAATCTCCCTTAACCTAATTAACCTAAACATAACTAATTTATACTTAGGCAAATTAAGCCTATTGGGCTTTGCAAGGCTTGGGCCCAAATTACAAAAACAAACTAATAACTAAATTATAAAACAAAAAAATAAAATACGAAAAACACACTTTTGACTATTTATTACAAAAGGACCCTAGACTATTTGTTGAGACGACTTTATCAGCTTTGACTTCAGATTTCCATCTTCAGATAATTATGATCTTGAATCCAATAAATATGTGCTTTAACAGATGTATTTCCTTGTTTGAACAAGGAAGATCAAGTCTCATCTTCTAAAGATAAAGAAATTGTTCGAGAGGATGAACAAGTTCTATCTGAGGAAGAAGTGAGAGAACCTAGAAGAAGTAAACGGGTTAGGGTTGAAAAATCGTTTGGTCCCGACTTTCTCCCCTACATGGTGGAAAGTGAACCCAAAACCTTTCGTGAGGCGATTACGTCTTCAGAGGGACCTCAATGGAAAGAAGCCATCAAGAGTGAGATAGAATCTATCTTACAAAACCATACATCGGAACTAGTGGACCTACCTCCGGGATGTAAGCCACCAGGTTACCGATGGATCTTTAAGAGAAAGATGAAAGCTGATGGCAGTATTGAAAAATACAAGGCAAGATTAGTAATCAAAGGATATAGACAAAAGGAAGGTCTAGATTATTTTGATACATATTTGCCGGTAATAAGAATAACATCCATTAGGTTCGTATTAGCTATTGCATCAATTAGAAATCTGCAAGTTCACCAAATGGATGTGAAAACTACTTTTCTAAATGGAGATCTAGAAGAAGAAATCTATATGGAGCAGCCTGAGGGATTCATTGCCCTAGGACAAGAGAATAAGGTTTGTAAACCTATTAAGTCTTTGTATGGCCTAAAGCAAGCTCCAAAGCAATGGCATCAAAAGTTTGATCAAGCCATGTTACAAAGCGGTTTTAAGACAAGTGAGTAGATAAAGTGTTTGTATGAAAGACACCACTCATGGTTATGTCATCTTGTGTTTATATGTTGATGATATTCTTATCATTGGAAGTGATGAAAAAATGATAAGGTCCACGAAGGATATGTTGAAATCTAAGTTTGACATGAAAGACATGGGTTTAGCGGATGTGATGCTTGGGGTTAAGATCACAAGAACTCATAATGGTCTGGTGTTAAATCAGACACACTACGTAGACAAGTTTCTTGAGAAATTTAATGAAGGAGATACTAGTATAGTTAGAACTCCGATTAACACTAGTCAACATCTATCTAAAAATAGAGGATATAGTGTTGCACAAGTGGAATACTCAAGAATAATTGGCAGTCTGATGTATCTTATGAGTTGTACTAGACCTGACTTAGCATATGCAGTGAGCATGCTAAGTAGGTATACTAGTAATCCCAGTTTTGAACACTGGAAGAGTATTACTAGATTGTTAAGATATTTGAGATACACACGTGAGTATGGACTGCATTATGGAAGATATCCATTTGTGATTGAAGGATACAACGATGCAAATTGAATATCTGACATAAGGGATTCCAGATCTACAAGTGGATATGTGTTTACACTTGGAGACGCAGCTATATATTGGAAATCATCAAAGCAAACTGTCATAGCTAGATCCACGATGGAATCTGAATTTATCGCCTTGGATAAATGTGGTGAAGAGGCAGAGTCGCTACGTCAGTTCGTGGAAGATATTCCCAGATGGCCTAAGTCGGTAACGACCATTTGTATACATTGTGATAGCCAATCGACAATTGGTAGAGCTCAAAGTACAATGTACAATGGGAAATCTAGGCACATTAGACGTAGACATAATACGATTCGACAATTACTCTCTACTTAAGTTATCACGATTGACTATATGAAGTCAAAGGATAACATTGTTGATCCGCTTACGAAAGGTCTAAGCAAAGATTTAGTTTATAAGTCGTCGAGAGGAATGAGACTAAAGCCCTTGAATGAATAATTCATACAAAGGAAACCTTACCCAGAAGACTGGAGATCCCAAGATCTGGGTTCAAAAGGACAACCTAGTTGTATGAATAAGGGAGGTCACTGTAGGGGAGTTAATAAACTTCCTATTCCATTTCTTAAATCAGTGACAGTGAGGCTAAGCGTATAGCTTTTAATGATTATTAAAAATCACCTATGTGGGAGAGAAGTGGGGTCGCTTCGAAAAGAATTGTGGGGGGCGCAATTCTTGACAGCTCTCGTTGAACCAGGCTAGTGTTCATGACCATAACGAACACGACTATGAGGATATGACCTTGTTAGGAAGAGTCCTGTGTGACATATATTGTCGTCTACATAAACGGTAGTTCAGTTCAAAGACATCGCGTCTACTGACAGCTAGGAGACCAAGTGTATTTCACAAAGGAAGGTTCAAAGGGTAACACCTACCTATCCTATGCAGGATTCGACTATACGAAATTTCGTGGGGAATTTTCATATGCATAGATCGATCTCCATTCATGTGGGGGATTGTTGGAAAATTTAGTAAAAATATATGTTTTTACTAACTTTGGACACATTTAAATACATATATATGTATTATATATAATTAACTCTTAGTGGGCTTGTGCTATATTCGCCGAACTTGTGTGTGGGCGCCACCTGCGGACACGAATGCAGTTCCGAAATCTCGAGCTCGCGCAACTTGGTTTTTTCTAATTTTATTTTTGACTCAGTGACCCGGGCGGGTTGTGCCGCGGGTTAACTCGCATGGCTACCCGCACCATGCACTGAAATATGGAGTCAAAACAGTGGCCCGGGCGGGTTGCGCCGCGGGTTAACCCGCACCGTGCACTGGAATATGGACACGAAACAGTGGCCCGAGCGGGTTGTGCCGCGGATTAACCTGCGCGGCTACCCGCGTCGTGCACTGTTTTGATTTTGTAAACCCCAATTAAATGTATTGAAGACAAATAATTAATATTTTAATTACCAGTTAATTATCGAATTAATCATTCCAGTTTTAAAGATCAATTCTTTAATTATTGGTTAATTACATATTAATGATTTCGGTTTTAATCTTTGATGGTTGCATTCCAAAAAACACAACAGAAACACAACTATCTGAATGTCTCTATTGCATACGATTTTTTCGGCGACTTTTCTAGGCAAATAGTCATCTCCGGCAATACTACTTCTCACATTGTTGCTCTCTCGGATCCGTGTGTCCCGGGTCTTTGGTCTCCCGGGCCCGTGTCTCCCGGGTCCGTGTCTCCCGGGTCCTAGGTGATTGAAAAAAAAAACATTCAAAAAAAAATTAAAAAAAAATCAGATCAAATATGCTGTCTCACAATCATAGCAGTGCACTTTGAATTTTTTCATTCTTAGTCCCCGTACTTCAAAGTTTCAAAATTTGTCATTTTTGACCCCTGAACTTTAAAGTTTCAATTTTTTGTCAATTTTGACCCCTAAACTTTCAAGTTTCACTCGTTGTCACTTTTGGTCCTTGCACTTTTAAAGTTTCATATATTGACAAGTTTTGTCCCTAGACTTCAAGCTTTGCAAGTAACAATGCCTTATGTACCATGTTTGAACACAAAACAATGATTGAAGCTCTCGAAAGGAAATTGGAAAACATGTTAAAGACCATTAACACACTGTTTGAAGAGAAAGCTTTTCTTCAGTCAGATTTGGATCATCTGAGATCAGAAAGCCAAGCGTATAAAGATATATGTTGCTTACAGCCAAGCAATGACTGGCTCAAGCATAGGAATTCTGAACTTGAAAAGGCAGCAGAAAATAGCTCATATTACACTATGTTTGCTGACCAAATAAAGTTTCTTAAAAGAGAGATTTCAGATCTTGAAAGAAAAGCTGATATGAAGAAAAATGATCCGACAAGTGCAGAAGTGTCAAAGAAGATATCTGAACTTGAACAAAAAGTTACAGATTTTGAAGCCAAAGAAGAGAAGTACCTGGTGCTTAAAGAAAGAGGAAACATGTTGGAGAGTGAAAATCTCGACCTGAAGAAAAGACTTGCTGTTTTTGAAAAAGAAAAAGTCGATTTCTCAAATGAAAGGAAGAGTCTCGAAAGAAAGATTCTTGAGCTTTCAAAGAAAGTTTTCGATGAAAGAAAGGTTTTTGAGGCTCAAAATGCGAAACTTTCAAAATAGATTTCTGATTTTGAAAATGTTTTGATAATTGAGAGAGATTCTTTTGAGAAAAAGAGAAAAGGTTTTGAGAGTGAAAAGAAAATGCTTGAAAAGAAGAATGTTGCGGGTTTTAAAGAGATATATGATAAATGCAACATTATAGAAAAGGATTTTGAAAGTGAAAGAAAGATTTTCGAAACTGGGATTCATAAGCTTTCAAAGAAATTATCTGGATTAGCAACAGAGATTTTGAAAGAACATAAGGTAAAATCCGACTTACAAAATCAATTTGACTTGATTCTGGAAGAAAGAAATGTTTTATCTGCAAAAGTCAAGAAACTTGAAGAAATACATCCTAAAGTTGATTTATCTGAATAAGCCAGTCCCGATACTGTTGTCCAGTCTCCTTATTCTTCAAGTTTACCTTCTACATCTAATTGTTCGAAGAAGTTTGTCAAATCAAATGATTTTTCAAAAGATCGGATTCGTCCTTCAAATCTTTTCTATAATTCTCTTGTTGATGATTCAAATAATCAAGTGTTTCGAAAAGTCAAGATGGTTTGGAGAAAGAAACCAACTACAGAAAGTAGTGCTGGAAACAAGTCTCATGATTCTCCTGTAGTTGATACAAAGTCATTTATTTCCAAGACTAATTCACCTACTTATGTCTGTTAGATCACATATCTATTGGATTCAAGATCATCCAATCTGAAGATCCAATCTGAAGCTAATGCCGGAAAGTCGACTCTCGATACAAAAGTCTAAGTTGTTTGTAATAAATAGTCAAAGTTAGTTGTTATTGTTATTAGTTAAATTTGTTAGATAATATCTAGATATTATATTCTAGATATTATATTGTTAGTTGTTAGATAATATCTAATATAGATATTATAGTTTTAATATCTAAGTTTAGATATTAGTTGTTTAGTGTGTTGTAGAAGCTATCTTCTAAGAAATCAGATATCATATTAACACACACAAAAAGGTGTAAAAACAGAGAACACATCAAAAGCTTGAATAGATCAATCCTGTAATCGTTTGAATATTAATCAAAACAGGTTGGTAATCATATCGTGTTGTTTTTGTAAGAACTTGATATATATTGTGGCCCGACAATTGGTATGAGAGCCTGATAAGAGATTCAAATCAAGTTTTAAGAAAACCGACTCTGTGTTCTTATTTTCAAAATCATTTTAGTGATTTAGTGTGTTTTTGGGTTAGAAATCGATCAGGTTGTGATCGATAGGTGTGCTAGATCGAGTTGTTGTAGTTTGATTTCAGTATTGAGCTTAAATCGAGTTCGATTTTGGTGATTTTGTTGTCTGAGTTCGAGTTCAAAAAGTCACTGTTCCATCAATCTGATTTTCGAAAAGTGATTTTTATCGAGATCGAGTGGTAACAATCTGTTCTAGATAGGTTAGTGGTCATTTTATTGCATATTGGGACTGCTAATCCAGGAAATACAGGTTTTTTAGTCGATTTATCGAAGTACAGGACGAACTCGCACAAACACAGGGACGAACTCACACAAGTTAAACTTTGCGTGACCCACTTTGCACCATAAACGCTTCACGCAAAGTCCACTTTGCGTCACCACCTGATGACGCAAACTCCATCTTGCGCCACTCAAAGCTCAAGCAAAGTCTCATTTTGCGCGACCAACGTATAACGCAAAGCCCACTTTGCGCGACCAATGTCACACACAAACATCAATTTTCGCGACCCACTTGAAGCTCAAACCTCAACTCTCGCGACCAACACATCACGCAAATCTCAGTTCGCGCGATCAACACATCACGCAAGTCTTATTTGCGCCAACTCCTTGAAACGCAAAGCTCTACTTATCGCTACGTACATCTCGCGCAAACTTCAAATTCGCACGATCAACTCAAAACGCAAACTTTAGTTTGCGCTACCCACACTTCACGCAAACCTATTGTGCGCCAGACTCACATCACGCAAACCTCATTTCGCGCGACCCTCTTGTAACGCAAACCTCATCTTTGCGCCAACCACCACTAGTGCAAACATCAGTTGCGCCACCTTCTCAAAACGCAAAGTTTGCTTTACTACTATACCAGACTTAAATCAGAATGACTTCTAGAGAAGCCCTTGCAATCGGAACTGACACCAAGCCACCAGTTCTCTTTAGAGGAAAATACGAACAGTGGAAAGATCGGTTCCTGAACTTTATCGAAAGACATGAGTTGGATGAATTCATCAGAAAATCGATAGAAGAAGGGATTATGAAACCAGTTAAGACGACTCGTATGGTTGGAACTGTGCCTACACAGTATGATCTTAAGTATCATGAGCTCGATGATGATAACCTAAAAAGAGCAAAAGGTGATAGATTATCGAAGTCATACATTCTACAAGGGATTCCAAACGAAATCTATGTAAAGATTGACAACTATAAAGCCTCGGGCAAGGAGATGTGGGATCAGCTAGAGAAGATGATGTTGGGTTCAAAGGTTGGGAACCAACTCAAACTTTCCAACTGCCTAAACAGTTATGAAGAATTTAAAGGCAGAAGTGGAGAGTCTCTAGAAGGAACTTATGACAGATTTGTGACCTTGCTAAACGAACTAAGCAAGAACAAGGTCACCAAATCTCAAATCGAGCTAAACGTCAAATTGCTAAGTATTCTAAAGCCGGAATGGACGAGATTTGCCAGACAGATGAAGCAGATTAAGGATCTGAATGAGATTCCACTTCATGAGGTGTATGAAACCCTCAAACAAAATGAAGAAGAGGTGGATGAAATTCTAGATGAAAAGAGGCAGAAAGTAAAGACAGTTGAAGACACAGTTGCTCTTGTTGTCAAGAAGAAGAAGAACAAGACGATTGTGTATGAATCAGAAGAAAATGAAGCTTATGCAAACTCTGACTCGGATGACTGTGAACAACTGAAACAGGCTATGCTCTTGCTGACTAAGGCCTTTCAGAAGAAGTTCTACACGAAGCCAAGTTCAAACAGTCAGAGGTATTCTTCTGGTCCTAACAATTATGCTCATAAGGAAAGGGTTGAAGGAAGTAGATATGAAGGAAAGAAGTTTGAAGGGAAGAGAATAGAGGAGAAGAATCCGGAAGAGAGAAGGTATCATGCTGAAGGAAAGAGAATAGATGAAAGGAAACCGGAAGATAAGAGGTTTCAAGCTAAAGGATCCAGTCAGTCAGAACCACCAACGTGCTACAACTGTGGCAAAACAGGTCACTTTGCCAGAGACTGCCGAAGACCTAAAGTCAGAAACTCCGATTATTACAAGAACAAAATGCTTCTTGCAAAGCAACTGGAGGCGGGTAAGGCACTGATGACAGAGGATGAATACTGGCTTGATCATTCAGACGAGGAAGAAGAGGATGAAGAGAAGAATGAAGCAGTCAACATGTGCTTGATGGGAAAGCAGGAATCAGACGCTGAAGCAGATTCAGAAGAGGATGAGAAAGATGAGGTATGTGATTTATCTTATTCAGATTTCATAAATAAAATGCATGCCATGAATTTAAAACAACAAGAGTTAGAGTCGAAGCTTAAGCGAGAAAATGGTGTTATAACTGACAAAAACCAATCGATACAGAAAGTTAGCAATGAAATTGCTGAGAGAGAAGTATTGATTGAGGTTTTACATAGAAACAATGACACCAACGCCAAAGAAAAGACAATAATTCTTAAAGAGAATTCTGAAATCAAGTCTAAACTGCGAAAGAGTAAGTCTGATTTCAGTGAGCTTACTAAAATGTATTATTCATGTATTGAAGAAAACAAAACTTTAATTGCTAAATTAGATGCTTTGGAAAAGAAGTTATACTCATTAGGTCAAAGTGAGCAAACCATTCATCTAAACAAACCGAAAAAGAATAAAGAAAATTGGGGAATCGTTTATGAGAATCCTCGTTATCTTAAAAACGGTATATCTGAAGTGCCTACACTTTATGATTTTACATTCTTAAGACTCTCTCATTGATGCCCTGAACTTAAAGTTTTCTAGACTAGATTATCAAAAGATGATGAAGCCATAGAAACGAAACAACGGAGGAAATCATCTAAAGTTCACCTTCCATTTTATTATGCGAAGCTGAATAATAGTTATGATCAAAAAGATGAAAAGAAATCTCTTTCAAATGACTTCTTTCAAAGTTATTCTGTCAATGAAATGGAGGCAAAGCCTGTTAAAGGTAAACTTTATATCCCTCATCTTGTTCTGGAAAGTAAAACTTCCGAACTCAAGAACTCTTTAACAGATGAAAGACTTTTGATTGAGATTGAACAAAAAGTTTTTTCAACCGTACTGAAAAATGTTATTATTTCAAAGACTTCTAAATCTGATGACATGTTTGGTTCATCAAACGGAGGGTTTGATTTTCTTAACTCTGACAGTGGTTCGGATGGTTGTTTGAACAATTTGATTTTAATGCGAAACTTCCTAACCATTCATCTTTTGTTGTGAAATCTTTGGGAAAAACCAGTATGCCTGTTAACAGTGCAAAATCAACGAAAGTTGATAACTCAGTCTTTGTGAAAGCTAAAAATGCTAAAGGTAAGATTAAATCTAAGCATTCACAGAAACCGAACACTACTGGTAATCCGAAGAAGAAGCATTCGTTTGTTGCTCAGAAGTCTAACTCACGAGTTTCACATGTTTCAGATCTGAGCAAGCAAAGGCCAGAAGTTAAATCTAAGTGGCAACCGAGACAGAAGCTTGACAAGGCTGATAAATCGTTTTGTAGTGTTAATTGTAATAAGACTTTACCTAGTAAAGATGTTTTGAAAGCGAATGTTGCTACTATTTTGAAATACTCTTTTACGCAACTATTCCAGTTATCTAAATCTGCTAGAAAGTCTTCTATTTATGATAAACATGTTTCTACTTCTTGTCAAGATTATGAGATTTGGTTTGGAAATTATCATGTGCATTCATATCATTCATCTGATTCATTTGATTTTCAAAAGAAAAGAGGACCCAATTTCAAATGGGTACCAAAATCTAGTGCTAACACAGTTGGACCCAATTTCAAGTGGGTACCAAAAGCTAAATTTGTGTTGCAGGCACCCAACGTTTAAGAAGGAGAAATAATGGTTTTTGAACACGTCTGTTCAGAACCCCTGCTTAAGAGAAAGATGGCATTTGAACAAATCAGTTCAAGACCCACACTTCAATGCTCAAAAAGTCTTAACTCAATCTTTGTTTTAAGACTATCTAAATCAATTGTTTCGTTATTTCTCTTATGCAGATCCATCATATGTGGTACTTGGATAGAGGATGTTCCAAGCATATGACTTGACAAAAGGAGATGCTGTCCAACTTTAAAGAGAAGTATTGCGGAACAGTTAGATTAGGTAATGACCAGTTTTCACCAATAATGGGATATGGTGATGTACAACATGATCAAGTCACGATAAAGAAGGTGAGCTATGTTGAAGGCTTATGGCACAACCTGTTCAGTATAGGCCAGTTCTGTGACAAAGACTTAAAGGTCAACTTCAAAGCCAAGAGGTGTTCAGTTCGCACTGCAGAAGGCGAGGAACTCTTGGTCGGTACTCGAGAATCAGACCTCTACACAATCAATTTGTCAAATGTCCAGACTGACAAGCAGGTTTGTCTACTATCGAAAGCTTCGATGCAACAAAGCTGGTTATGGCATCGACGAATCTCTCACCTCAACTTCAGGTACATCAACAATCTGGTCAGTGGAAAGCTCGTCAAAGGACTTCCAGAGCTCAAATATGAAAGAAAACATCTTTGTGCAGCATGTGAAAAGAGAAAGATGAAGAGGGCTCCACATAAACCAAATCCTGAACCGAGTACAAGCGCTCCGTTAGAGTTATTGCATATGGACTTATGCGGTCTGATGCGAACTCAGAGTCTAGGCGGAAAGAAGTACATACTCGTTATCGTGGACGATTACTCGAGATACACATGGGTCAAGTTTCTACGTTCAAAGGATGAGACACCAGATGTTCTCATCACATTCCTGAAGACGACCTAGGTGAATCTGCAGAAACCGGTCAAGCTTCTACGAACAGACAACAGCACAGAGTTTAAGAACAAGAAGGTTGAAGAATATCTCGAATCTGTCGCGATTTCACATCAATACTCTGCTGCTCGTACGCCTCAACAAAATGGAGTGGTCGAAAGAAGAAATCGTACGCTAGTCGAGGATGCTCGTACTATGATAAGTCAATCAGACTTACCTCTATTTCTGTGGGCTGAAGCTGTATCGACTGCGTGCTACACACAGAATCGATCCATGATACACCAAAGATTCAAGAAGACTCCTTATGCGTTGATCAACAACCGAACACCGACAATCAAATATTTCCATATATTTGGGTGTAAGTGTTTCGTTCTAAACGATAGGGAGAGTCTAAACAAGTTCAGCGCCAAGGCGGACGAAGGCATCTTCATTGGTTATTCCTCGACATCAACTGCATTCCGTGTTTATCTGAAGAAGTCAAAGACGGTGATTGAAAGCATCAACGTCACGTTTGATGAAGATATGGCTTCCGAACAACACAGTTCATAACCCGTGATAACCGGAGTACTAGCTTCTGGGCAGATCAGTCCAGAACCTGCGTCTCAACAGAATAAATCAGATGAAGCATCAACGTCAACTAATCATATATCTGATTTAGACTTATTATTTGAATTGTTTTATGATGAATTTCTTGGATCTAATGTAAAGAAATCTGTTGTGGTTGACAGGATGGAAGACTTAACGACTACTCATCCAACCAGTTCAGATATTCCTATTGAATCCAACACCCCGATTCAACAAGAAGTTCCAATTCAAATGTAGACTCCAACAGTTGAAGAAGAGACAAATGATGAAGAGACAGAAGTAGCTGAAACAGTAGGATGTTCTGTACAGATCCATCTACAGCCGGACGAAGCTGTACCTACTGAGCCTTCTGAACCTACCACTTCAACTGCAATCATCATTCCTCCTGAACAATCTGAAGAAGGTACAAGTGGATTTATAGATGATACAATTGACATACATTCATATAATCCACTACCTCATGAACATAAATGGACCAAATAGCATCTGATAAGCCAGATCATTAGCGATCCATCAAAACCGGTGCAAACTAGGCCATCATCAATAAATATGTGCATGCATGACTCATTTCTGAGCAAGTTCGAGCCAACTAGCGTATCAGAGGCACTTGCTGATCCAAAATGGGTGATCTCAATGCAAGAAGAGCTAAATCAGTTCGATGCACTTCAAGTATGGAGACTCGTACCAAAACCTCAAGGTAAAACCATTATAGGTACGAAGTGGGTTTTCTAGATCAAAAAGGACGAATGTGGTACCGTTATCCGAAAGAAGGCAAGACTAGTAGCCAAAGGATACAGACAAGAGGAAGAAATCGACTATGACGAGACTTATGCTCTTATGGCACGATTAGAGGCAATTAGAATGTTTCTAGCCTACGCAGCCCACAAGAACTTCACGGTCTTCCAAATGGACGTGAAGACTGCCTTTTTGAATGGCATTCTGAAGGAGAAAGTCTACGTCTCTCAGCCAGAGGGTTTTGTCAATGAAGAGAAGCCGAATCACGTCTACATTCTCGACAAAGCACTCTACGGTCTGAAACAAGCTCCTCGTGCCTGGTATGATGTCCTTTCACAATTTCTAGTCAAGTCTGGTTTTTCAAAAGGAACGGTGGATACCACTTTGTTTATCAAAAAGAAAAAAGCCGATATCATTCTAATTCAAATCTATGTAGATGATATTATTTTTGGCTCTACAAATCCTAAGTACTGTAAGAATTTTTCAAACCTTATGGTATCCAGATTTCAGATGAATATGATGGGAGAGATGAATTTCTTTCTCGGATTACAAGTCAAACAATTTTCATCGGGTATTTTTATCAATCAATCAAAATACATTATGGATATTTTTCGGAAGTTCAAAATGGAAAATTCAAAACCGATTGGTACCCCAATGGCACCAGGTACTAAAATTGGCACCGATCCTTCGGGAAAGGATGTTGATGTTAGGACTTACAGAGGGATGATAGGTTCTTTAATGTATCTTACTTCTAGTAGGCCAGATATAATGTTTTCAACATGCTTATGTGCAAGATATCAGGCCAATCCTAAAGAGATCCATATGTCTGCAGTTAAGCGCATATTTAGGTATCTGAAGGGCACTGCAGATCTTGGTCTGTGGTATCCTAAAGATACTAGTTTTGAACTAACAGCTTACACAGATGCAGATCATGTTGGTTGTATGTTAGACAGGAAGAGCACGTCAGGACATGTACAGTTCCTCGGTGATAAGCTCGTAAGTTGGGCATCGAAGAAGCAACTTTGTGTTTCAACTTCAACGGCCGAAGCAGAATATGTAGCTGCTGCTAGCTGCTGTTCTCAGGTCTTATGGATGAGAACTCAATTGCGCGACTACGGTTTCCACTTCAACAAAATCCCGATATACTGTGACTCCAAGAGCGCCATCGCAATAACAGCGAATCCTGTTCAACACACAAAGACTAAGCACATAGACGTCAGATATCATTTTATTAAAGATTATGTCGAAAAAGGAACAATTGAACTTTTCTTTGTAAAAACTGATTATCAGCTTGCCGATTTGTTTACCAAACCTTTAGATGAAAAGAGGTTTAACTTTCTTGTCTCTAAGCTTGGTATGCTAAATTTAAAGATTTAATCAGTAGTTACCTATCAAAGTTTTCCAATTGTATACTTTTTCATCACTTCTTCATTCTTAATTCTGATTGATATCTGCACTTCTATATTCTGTTCATGATCCAAGGGGGAGTATGAGAAGAAATTGACAAGTGGTCAATCTTATTTTGAGGGGGAGCTCATAAGATTTCTGCATTTACCTTTTATGTCATATTTTTGTAATGCAAGATTTTAGGGGGAGCTCTTCAAGTCAAAGGAGTTTGGATATGACTTCTGATTATTTTTGATCAGAACTCGTACTTTAACAGTTTTACTGCTTTTTGTCTTTTCAATTTAAGTGAATAAATTTTACTTTAACTTGACATAAGACTTTTGCAGAATTTTTGAGAGATGCTTACAAGTTCATATGTTTATGACTTTAAGCTTAGCTTCATGAGATGTAAGATCGCACGTTAAGGTACAATCCTTTATCTTAATCTCATAAATGGTTGAAAGAAGGATAACTTTCAATCATTTGAAAACATTGTTATTAAATGTTCAAACCACTTCCCGATTCTCAAACACGAATTCATCAATTGGAAGTGTGACTTTAAATGTTTTCAAGATCAACTTTGTGCTTTAACTGAAATAGTTAAACCAATCTGAGCATCATATGCATCATAGGAAAACAAGGATTTCTTTGTGCTAGGAATTAACACAACTTCTATGGAATCACGTTAACCAGTGATTTCTACCCACGAAGTTAATCCATAGTGATTGAGTGTGAGAAGTCAAAAGAAATGAGTGTGTTAAACAGAGAAAGAAAGTTTGGTTAGAGTGAGCTAAATGTTTAAAAGAAAGAGCGTGAGAGACCAGAGTTAAAAGAATATCACAACTCTGCACCAACTTTTTCTGAGCCGGGCAGCCACATTACTAGTGTTTCACAATTCTTTGGTGAACATTATTGAAACAGGCAACTAGCCCATGCCAACTCTTCATCAAACCTCACCATCTACTCATTTTCTTCTCAAATAGAAAGTGTTTCAAATTTTCTAAGGGGAAGCAACACATTTGCTATCTGATTTTCATTTGGAAAATCTGGATATTGAAAAGAAGGAAGTCTACCCCACCTTCGCACTTCAATCATGCACATCGAGTCTGTGTTTAACTTACTGTTGTCTCAGTGGTTTACACAATTTTGAGCCTATAAGCAATCATCAAGTGCTTAATTCTTTCAACACAAGCACGAACACACAAGGAATTTGTTTCTTTGTCATAACATTTATAGAAATTACCTTTGTGGTGTTTCGATGATTAAATGGAAGCCCTGGGGGAGTCAACATCAAACAGCTCCTTTCCAATGTGTATTCGTTACACACAGTGACTTAGTATTACTGACAGGCATGTTAACTGATTCATTAGTTGATTCAGGTGTTACACGACTATTTTGTCTGGATTTGAAAAGATCTGGATCAATATCTTTTGAATTGACGGATCAGAGGCTCCAAGTGGTTGACATTTCTTACTCAAAGTTTTGATGAAGTCGTTGCACTTTTCATCAAAAAGGGGGAGAATCTAAATCTTGAAGAAATGTACAGTCCATTACATTACAAGACATTGGAGAAGAGAAAATCTAACCAAGAAATGCAAGATCAAAGTATTCTGAAGACATGCTGATTTTAGATAAATTTTCTTTGAAGATACTTTGCTAAAGCATTCTGAGCTAGAGAAAGAGATTGCATCTTCTGAGCTGAAAGAGAAGACCAGATTGCTAAAATCATTTTAGTAATGATCTTGATCCAAAGGGGGAGATTGTTAGATCACATATCTATTGGATTCAAGATCATCAAATCTGAAGATCCAATCTGAAGCTAATGCCGGAAAGTCGACTCTCGATACAAATGTCTAAGTTGTTTGTAATAAATAGTCAAAGTTAGTTGTTATTGTTATTAGTTAAATTAGTTAGATAATATCTAGATATTATATTCTAGATATTATATTGTTAGTTGTTAGATAATATCTAATATAGATATTATAGTTTTAATATCTAAGTTTAGATATTAGTTGTTTAGTGTGTTGTAGAAGCTATCTTCTAAGAAATCAGATATCATATTCACACACACAAAAAGGTGTAAAAACAGAGAACACATCAAAAGCTTGAATAGATCAATCCTGTAATCATTTGAATATTAATCAAAACAGGTTGGTAATCATATCGTGTTGTTTTTGTAAGAACTTGATATATATTGTGGACCGACAATGTCTATTCTATAGGAAAGTTGATCAGTCTGCGCCGATAATTGATCTGTTGTACTTACTGTGGAAAGAGTGACTTTTTGCATCCAAGGTACGTTAATAATTGGTATGGTACTTATAGCATCCCTAGTCCTCAGTTTAATAGCTTCAAATCCAAGGCAACTAACCATCAATTATCCATCACAACATGGATACCAAAACCAAAATCTTCCTAATCTGTTTTGCAGGAATGTCAAGTGTGATTTAATTTAGACTATTCACGTCACATGAATACAATCAAGGGTTATGCCATTTTTTAAGGGTGAGTACCATGTTGTTTATTTTTCATATCGACTTCTAAACACTTCAGTTCAGGACTCGTATTTCAATGCTTGGACTTGTACTTCAATGTTCTATTTTGGCGAGTTAAAGGAATGTTAGGGCTTTTAATGTTTCTATGATCAATCCAAAGCCGGAAGGACCTGCCCAAGAAACACATCACATTCAAAAATATCAGTGAGGGGTCTAGATTGATAGACGAGTTCGGAGTGAAAAGAATATGGTGAGGATGTGACAGGACTTAAAAGAATTATTGGTCCTTACCAAACTGAGTCAGTTATCTGGGTTACTACATAATCTATTCATTCTCGTTCTTTGGAGATGGATATTGAAACAGACATGGACCCAGTGTCGATAACTCGTGTCACCCCACCTAGCCACTCAAGTATCTCACAAAAGATACTTGTTTCATATATGCACGGAGATTTAACACATAATCTATCTATTCCTCATTCGGATGTCTTAGATATTGAAAAAAGAAGACATCATCCCTGGTCTCCGAACTTCATATTCTACTCACTGTGTCTATTGATTTCTAACCTGCGTCCCAGGTTAAATCAAGCTTTAAGCCTAATCGATATGATTTATACTTCTTTCACACACGCACGAATCTTTGTGATTCCAACCGCGTATCTTTGTGATATTGCCGGAACAATTTGAGAAGTAATTTTTTAATATTTTACTTCGGTGATAACTGGAAGTCCTATCAGAGAAACCCCTTTGTCAACTTTGAAAATAGGCCACACAATTACTTTAATTGTTGTGATAACCGTTACTAATGTGTTTCTGTGTTAGCTGTTACCCGTGGTTACTGAATCGTTTTATCTGGTACTTTGCTACTCATACATTTAGTCTTTGAGTATTACATGATGCTCAGGATTCTCCTAATCATCATGACGGGGAGAACGAAACAAAATTCAAAGACATAAATTATCATGTTGAGGGGGAGTTAGCAAAATCTGAGGGGGAGTAACAAAATTGTATTATCTGAGGTTGAAAAGCCTTTGGATTCAAAGATTGCATTTCTTCTATCCCTTATCATATGGTGTTTGCTACAAGTTGATTCCTCCAACGAGTTGATTGAAACAAGTTCATAATATGAAAGCATATTCAACTCGCGGTTCAAAGACAAATTCTTTGTTTTAAACTGAAATTGCACTGTGGAATGTCATGTAACTCGCACATTATCTTTCTTGTGTGCTGATTCGATGTGTTGAGTTTCAACAGTTGAAAGCTGCTTGATAGTGCGTTCAGTCGAGGCTATTGTACATTGAATCTGGTTACAAAGTTGAAACTATGAAGACCAAAAGCTTTATTCAATGGGGAGCTGAGAAAGACATGAAGACGTGCAACACCAATGTTTTTCAAAGATTCAAGAGGGAAAGAAGATCAAGGCCTAAAGATTTCCAGATGATAAATGCCTTATTCAACTTTAGGGGGAGATTTTTAGGACTGAAAGTCCTAGTGTGTTGAAAGTTGTATAACGCATTTATAGAGTTTAATTGTTTTATTTAAAAGCGTTGTAAAAGCGTTTAATTGTTTATTGGGCTTGTTTGTTTGTTTTGGGCCTTGGGCCTTAGGGTTTAGGTTTGGGTATTAATAGGTTGTTTAACCTAATTTCTGTTAGAGTTGGTCATTAGAAAGGTTTACTAATCCTTATTGAAATTCTCTCTGTAAACCTTAAACCCTTTACTAATAAATCTAATCATAAGACCATCAGTTGTGATTGAAGATCTATTGTTTATTGATTATTACTGTGATTGCACTGTTTTTGGGATCTACAAAATCTATTTAAAGGAATCGTGTTACACACGAACCTCAGCTTCTGTTTAATTCTTCTACTTTTTCTTTATAATCGAATCTTAAAAATCATCAGTTGATCACTTTGTAATATTATATGTACGATTAATATAATATAAAACTAACATATTTCACATTATAAAATAATGAAAGTGAAATTACACTGTTGCTTTATAATGTGATTATTTCTAATGTCTATTTTTCATAAATTTTATTTCACAAGTACGTGAGTTGTCATTCGTATATGAAGTTAAAGCTCTTGAATAGATTGTTAGGATTCGGGAATTTAATTATAGATGGAACATTGTTTGTTTTGTAGTATTTCTTTAAAATTTAGTTTAAAAAGTTTGATTAAAGTTTATTATGGATTTGGATTTATTTGTCATGTGTATATATTCAAACTTTATATTGTACGGATTATCAAAGTTTTGAAAATTTGATTGTATATTTCAATAACATAAGTATAATAAATCGTGTCCGATACAAATTGTACAAGCTATATACGATGCGATTATTTACGGTTTGAGGCATATATGAGTTGATTTGTGGTTTGGAAAAAATTTAGCCTAAGCAATATGGTTTGGTGTTTGACTCTACCATGCACCACACCACACCGTAAATACCTCTAAACATCTAATAATGTCCTTGTGATTTTATGTTATGTTTGACAAACTAGCTGATCGTTGGAAAATATAAAATGCCAAAAAAATGTATGTTAAAAAATGAGTCAATTTAACATTATATAATATAACTAAAATAAATTACCAATAATATAATTTGTTAATTAATACAAACCAGGTATCAAAAAAATTAAATAATACAATATGTTAATTAATAGAATATCAATTTGTGTGTGTGTATATATATATATATATATATATATATATATAGACTTAAGTTTGCGTGAGACCAAATAGTTTCCGTGAGACCAAGTTTTAAAGTATGAAACTTCACACCAAAAAACTGTGAAGGTAAAAAAAATCGAACTTTTCATAGGGAAAACACCGTAAATGTTACGTTCACGGTGTTTTTCGCTGTGAATGTTCGTTTTTTTTACCTTCACAGCGTCTTCACTGTGAAGGTTCGGATATACCTTCACAGTCTTTTATCTGTGAAGGTTTGATTTTTTTTAAGTTGGTTTAGGTTTTTTTACCTTCATAGTGTGATTACATTATGAAGGTTCGAATGTTTTTTACCTTCACAGTGTTTCGGTGTGATGTTTCATCTTTTAAGGCTTGGTCTCACGCGGTCTCACGGAAACAACTTGGTCTCACGTGAACCTGACCCTATATATATATATATATATATAGCCATAAGTTCAAATGAGAAATGCTAAGTGTGTTAGAAACAGAGAAGTCATCTTAGCCATTCATACGCTCAAGATCGGATTTGACTGGTCAAATATTGCGTCTTTGACTGGTCAAGAATTACGGTATTGATTGGTCAAAAGTTGCGGCTATTCCACAAATAGAAGTACAGTTTCGTAATTTTTACAAATACGCGAGACGAGTTCATATATGAACCTCTATGATTCACATATGAACTCTTTTAACTGATTCATATATGAACCTTTGTGATTCATATATGAACAAATTAAGTGATTCACATATGAACTAATTAACTGTAGGTTCGTATGTGAATCAGTTGAACTATTTAACAGATTCACATATGAACCTTTGTGATTCACATATGAACTAATTAACTGATTCACATATGAACGTATAGTTCATATGTGAATCACATAGGTTCACATATGAACTCGTCCCGCGTATTTATGAAACTACCGCTCTATCTTTTGCAGACCACATAAGGAATTATCTAGTGCTTCACGGTCAAAGCTGCAAATGTTGACAAGATGAAGGCTATGATCGTTTCTCTATTTCTCACACACTTATCATTTCTCATTTGAACCTCTCCCTATATATATATACGGTCCGGTTCATTTGTTAACTACTATACATTTCTTGTGTTAACTTTATGTACCAATCCAAGCCCTTGATGATGGAAATCAACGATTGAGATTGAATTTTTTTAAAAGCCTTATTAAATGCACAATTGATGAAAAATGGGGAATAAACCATCGTGATAAGGGTATTTTGGGAAAAAATATCAATGAAATATTATGTCTTTATTCTCTCTGAATTAATGTTTCTCCCAAAAGAATTGTAACCCCCGATTCTACATCAATTCATGAGTTCTGTTCTTTGTTCTATGCCATTTGAACATAACGTTTTAAAATGAACAATATGTGCATTCATGATCTATTCCATATGAAGATGATGTTATAAAATCAACAATATGTCCATACATTATTCATAATCGCATGCACTCATGATATGAACACGTATGTAAATTACCTTAATGATATGTTCAACTAGAACAATAAAACATCAGTTACGTGCAACACATGTGTTCATAAACATTTGACAATCCAAAACCAACTTGTTAAAATTATGTATAATTCACATCAGTTACGTGCAACACATGTGTTCACAGATGTTCAATATGTGCACAGTTGTTTCCCATATCTTAATGAACATATGGATGAACACCACACATACCTAACTCCTCCATAAAGTGAAAAAAATATATTTTACGTATGAACCTCTGTGATCCACGATGTGGACACAAAACTAACGGGATGCTTATTTATTTGTTCCCATATGTTCATTAATGGTTGGGAATGAAAACATCATAAAACTAAATAATCAAAACAATTTGAAATTATTCAAAAAAACTTACCAACGCAAAATTTGTTATTCAATTCGACTATATCCACATTGCAATTACCGCTGCTTTCGTTTTGGTGCTTATTCTTATTAAGTAGATTTCCATTGGCTTCATTAGTGCTGTTGTTTCCATAGATGATAAATTTTCAACAAACTCACATCTATCGACGTTGTTAAGGAGCCCGAAATACATAATGTCGGTGGACGTTGTTGCATTCATTTGTTGTGACGTTGATACGATTTGAGAATTAAGATGAATATTGTTTGGGTAAAATTTCACAAGTCACGATCGACGCAAGGAAACCAAACGTCTCCAATCTAAGGACCATTCTTGTATTAAGATAAGGTCTTGATGATCACACACATCGAGAGTCATGGTCGTCCTTCATGACGACGGTCGAGAGTTTTTCGCGTCCACGACTAGGAAAAACCTCTCGATAGAATTATATCTCACGACCTTTATGACGTAACTAATGATTTTTATCATTTATTACATACGACCGTTTTCTTCTATGAATCTTTTATTACAGGTTCAAAGCGCATAATGACCAATGGACATAACGGACGAACATCATCAAGATTTAATCATTATCAAGACCGTTGGACATTTAATGCTCATTTATGGTGACCAAAAGCTATATATACAAGGCATGAAGAACCATTCGGGACATCTGAACTCATCTGAAACATTCAACGCTCAAGAACACTCAGTTTATTTTATCTCAAGCAAGAACTCTCGACGAAGTGTTCCAATCGCACGACGAACAGTCACAATTTTACGATTTGATTATTTCTATTTGTAAAAATTGTCATCTGTACTTTCGATAACTCCTTCTAAAGGACGACGTCCCTGTTTGACGCTCATAGTGCACTTGACGATCTCTGCTATCGTCCGCGTTTTTACCCTCGATGGCGTTTTCTGCATCACCAAATTCTCTGTCTCTTATTTACTTTTATTATCTGTCGTACGATTTGTAAATCGATCGCTTACTTTAGTTGTTAAAGATCCACACCGACCTTAGATCTTCCTTGGGACAATTTTTGGCATTAACAGTTTGGCGCCCACTGAGTGGCCTACTAACAATTTCAGTGCAACTTTTTTGACTAGCAGGATCATGGATGCTCAGGGAACTCAAGACCACATCATTGCTCAAATGCGTATGGAACTTGATGCTGCTCGCAGTCACATTAACGCTCTGGATGAGCAGAATTGCAGAGCAGCTGAAGAACTCTCAGGAATGAGGAATCAAAATGTGGGAAACCAATTTGGGCCTTAGTATGGTCCAAGGCCACCTTTTTACATGCCTTTTGCAGGTGTTCAACTTCCATTGCCTCCATACCCCAGGCCAACGCAAGGTACTGGAGCAGCCATTGGGGTCTCCACATTTTCTATCCCGATGATTCCAATGATGCCACCACCAACGACAACATTTCCATCGATGTCCGTGCCTCCCATGCACACACCAATTAATGATGACGCTGGAGAGATATCGCATCACAACAGGTTTTGTCCATATGCAGATGTGACGTCTCAAGACTCTGGATTTGTGCTAGTTTCACTCCCGACGAGCAACGGTTTCAATCCGGACGATCCTCTTGCACGACGATTGAAGCAGTTAGAAGAATAGATAGAAAAGATGTTGTCGTTACTCGGAAAGCTTCCACGAGCTGCTGTACCTGTGGACGTTAAACCAAGGAACGGGTTTCAAGCATCACCCTTCGTCGACGAAATCGCCATGATTGACGTCCCAAAAAAGTACAACATCCCGACGTTCACTCCGAAGTACTCTGGAATTAGCGGTCCCACCGAGCATATCTCACAATATAAACAGTTGATGTGGACTATGTCGATACCCCATCAGTATCAGGAGGTCTGCGTGTGCAAAAGCTTTGGTGCGACTCTCACAGGTGCTGCACTTCAGTGGTTGATTAACTTGTGACCCAAGTCTATTGGCAGCTTCGCAGATCTAGTCAACCAATTCTTTCAATAGTTTGCTAGCAGCCGTAAGATGGAAAAGCAAACTAGCGAACTCTATTACATCACCCAGAATACAGGTGACTCAGTTCGGAACTACTTTAATCGCTTCAATTCTGAGATGATCAGCGTACGAAACCGTGACGTTAGGACTGCGATCGAGGATTACAAGAGAGGTCTCGATGAAAGTTCAGACCTGTATTTGGATCTGACAAAGTATCCACCGGAAAACTTCGAATACGTTAGAGTTTGGACACTGGCCTACATGCGGGTCGAGGATGATGCGGCCTTCCGTCTCAAGCACTCCAGTGATAAGAAAGCATTGAGAGTCAAGAAACCGAACTTCAAGGCTAGATCGACCTCCAAGGTCGAGACGTCAAAACTAATCTTGAACATGAGGTTTGACAAAAAGAATAATGTACCAATGAACAAGTTCCCCCAGTATCCTAAGATTTTACCTTAAAGATTCAAAGGAAAATCTAAAGAGGTGGTCGAGGCCCTAAAGAAAGTCCAAACCAACATCAAGTGGCCTCCAAGAAGTGAAAGAGACTACGCCAAGAAAGACAAATCCAAATGGTGCGACTTTCATAGCGACCATGGCCACGTAACGGACGATTGCATCGCCTTACGACAAGAATTTGCTTGGCTCATACCAAAAGGCCACCTGTAATACTTGTTAGGAGTAAACGTTTGGCCAGCTTCGCCAGAACATGCAAAAGTTGTTAATTGCGTGACTGGAGGTTCCGATATTTGTGGATTAACTTATTCGGCAACCAAGCTACACGCCAGTCGAGGACCTGAAGAACTTCCTGTCTCACGATCGTCACGACCAAAACTTAACTGGAGTTGGAAGCCATGCCTATAACTTTCGATTAAGAGGATCTCGACGAACAATGGCAGAAACATCACAATGGCTTAATCATTCAGCTTACGATTGGGAATTGCTCGACTAATACAATCCTGGTCGACAGAGGAAGTTCTGCCAATATCATTTTCCATAGCACGATCAAAGCTATGGGAATTGACAAGTCAGAAATCATGCGACGTTCTATGGTCCTTGTGGGCTTCAATGGAGACATGGCTAACACCATCGGGGAAATTACTCTCCCAGTATTCGCTAAAGGGGTCAACAAGCAGATCAAATTCAATGTCATAGATTACTCGTCAGCATACAACATTATCCTAGGGCGACCTTGGCTTCATGATATGAAGGTTGTTCCATCGACATATCATCAGACAATCAAGTTCCCTACGCCTTGGGGTGTTCAAGAAGTTAAAAACGAGCAAAAGATCACGCGAGATTGCTATAAAGTTACGATGAAGCATCGAAAGCAGAATATCTAGCAATTACAGAACCAGGTCGATCCTGAAACCATTGACGAGTATCAACTGGAAGAAGTTATCTTGGATAAGGATAAACCTAACAGGGTCGTCTTCATAGGTACATCTCTCGACCCTTCCTTAAAAGAATCGCTGATTTCCTTTTTGCAGGATAACGTCGACTGTTTTGCTTAGATGCACGAGGATATGGTTGGCATCGATCCTGAGGTCATCTCACATCGACTCAACGTCGATCCGTCGTTCAAACCAGTCAAACAAAAGCGACGCAAATTCACTCCTAAGCGAAACAAAGTAATCAATGAAGAAGTCAAGAATCTACTCAAGACTGTAAAAATTCGGGAAGTATAATATCCCGAATGGATAGCAAATATCTTGGTTGTACAGAAGAAGAACGGGAAATGGAGAGTATGTATTGATTTCACTGATCTATACAATGCTTGTCCTAAAGACCCGTTCCCATTACCTCACATTGACGCTATGGTTGATGCGACTATCGAACATGAACTCTTAACGTTGAAAGACGCATATTCAGGATACAATCAAATCCTAATGCATCACGACGACCGAGAGAAGACAACATTCATGACAGACAAAGGGATTTACTGTTATAAGGTCATGCCTTTCGGTCTCAAGAATGCGGGATCAACATACCAGCGACTGGTCAACAGATTTTCAAAGAATGTCTTGGCAACACAATGGAAGTATACATCTACGATTTGTTGGTGAAATCAAAACAGGCGATCGATCATATCAATCTTCTGAATCAATCATTCGATATTCTCAAGGAGTATGATATGAAGATCAATCCAATGAAATGCTCATTCGGAGTAAGTGCAGGGAAATTCTTGGGATACATGGTCACCCGTCGTGGGATCGAGGCCAATCTCGACCAAATAAAGGCGATCATGGACATTAAGTCTCCGCGTAACCTTAAAGAGGTCCAGCAACTTACTGGACGAATTACGGCGTTAAATAGGTTTATCTCTCGATCTTCAGATGAATGTGGCTTATTCTATAATGTTTTGAGAAAAAACAGGGGCTTCGAATGGACGAGCGACCATGAGAATGTGCTCCAAAGGCTCAAGGAGTACATGGCGTTGTTATCTTTACTGTCGAAACCTGAGGATCACGAGGTCCTCCATATTTATCTAGCCGTCAGCTCGACTGCTGTAAGTGTCGTCCTAATCCGAGAGGACGAAAACCAGCAACTTCCAATCTATTACGTAAGTAAGTCATTTCTCGAAACCGAAAGTGGGTATTCCTCTATGGAAAAACTTTTGTTGGTTTTAATTACAACGACAAAAAAGTTACGTCACTATTTCGGGTCACATCCTATAACTATCATGATTATCATTCCTCTTAAGTCTGTCTTGAGGAAACCGAGTTAATAGGTCGACTGGAAAAATGGAGTATCTACCTTAGTAGTTACGACATTGAATACAAACCCAGGACCACTATCAAATCGCAAGCATTGGCCGACTTCATAGCTGATTTCAACCCATAATTAAATGTACCGATGGAACCTGTGGCCACTCTCGATGACGCGACCTAGATTTTACACGTCGACGGATCATCCAACGCCCAGAAGGAAAGTCTTGGCATTGTCCTCAAGTCACCACAGGGGGGCAAGATGGTGTACTGCATACGGTGCGGTTTCAGGGCTACGAACAATGAAGCTGAATACGAAGCTTTAATCGCGGGAATGAATATAGCTCACGACTTGGGGGTAACAAGACTTCACGTCAAAAACTATTCCCTCCTAGTCATGAATCAAATGAATGGGGAATTCGCAACTAAAGACTCTAAAATGACGACTTATCTCAGAAAAGCCAAAGCCAAGTCCAAGGAATTTCAGGATTTTTCTATTTCAAAGATCCCGAGGGATCAAAATACCCAAGATGACGCATTCGCTAATCTTGGATCGGCACTGGGACAATCCCCATTTGACGTCGTTCCAATAATTCATCTAGCGACACCGTCCATTAAAAACGAAAACGACGTCCAAGCAATAGAAGAGGAAGACAACTGGTCGAGCGACATCAGAAGATTCTTAACGAATAACCAACTTTCAGATTTAAGGCATCCAAATACATTATGATTAGAGGACAACTCTACAGACGATCTTCGATATGACTAAATTTACGATGTGTTACCAATAAAAACCAAGCCCAAAGCATTTTGCAAGAAATGCATGATGGAGAGTGCGGTAATCAATTAGATGGTCGTATCCTGGAAAATCATATCTCTCGACAAGGATACTATTGACTGACCTTACGACAGGACACAATAAGGTACGTCCAAAGTTGCGATGCATTCCAATGACATTCAGGTATGTCACATAAAGCTTCTAAACCCTTGCACTCGACTTTAACTTCATGGCCCTTCATGCGATGGGGAATGGATATTTTCGGCAAGTTACCTACGGCCCCTGGGCAAAACGTATTCCTTCTAGTCCTTACAAATTATTTTTCAAAATGGATAGAAGTGACTGCTTTCTCCCAAGTTCGGGACAAAGAAGTCATCTCTTTTATCCATACTTACATCATTTGCAGGTTCAGAATCCCATCCGAGATCATATGTGATAACGGGTCACAATTCATAAGCGATAGAACTCAGCAGTTCTGCGAAGATCGTAACATCAAACTTACGACTTCGACGCCCCGGTATCCTCAATCAAATGGACTTGCCGAGTCAAGTAACAAAATGATCATCAATTCGATCAAGAAAATATTCAAGACAACAAAAGGCAAGTGGGTCGAAAAACTTCCGACAGTTCTTTGGGCCAATCGTATGACGCCTCGTACATCCACAGGGTAAACTCCTTTTCTCTTTGGTCTATGGTTGCGAAGCGGTCTTGCCTGTTGAGACCCAACTTCCGACCTCACGACACACGTCGGTCGATCACAACTTAGTAGACCTAAGTTACGAACTCGATGTGTTGGAAGAATTACGGGAGTCAACATTAATTAAAATCGTGTCCCAGAAACAATTGGTTGAATGACACTTCAATAAGAATGTCAAGGCTAAGATCTTTCAAGGAGGCGATTATGTCTCGCGACGTGTGTTTCAGAACACCCAAGAACCAAACTCAGGTAAGTTGTCCATCAAATGGGAAGGTCCATACTGGATAACTGAGTTTGTTGGAAAAGGAGCTTATCGATTACAAACCCTCGACGGTCATGACATTACTCGAAGTTGGAACACAATAGATTTGAAGAAGTATTTCTTTTGAATATATTTCTTTTTTCTTACGATTTTCTCTTCATGACTATTACTGACTTAAGCATCGGAGAGTCATTGGCTTTGGCCAACGACCCCCTCTAATTTCGTTTCACTGCAGGATCAGTCGACTATCCGACTACACTCATGGTTATACGATAATCTCACGACCAAGTTGTACGATCTGCAACCTGGTATCAGGAATCTTACCTTGATCGCAAGTTCCTTGGTTCCATCCTTTGGGTTAACATTTACTATTTGATTGTTGTTTGGGTAAAAAATATACCCTCGACCGACGCAAGAAATCCAAACACCTCCAATCTTAAGACCACTCTTGTATTAAGAAAAGGTCCTGAAGACCATACACATCGAGAACCATGGTCTCCAGTTATGGCAAGGGTCGCCAATTATAGGTCGCCAATCACCTGTCGCCAGTCACATGTTACCAGTCTCAGATCGCCAGTCACATGCCGCCAGTCTCAGGTCGCCAGTTACCTGTCACCAGTCACGAGTCGCTAGTTACCCGTCGCCAGTTTCATACCACCAGTGACATGTCTGATGTCTCACGTTACATGTTAACTGTCACTAGTAAATATGTCGAATGTCTCTTGTCCTAAGACTTGACCCTTGGTCATGGTTAACCAAAGACAACTTAAGAAGTTACTCCCTCATTTAATCCTTATTATTCGACGACCGTTATGTTTTTTATTTATTGCAGGTCCCACTTATAACTAAAGAGTTATGACCAAGATTCATCTCATCAATACATCAAACGTAAACGACGACCAACATTTATTTCTACCATCAAGACGCGACCATTACAATCATTATGATCATTAAATTGGAGGTTACAAATGCTCAAGTATAAATAGAAGGATCAAGACATTGGAAGGGGAGGATCTGACAAATGCTCTCAAAAGAGTTCTCTACAAGTAGAATTGCTTTTTGTTTTATTTTTTTTTTCCAGCACAACCTTATTTTCTACATCTTGTGACAACATTACTCACATCCAAAAGTGCAAACCACCACATTTCTCACGTCCGGAAGTAGTGACTAAAGCTATTTCCCATGTCCAGAAGTAGCGACCACAACTATTTTCCACCTTCGGAACTAGTGACAACAACTATTATCTATATTTTGTCCCCGGGACATTGGTTATTATCCACCGCCGACGTGTTTATCCACAATATGTAATTGTAATTACTATTATTAAGGACGACGTCCCTAGTTGACGTCCATAGTGCATTGACGACTGCTATTGTCGTCCGTGGTTTTTACCCTCGACGGGGTTTTCTGCATCACCAAAATCGCTTGTCTCATTTACATTTTTGTCGTCATTTTTCTTATTTATTTCGAAGGTTCAATCTGTAGTTGATAAGGTCCGAAACCAAACCTTAGGTCGTCTTTTTTTTGTGCAATCTTTGGCATTTATAGTTTAGTGCAATTTTTTGCATTAACAGTTTGGCGCCATCCGTGGGACCCAACTAAGGATTTCCTTTGAAAGAAACAACGTATTACTAACGTATCATTTATTTAGATCTTTGTTTCTAATTTTTCGACTTCAAGTGTTGACCATTACGACAAGGATGCAAGCGGAGTTGGAAGACAGTTATCATTAAAGTGCTCAATCAATTGAGCAAAGCGCAACAAGAAATTATAAGTCTTCGGCAAAATCTCCTAAAAATGCAATCACAAGATTTACTTGCACCATCACTCGTATCCTCACAATGGATCTATTTCCCCATTTTGTTCGCTAGTAGTTGCAAGATGGGAAAACAAACTAGCGATATGTATCGCGTCATCCAAAAGTTTGATAAATTCTCCACAAGTTGGGACAAACCATATCTGATTTCAAAAGTCCTTGAAAAAGGCGTTTATCGGCTCTAAGCCACAGGTAACCGTGATGTCCCACTTAGATGGAATACGGTCCCCCTTATATATATATATATATTTTCTAAATATCTTCTTCGTTCAATTACTATGATCTAAGATATAAGTATTGACTTGAGCATCGGAGGTTCATCGGCAAGCCAACGACCACTCCTAACTTTTTTCTTGCAGGATCGCATGATTGCCTCAAGACAAAACACATGTTAAATATTATGATCGCCAGTCTTGGCAAACTCACAGGTTCGAATTCTTGGTCAACGATAAAGGTGACTCACTAGTTAAATCTTATGATCGCCGGTCAAGGCAAACGCATGTTAAAGTTTATAGTCGTCGATAATGGCGACTCACATGTTAAATCTTATGATCACCAGTCAAGGCAAACACAGGTTAAAATTTATAGTCGTCGATAATGGCGACTCACATGTTAAATCTTATGATCGCCGGTCAAGGCAAACACAAGTTCAAGTTTATAGTCGTTGATAGTGGCGACTTACATGTTAAACTTTATTATCGCCGGTCATGGCAAACACACAGGTTAAAATTTATAGTCGCCGATAATGTTGACCCACATGTTAAATCTTATGACGGCCATTCATGGCAAACTCATAGTTTAAAATGCATGGATGCCAATGTTAATGTCAAAAGTCGTCCAAAGGAAGATCTAAGGTCGGTGTGGAGCTTTAACAACTAAAGTAGGCAATCACTCGACAAATCGTACGACAATGACAGAAAGTAAATTGAACACAGAGATTTGGTGATGCGGAAAACCCTGTCGAGGGTAAAAACCGCGGACGACAGTGAGGATCGTCAAGTGCACTATGGACATCAAGCAGGGACGTCGCCCTTTAGAAGGAGTGATTACAAGTACAAATGACAATGTTACAATAGAAAATAATGTAATCGGACATCGTATGCTAAATGTCGTGCAATGGAACACTTATGTCGAGAGAATCTATTTGAAAGAATGTGTAAGAGTTGTATCTTCGTATTTGCTTGTTATCAGATGTTGATCTTCAAGGTTGTATATATAGCTCTGGTTGCCATAAATTAACATTAATTGTCCAACGATACTGATATTGATTGATCTTGATGGCGGACGTCCATTATATCCGTTGGTCATTATGTGCCTTAAACATGTAATGAAAGATCCACAAAGGAAAAACGGTTGTGTGTAATGAATGATCAATGATCATTAGTAACGTTACATAGACCGTAAGATATAAGCCTGTCGAGTGATTCCTGTTAGTCGTGGACGTGGGAAACTTACGACGATCGTCGTCGAGGACGACGATGTATATTGTCGTACGTTATCGGCATGACCTTATCTTAATAGAAGAATGGTCGCTAGACTGGAGATGTTTGGTTTTCTTTCGTCGGTCTTGACTTGTGAAAATTTACCCAAACAGTTTGCCCCCAAAATTCGAAAAGTTAGACGAAAAGTCTTTTTTTCGAATTTTGTGACGAGGTGGGACACATGTCGATTTCTTGTAACTAAATCATTTCCTCGAGAACCGAAGCGATTCTGGGGGGAAGCGTGCAGCCGTTTTAACTGCTGTGACGTCATGATGACGTGGGGCACGTGGTGTCAGGCGTAGGGACAGGTGTCGTTCATCCGTAGAGGAGGGCGAAGAGTCGATATAGGTGGCATCTGGCTGTTGATTCATTCCACCATCATTTTGGCATATAAATAGAGGATTTTACCAGATCTTTTCTTTCCTACGCTTTAGGAAAAGATTTTAGTTGCCTTTTCGAGTTTTTTTCCTGTAAGAGTGTTTTAGAACTCTAATTTTTTTCAAATGGAAGTCAAGACTTTTAGCACCGTGAAAGGAGAGGTCGAAATGAAAGATTTTAGGCGTCTAGCCAAGATTCTAGTAGATGTTCGACTGAATGCTCCGGGTCAATGGAAGCCAGAACAATGCCCGAAGGGGTATTTCATCTTTGTACGAATATCCCTTCAAGATAGGCTTTTCATGGCCTTTCTCTCCCATGTCGAGGGATGTTATCCCAGATTAATCTAGTTGATAATTAACAATCACAGAACACAATATAAATCAAGAGATATAAAGATCAGAATAAAATACCAATCCCTTGAATAATCAATGAAAACCTTGTGTGTTCTTGATACCTTGAATGTAGGATTACAGAGAATTACGGCTACCTCTCTTTAATATGATTATGAATAATAATGAGGATTAACCTAAAACCTAATCAAACAAAACATTAAATACTTAGGCCATATGGGCTTTAAGCTTAATGCTTAATGGGCTTGAGATATGAGGCCCATTTACAACTTATTACAATTTAAACCCCAAACTTAACTATTAAATAAATACAGTTTAGACCCTGTCTGGATCTGATTCTTAACAAGAATAAACACTCAGAAACAATATTAAAGGAGTTTGCGGAATAACACTTTAATATTCAGAATATCAATGAAACAGTGAATCAGAAATCACAAATTGTAAACTTTATTGAATGATTTAAAGCTACAATATTTCACACACAACCTCAATATTGATGAACAGGCTCACCAATACGAATTCTACTTCTCTAGAATTAGGATTATAATCCTTGAGGTTGATTCTCTCTATGAAAACAAAAACTCAGAATCAAAAATTAATTCTAAACTATTCTGACTAAGTCTATACATATACTAAAGATAAAAGATAATTACAAAATATAAAAGATCCTCAGTATAATCTTCCATAGTTATCTCCAAGCTTTCCATGAATATCTTCAATCAATACAGCTGTCTTCATTGCCATACAAAGTCTTCATCTCATAAGCAGTACTAACCATGTTCAGAAGCATTAACCATGTTCAGCAGTATTAATGAAGTTGGCAGTAGTAACCCTTAGCAGTACTAACTACTAGCAGTACTAACTATGCTCAGCAGTAGTAACTTCATCAAGCAGTATTAATCTGTCTCAGAAGTACTAACAATGTTGTGCTAGCAGCATTAACCATACTTGTGCAAATTCTGAATTCCCAACAGACCCTCTAATTTAACTTTAATCTTGAATACAATTATTTGATCCAACAATCTCCCCCTTTGGATTCAAGATTAAAAAAATTTGCAATTGTCTTCAGGTCTTCACTTGTCTTCACTTTTCTTGAAAACTTCAGAAACAGTCTTCATCTTTATCTTTGAAACCCTGAAGTCTTCATCAACCTTTATTTCAAAATTCTTGAAATCTTCTTTTTATTCTCCTTCTTTGATTATTCTCCCTTTTTGTATCTTCTCCCCCTTTTTGATGAGTGGTGAGAATCATCATCATCAAAACTTTGCAAAACAATCTCCCCCTTTGAATATGGTCATCAATTTAGCACTGTCTTCATGTAACGAGCCCTTTGTGAAATAAGAGCAGTCTCTCCAAATGGAAAGAGTGATAATAAAAAGGTAACCCTGAATCAACAAATGACTCAGTTAGAATGCCTGTCAATGACACAAAGTCACTGAGTAACACAAAGTTACTATATAAAGAGCTGGTTTAGATGTTGGCTCCCCAAGTCTTCCATTCAATCATCGAATATCACATGATTATCTATGAATGTTCCGACAGAAAACAAATTTCTGTGTGCTTGTGCATGTGTATGAAAGAATTAAGCATTGATGATTACTTTTCAATATAGGCTCAAATTATGTAAATTTGTTGAGACAACAACAAATTATACAAAGACTCAATGTGCATGAGAAAGGGTTCGAAGGTGGGGCAACTTTCCTTCTTTTTCAATATTAGTATCTTCCAAGTGAAGAACCAATAGCGTATGTGCTGCGTCCCCAGAAAATGTGAAACATTCTCTTTTTGAGAAAAGAATGAGTAGTTGGTGGGGCTGTATGCAAGAGATGGCATGGGCTAGTTGCCTTGTTCAATGATAGTCACCAAAGAATGTGAACCAATCAGAATATGTGGCTGCCCGGCTCAGAAAGAAGTTTGGTGCAGAGTTTGATATTCTTTTACTCTGTTCTCTTACCCTCTTTCTTTTAATCTTTTAAATCTCACATCTAACCATTCTCTCTTTTCCATTTTACCTCATCACACACCAACACTCAATCTTTTGACCCCTCTCCCCTCAATAACTCAGGGAATACTTCCTGGGTAGGAAACACTGATTATCGTGAATCCATGGAAGTTCTGTTAAGATCTCACACTGAATCCCTTGTATTTTCCTAAAAAAACGTGATGTTCAACAGTCTTTTGTACATGAAAGCACAAAGGAATACAAACATGAAGAATAACAATTTAGAAAAGTCAAAACATAAGATGTTTGACAATGTAATTCTCCCCCTCAAACTAAAAGTGGTTGGCATTTAAGCTCTTTGACAATTAAGCTCCCAAAAATCATTTAAAATCACACTTCACAATTCATGAAAATCTTTGAAGAATAGGAAGTGGTTTGAACATTTTAAGAAACCGTTTTTCACTAGTGAAATTTGTTCATCTTTCAACAAGTGATATAGTGTAAGGATTAGAAATATATACCTGTAAATCAGAATCCTTAACGCCCCCTGAAATGAATATGTTTAAAGAAGTATCTTTGACAAAACTCAGATATCCTCCCCCTTGATACCTGTAAAAATTCAGTTAATTCAGAAAAATATATCAGTATAAATATTAAGCATATAAGCTCCCCCTTAATATCTGCATTCAGATATCAAACGCTTTGTCATTGACGTCCGAGTCCTAAGTTGTTATACTTAGAAGTCATAGTTTTGACAATGAGACAAGAGTCCTGATCTGTAGTAATCAGAAGTCGTCATTCATTCTCCCCCTTAAACCTTGGGTGCCTGCAACATAGATTTAGCCTTTGGTACCCACTGGTATTTGGGTCCTAATTGGTTAGTTGCAGTTATAGTAGGAGATATGAAGTAAGAACCATACCAGTTATTCACATAATCTTTTCTTACAAAATCATTTGAGCCACAGTAGGAACAACTAATTTTCTTTTGTGCTAACCTGATCAATTGATTAATAGTGTAAACTAGATCAGGTTTGCCAAAAGTTTTACTTTTTGAAGCATAGTTCCATTTTGCATTTGATGTATGCACAAATGATTCTTCTTTCTTCTTTTCCTATGAAGATCCTTTAACTCTCCAGATCCAATTTCCTCTATCTCCCTCATCATCCCTTCTCCAGAAGCTTTTCTTCTGAGACTTAGTCTTCTTGAAGTTACCTGAACCATCAACATTTTTATCAAAGAAAAGGTTAGAAGGACGAATCTGATCAGTAGATTTAGAAGTAAGACTATCATCTGAATCACAGAAAGGATTATAGAAAACATTTGAAACATGTGAACTTGAAGCCTTTTTGAGTGAGCAATCTGAATCAGTTTGATCATCTCTCGGTGATTGAGCTATTGACTCTGGTGTCTTGTGCTCAGTCAACTTCACCTTGAATACGATCTCTTCAAGTTCCTTTATCTTTGAAGACAAATTGTTTCTTTCCTTTGTAATCAGATCAAACTTCTTATGCAACTCAAATTTTGCATTCTTCTCCTTCAAGAAGTTTGTTGATAGCTCAGATAGCTTTCCTGTCAGCTTAGCTATCTCAGTCTCTAGATCTTTCTTTTCTTTAGAAAAGTCTTTATTTACATGCTTCAGCTCAGCTTGCTTCTTCTCTTTCTCAACCTTTTCTCTTTCCATAATGATAACCTTCTCAAAGTCTGAAACTTGTTGAGAAAGCTTAACACATCTAAGTTCTAATGATTTCTTCTCTTCAAAGGCTTTTCTGGAGAAATTAGATAATTTCTTAGCAAATTCTTTTCTTTCTTTCTCAATCTTCAACATTTCATCTTGAACTTTTGTATTGTATTTGTCTTGGGTTGCCTTTTCTTTCAGCATATCAATCTCAACCTCAAGACTGAACACTTTATCTTTCAAAGAATTCCTTTCAGCAAAAATTCGAGAGTTTGTCTCTCTAAGCCCTTCAGATGTCTGAATAGCAATGTTTGCTCTTCTTCTAAGCTCATCTAGCTCTCTTTGCATTCGCTCCTTCTTTGACCATGTAGAGCTTGAATTAAGAATTTTTACTTTAGCTTGAAGATTTAAAATCTCTTTCTCTTTCGACTCAATAATTCCTGCAAAATTAATTTTAGAATCATTAATGCATTCTGAGCAAACAAAATCTTTCTTTAAACATCTATCATCTTTCAACTCATTAATTTGATCAAGAAGAGATGAGTTCTGAATCTTCAGATTTTCATTCTCAACTTCTCGTCTATGTATGGCATGACGAAATCTGTACCACTTAAATCAACTAGATGAGATCGTTAGAATCAAGAATTAGAATAAAGACTACACTCAAAAATTTTCAGAAATATAAATTTCCAAAAATAGTTAAATGCAGTCCTCTCACATAGTATAAAGCACATTTGTTATCCCAGTTTAATGTAGTTGATAATTAAACACACACAAAGTTAAATCTGGTGCAGAAATTGGATATATGCCAAGGACAGTGGCGCAAAGTGAGGTTTGCGCGAGCCTCGGGTGGCGTAAAGTGCGGTTTTCGCGAGTAGGCACTGACGCAAAGATGGTCGACCGGGGTCTTGCTTGGACCGGTACCTTGCTCGACCGATAAGTTGCACGACCGGTAGATTCGACCGATAATGATTTGACCGGTAATGGTCTTGTGACAGGACCGGTAAGGTGTGACCGATACAATGTATGTGACCGATAAGGTGTCGACCAAATAGTATATGGACCGATAAAGTGTATGGACCGATAAAGTGTATGTGACCGGTAAGCGACTGAGACCGGAATCGATATGGACCGGTAGTGGGTATTCGACCGGGAATGAGTTTAGACCGGTATTCCTTGCGACCGGTATTGGTCTTTGACCGATAAAGCGTTCGACCGATAGGCTGTCAACCGGGATAGTGACCGATGTGGACTGTGTGTGTATCGGGCGACCGGGATAGTGTGACGGGGTGTCTCGACCGATACAAGGTATTCGACCGATACGGTGTATTCAGGTCGACTGATAGTCTGTCGATTTGAATGTTGAACGGGACCGGGGATTATGAATATCGACCAGTATTCTTGAAGGTCGACCCAGAAACTCAGAAACTCGATGATCAAACCCATAAATCACAATGAACACAGAAATTTGATTCACAAAATGGACTATTGTTTCTAAAATCAAATATCGATCAATATCTAAACATAATTAAAGATCAATTAACAGCCTTTATGCTTCAATTTCAACAACACATATGTCGACATTTCTTGATGATGTCGAACCCAGAAACCAATAAATCATCCAAAAAGCAAACAATTGATGAAATTAAATGCAATTAAACACTTAGATGATATTCAATAGCATAAAACGCATCTAATCAAATCAATCTTATGCATAAAAACACACTAAATCAAGAAATCGATTTTCACTTGATGAACACAGTATAAGTCGATGAACACAAAATATAATCCAATAAACTTGATTCTTTTGGCTCTGATACCACTTGTTATCCCAGATTAATCTAGTTGATAATTAACAATCACAGAACACAATATAAATCAAGAGATATAAAGATCAGAATAACATACCAATCCCTTGAATAGTCAATGAAAACCTTGTGTGTTCTTGATACCTTGAATGTAGGATTACAGAGAATTACGGTACCTCTCTATAATATGATTATGAATAATAATGAGGATTAACCTAAAACCTAATTAAACAAAACATTAAATACTTAGGCCATATGGGCTTTAATCTTAATGCTTAATGGGCTTGAGATATGAGGCCCATTTACAACTTATTACAATTTAAACCCCAAACTCTAACTATTAAATAAATACAGTTTAGACCCTCTAATTTAACTTTAATCTTGAATACAATTATTTGATCCAACAAGGGATTTTTTGACGACTTTTGGGTTAATACCGGGGCAAATGATGTCCCAATTCTGGCGTATTGTTCAAGTCGTTGAATGATTAACAGTAAAATGGACATCACCATTTACTGTTAACGACTTGCTGGTGGCTTACTCGGTCAAAACGGAGCCAAACCATAGGTACAGTCTCTTTTCAAGATTTAGAGCTGACCGAGTTTTGGTTCAAGCGACGACGGTAAATGATCGTAAGTGGAAATATGTCTTCGGTCGTGTAGCACCGTTGGACGAGAACGCTCGATGGATCACCACTGGGTGGAACACTACGAGTAAGACTTTTGTCTCTTTTTTCTCTTTTGTTATTTTTCTATTTTTGATAATCTAACGACTGATGATCTTTCAGCGATCGATTTTTCGAGAGTCATGTCGTATTATGATTCGGCCAAGAAGGTCGAGAGCCTTCTCGAATTTAGCGTTGACGAACGCTCATTCTTCCCCATGGCGTCGAGAGGGGAAGACGAAGATGATGAAGAAGAAGAAGAGGAGGAAGATGATGATACTGGGGAAGCTGCCCCGGGTAAGTTTCCTCTCTTTATTAGTAGGACGTGTTTATAGATCGTAAGATCTTTAGGGTCTAGTCGTTCGACGTCACCATTTGGTGTTTGTGGGGTTTAGTCGATAGACGTCACTCACTAGTTGTAACACCATTTGGGATTTCTGATCGTAAGACATTTTTAAATTTAGTAAGGTCTAGTTTTTTGTGAAAAACGTCACTTACTGATATATTTCTGTTTGTTTTCAGGAAACTTGATTCCATCAGTACAAACTGCGAGTCCCTCGAAGGGGGAGTCTGTTGCTCAACTAGCTCGACAAGGTCGGGCTTTGAAGAGAAGGGCCCTTTCGACTGCTGGGTCGGAGGGCAAGAAGATGAAGACGGTCGTGAGGGAGCCGTCTCGCACGAACGATGACCCGAAGGTTGTTAGTTCCAAGAAGGCGATGACGCCACTAGTTGCGGAGGCCACACTGGTCTCTTCGGTCTAACCACTGGTGGTGGAAACCTCTTCCTCGAGAGACAAGGGGAAGGGTCCTCAAACAGGTGAGGATCCTAAGACCATGTCGATGAGTATCTGGCTACCGGTTGACTTTATGTCGACCGGTGGTCTAGTTAGGAAGGATGTGTTCCCGTATGTGAACAGTTTCTTCCTGTCGACCATCTGTAATCAGTACAAATATCTAGCAATAGAGGACGTGGATTCTAGTGTCACAAGATTCTCCTTCAAGGTAAGAACTGTCGAGTTCTTTTTTGTTAGTCGTGTATTTTACTGACTTATTGTATGTTTTTTCAGGCCTTCCAGGCGTTAGTGGCTCTTCATTCACGTCTTAATGACGTAAAGTCCTTAGTTTCCCGCTCTCTGGAGCAGGAAACGAAGGCAACTACTAAGGCTGAGGCAGCGGAGAAGGAGAGGGAACGACTCTCTTCGTCTTCAGGAGGTTCTTGGCGAGTTGAAAGATGCTAAGCGTGAAAACGAGACCCTGAAGAGTCGCATGAAGGAGGTTCTCGACGAGGCCTCCGTCGATCGTTCGGAGTTAGATGCCACCAAGATGATCTCGGTTGCGACTGCAAAAGAAACGAACTCTTGAGGTTTGAGCGGGACCTGGCCCGTCGACGAGTGGACGAGCTTGAAGAAAGAGTCATCCGTTGAGGCGTTCACTCGTCTTAAAACTCGTGCAACCATGATTAGGCATCCTGGAAGAACATAATATCCTCTAGCTTCGAGATAAGGTAACTTAGATTTTTTTCTTGAAGGTCATCGGCAACAAGGAGGATCTCGACTCGGAAGACGAGCATGATCGTGAGTTGTTTGAGGAGACTCCTCAAGATGACGCCACTGAGGTCGTGGCTAAGGAGGGTCATGAACAGCAGGCTCCTTAATTTAGTTTTTTCAAAATTTTTGTTTCTTAATATGGTGACTGTTGGTGGTTGTGCCTCGTATTGTAATACCGTTTGCGATATTATTGAAAGTCCTTTTGAACAGATCAAACTGTCGCAACAATTTATACCATGTCGAAATAAATAACAATGTAATTGCATAAGTAACTTACGACAGACGTAAAGGAATTAATCGAAAGATAAGCAAGATTTAATGAAAATCTAAGTAATCTAAGATAAGTATACGCAAACGATCGTAAGATAACAAATATTAAATGAAAATCTAAGTAACTCACGACAAGCACAAATAAGAAGTATGAAGTACCACAAACATTTTTGAAGTAAGATCGAACGTTAGTCGAGCTTATGATTTTAAGCAGGTAGGCAAGGAACTTGTGTCTCGACACAAATTGATTAACCTGTTATTGAAGATAATTTCGTAAAGGATTTACGATTGTTATAAGGTTTTGACCTCAGATCCTTTAGGTTATTTACATTCATCCTTGTAACTTACTGAAGCGAGGATCAGAGAGGAACCCGATGAGGGAAGTGGGACAATGTTCAGACCTTGGCTGTCACAGCAAGCAACAAATCAGTTCCAGTCCCAAGGGCAGGTAAAACGAGGCCTCGACGGATGGGAACTCCTACATACGATATGATCGTGAGATAATCGTAAGGCATACATGTAGTCGAATGATCGACCAATCCTTCAATAACTTCATAGGGGGTCGTTGTCTTGACCAACGACTCTCCAATGTTTAAGTCAGTAAGGTTTGTAGGAAGATAGTCGTAAGGAAAGACGAAATAGGTTTTAGAAGAAATACCTCTTTAAATGTACCACATTCCAACTTCTGGAAATGTCACGACCATCGAGGGTTTTTTGTCGGTAAGCTTCCTTTTCGACAACCTCGGTTATTCGATACGGTCCTTCCCACTTGGTCGATAACTTACCTGAGCCAGGCTCTTGTGTGTTTTGAAACAGTCGTCGTAAGACATGATCACCTGTTTGGAAGATTTTGGCCTTGACATTTTTATTGAAGTGTCATTCGACCAATTGTTTATGGGAATCCATTCTGATCAATGCTGACTCTCGCAATTATTCCAGTGCATCGAGGTAATAACTTAGATCGACTAAGTTGTGATCGACCGTCGAATGTCGTGAGATTGGAATTTGAGTCTCGACAGGCAAGACTGCTTCACAACCATAGACAAGAGAGAATGGAGTTTGTCCTGTAGATGTACGAGGTGTCGTACGATTGACCCAAAGAACTGTCGGAAGTTCTTCAACCTATCTGCCTTTTGCTGCCTTGAGTCTCATCTTAATTGAATTGATAATCGTTTTGTTGCTTGACTCGAAAAGTCCATTGGATTGAGGGTATCTGGGTGTCGAAGTCGTAAGCTTGATGTTACGATCTTCACAGAACTGGTGGGTTCTGTCGTTTATGAATTGTGACCCGTTATCACATACGATTTCAGATGGAATTCCAAACTTGCAGATGATATTAGTCTGGATAAAGGAAATGACTTCCTTGTTCCGAACTTGGGAGAAAGTAGCCGCTTCAATTCTATTTGAGAAATAATCTGTAAGGACTAGAAGGTATACCTTTTGCCCTAGGGCTAGAGGTAACTTGTCGACTATATCCATTCCCCATCGCATGAAGGGCCATGGAGTCAAGGTCGAATGCAAGGGTTCGGAGGGTTTATGGGACATACCTGAATGTCGCTGACATGCGTCACAACTTTGGACGTACCTTGTTGCGTCTTGGCGTAAGGTTGGCCAGTAGTACCCTTGTTGGGAGACACGATTAGCCAAGTTGCGACCTCCTGAGTGGTTGCCACACTCTTAGTCATGCATTTCTCGCAGAATGCTTTGGTAACACATCTTAAGTTTGTCTTGTCGATGATCGTCTGTAGAGTTGATCTTTGATCATAATGTATTTAGATGCCTTAAATCCAAGTTTTATGGATTCCATTTTGTCTTCAGGAAGTTGATCGTGTATTAGAAATTTTCTGATATCTTTCGACCAATTGTCTTCCTTTTCGATCATCTGTACATATTTTCCTTTGTCGATGGATGATGTCGCTAGATGAATTATGGGAATGGTATCGAATGGATGATACCCAAGTGTCGACCCAAGGTTGGCTAATGTATCGGCTTGAGTATTCTGATCTCTTGGGATCTGTGAAATAGAAAACTCTTCGAATTCCTCATATTTGTCTTTTGCTATCTTGAGATTAGCCGTCATTCTGGAATCTTTAGCGGCAAAATCTCCATTCATTTGATTCACGACCAAAAGTGAGTCACTTTTGACGTGAAGTTTTGTTGCCCCCAAATCGTGGGCCATATTCAATCCTGCTATCAAAGCTTCATATTCAGCCTCATTGTTGGTAGCTTTGAAGTCACATCGTATGGAGTACACCATCTTGCCCCCTTGTGGCGACTTGAGGACGACACCAAGTCCTGCCCCCCGGATGTTGGATGATCCGTCGACGTGTAGAGTCCATGTTGAGTCATCGAGAGTTGCCATAATATCTGTCAATACTTCCAGTTCTGGGCTAAAATCTGCTACGAAGTCAGCTACTGCCTGCGATTTGATCGCAGATCTTGGTTTATACTCAATGTCTTAACTACTAAGGTAGATACTCCATTTTGCCAGCCGACCTGTCAACTCTGGTTTTCTTAAGACAGACTTAAGTGGAAAGTTAGTCACAACAGTAATAGGATGCTATTCAAAATAATGACGTAACTTTTTCACTGCAGTGATCAAGGCTACTAAGAGTTTTTCCATGGAGGAATACCCGGTTTCCGTGTCGAGAAGTAACTTACTCACGTAATATATTGGTTGTTGTTGTTTGTCATCTTCTCAAACGAGGACGACACTTACAACGTTTGAGCTGACTGCTAAATATAGCTAGAGGATCTTGTGATCCTCAGGTTTCGATAGTAAAGGTGGGGACACCATGTACTTTTTGAGCTCTTGGAGTACGTTTTCGTGATCGCCCGTCCACTCAAAACCCCTGTTTTTTCTCAAGAAATTGTAGAATAAACAACATTTCTCTGAAGATCGAGAGATAAACCTGTTTAGTGCTGCAACACGGCCTGTAAGTCGTTGGACCTCTTTGATATTGCGTGGAGATTTGATATCCAAGATGGCTTTTATTGGATCAGGATTGGCCTCGATTCCTCGTCGGGTGACCATATATCCTAAGAATTTTCCAACGCTTACTCCAAAGGAGCATTTTGTAGGGTTAAGCTTCATATGATATTGTCTAAGGATATCGAACGACTGTCTTAAGTGATCTATATGATCGATCGTCTGCTTTGATTTGACCAACATGTCGTCGATGTATACTTCTATTGTGTCTCTAAGACGCTCTTTAACATCCTGTTGACTAATCGTTGATATGTTGATACTGCATTCTTAAGACCAAAGAGCATAACTTTATAACAGTAGATCCCTTTGTCTATCATGAACGTCGTCTTCTCTTGATCGTCTCGATGCATCAGAATTTGGTTCTATCCCGAGTACGCATCCATAAATGTAAGTAACTCATGTCCAGTAGTTGCGTCGACCATGGCGTCGATGTACGGTAAGGGGAATGGGTCCTTTGGACAGGACTTGTTGAGATCTGTGAAATCGATATACACTCTCCATTTCCCATTTTTCTTTTGCATGACCACGACGTTGGCCAACCAATCCGGATATTTGACTTCCCGAATTTTTCATATCTTTAGCAAGTTATCAACTTCGTCGTTGATTACTTTGTTGCGTTCTGGGGAGAACTTACGACGCTTCTGTTTAATAGGTTTAAACGAAGGATCAACATTGAGTCGATGTGTGATGACCTCTGGGTCGATGCCGACCATGTCTACATGTGTGCATGCAAAACAATCGACATATTCTTGAAAAAAAGAAATTAGTGAACCCTTTAAGGTAGGGTCAAGCGGCATACCGATGTAGACCACTCTGTCAGGTTTCTCCTGATCTAGGACGTCTTCTTCCAATTAATAGTCGTCAGCAGTTTCAGGATCTGTCTGGCTTTGTAATTGGTAGATGTTCTACTTTCTAGGCTTCATAAAACTTTTGTAACACTCGCGAGCGATCTTCCACTCACTCTTGATCTCTTGGACACCCCAATTTGTAGGAAACTTGATCGTTTGATGGTACATCGAAGGCACAGGTTTCATGTCATGTATCCAGGGTCGCCCCAAGATAACGTTGTATGCTGATGAACAGTCGAGAACGTTGAATTTAGTCTGATTGTTGACTCCTTTTGCGAATACCGGGAGTATGATTTCCCCAATGGTGTTAGCCATGTCGCCATTGAAGCCCACAGGGACCGTCAAACATCATACGATCTCGGATTAATCGATTCCCATTGCTTTGATTGTGTCGAGGAAGATAATACTAGCAGAACTTCCACCGTCGACCAGGATTCTTTTCGTCGAGCAATTATCGATCGTGAGCTGGATTATCAAGCCGTCATGATGCTTCTACCATTGATCACCAAGATCTTCTTGATCAAAGGTAATGGACATGGCTTCTAATTCCAAATCTTTTTTAGGACGTGACGTTCGTGGAACAGGGGATTCTCCAGATCCTTGGCTAGCATGGCGCTTTGCTGCCGAATAGGTTAACCCACAAACATCAGATCCTTCAGTTACGCAGTTGACAACCTTTGTATGTTCAGGTAAAGTTGGTCGCACGTTTACACCTAATAAATCCTGTAAATGACATTTGGGGACGAGCCAAGCCAATTCTCGCCTTAGAGCAATACAGTCGTCCGTCACATGACCATGATCGTTATGGAAGTTGCACCACTTGGATTTGTCTTTCTTGGCATCGTCTTTTTCGCTCTTTGGTGGCCATTTTACGTTAGTCTGAACATTCTTAAGAGCTTCAACGATATCTTTGGATGTTCCCTTAAACCTGTAAGAAGATATCTTAGGATGCTGGGGAAATTTATTTGCTAGAGCAACTTTCTTTTTGTCGAATCTCATGTTTGAGACTTGTTTAGAAGTCTCGACATGAGTAGTCGACCTTGCTTTGAAGTCCGACTTCTTGACGCTTAATGCTTTCTTGTCACCTGAGTGCTTACGAGGAAAAGTTGCATCATCCTCGACTAGGATATAAGCTAACGTGCGAGCTCGTACGTCTTAAAAGTTTTCTGAGGGATACTTTGTCAAATCCATATATAGATCGGAACTGTCGTCGAGACCTCGCTTGTATGTCTCGATTGCAGTTCGAACATCACAGTTCCGCACGTTGATCATCTCAGAGTTAAAGCGATTGAAATAGTTTCTAACTGATTCACCTGTCTTATGAGTGATGTAATAAAGGTCACTGGTTTGCTTCTCCATCTTGCGACTGCTGGCGAATTATTGGAAGAATTGGTTGACCAGTTCTGCAAAATTGTCGATAGACTTAGGTAGCAAGTTAATCAACCATTGCAAGGCATATCCAGTGAGGGTCGCACCGAAACTTTTACACATGCAGACATCTTGATACTGGTGAGGTATCGACACGGTCCACATTAGTTTCTTATACGGCGCAATATGATCCGTTGGATCACTGATTTCCGAATATTTTGGCATGAATGTCGGGATGTTATACTTTTTTGGCACATCGATCAGAGCAATCTCGTCGAAAAAAGGTAACGCCTGAAATGCAGTTCTTGGTTCGAGGTCTACTGGTACAGCAACCCCAAGTAGCTTTGCAAGCAATGATAACATCTTTTCATTCTGCTCTTCCAACTGTTTTAAGCGTCGTGCGACATGATCGTCTATATTGACACCATTGTTGGGCACGATTCCATAGTCTTGAGACGTAGGAACAGTATTGGGATAAAAGCCATTATTCCGTGACGTGCCCCCATTATCTCCATTCATTGGTGCATGCATGTAAGGCATGGTTACTGATGGAAACATTGTTACATAAGGTGGCATCGTAGGGATTGTTGGGATGGAGAAAGTAGCGACTCCAGTAGTTGTTCCCATACCTTGCGTTAGACTGGGTATGGAGGAGGTGGAGGTGGAACACCTTCAAAAGACATGTTAAAGGGAGGTCTTGGACCGAACGGAGGTCCAAATTGGTTACCCTTGTTTGGATTTCTCATTGTTATATTTCTCATTGTTATATTTCTCATGGTGGATTGTTCCTCGTAATCCCTACTATTTTGCTCGTCCAAAGTATGAATTTGGTTGCGAACAGCGTCGAGTTCCATGCGCATTTGAGCAATGATACTAGCTTGAGTTCCTTATGCTGCCATGATCCTGTCAAACAAGAATCTTGCACTAACACCATTAGTAGGTCACACTTTCTGCCGAGGATGTTACTCTAGGTGGGGCCCCATGGTGGGCGCCAAGCTGTTAATGCCAAAAATCGTCCAAAGGAAAATCTAAGGTTGGTGTGGAGCTTTAACAACTAAAGTAGACAATCACTCGACAAATCGTACGACAATGACATAAAGTAAATTGAACACAGAGATTTGGTGACGCAGAAAACCCCTTTGAGGGTAAAAACCGCGGACGACAGCGAGGATCGTCAAGTGCACTATGGACGTTAAGCAGGGACGTCGTCCTTTAGAAGGAGTGATTACAAGTACAAATGACAATGTTATAATAGAAAATGATGTAATCGGGCGTCGTATGCTAAATGTCGTGCAATGGAACACTTCTGTCGAGAGATTATGTTTGAAAGAATGGGTGAGAGTTGTATATTCGTATTTGCTTGTTATTAGATGTTGATATTCAAGGTTGTATATATAGCTTTGGTTGCCATAAATGAGAATTAATTGTCCAACTGTACTGATATTGATTGATCTTGATGGCAGCCGTCCGTTATATCTGTTGGTCATTATGTGCATTAAACCTGTAATGAAAGATTCACAAAGGAAAAACAGTTGTATGTAATGAATGATCAATGATCGTTAGTAACGTTACATAGACCAGAAGATATAAGCCTGTCTAGTGATTCCTCTTAGTCGTGGACGTGGGAAACTCACGATGATCGTCGTCGAGGACGACGATGTATATTGTCGTACGTTGTCGGCAAGACCTAATCTTAATAGAAGAATGGTCGCTAGACTGGAGATGTTTGGTTTTCTTTCGTCGGTCGTGACTTGTGAAATTTTACCCAAACAACCAATAAATGCTTGTTAAATCTTATGATCTCCGGTCAAGGCAAACACAGGTTAAAATTTATAGTCGTCGATAAAGGCGACTCAAACGTTGAATCTTTTGATCGTCATTCATGACAAAGTCACAGGTTAAAATGCATTGTCGACGATACAGACAACATGCATATTGAATATATCGAATCTCATGATCGCTAGTTATGACAAAGCTCATATTTTTATTGTCTCCAATAAAGACGACTCGTACATTGAATATCACGATCACCATTCATGGTAAGACGCATGTCAAAATTCATAGTCACCAATAAAGCTGACTCATACGTTAAATCTTATGATCGCCAGTAAAGGCGTTGCAAGATTAACCATACAATCACCAGTAAGGTAAAATTGCAACTGACTATCGGTAAAACAAAACTTATAAATACCCAAAAAGCGCTAGACATAATAAAACTTAGGTCTCTAACGACTGTATCGGCTTGAACGCCAAAACTTACGTCCTTAACGACCGTATCGGCTTGAACGCCAAAACTTAGATCTCAAATGACCGTATCGGCTTGAACGCCAAAACGTAGGTCTCTAACGACCGTATCGGCTTGAACGCGAAAGTGTAGGTCTTTAACAACCGTATCACTGTGAACGCCAAAACGTAGGTCTCTAACGACCGTATCGACTATGAATACTAGAACATAAGTCTTTAACGACTACATGAATTGTAGACGCTAAAAAACATTTCCTTATCGAATGTATCATCCGTACACTATCGACCAGTCTCACGATCTTAGTCGGTTTTCTTCTAATGATCCATATATCATTGGTGACACGTCTCATCATTTTCAAAGAAGATAGTTTTACTTTGGAGCGAGATCTGAAATTCAAAGGGCTTTGAAATACAAATCTCAGGGGGATAACTGTTTGGGTAAAACATCACACCCTCAACCGACGCAAGAAATCCAAACACCTCCAATCTTAAGACCAATATTGTATTAAGAAAAGGTCCTGAAGACCATACACATCGAGAACCATGGTTGCCACTTATGGCCAGGGTTGCCAATTACAGGTCGCCAATCACCTGTCGTCAGTCACCAGTCGCCAATCATCTGTCGGCAGTTACAAGTCGCTAGTTACCTCTCGCCAGTCACGGATCGCCAGTTCCTCGTCACCAGTTTCATACCACCAGTGACATGTCTGATGTCTCACGTTACATGTTAACTGTCACCAGTAAACATGTCGTATGTCTCTTGTACTAAGACTTGACCCTTGGTCATGGTTAACCAAAGACAACTCAAGAAGGTAACTCCTTCATTTAATCCTCATTAACCGACGACCGTTATGTTTTTTATTTATTGCAGGTCCCACTTATAACTGAAGAGTTATGACCAAGATTCATCTCATCAATACATCAAACGTAACCGACGACCAACATTTATTTCTATCATCAAGACGCTACCGTTACAATCATTATGATCATTAAATTGGAGGTTACAAATGCTCAAGTATAAATAGAAGGATCAAGACATGGGAAGGGGAGGAGCTGAAAAATTCTCTCAAAAGAGTTCTCTACAAGTAGAATTGCTACTTGTTTTATTTTCCAGGACAACCTTATTTTCCACATCTTGTGACAACATTACTCAGGTCCGAAAGTGGCGACCACAACATTACTCACGTCCGGAAGTAGCGACTAAAGCTATTTCCCACGTCCAGAAGTAGCGACCACAACTATTTTCCACATTTGGAACTAGTGACAACAACTATTATCCATGTTTTGTCCCCGGGACATCGGTTATTATCCACCGCTGACGTGTTTATCCACGGTACGTAATTGTAATTACTATTATTAAGGTTGACGTCCCTAGTTGATGTCCATAGTGCATTGACGACTTCTATTATCGTCCATAGTTTTTACCCTCGACGGGGTTTTCCGCGTCACCAAAATCGCTTGTGTCATTTACATTTTCTTCGTCATTTTTCTTATTTATTTCAAAGGTTCAATATGTAGTTGATAAGGTCCGAAACCAAACCTTAGGTCGTCTTTTTTTTGTGCGATCTTTGGCATATACAGTTTAGTGCAATTTTTGCATTAACAATCGTACATGATGGTCCTTTTTACTTAAGGATGATTTAAACATCTAAACATGTTTACTCCAGACGCAAATTCAATCTCGGTTGACAGGTTTATAATTTGCGTCGATCGCAAGTTACTTTATAACACCCTCAAATCTGAAAATAGCAATTTAATTAAACTTTTCTAAATACATCAATAAATGAATCATCTACAACCACGAATTTTGCTTCAACTACAATACACATACATCATCTTATACATACGGACTATAAAGGACGGGTGCTACTAGTACCCATGCATAGTCACCATCTCCATACAGCGGAAGACTTCACCGAATACTTACTTTCGGATCTAGCTAAGGCTCTATTGTTCATAGGACTGCTCGAACCATCTCCCAACCTTGAAAACCTGATGCACATGCCGACAAATAAAAGGTTAGGCTTAACGCCTAGTGAGCTCAAGAGTTTTAACATGAATGAATGTATCTTTAAAAGAAAGGATTCAGTTTAAAGCAAGGCCTTTCGAAATATTATACTTCAAAATAGAAACGACACAATTTCCCATAATATGCACTTTTAGAGACAAAGCTCCCAAACACACATTTCTTGTAAAACGATGCAACCCGGAACTCACCCAATACGGGGTCATAGTTCGATACACAAATTTGATAAAATATAAATAATACTTCGTAACCGAAAACACCTAAAACTCGGGCGGAACATAATACTCGACCCTTAATTAATGGAAACAATCCATATAGATATGATACGCCATTAAAACATGGAGCCGAAACTTAATACTCACGAGACCATAAAATGGAATGAAATCCCAATATTAAAGCTTGGACAATTAAATATACAAAATACCACGGGACGACAACGGGGGATACCCGTATCCGTTGAGAGCGGAGGAACACAAAAGTATGCCACTCAACAAAGTTGATCGTATGACACTTCACGACACACAAGCCCAAGTGCCCCTACGACCTCTTGACAAGTTTCACCCAAAGAGACAGTTGACCTTAGCGAACAACACCGGAATTACCGCCATAGGCTCGGACCACGGGGTATACAACGAAGGCATTTCCCCACATGGCGAAGGTCCCAACGCCCATCAGAGGACTACCCATAGTCATAATAGCTCAACCGGACTCAACCCTCTTAGTGCCTACTCGAAAAGACAAGGTCATAAACCATGAGTCCCGGAGTCCAACCCCGTACCACCCAATTGACCATCAAATAAGACTGACTTACGTGCCTATGGATCCAATGCAACACAGTCTAAGATTACACGACTACTCATGAATGACTAAAGCACTCGAGCCTGTAATTACCAATAATATGCAATAAAATGCGTTCAGGCGTACATCACAATTTGGACTCTAAATCGAGCCATTAAAACCGGACAAATGTCCTTAGTACTCTTTCATGCCACCACCGAGCTAAAAAGCCCAAAACCCATTTGATCAACAAATAGCGGTTTCCCAAATAATGAAATGTCCTTAAACGACGTTTATGAAGACACATACCTCAAAGACATGATTAACTCAAAACTCAACACGTAATGAGATCAAAGGTTTTCTCAAAGGGTTTATAAGTGCGAATACACCAACATGCATACAACATGGAATAGACTTCATTTGTACAAAATCACCAAGAATACATAAATCATGTTATTTAGTTGTTGAAATGTTCAAAACCCAATATAAGCATTTTAAGAGGTTAACACAACCCAAGTTTACTAAATATGAAAACTTATCAAAATACTCACACTTTGATAAATAACCAAGTAAAACATGCTTTTATTTCGAAATACTCAAAACTTATCAGCAGTTAACCATTTCATGTAAAACACTTTAAAATAATATTTTGGCATGTACACCGTTTTCACAAATCAACTTGAACTCACCTTTCTAGATTTAGGTTAAATCTAGATTTCACCCAACGAGCTCTTTTGAAGGCCGCTTGAATCCTCAAGCCGAGAACTTCCAAAATCTAGATCCAAACATTCCAAACCATACATATCCATAATCAACTACATAGAAACATTCCCCAACATTATATACCAAAATCCCTAAATGAGATCAAAACCCTAGTTTCTCCAAAACTAACAAATCCGAGATCTGATAATCCAAACACTAGGAAAACATCCAAAGAACATTTTTAACCTTAAATCAAAGAAACTTACCATTAAAGATGACGAGACTTTCCGAGGACACCCAATCCAACTCTTCAATCCTAGCTCCCACACTTTGAACTTGATGAGGCAGATGAAGATGGAGATTTTGCGGCTCAAGCTCCCAACTAGCTAGATGATTTAGAATCATGTGGTTTGGGGAGGAAAAACTCCCAAAATAGTTTAGGGTTCGATTTTAGGGTTTGGGAGAGAAAAGGGAGAAGATAAAGATGGAGATGGTGAAGAAGCTTCCAATACCGAAACCTTGGATGGAACTCTTGATTTTAGAAACAAATGGTCAGGGTTTGGTAGTTGAAGGAACCCTAGTATAGTTAATGAAGAAAGGGAGAGTTGGGAGAGAAAGAATTGGGAGAGAGAAGTGAGAAATGAAATAAATGGAGAAAAACTCATTTAATCCCGCAGCTGCACCTTCTGATGCGACGCACGACCCGTGTAGTTTTACTGAAGGGAAACGCACGACCCGTGCCAAACCTTCTGTGTCCACGCACGACCCGTGCGGAAAAGCTGAAGGAGGGCGCACGGCCCGTGCGCCCTGTAGACCTGCGCATGCAACCCCTTTTCTTCTTTTCTTCTTCTAAAATGGCCAAACGGAAATTGGGGTGTTACATACTTGGTAAAATTATTTACTTGCCTAGTCGTTAATCCATCGATTTATGCTTGATAGTATTGAATGTCATGAGTTACTTGGGAAATTTCTATCTGTACTTTGCTCTCGATGTTTGTCGTGAATGACTTATGCAATTATTCTAATGGTTGTTTCGACAAAGTAAAGATTGTGATAGAATAAAGTTTCGACAGGTTTCATAGTCAAAAGTTCTTGTATTAATATCTAAAAATATATTACAAGACATGGCATGACCACCAACAGTTGCTCGATTAAAAAAACAAAAACTGCAAAAGACCTAAACTAAGGAGCCAGGTGCTCCTGCTCCTGTTGTTACTGAGGGTCAACCGCAACCTCAGTGTCACCATCTTGAGAAGCCTCATCTCCCAACTTAAGTTCATGCTCGTCATCGAAGTCAAGGTCCTCCTCATTTTCAATGGACTATAGAAAGAAGGATAACTCACCCTCTATTATCGCCAAGGGATTCTCTCCCCTTAGAGGACGCCGTATCAGGGCCGCATATGCCTTGAGCTGAGTGAACACCTCGACGGACGTCACTCTTTCTTCAAGGGCCGCAACTTGCTCTGACCTCAAGGTCTCGACTTATTTTACATTCACAGCCGAGACTCGTCCCCTTGTCTTGCAATGAAGGAGTCTCCACCCCCGATGGTGGAGCAAAGGAAACCGACATGGCTTTCACGACCGGTGTTGGCATCGCCTTCACCGTCGACCTCAGGTTCGTCGCACGTCGAAGAGGTTTCCCTCGGAACCGTCTTAGTCTTTTTTACCCCCGACCCAGATATTGGAGGAGCCCTTCTTTTTATCGCCCGACCTTGTCGAACAAGCTGGACTAACACCTCCCTCCTCGAGGAACCCGTCACCAGCTTTGTTGAAGTTAAACTTCCTGCAAAACACAAACAAATGACCTAGTAAGTGACGTCTCAGGACTAGATCTTACGTGTAAAACTACACATTACAAAAACCATACAATCTGTAGGTAAAGTCTTACGATTAAGAACCCTACATGATCTTGCGACCATTGAGTGACGCCTCAGGCTAGACGTCACAATCAATAGGTGACGTCTTAAAGACTAGACCCTACAACTAAAATAAAACGAAGAAGAAACAATACCCATCATAGTTTCTCGTACAATCCCTGTGTCGTACCCCTCTTTTTCTTCATCCTTCTCCGTAGCATCGACAAAGACTCCTACGACGACTACTTCGTCATCCTCATCCTCGTTCACAGGCGACGAAAGAAAAAAGATCGATCCTCGACCCTATACTCGAGAAACCTCTCGATCTTCACGGCCGAGTCCGAGAAAGGGACAACTCCAAAAAAGTCGATTACTAAAAAACAAAATCATAAGACATTTAAAAACACTAACGATCAAAATAAAGAAAGAAAATCAAAACCTTAACCATAGTATTCCACCTAGTGGTAAGCCAATGAACATCATCACTGTCTAATCATATGCGACCATATACATATCGCGTCTTCCACTTACGGCCGTTAACCGCGGTCGCTTGAACTAAGACACGATCTCCCCTATACTTGGAAAAAAGGCTATACCTATGGTTCCTCTCCGCCTTGACCGTATAGGCCAGCAGAAGATCGTTAACGGAAAAGGGAGATGCCCAACCAGCTGTCAATCATTCAATTACTTGAACAATTCGCCAAAACTGGGGCATTCTTTGCCTCGGTGATAGACCAAAGGTCGACAAAAACAACCTCGACAGAAGAGAAAAGGGCTAAACAAATCCTATCTTGAATGGATATTCATACAAGACAAAATATCCTTTCGGACATTGTTTCGGCCTCAGTTTATCCGGTGTGCTCAGCCCACGTCAGCTGGAATCTTGGCAAGAAGCCTAAAAGCCTTCATCTCCGCCTCCCCTCTTATGGTACTAGGAGGATTAATCGCCATTTAGAGATATTTTTGCACAGATTTGTCGAAACATATGAAAGCTCTCTCTCTCAAAGAAATTGTAATCGCGTAAAAAGGAAAGGATTCAACCAAAGATTCCTATTTATACGGGATTAAGTGATAGGTCGGGTCATCAAATGATCGACACCTGTCATCGACCCTTCGCACACCAGCCATCGGTTGGACGACACATGTCCCTATACCTGACACCACGCGCCCCACGTCACCATGACGTCACGGTTGTTAAATGGTTGCACGCTTTCCCTCATAATTGCTTCGGTTTTCGAGGAACCGATTTAGTTACAAATTTCGACAAGTGTCCAATCTGGTTACAAAATCCGAAAAGTCGACTTGCCGCCCAATTTTTGAATTTTGGGCAAATTGTTTGGGTAAAATTTCACAAGTCACGAGCGACGCAAGGAAACCAAACGTCTCTAATCTAAGGACCATTCTTGTATTAAGATAAGGTCCTGATTATCACACACATCGAGAGTCACGGTCGTCCCTCATGACAACGGTCGAGAGTTTTTCACATCCACGACTAGAAATAACCTCTCGATAGACTTATATCTCACGACCTATATACATAACTAATGATTGTTTATCGTTTATTACATACGAGCATTTTTTTATGAATTCTTTATTACAGGTTTAAAGCGCATAATGACTAACAGACATAACGGATGAACATCATCAAGGTCAATCATTATCAAGATCATTGGACATTTAATGCTAATTTATGGTGACCAAAAGCTATATATACAAGGCCTGAAGAACGATTCGGGACATCTGAACTCATCTGAAACACTCAACTTATTTTCTCTCAAGCAAAAACTCTCGACGAAGTGTTCCAATCGCATGACGAACAGTCACAATTTTACGATTTGCTTATTTATATTTGTCATATTATCACTTGTACTTTCGATCATTCCTTCTAAAGGATGACGTCTCTGTTTGACGTCCATAGTGCATTTGACGATCTCTGCTATTGTCCGCGGTTTTTACCCTCGACGGGGTTTTTTCGCGTCACCAAATTCTCTATCGCTTATTTACTTTTATTATCTATTGCACAATTTATCGATCGATCGCTTGCTTTAGTTGTTAAAGCTCCACACCGACCTTAGATCTTCCGTGGGATGATTTTTGGCATTAACAAATATGGACGAAGATTTGAATTGAAACCACTAGCTACTTGAATTCTTGTGATGTTCATAAGATTTTAGCATGAAATTGATTATGGAAATTATTTTGAAATCAAACAATTAGCTAGAATCGTGGAATTTTAATTTTTGTAACTCCCACATAAGTAGATTAAATATTGTATAAATTATGATTTATCTTTCTACCCTTTATCATTAATTACACATAGAAGCAAAATAACACATTAAGATGATTCTATTGGTTGGTTTAGGTTCACAAAGTTAACAACAATTTTATGATTAACAAATGAACCTCCCTCCCTCTCTCTCTCTCTCTCTCTCTCTCTCTCTATATATATATATATATATATATATATATATATATATAAAGAGAGAGAGAGAGAGAGAGAGGGAGGTTCAAGGGAAAACCTCAAAAAATGGAAAACTAAGGAATACCCTAGTAGCCCTTCATCTGGATCGTATGCACTTGTGCATAAAAGTAAATTAAGTTGTTTTTTGGTTTTTATGCACGTGTGCATTATGCATTTGTGCATATGCATGTGTGCATGTTACAAATTACTTGTATGCACAAGTGCATACCGTCCAGATGAAGGGCTACCAGGGTGTTCCTCAGTTTTCCTTTTTTTTTTAGGTTTTCCCCTGAACCTGACCCTATATGTATTTATGTGTGTGTGTGTGTGGACTTAATCATTTCATCATTTTCATTGTAAACATGAGGACTAATCTTTTCCATTGATCAAAATTTAGAAAACTAATCAATGGTTAAAACATAAAATGGTTAATTAAGAAGTGGTTAGGGAAAAAACTTGAAGTTTGAATCAACGCATACTAGGGGTGCTTAAAATTCCGACCAATCCGGCCAACCCGGCCCGAGAAAACCCAAAAAAACTCAAACTGAGGTAACCCGACACATGGTTGATACAAAATTAGCCCAAACCGTATTTACTAGGTTGGAATTGTGTTAGGGTAATTTGAACCCAATCCACGCGATGAACCTGACGCCTTTCTATACTATGGATTTAATATGATTGTTAAATTATTGATTAATATATATATATATATATATATATATATATATGTTAGACATTAGACCAACCCGTAGTTAGTTATATTCAAAATTATATTACAATTTCAACCGTAATTTTATTTTATTACCCACATGAACCTTCAACTTTTTTTTTTGAGTTTGTTAGGGCCGTTTTCCCAAACGCTTACCAGGTAAGGGCTTACCGGTGAAAATCTACACTATTTTTGAAGTTATCGGGTAAGATTCTAGTCAACTGGAACAACATCATTTGTAATAATCAATTTGGTAAACGCTAACCGGGTAAGAGTCATCACCTTCACTTAACGGGTAAGGCTTTCGGTTTTTGTCATGACTCTTACCGGGTAAGATTCTACGTCCTTGCCATGTATACCTGGTAAGCACTTATCGGGTAAGCATTTGGTAAACGACCCCTTAGTCTTTTTGGTATGTTCTCAATTTTATTTTACTTCATTCAAACACAAATGCTTAGCTATATTGTAAAATAACATACAAAAGTTTCTGCCCGATCAACCCGACCAACCTAACGCAACCCGCACGGTTTGGGTTGGGTTGGGTTTTAGTTTTGATTGGTTTGGGTTGGGTTGAGATTTTTCAAACCGAAAACATAGGTTGGGTTGTTTAAATGCCTTCAACCCGGCCAACCCAACCCATGTCTAGTTGTAATGCATACCTTATTTGACTTTTTATTTTTTTAATTAAAAACCTTTACCCCTTTAATTTTTAAACTAAATTATCTTAAAAATAGCTAATATTTTAATTAAACAAATTACCTAAAAAAACGAGCATTTCATTCTCTTCGGTTTGACATCCATCTCGATATAGTTCTTTTTTTTTACCGTTTTTACGTGAAATAGTATATATGTGTAATATTCACCATCAATATTTATGCACTTTTATATGTTTACAACAACTCCTTAATATTCATATATTGTTATAATATTCATCATGAATATACAACCTAGTATAACATTCATCATGAAAAGTTATGTATTTTCACGTCTATTCAACAAATCTTTAGTATTAATACATCACTATGACATTCATCATTAGTATACATTTTCATTATAACATTTATCATGAATATACGTTTTCTTTTTAAGATTCATCATGAATATATATATATATATATATGTGTGTGTGTGTGTGTGTGTGTGTGTTTACGTGTATACAATAACTCTTCAATATTCATACGTCAACATGATATTCATTATTAATATCCATTTTTACTATAACATTCATCTTCATCATGAGTATTTATATATGTTCATGTATATACAACAACTTTTCAGTATTCATACATCGGTATGATATTCGTCATGAATATACATTTTCACTATAACATTCATCATGAATATACATATTATTCATCATGAATATTTATATATGTTCACGTGTATGCAACAACTTTTTAACATTCATACATCAGTATGATATTCGTCATGAGTATACATTTTCAATATAACATTCATCATGAATATATATTTCATTATAACATTCATCAGAATATACATACTATTCATCATGAATATACATATTATTCATCATTAATATTTATATACATTCATATGTATACAACAACTTTTCAACATTCATAAATCAGTATGATATTCGTCATGAATATACATTTTCACTATGACATTCATCATGAATATTGTTGGTCGCGATTAAGGTTCTACAAGGGTGTTAGTTTGTAGAAGGGAGGGGGGTGAATACAAACACAAAATTTACTTTTAAATTTGTTTACTGATTATTGAGTAAACCAAAAACACAATTTACAGATTGTTGCGTAATAAGATAAGGTAAAACCTAATCTAAACAATCTAAAAAACAATCAGTAAGAAGATTGAGGACACTTTGAAATGAAGGCTTTATTCCTATTTATACCCTATGCATTAAATGCATGGCAAATGGTACAATCCACGTGTCTTTCATCCACTAGCTTCATGCTTTTTGACTTTACCATTTGCACGCTTTTGGCCGCATGATGAACAGTGTAGTGGAAATGAGTAGTTGTACGATTATGGACAAAAGGAAGTTTGATTTTGTACTTTTGTACTTTTTGTGCAGATAATAAGACAAAGAAATCTTGATAAACAAGCTTCATGATCATCTATTGCTGATGACCAGTGACTAGGAATCACTAACATAGAAAGGCGATAGCTGAGGCTTCATCTTGATTTGTCACGCGTTGCAGACTTGTCTTGGTTTCACTGAATGCCGCTTCAGATCATTAGCAGACTTGTCTTCATCATTAGCTTAGTCTTCGATGTTAGCGGTGATTTCTTTGAGAGTGAAGCTCGTCTTCAGGGATTATATTTAACGATTAAATCAGAGATCATCAGCAATACTAAACAGACTCAACATATTATCGCTAATGGTGAAACACTAATACATACAGATGTTAAATGTAATTTTCACTAAGTTTTTCTAAGGATCTTCATCAAATCACTAAGAGAGTTTGGATCAACAAATATATACACTATTCATCATGAAGACACACATTATTCATCATGAATATTTATGTATGATCACGTGTATACAATAAGACTCTACTATTTATATTAGTATGATATTTATAATAAATATTAATTTTCAACATAACATTCATCATGCATATATATATTATTCATCATGAATATACTACAGTTTCAACTCTATGTACTATAGTATTTATTTCTTTTTCTTTATTGGGTTCTCAATTGATCTCAACGAGTTTCTGATTCGCCTAGATTTCCCGATCCATCTCAATAAAAGTTAAGAGTGGTAGGTTATGGTTTTACAGTAACAAACACACAATACATTAAGCAATAGGTTCTCAATTGGTCTCGATGAAAAATGAAGGTGTTATATTATGATTTTAACACACAAGCACACACCAAGTCAAGGTATGGGTTCTTGATTAATCTCTATTGATGTCGATCGGTCTCGATGGGTTGTCGATTGATCTTGATGTGTCCTTGATCGGTCTCGATGGTTCCCGATCCATCTAGATAAAAGTTGAAAGTGGCAACCTATGGTTTTACACACACAACCAAATAATAAATCAATCGATAGGTTCTCGATGAATAATGAAAGTGGTCGGTTATGGTATAACACACATAAAGACACATTAAGTCAATGAATGGATTGTCTACCTTTTTCCATAGGTTCTTGATGGTTCTCGATCGGTCTCGATAGGTTCTTGCTTGGTCTCGATGGGTTCTCGATTAGTGTCGATGGGTGTTGGGTTACAGGGATGAAGAATGCGGTGCCTTACGATGTTGAAGAAAGTGTTGAAGAAGGTGATGTCAAGTTACGAACTTACAGTGTCGAGTTGTTCTACACACTTGAATGTACATAACTATTCATAATGAACATAACATATATAGCATTTCACGTAAAAAACGGTTAAAACAAAAACAACTATATCGAGATGGATGTATATCGAAGAGCATGAAATTCTCGTTTTTTGATGTAATTTTTTTGGTTAAAATATTAGTAATTTTTAAGATAATTTATTTTAAACTTTAAGGGGAAGTGTGTAAAAGTATAGACTTTAGCACCCACTTAGGATTTTTGTTACTTCATTTACATCTTTCTCAATCCTATATTGAGTCTTATTAGTCTTATTTTATAGTTTTAGTTTGATTGGAGCTAGGATGAATGAAGTTGTTCTATTCTATGAAATTGGTGAAAACATTGTTGATTTGAATGTTGTTGCAGCAGGTGTTGCTACAACACTGGATATTGGCATCATCGGCTTAATCCTTGGAAGATATTTTTTAAGATAGATTTTAGAGGGAGGCATCTTCTAGTACATGTTGCAGATGATTGGTGATGGAAGATACCTCTAGAAGATGCCTTGCTTATTTTCCTTTAAGCATCTTTTACTTTTCTTAATTAACCAATGGACAATTTCTTTTGTACTAGTTAAGCATCTTTTGATTCCTTTAAGCCTAGTATAATTTTGTGTTAAACTTCTGTTGTAATGGGAGAACAATTTGAATCAAAGCTTCTTAAAAAGCTTTGCATTCTAGTAGCTTTTAATATATTTGTAATATTTAAGTACTTATTTATTGTCAGCTATTGCCACAACAACCTTTACAGTATTCACTTTACTTTTCTTGCAAATTTACTTTTTAAGTCATTTACATTCATGTCAAGTACTTTTAAGTACTTACATTCAACCATGCTAGGCTAAATACCTTAATGTGGTGTAAGTGAAGGTTGTGAGATTAAGCCAAGTGTTAGTGGATATTTTCTTTATTTATAGCAATTTACTTCACCATTCACAAATGTTTAACACCCGGAATTTCAGTAAGCCAAGTGAAAATATTTATATCATTTGTAACGCAAATCGTAGTCTTATGTCGGGGAAAGGATTCATTTTTTTCCTTGTTTTGAATCGTGAACTTTCGACCGAGAAAAGTCGAATTTCTAACAACAAAAGGAGTCTGGGAGACAATGCCCCAACGAGAGTGATATTGACATTGTCGTCGTGTCACAATCACCAGGCCTAAAGCCCTCTCGGTACACTTGGTGTGATATTGCCCTGCGAGAATGACAAGGCACTGTCGCCGAGTCACTCTCGCGTACTAAAGCGAACAACTATTCCCCGTGAGAATGACATATGGCACAGTCTCTAGTCATTCTCGCTGACGGGCCCCAAGGCTTAAATTGAGTGATCCGACTTTTGGGTCTTCATTTTCAGCTTTCTCCTTGCTTGGGTGCGAGTTTCCTCCTTGGTTTAGGTAAGCTCTCTTCCCCTTTCATCTCTCTTCATTTACTCTACCCTCAAGAGTCCTCATACTTAATTAATGCTCATCTAGGACTAGCATTTATTGAGAAGAAATCTCAAGGCTACTCAAGTGCAAGGGATCTTATCCACATCCTTCTCATTCTAGTGTTTACTAGGTTTTCAATCAAACCAAGGAGGTGATTCCATTCTAACATTTGCTAAAACCTTATACATGCTAAAACACTTCTTTTATGATTTATAAAGACTCTTGTTATGGAGTTTGTCATTTGGTTGATTTTTGGAAAAACTACGTCAAAACTAAGGTTTTCACTATTATGAATATTTTGAAGAAATCAACCTGGAAAATGACTCCATATGGATGAATGATATTTACTAATGGTATTAAGTTAGTTTTGGAACCCAAATGGAGAATGTTGGAACAATGGCTTGTTAACCGAATATGATACACACTCTTTATATGCTTTATTTGTACAAAGATTATTGTTGCATTAGGTATATAGTAGTATATCATTGATGGGAATGTATTAGTCTAATGTTATGGATCCATAAGCATGCGAGTCTTATCATGTTGAATCATTGGGATGTTGTATTTCCATAATGGACCACAGAATAGGCATGTGATCTAGTTGGGTAATAGTCTTGGGCTTTATAGTCGGGCAACGGCTAAAGACCATTAATTGTAATTCCTTGGGGTGTGAGCAAAATCTAGAATCAATGAATTGATGGTTGATTCGTAATGGGGCTTTTGAACATGAATGTGTGACCTACTTTTGTGTTCCGTCACCAACACAAAAATCGGGTCTCCCCCGTCATCGTAAGATGTGTCTACCTTTCAAATGATTGAAAAGAGGTTATGATCATGTTTTTGAAATGCGCCAAGCCTATGTTTCCGAAAAGTTATATTTATTAAGCTAGTATAAATTTTTTGATCTTACTAGGCGTTAGCCTAACACTTTTTCTTAAATGTGGCATGTATAGCAAGGCATAAGGATAGCGGGGCGACAAGCTTGTGAGTGAAGTGTCAATTTGTCGGATGGGACAACTTTTGGGCAAAGTTTTTCTTTCATCTCTTATTTGTAAACTCCAATTGTACTTTCCCCAAATGTATTGGGTGATTTACTTTAAATAGAATGTTGCATTTTTTCATAATTTCAGGTTTTAATTTACCCAAATTTTTAGGGTGTTACAAAATGGTACATACATTTCATCTGGTAATCTTTGGCAAATTGACACATGTTATTTTATCTAGATGACTTGGACTTAAAATTAAGACAATGCAAATTTTTTTACTAAGTGTGTTGTAGAGGCTACAGAGAGTTGCAACAACCTTATGGGTTGCAAAACTATATGGAAAGAAAGGTAAGATATGTACTAGTTTGGTTCTGGATGCATCACCATGTGTACTGCCAACATATGGTTTAATCTGCACTTCATTGGAAGGTCGTTCATTCCAATAGTGTTGTAGAGAGCTATTGCTGTAACACCCTTGTGATGTTGTACATTGTTCACTACACTCTGTTTGCTGAAATCCAACTTGAGCTTGCACCCATACTATCTTTTACTTATTGTTACATTTCAATATTTGGTCACCAACTCTCAAAAAGATATTACTCCGATTTTACTTGAAATCTTGTTTTAAAAGTTGACTTTGGTTACTCATCTTGCTTTGAAAATCCCTGAGTTACGATATCTGTTATTACTTACCATTATTACTTGCTTTGGACGATACTAGAGAGTCATGCACACTTGCATGACTTACCAGTTTCTATAGCCTTTTGGGTTATACTCACACCACACCAAGTTTTTGGCGTCGTTCTTGGGGATATTTGTCAAAAAGAGTTTTACTTTAAGTCATTTTTAAAATTTTACTTTTCTACCATCAGTGTGTTTTTAGTGGTTTGTGCCAAGATTACCTCATGGTGTTGTTTTTGAGTTAGATCCTGATATTGGAAGAACCTTCAGAAGAAGTAGGAAAATGCAAAGAACTTTTCTTTCATATTTAACTTCTCCTTCCATGGCTGAACAATTTGGACATAATATAAGACCCAACCCTAAAAAAGAAGTAATCAGGCTTGCTAACTGTGGAAATGGAGGCAACATGGACTATGCTATTCCTGTGCTCACCCAGTACGCAAGGATACCTAGGCCTACAATTGAGGCCGACCATTTTGAGTTCAAGCCCATCATGTTTCACATGTTACAAATTAATGTTCAATTTGTTGGATTACCATCAGAGGACCCTCATTTACATCTTAACTCCTTTATGGAAATCACAAACTCTTTTTACCTTAATGGAGTTATTGATGAAACCTAGGCTGAAGTTATTTCCATCTTCATTAAGGGATAGAGCAAAAGTTTGGTACAATTCCTTACAACCAGATTCAGTTAGCACATGGAATGACATGGCTGAAAAGTTTTTAAAAAAATATTTCCCACCAACCAGGAATGCCAAAAAATGAGGAACGAAATTTGTCTTTTTAAAAAATTGGATGACGAGGCAGTTCCTGATGCTTGGGAGAGGTACAAGGAGTTTTTAAGGAAATGCTCACATCATGGCATTCCATACTGCATACATCTTGAGATGTTTATGCTTGATGCTACAGCAGGTGGAGCCTTTACTGATAGTACCTATAATGATGGCTATGACATTCTAGAAAAGATTTTAAATAACAATGATCATTGGGAAGATCCTAGAGCAATAATACCTAGGAAGGCGTCAGCTATTCATGAAATAGATCCATATACCTCTCTCACTTCACAACTTACAACAATGATTATCTTGTGAAAAACTTAGTTTTCCATGTTGCTAATATTGTTGCCACAACATCTGCTTCTGAAGCCTTGTCTATCTAATGTGTGCATTAGGGACTTGATGGCTTCAACCTGCGACTGATTTTTAAGGTCTACATAACTGGTCATTGATACTTACTATCTGTCCTGGTGTTGGTCTTTACTACTTAATGCAACAATAATAGCGAGATTAACTATCATCAATCTTTAAGAATATTGAGTAGTGTATAGGATTAGAAATGAAAAATTCACTCAGAAATTCAAAAGATCAACAAATAGGCTCAAGAAATTCCTTTCTGATAGTCTCCACTAATGTCCCTAAACAACCATCTCACTAGTCTGCCATCAGTACCTACTTCATTACCTCAAAATTCTCCACACAATGGTCGGTTTCAGCTTTCCAAGAGGTGACTTAAAGTCATTTGTGTAAAAAAAAATAGGCTTGAAAAGCATAAACATGACAAGTATAATGGAAAAACGATTGGTATGTGTGCCCGATTGGACAACCCCAAACCTTACCAACACGTTGTTCTCAATGTGATAGAAGTAAATGGAATTAACTAAGTAAGAAGTAGTATCATCATGCAATTAAGTACAATCATCCGAATATAAAACATTAACCAAAGTACAATTAAGTACGCGCCGTTGTGCTCTTCTGTAGTTGAAATCCATCTAGCCTACTGTTGATCGATTGAAATCCTTGTGTCATCTCATTCATCATCCTAGTAGCCCAAGGTGGTGTATCTCCATTGTGCTCTTCTGTAGTTGTCTGGGCGCAGTTCGGTCGAAATCAGGGTCGTCTGACTCTCCTCCAGAAATCTCTCCTTCGGCTGGCAGCTACTGCATTCCATGTTGCCTGCGCCACTCATTATCCTCATCACGCCTATTCTTCTCTAACTCTTCGGTTGCACGGATTTGAATGCGGTAGTGTTTTAATGCAAAATCTACCTTATGTGATTGAACTCCAATCACGTCCACGCCCGCCTCCTTACAAAAGTGTTTGATCATACAGGGGAATGGAAGAAATCCATGAAGGGTAATATCGGCATCCAAAATCTCCATCCAAATGATATGTCCAATATCCATAGGGAGATTGTGTTGGAGAGAAAAAAGAACTTGTGCAACCTGGGGATCTGCAGTGGTGTTGTGTGAAGATGGCTTTAGACTGCTTTTGATGAGGAGCATTAGGAAGACCAAGTCTGTATGTAAATCACTCTTCAGAATATCATTTGTGGACCTATCCCATCCGTTTTTTCCATTTCGCCTCAAGGAACCGGCTATAAGAGGACTCAACAGTGTGAAAGGCATCACGTGCGGTCATGCTGTAAGTCATGCCCAACTCCGGTAGTTGAGGAACTCGGTGGTATTGGCAGATATCATCCAAGGAGATGCACACCTTTTTCCCCCGAACTATTACTGTATAGCGCTCATGATATATTGGGGGGATCATGTTCGCGTAAAATTCCCGAACAATCCCCTCGTTGTACTTCGGAGGTGTTCGGATGAAGTGAGTCCATTGATGTTGCTAAATAATAGTAGCCACTCTAGATCCGGCGGGTAGCTCCGCTAGCTTGATTCCTCTTTTAGCGAATGGTTGGCAATTTTTCCGCGCCATTTGTGCTTGACTTGCTTGTGCGTCCACATTAACCTCATTCTACAGTTTGACTTTTTGAGCGGGGTTGATATCTCCATTCCCCAGAAAGTCAAATGGGTTGCTTAGGTGGCTCCTCATGTTGTTTGCAAAAAGTAAAACACAATAAAAGTTCACTTCCTAAAACGGTGCACCTCAAACCTAAGTTAAAACCAATATGACACAATTGGGTGCAAAAATGTGGTCACACCAAACCTAGGTTGAACCCACGGTTGAGGGTACCACCCATAACAAAACTTACCCACAATTATGCTTTTTGGATCAACAAAATATTCATGCAATAGTTAACCTCAATCCACAAAATTTCAAAACGCATAACATCAACAAGCACAAATAATTTCAACCCAAAAACACAAACTCCCCAAGTTACAACAAGAATATGGTATCAATTTCTACACTTCCTAAATCCAAAACTGAAAACCAAAATTGTACATTAAGAATCACACCCCATGGTCATCAACACAAGTAAATCTACAACATCAAACCATTCATAGCGAAACTTATCAATATACATGATTTAGGGAAAAAAGAAAACATGACTTACCTTAGAAAGTTGAACACAAAACCCTAAACCCTAAACCCTAAACCCTCAAGGGAACACAATGGAAGAGGAGGATATCGATTTACCAGAGAGAAATTTTAGTTTTGAGGGGTAACAATGGCTAAAATCGACCATGTGGCTAGGGTTATGTTCGATAGGTTCCCGCGGTTTATAGCGCGACTTGGAAGTCGTAGGGTATCCCGCGCGTGTTCATTAAGGCTGAAAAACTCAGCGAATTACGCGATTTAAACTGCGTGTAGTAGGCAGCAATTCCCGCTGGAGCTCTCTGATGTCTTTGAAACAGCGACTTGCGCGTCTTACATCGTAAGTTGTATGCCGCGTGGTTACCCGCAGGAATTTCCTGCTATGACAACTTCCAGCTACTTACGCGGCTTCGTCCATGACTCTCAAGCCGCGGTGTAGCCCACGTAACTCGCTGTTTCTTACACCCCTTCTCATCAAAATAATTCTCCAAACTCCAAACTGTTCCCAACAAACACAAAGCACACTAATTTAACGAAAAAATAAATAAATAAAACACACGAATTGAGAAAGAATCAAACCTCGGTGGGTTGCCTCCCACCTAGTGCCTTATTTAGTGTCGTGGCACGACCTTTTCCACATTTACTCCTTTGGATTGTCGAGATAGAAGTTGGATACTTCTAGTGGTTCACCTCCTATGTATGGCTTCACCCATTGGCCATTTACTTTAAATGTGGACCCATCCTTTCCTTGTAATTCAAAAGTGCCATATGGAGTGACCTCCTTTACGGTGAATGGACCCGACCACTTAGACTTCAATTTACTTGGAAAAGGCGAAGTCGAGAGTGAAATAGTAACACTTGCATGCCTGGAAGAATTACCTTTGGGTGAAGTATTTTGTCATGGAATCTTTTGGTCCGTTCATTGTAGATGGTTGCATTTTCATATGCATCTTGCTTGATCTTATCTAATTCGTTGAGTTGAAGGAATCGGTGTTGCCCGGCGGCATGAAGATTCATATTCAACTGCTTGATTGCCTAATAGGCTTTGTGCTCAATCTCAACCGACAAATGATACGATTTAGCAAAAACTAGACGATGAGGATTAGTGCCAAGCGGGGTCTTATATGCTGTCGGGTAGGCCCACAATGCGTCATCTAGTTTGGATGACCAATCTTTTCTTCATGCACTAACGGTTTTCTCCAGAATTTGCTTCAGTTCCCGATTGGAAACCTCAGCTAATCCATTGGCCTGTGGATGGTACGGTGTGGTAACTTTATGTTTCACCGAGTACTTTTTCAGAACTGCTTCTAAATATCGGTTATAGAAATGGCTACCACCATCACTTATCAGTGTTCTTGGGACTCCAAACCTTGAGAAAATATTCTTTCGTAAAAATTTAATCACTACCTTGGAGTCGTTCGTAGGAGTTGCGATCGCTTACACCCATTTTAACACATAATCAACCGCTACTAAAATGTACTCATTACGGTATGAATTTGGGAATGGTCCCATGAACTCGATACCCATACATCAAATAACTCCACTTCCATGAAGATGTTCATGGGCATCTCGTCTCTCTTCGTGATATTACCAACCCTCTGACAACTGTCACACCAGGAGATAAACTCTCTAACATCTTTGAACATGGACGACCAAAAAAATCCCGATTGCAACACCTTAGCCACTGTTCTATCCGTACTGAAGTGCCTGCTGCACTCTAAGGTGTGGCAATAATTCAAGATATCCTCTTTCTCTTCCTCTGGAACACACCTTTTAATTATTCCATCAACACAGTGTTTGTATAGAAAAGGTTCATCCTAATAGTACCTTTTTGCATCCGCGATGAACTTTCTCTTCTGATGTGAGCTTATGCCATACAGAACCACCTCTCCAGCCAAAAAGTTCACCAAGTCTGCGTACCAAGGCTCTGAGTGATTGACTCTAGATAACTGTTCATCTGGGAATGAGTCATTGATCACTGTTTTATCCATAGACTGTTCTCCATCCCCCTCTAGTCGTGATATATGATCCGCAACAGTGTTTTTCGAGTCCTTTTTGTCCAAGATTTCTATGTCGAAGTCTTGGAGTAGAAGTACCCATCGGATTAGTCTCGGTTTTGTATCTTTCTTGGTCATCAGGTATTTTAAGGCTGAGTGATCAGTGTACACGATTACCTTGGCACCAACCAAGTAAGACCTGAATTTCTCACATGTATATACAATGGCTAGAAGCTCTTTCTCTATAGTGGCATAGTTGATCTGAGCTTCATCCAACGTATTACTAGCATAGAAGATGACATGTAATCTCTTCTCCTTTCTTTGCCCCAAAATGGCATCTACAACAATGTCACTTGCATCATGCATCAACACAAACGGAAGATTCCAATATGGAGCTATCAGAATTGGTGCCGAAGAGCTCATTCTTTAACCTGTCAAATGCAGAAATACACTCATCAGTAAATTCAAACTTAAAATATTTAAGTAATAAAGAACAAAGAGGTTTGGTGATCTAAGAGAAATTTTTAATAAAATGCTGGTAAAACCCAGCATGACCCAGAAAGCTTCAGTCTCATTTGACTGAGTTAGGGTATGGTAGATTCTCTATGACCGCAACTTTGGCTTTGTCCAATTCAATGCCTTCCCTTGTGACTTTGTGGCCAAGCACAATCCCTTTGGTCACCATGAGGTGACACTTCTCCAAATTAAGCACTAGACCTGTTTCCTTGCATCTTTGCAGAACCACTTCCAAATGAGCTAAACACGTGTCAAAAGTAGGCCCGAAAACTGAAAAGTCATCCATGAATATTTCAATCGTTCTCTCTACCATATCTGAGAAGATGGCCATCATGCATCGCTGGAATGTCGAAGGAGCATTACATAGCCCAAATGGCATCCTCCGATAAGCAAACATACCGTACGGGCAAGTAATTGTGGTCTTATCTTGGTCCTCCGGGGCAATTGGTATTTGGTTGTACCCCGAATACCCATCTAAGAAACAGTAATACTCGTGTCCCGCCAACCGCTCCAACATCTGATCAATGAAAGGAAGAGGAAAATGATCTTTCTTAGTTGCATCGTTTAACTTCCTATAATTGATACAAACTCTCCACCTCGTGACTGTCCGTGAGGGAATAAGCTCGTTGTTGTTGTTTCTGACGATTGTGATCACTTCTTTCTTTGGCACAACTTGAAACGGACTGACCCAAGAACTATCTGGAATGGGATAGATAATTCACGCATCAAGTAACTTTAATATTTGTTTTGGACTACCTCTTTCATATTTGGATTGAGACGACGTTGGGGTTGAACCGCTGGACGATGCCCTTCCTCAAGGTTTATTCTATGCGTACAAAAATTTGCGCTCAAACCCTTGAGGTCAGCGATGGTCCACCCAATCGTTGTCTGATGTTTTCGGAGGACTCTGAGTAGCTTATCCTTGTTGTCTGCAGTCAACTGAGATGATATAATCACCGGCAAGGTTTCCTTCTCCCCCAAATAAGATTACTCCAAGTGTGATGGCAATAGTTGAGATCCAACTTTGGTGGAGTCTTTGATGATGGTTGAGATTTTGGGATGGGTGTTCCCAAATCCTCAACAGCTAGTCTGTGGTGCCCTTTGTAGTTAATGCATTCAATTGCTTTACGCTTTCACTTTCTGTATCGGGATCAACACCGGTTAGTGCATTTTGTAGAGGATCTTCAGACACCACCACATTACCACATTCTCGAATCACTTCCTCAATGATGTCCACTCTATAACATTTATTCGATACCGACTTATGTTTTGCCACCGGAAAAACGTTGAAAACGGCCTCCTCTTCCCCAACTCGAAATGTTAGCTTGCCCCCTTTCACATCTATTAGTGCTCCTCCCGGGGCTAGGAATGGTCGACCGAGGATCAACGGTATCTCTTTTTCCTCATCCATGTCCAGGACCACGAAATCCACCGGAAAATATAACTTGTCCACCTTGATGAGTAAGTCTTCAATCACTCCATAAGGGTACTTGATTGATCTATCAGCAAGTTGTAGAGTAACATTCGTTGGGTGCACCTCTCCAAGGCCAAGTTTCCTGAAAATTGACAAAGGCATCAAGTTAATGTTTGCATCAAGATCACATGCCTTACTAAACTCACAATTTCCTATATTAATAGGGATAGTAAAACTCCCTGGATCCTTGAGCTTCGGGGGAAGCTTGTGTTGTTATATAGCAGTGCACTCTTCAGTAAGTGCAACGGTCGTCTGCTCCTCAATCTTCTTCTTATTTGAGAGGATGTCCTTCAAAAACTTCACATATGAAGGCATTTGAGCCAAAGCATCTGTAAAAAGGAATGTTAATATGCAAGTTTTTAAAAACTTCAAGAAATTTAGCAAAATTAAATCATCCTTATGTGATTTGAGACAGTTAGGGAATGGCACTTTTGGTGCTATTGGCTTGACCGGAGTTTTTCGTTAGCTCTTTCTGGCTCTTTTTCCTTTTTCTTTTCTTACGGTCTCTCCATTTCAATGCTTTTATCAACTTTCTCTTCATCTTCTTCTTCCTCCACCATCACTTAGGGTTCCCTTACTTCATCTAGAACTGGCTCTCGAGTTGGGTCTTTGATGAGTTCTTTTCCGTGTTGGAGATATGCCCATTGACAAAAAAAATTAATTATTGACATTATCCTATTCGGTCGCACACAAAGTCCAAATTATTATTGCAAGAATTGATTATTAAAAGGGATAGTTTGTTAAACATCATAAATGATGGGTTAACTAGAAACTAAGGCAAAAGTTAAGGGATATTTTTATAAATATTAAAGACATGGAGTGCCATGTGGAGTTGTTGGACACTCCAACACTCCACCTCTCACCTCCACCACTAAACTGTTTTTATACACTTCTACACTCTATCTATCCCTTACATGCAAGAATGTAATTTTGCCTCCCATCCCATATCTCTCTCTCAAGATTTCGAAAAAAAATACACACATACACAAAGTGTGTGTTGCACAAAGAGAACAAGGAGATTTTCTTGCAAAGGAGCTTGGAGCTTTGGGTGTGTAACTTGATAGAGGGATTCTCGTTTGGATCATCCATTGTCTTCAAGGGTATGATCTCTTTTCTTCTCTTTTATCCTTTTAGTTGATATTTTCACTTGTACAATGGATCCTCTCAAGGAAGAAAAAGATCGTGTTTTTGCTGTCGTTGCATGTTTTTGTTTGGTAAATCTTCTTCTCCCAACAGTGGTATCAGAGCCACTTGTACAAGGTGATATCACTTTTCTCATCTTTTTCTTAAAGAAATTGCTTTTGAATGTTTTTGTACACATTTTTGGGAAATGATGTGTAAAGAACATGCAAAAGGATTTCTAAGGTTTTTCAAGTTTTAATGTTTTAAATTTTTTTTTCCTTCCTCTTGGACCTTCGATTTTGACATGCATGTTTGAAAAAGTTTTTTTCTAAGTCATGGTCCAATATTTATAAAGATCAAAATTTCGGAATTTTTTGTGATGGATCCGAAAATACCAAGAGATTTTATTTTGTTTTGATATAAAATAAATCAAAGAGGAAAAATAAATTAAAGTCTTGAAAACCTTGTATAGAAAACTAGTATTTGTAAAAATAAAAGAAAAAGTTTCTTTTTTATTGAGTATGGTTTTTGGATCTTGTTTTCCCAAAATATTTTGATTCACTTGCATGTTGTTGTTTGGATGGTTTTGCCATGAAAACCATACTTACAAAACATAAAAGTGTGTTTATGTTGTCAAAAAAAAATTTGATGGCATAAAAACATGCAAACAAAGATTGATTTTTGTTTTAGTGCCAAAAGTGTATGTTTAAATCAATCTTTATCAAAATATGGCTTACAAGGATTTTGGCACTCCTTGTTTTGGTTCTTTTGTGTTTGTATGGATCCGGTAGTAAGTGCCTCTCCTGACCCATGTGTTTGTGATGTTTGATTAATATTTGATGTGTAATAATTTGCGCAACTTGAATGTCTTTTCAAATTTTATGTATTTGTAAAATAGCATAGAATAGATTAAGAATTTTTTTTCAATAATTGTAAATCGAAGACGGTGCAACCAAAATGGAGTTATGAAGAATGAAGTTTTGAAGGCGGTCCATCCGAGCATCAAATGGTGATGGCGAGTTTAGTGGGAGCCGGTCATATCTTTTGAATATGTCCCTAGGTTGACCATGTTTTTTCCGTGTGTTGGCTCACTGGAAAAACGCATAGGACTTGAGGCATTGTTACCGTTTTTTGTTTGTTGTGGTTGCTTTATTAATTTTATAAATTTGTCTAGGACTTGCATGCTAGAAAATTTTATTTTAAAATAATTAAAGAATCACAAAGTTTGGTTAATGAGTTAACAAATTAACAAGCAAATGAATTTTAGCAAAAAATATAAAAATTGTTTTAAAATGGTGTAAAACAAAATTTTGCTAAAAGAAAGTTAAAAGTTTTAACTAGAAAACAAAAACTTGTTTTAAGTAAATCAAACGCTACCCATGAATAAAACACGCATTTGAACTAACTGTTTTTCTGGCATGGGAAGTGCTAAAGCCAACACGTCGGTTAGACATTAGGGATGATGATGTGAAATTTGCGATACCCGAGAGTCTTGGGTTGAATGTCACGTGTTTTGTCATGAACGATTTACAATATAGACTTGTGATCCGGGGCATACCCGTCACGAGAAAAGATTAGCATTGAAGGGATTAAACATGCTAAGTGACATGATGGATGTCAACGAATCCTGCAAGGATCTAAGAATTTCATAGAGAATTAAATTGATAAAATGGTTATCTACCTAAATAACTTCTAGATGCGATCTGCAGCATACCCGTCGTAGCTATGAAGTGAAATATGGGTCTTAGCCTTGTTATGTATAATTGTTTATTTAAACGTTTGGATAATTATTATAACAAGGATTACTTAATTCAGATCACTAAAATATTTCTACTTTGATAGATGTCAAACAACAACACGATTTCATCGATTTCAAACTTTTGTCTGAAAGGGCTCCTCGAGAAGGATAAGCTCACGGGCTTGAACTTCATGGACTGGCTTCGCAACCTGAGAATCGTAATCAGGATGGAAAAGAAGTAGAGAGCCATTGAGGAATCCTTCCCTGAGGCACCACCAATCGGAGCATCTCGGGCGATTCGGGAAAAGTACGAAAAACATCTGACCGAATCAAACGAGGCCGCTTGCCTCATGTTAGCGACCATGGATCCTGAACTCCAAAAGGGTATGGAGAGCCTTGGGGCGTATGACATGCTTAACCAGCTGAGGGACATGTTCCAACAGCAGGCTAGGCAAGAGCGGTTTAACATAGTCAAATCTCTGGTGGGATGCAAAATGGCCTCGGGAAGCAGCATCAATGTTCACGTTCTTAAGATGAAGTCGTACATTAACCAACTGGAGCGTCTTGGTTTTTCCTTTAGTCAGGAGATTGCCACGGATTTCATCCTAAACTCCCTGACTAGTTCATATGAATCGTTCATAATGAACTACAATATGAATAACATGGAGAAAACCATCATGGAGCTAAATGCCATGCTGAAGACCCCGAGTCAAGCATGGACAAAACTAAGCATGTTGCTCCCATATTGGCTATTAGGGAAGAAGGAGTCAAAAAGAAGAAGCCAACCCCCCCCCCCCCCCCCAAAGGCAAAAGGTAAGGAAAAGTTAGCCAACCCAACTCCAATCCTAAGCCCAAGGGCAAGGGTAAAGTTAACTCTGCGATTCCTCAATCGAAAACTCCTGAGGATGTAACATGTTTCCACTGTGGGGAGAAAGGACACTGGAGGCGTAGCTGTCCAAAATACCTGAAGGAGCTGGAAGAGCTCAAGGCCAAGGGTGTGGCCGAACCTTCATGTATGTATATGATTGAACTCCACAACACTTCTGCTTCTAATTCTTGGGTATTGGACACAGGATGTGGTACTCACATTTGTACTAATGTGCAGGGACTAAAACGAAGTAGGAAGCTAAGACGCGGAGAGCTCGACCTAATCATGGGGAACAAGAATGTTTCTCCAGTTGATAGGAATGGGAATATGAGCTTAATTTTGAAACTGGTCTGTCTGTGGTTTTATTAAATGTTTGCTAGTCGGCCGAAATGGCAAGAAACATTATTTCTTTTACAGCGCTGTATGATGATGGTTTTAATTTTATATTTGATGATGGTTCAATACTTGTGTTTAAAAATGAATTACTTTATTTTAAATCTAGTCCTTGTAAGGGCATCTATGAAACCAACATCAACCTAAGAAACAATAATAGTTCAATCCTTAATGTTGATACGACTTCATCCAAAAATGGTTTGGATAAGACGTATCTGTGGCATTGTCATGTTGGCCACATTAACAAGAAACGTATCGCCAAACTCCAAGAGGATGGGATTTTGGAATCATTTGATCACACATCTTATGATGAATGCGAATCTTGTTTACTAGGGAAGGTGACTAAAGCTGTGAACGTGGAAAAGATCTTTGGACCTTGTACACACTGATGTGTGTGGATCTTTCAGATCACCCACAAGATACGGCGAAAGATACTTCGTTACGTTTACTAATGATTTCAGTAGATACGGATATATTTATTTGATTAGACATAAATATGATACCTTTGAGGTGTTCAAGACATTCGAGAACGAAGTGGAGAATCAACTAAATAAAAGGATTAAGATCCTCAGATCTGATAGAGGTGGTGAGTATCTTAGTCTAGAATTCAGCGATCATCTTCGAAATTGTGGGATTCTCTCACAATTAACTCCACCTGGGACACCACAACATAATGGTGTATCCGAGAGGAGAAACCGAACATTGTTAGATATGGTTCGTTGCATGATGAGTCGCATTACACTTCCGATAAGTTTATGGGGTTATGCCTATCCTTAACCTCGTACCAACCAAGAAGGTTTCCAAAACACCATCTGAAATATGGAGTGGTACATTTTCTTCACTAGCATATTAAAAAATCTGGGGCTGCGAGGCTTACGTTCGTCATGAATCTCAAGACAAGTTAGAGCCCAAATCAGAGAAGTGTTATTTTGTTGGATATCCTACTGAATCTTTTGGATATTTGTTTTACAAACCTTTTGAAAACAAAGTCTTTGTTTCTAGAAGGGTAGTATTCCTAGAGAGGGAGCAGATATCCAAGGAGGCCAGTGGGACCGAATTGATCTAGAAGAAGTTCAAGAATCAACCAACATGGAATCCGACGTTGGCAATAGTTCCCATCAAGAGATTGTACAACCTGATGTTAATGGAGAATCTGATTTTCAGCCACCACCTATTCGCAGGTCTGATAGGGTACGTCATGCACCTGAAAGATATGGTTTACTCATTTCTGATGGTGATGTGTCCCTGGTAGACCTTATTGAACCTACCAACTATCAAGAAGCCATTGCAGGCCCAGAGTCTGCTAAATAGAAGGAGGCTATGGAAAGGGAGATCCAATCCATGTATGATAATCAAGTATAGGACTTGGTTGATCAAACACCTGGCATTAAAACAGTTGGGTGTAAATGGGTCTTCAAGAAGAAGACTGATATGGATGGCAAAGTATACACATTCAATGCCAGACTGGTGGCAAAGGCTTACACGCAAACTCATGGTGTAGACTACGATGAAACTTTTTCACCAGTCACCATGTTAAAATCTATTAGGATAATAATTGCCATAGCAACATTTCATGATTATGAGATATGGCAAATGGATGTAAAAACCGCGTTTCTTAATGGAAAACTTACTAAGGATGTGTTTATGACACAACCTGAGGGTTTTGTACATCATAAGCATCCCAATAGAGTGTCTAGGCTTTAGAATTCCATTTATGACTCAAGCAAGCGTTTCGTAGCTGGAATCTTTATTTTGACGAGAAGATCAAGGAATTTGGTTTTGTCATAAGTGAATATGAACCATGTGTTTATGTCAGAACTAGTGGGAATACCATAGTCTTTCTTGTCATAAGTGAAGATGAACCATGTGTTTATGACATACTACTCATGGGAAACGATGTCCCAACACTGTGAAGTGTTAAAACTTGGCTAGGGAATTGTTTTTCGATGAAAGACATGGGATATGCGAAATACATATTAGGAATCAAGATCTATAGAGATAGATTCAGGAGGCTTATTGGGTTAAGCCAAAGTACCTACATAGATAAGATCTTGAAGAAATTCAAGATGCAGGACTCCAAGAAGGGGTTCTTGCCTATGCAGCATGGCATGGCACTGAGCAAAACTTAGTTTCCTAGTCTCGTTGAGGAATTAGACAAAATGAGTCGAGCTCCATATGCTTCGGCCGTGGGATATATCATGTATGCCATGATTTGTACTAGGCTTGATGTATCATATGCCTTAAGTGTGACAAGCAGATATCATGCCAACCCTGGCGAAGCTCATTGGATAGCAGTCAATAACATTCTTAAGTACCTGAGAAGAACAAAGGATATGTTCTTGATCTATGGTGGCCAGGAAGAGCTATGTGTGAAAGGATACACAAATGCATGCTTCCAAACTGATAGAAATGATTCATGTTCACAATCTGGATTCGTGTTTTTTCTGAACGGTGGAGCGGTCACTTGGAGAAGTTCCAAGCAGAGTACTGTAGCAGATTCGACAACAGAGGGTGAGTATATTGTAGTTAATGAGGCTGCAAAAGAGCCCATGTGGATGAAGAAGTTCATCGGGGATCTCGGCGTAGTTCCTACTATTCTTGATCCCATAGAGATCTTCTATGACAATGAGGGTGCAATCATCTTGGCTAAAGAATCCAGATCACATAAGCGCACCCGGCATATACTCAAGAAGTTTCATTACATTCGGAAGGTTGTCGAAATAGAGACATTATCATTAGTAGAGTTAACTTAGTAGGAATTTGGGATCCATTCACAAAACCCTCGCAACAGAACAAGCATGATGCTCAAACTAGGTCTATAGGCATTAGAGTTGTTAGCGATTTAGCTTGACTATTTTAGTTGATCTGAAATGATGGAACTTAAACATTTTACATTTGCATATGACATGATGATTATTATGTTGAGATCATAGTATGTTCTTGGAGCAATCATTTCATTGGTGTATCACTTATTCTCTTTGCATGTTTATAAACTTCCTTTGAATACTAGTTTATTCAAAAATCTCCACGGTCGTTTATTCTCCGAAGGAAGGGAGTAATAAATTAAGACTGGTATGAGGTGTGAAATGATTATCCATACAGGTGGATATACCTTGAATGCAACTACACTCATATAAACTTGATAGAGATTAAGTTTTGGAGCGACCAACACTTAGAGATTACTTCATGGTTTATGTCACAAGTAATTCTAAGATGGTAATATCTTTTATTCTAGAGTGGAGTTGCACGAGACTCCTGACACGAAGTCGGTTATGTTTTGACCATTCTCCAACGTTGTCCGTAACTGGCAGCTATAAAGGGACTAATCAAATATAACAAGATTAGTGGGGAGGTCTATGCAGTCAAAGCAATTTGTTCCTTTTTCCTCATGGTAAAAGTGATATCCATGGGCCCCTCAATGATTTGGTGCAGACACTTAAATGTATGGCCATACTAAAACTGAATTGATACAGGATCAATTTTGCAGTTTATTTTAGGTCACCACAAATCTCTATTGAGAAACATAATATTGAGTGATCTGAAGATTGACACTATACCATGTCTTGCGTTCATACGGATATCTAGAACAAAATAACAATTGATCACTTACCTATAGGACTGTTTCATACCTTCTAGTTTTGATTACACAAATAGTGTCTTGAATGACATACCAATGCCATTATATAGTTATTGTGTCAAGTGCAAGTGGGAGTCTGTTGGAGATATGCCCATTGACACAAAATAATTAATTATTGACATTATCCTATTCGGCGTACACAAAGTCCAAACTATTATTGCAAGACTTGATTATTAAAAAGGATAGTTTGTTAAACATCATAAATGATGGGCTAACTAGAAACAAAGGCAAAAGTTAAGGTATATTTTTATAAATATTAAAGACATGGAGTGCCATGTGGAGTGGTTGGACACTCCAACACTCCACCTCTCACCTCCACCACTAAAATGTTTTTATACACTTCTACACTCTATCTCTCCCTTACATGCAAGAATATAATTTTGCCTCCCATCCCATATCTCTTTCTCAAGATTTCGAAAAACACACACACATACACAAAGTGTGTGTTGCATAAAGAGAACAAGGAGATTTTCTTGGAAAGGAGATTGGAGCTTTGGGTGTGAACTTGATAGAAGGATTCTCGTTTGGATCCTCCATTTTATTCAAGGGTATGATCTCTTTTCTTCTCTTTCATCCTTTTAGTTGCTATTTTCACTTGTATAATGGATCCTCTCAAGGAAGAAGAAGATATTGTTTTTGCTTCCGTTGCATGTTTTTGTTTGGTAAATCTTCTTCTCCCAACATTTCGCTTCTCAATTAGATGGCATTGCAATCCTCCCTTTGCTTTCTTTTCGTTTGGCTCGGAAACTGGCCTTAGATCCTGGATTGTAATGCCTCGGCTATTTGGCCCACTTGACCCTCTAGGATTTGAATGGAAGCGGTGTTCTGATCAGTCGCCGCATTTACTGTACTCACCGTGTTTGTTAAGGTGCTCACGGATGATGTGATCCCCTCCACGGTAGTGTCCATTGATCGTTCATTTAATTCGAATTTATTTTCTCGTCAATCACCCATCTTTAATGTTCCAAAATGATAAAACAGAACCATATTAATGTGTTTTTATATTTTGATAGGTTCGGAACACTTTGGAGGAAAAAAAGAGCAAAAAGAAGGATTTTTGATAGATTTGTGTGGCTATGGAGTTTTGAGCATATCTCACTCGTCCTAACTCGGATTTAAGTGATTCAAGATGATTTGGAAACCCAACACATAGGCCTACGACTTTGAAGTTTTGAGTTTCTGCAAATTAAGGTTGCATAGTTGCCAGAATTGAAGTTGAAGTCGGAACTAGGCTGATGGAGGTAATTGAAATAAATGCTAAAAGTACAAGTTATATTAGCACTTGTCATGGTACAAGTTGCTACTGCAGAAATTCCTTTTATTTTGGGTTTGAGAGAAAAAAAATTTTAATTGACAAGTGGGTTGAAGATCCGTTAATTTAGTGGGCTCGTGAGTGGGCTTTTAAACAACAAAATAAAAAAAGGAAAAAAGTGAAGGGTTTGTTTCTTTATTGGTTGCTCATGGCACATATAAAAAGAGAAGAAGAGGACAAGAGGAGGGGCGGCACATACATGATTGAAAGTTCCTTTTTAAGGTTTTGTTTAAAAACACAAGGGGATTTTTAGAGCTGCTGGAAGTTTTTTTTTAAACAACAAAATCACACGAAGAGGGGAGTTTTTGACAACAACCAGACAACAATAAACAGTCGAAACAGAGGTAATTTTCATATTCCAAATTAATTGTTTCTCCTGTTTTAGCTTTAGAGGCGTCTATTCTTCGTATGTTTCGGATAGTAGTAAGAATTTTATTGATATTTGAACATTGTTTTGGTGACATTAAAGTCGCATAATTTGTTGTTCCAACCGTTCTTTCCTTATTATCTTTGTATAAGTTGGAACAATGATTGAACAACAAGGTAGTGTTGAAGTTTTCAATATTATTATGAGCTAAATTTGTTTCAAGGTTGACCCGACGTGAAAACCCATATGGTGATCCGACTTTGGTTTGTTTTCATTATTTATCTATCAGTTTTAATTTGCATAAAAAGTGTAGGTATGTCGTTTGGGACAGAATGTGACAGATTTTGTCGGGGCTTAACGTTTAATTTGTGATATGTGTACGTGTATTTTAATTGATCGTGTTTTAGTAATTGGTTGGCATAACTTGGATAGTCCATTGGTGTTCCCCGACCGTACCGAAAACAATAGTGTAGGTGGGAGGACAGTTAGTTTGGATAGGCATGGATTATACCGAGGGTTGGATCGGTCCTTTAACATGTTGATTTAGGCGAGGCATTAAAATTGAACATTGCACGAAAACTAATCAAATCGGTGAAACATTTGGGTTAGTAACGGACGGTTGACCTTGACTTTCTCTCATCCTTAGAGCTTGTTTTCTCGGTTTCGTTCTTTCTAGTTTTTCTTTATAAAAAAAAGCCAAAAAGATTTTCTATTTATTTGTATATTAGTTTTAACGCAATTTATTCCTAAAGTTTGATTGAATAGTGTTAATTGTGATAAGTAGATTTTGATTTTTAGTCTTAGTCGTTGAGTTTAAATTGGATCAATTGAGTAGCATATCGTTGTGACGTATTTGCATTCGATATAACACGATTTATTAGCTCGACCACTGACTCCCTGACAAGATCGACACCCAACTTACCCATTTATTGGATTAAGTTAGGTTTATAAATTTAAACCTTGTTTTGCGTTTAACGATGCGTGTATCAAGTTTTTGGCGCCGTTGTCAGTGAGTTGTGCGCTTAGGTTAATTAGTTTGTGTTGTTTTTATCTGTTTGCATTATCTTTTGAATAGATTGCTACTCGATACATTCTAATAGTGTTTTGCAGATTGTTTGCATGACTCTCGTGGGTCAGGTAAATCTTCTCATCTTTGTTTTATTATTTAGTGTGTTGTCTTTTATTTGCTTAGTGTTAGTCTTTTATTTTTATTTTTTTAGTTAATCGTTACTTTAATTGCGCTTTTTTAGTTTAATTGCTTATTAGGTTGCCAGTCACATAATTCTAAGTTTTTATTTGATTGAGGTTGATAACGAGTTCTTTTAAGTTGCATGCACCATACTAGATCTAAGAAAGATTAGCCTGTTTTTGGAGTGCATGAATTAGAAGAAACCGAAAGGCGAGCTAGAAATAAAAATTCTGTAATCAAGAAGCCTAAAGTTGAAATTCACAAAAATTTGATGAGTGAAAGTGAAGAAGAAATGGAAAATCCACCGCCACCAAATCACCCTCCTCTGGAAACTTATTTCCAACCCGACGCTTATGAGAACCCATCCCCGATATCCTTACCCGGTGATTATGATACCTACTATGAGATTCGCCCTCATCTTATTCAGTCGCTTCCAAACTTCCATGGCCTATCAAAAGAAGAACCGTATAATCATTTATACGAATTCATTGCCATCTGCAATACCAACAATATTCGAGGTCTCACCCGAGACCACCTTAGGGTCATATTATTCCCCTTTTCTCTGAAAGGGCATGCAAAACAGTGGTTTATATCACTTGAGCCAAGGAGCAGTTCCTTCTGGGATGATATGCAGAAGAAGTTTTTAGCAGAGTACTTTCCCATAAGGAAAACTGGGGAGATACGCCGAGCAATCTCCAATTTTCAACAACAACCTGGGGAAGAGTTTCACAAGGCATTTGAGTGACTCAAAGAGCTTCTTTGTTCCTGCCCTCACCATGATACCCCAAAATGGATCTTGGTGAAAACATTCTTGGATGGCTTAGACCCGACTCACCGAGGTCTAGTTAATGCCACAAGTGAGGGGACGATGATGACAAAGACTGATGAAGAGGCATGGCAATTCTTAGAAACATACAGTCGAAGTCTTGCCTCACATAATTATTCACGAGCGACTCATAGGTCGGTGTCATTAGTTTCTAATACTTATGGGTTGGGAGAGTTAAGAAAAGAGTTCAAGGGTGAGATCATTGAGTTGTCCAAAAAGATAGATATCCTCTTAGGTGGACGAGTTGGAACTCAAAATGATGTGTATCAAGTCCAAGACTCATGCACTCACTCTAGGGATTCCTCACATTCTGCTAATGATTGCATAGTTTTTCATTCTAAGAATATGAATCAAGCACAGGGTCGATCGTTTCAACCCCGATCCCAAAATCAATACCATCACAGTGAGGGTCTGTCGAACTTTCGAACCCAAAATTACCACTATAATAATCAAAGTCAAAATCAAAATTTCAGTGGTAATAATAATGACAACAATAAATAGGGGTCTTCGCCAATTGAAAAACAAGTGGAAGATATGATGGCAATGATGAAAAATTACATGCAAATAACGCACATTACCACCCAATATGTTGTTGCTTTGGAGAAACAAGTTGGCCAAGCGGCCGAACAGTTGAATAAGAGGGATGGGGGTACACCTCCGAGTATGACTAAACCAAATCCAAGTCATGAACACGCAAATGAGATTACTTTGCGAAGTGACCACCAATTACACCCCTTCCCGAAAAGAATGTTGAAAGAGGTCAAACAAGAAAGGGCAAAGAGAAAGAATCTGAGCCTGGTGTAGAGTCCTAAAAAGTCAATCAAACTCTAGTCACATCGAGTACATCAAATGCCGATGATTCTCAAGTCGGGGGGAGTTCTAGATTACCTAATCAAGAACCCACAGATCCATACCCTAGATCCCTAAATGAATATGCGGCATTTCCATTTGGATAAAGAGGGTCGAAGAGTGAAGATATGATGGATATATTTCGCCAGATAAAAATCAGTTTACCATTACTAGATGCCATCAAGCAAATACCGACCTATTCCAAATTCCTGAGAGACCTGTGTACCCAAAAGCGCATATATAAAACTTCGATTCCTAAAAAGATCGAAGTAACTGAGCAGGTCAGTTCCATCCTATCTAGTTCCCTACCACATAAATGCAAGGACCATGGAGCACCATTGATCCCTGTCACTATGGGAAATTTTGTTATTAAAAAGGCTTTGCTAGATTTAGGGGTTAGTGTGAATATCCTACCGGGATCAGTGTATGATCAGTATGAGTTTGGAGAACTAAAAACAACAAGTGTGTTATTATAACTCGCTGATCGATCTGTTAAGACATCGAGGGGAGTGCTCGAGGATGTGATTGTGAAGATTGAGGACTTCTACTACCCTGTAGATTTTTTGGTGCTAGATACCGAGGGCATTTGCAAAGATAAAAGCCCTACGATGATTCTTGGCGACCACGAATGCCACAATCAACTGTAGATCCAGAGTGATGGACATTACCTTTGGTAATCGAAAATTACGCATGAATATCTTTGTGCCATCTTCCCACCCTACGACTAAGACCGAGTGTTACTCCATAGATTTTGCAGAGGAATGTACCCAATAATACACTTCAAACATATTGCAAGAGGATTTGTTCACTCAATATTGTTCTATCTCATCGGAGGATGATCTTGATCTGGTTGATCTACATTAGCTCCATACATTGCTTGATGAGCCACTTGTGCCTAATCAACCATCCTGGTCCCATAAGGGTGAACCATTTCCAAATCTCGCACAAGAACCTCCAAAGAGTTCACTTGAAAAACCACCAGTTCCAGAACTTAAACCACTACCAGATCGTCTTAAGTATGTCTTCCTAGGAGAAGATGGAACCCTACCAGCCATTATCTCGTCATCACGCACACCTAATCAGGAAGACATACTTATTTCTGTTCTAAAATATCATAAAAAGGAAATTGGATGGTCGATAGCCGATTTGAGAGGGATCAGTCCTTCGGTATGCATGCATGGAATCCACATCGAGCCTAATGCCAATCCCTCACGTGAATTTCAAAGACGGCTGAACCCAAACATGAAGGATGTGGTAAAGAAAGAAGTTATCAAATGGTTGGATGTCGGGATCATATATCCCATTTCTGATAGCCCATAGGTGAGCCCGACACAAACGGTGCCTAAAAAATCTGGCATCACCATTGTGGAGAGAGGAGGGGAAAATATTCCTACTCACCCCGTCACTGGATGGTGAGTCTGCATCGACTACAGAAAGTTTAATGCAGTCACGTTGAAAGATCATTTTCCCTTACCTTTCATCGACCAAATACTAAAGAAGCTGGCAGGCCAGAAATTCTACTGCTTCTTGGATGGTTATTCAGGATACAATCAAGTGGCCATACACCCTGATGACCAAGAGAAGACGACATTTACATATCCTTATGGCACTTTTGCTTTCTGTCGAATGCCATTTGGATTGTGTAATGCTTGCTACATTCCAAAGGTGTATGATGTCAGTCTTCAGTGACATGTTGAGTGAGTCATTGGAGGTCTTTATGGTTGACTTCTCAGTATTTGGTGAGACATTTGAAAGTTGTCTCCATAGTCTTGAAAGGGTGCTGAAGCGTTGTGAGGAGACTAACCTAGTGCTAAGCTGGGAGAAGAGCCATTTCATGGATCGAGAATGAATTGTGCTCGGTCACGTGATTTCTGAACGTAACATTGAAGTTGATCGAGCAAAGGTCCAGGTAATCTCCACCCTACCTCCACCGACGTCGGTGAAGGGTGTCCGTTTCTTTCTAGGACACGCAGGCTTCTATAGGCGGTTTATCAAAGACTTCAGTGCCATTTCACGACCCTTGTACAATTTACTTGCCAAGGATAATTCATTTGTCTTTGATAAAGCATGTCTAGAGGCGTTTGAGACAATTAAGCAAAAGCTTGTCGAGGCACCCATCATGCAAAAACCAGACTGGTCGTTGCCATTTGAGTTAATGTGCGACGCAAGTAATGAAGCGATGGGAGTTGTGCTTGGTCAACGGGTGAATAAAAAGCCCGTTGCCATTTACTATGTTAGTCGGACATTCTCCGAGGCCCAAATGCATTACATGACCACTGACAAAAATTACTTGTTGTCGAGTTTGCATTGGAAAATTTTCGTTCATATTTGTGGGGAGCGAAGGTGATCGTTTACTCGGATCATTCAGCCCTTCACTATTTGATTGATAAGAAAGAAGCCAAACCTAGGCTTATCAGGTGGATTTTGCTATTACAAGAGTTTGACATGGAAATTCGAGATAAGAAAGGCTGACAAAATGTAGTGGCAAACCATTTATCCCGAATCCCCACAAATTAGACCCCAACCAAGGAAGAAGTTCATGGATCTTTCCCGGATGAGCAGTTATTTGCCATATGTAGACTTCCTTAGTTTGCGCATATTGTTAATTACTTAGTTGTGAAGAAGTTACCACATGATTGGACAAATCAACAGAAACGGTACTTCTTTTCGCAGTTTAAGTATTACTACTGGGAGGATCCTGAGCTGTTTAAATATTGCCCGGATCAGATTGTCTGGAAATGTGTCCCCGACAGTGATCACGAAGATATTTCAAAGCACTGTCACAGTTATTCATGCGAGGGACACTTTAGTGGAAAGAAGACAGGGATCAAAGTACTAGAGTGTGGATTCTTTTGGCCTACCATATTTTGGGATGCTCAGAACTTTGTGAAGTCATGTCCTCGATGTCAAAGCCTGGGCAATATCTCACGGAAGGACATGATGCCTCTCGACCCTATCTTGACTGTCGAGATCTTTGACGTATGGGGTTTAGACTTCATGGGTCCCTTTCCATCATCCCTGGGTAATTTGTACATTCTGCTTGTTGTTGACTATGTCTCTAAGTGGGTGGAGGCTATCGCGACCAAAACGAACGATCACCGTGTAGTATGTAAGTTTGTCAAGAACCACATTTTCACTCGACATGGGTATCCGAGAGTCATCATCAGTGATGGTGGAACCCACTTCCGTAATATGAAGTTCAGTGCTCTGGCAAAACACTACGGGATCACACACAGGATAGCCACACCATATCACCCACAGACTAGCAGACAGGTCGAGGTCTCTAATCGTGAAATCAAGCATATTTCGGAACAGACCGTGAGACCTGATAGGAAGGATTGGTCAAGTCGATTGGAGGATGCATTATGGACATACCGCACGGCATACAAGACACCTATAGGCATGTCTCCATATCGACTCGTGTATGGAAAAGCTTGTCATCTACTAGTCGAGTTGGAGCACCGAGCTGCTTAGGCAATCAAAAAGCTGAATCTAGATTTGAAAGAAGCCAGTGACCATCGGAGACTCGAGTTAGATGAGCTAGTGGAATTGAGATGGGATGCATACGAGTGTTCCCGCATATACAAGGAACGAACTAAGGCTTTTCATGATAGACACATATCGCGAAAGTCGTTCCATGTAGGGATGAGAGTGTGGTTATACAACTCTCGCTTGAAGTAATTCCCAGGCAAGCTGAGGTCTAGATGGTATGGCCCATACATTGTGCAAGAGGTGTTCCCACACGGTGCTGTCATAATTCAGGACGAGAAAGGTGGGACATCTTTCAAAGTAAATGGGAAAAGACTGAAGCCGTACATCACCCCTAGAGATCATGAAGGCTATATTTTGGAGACCACGACTCTTGCCGAGTCGGTATATGACTCCTAATCATAGGACCGGTTCCATTTGTCTGTATATTTTGTATATTTGTTTTATTGCTTTTAGTTTGTTTGCATGATTTAAGATCGTGTTAGTTAATTGAGTCGTAGTTAAATGAACTTTGTGGGTATGTTCACTGCAAACCCTCACGAGACTTCACTCGTCCACTAGGGGAACCTAGGGGTTTAAAAGGCTTGTTGCACATGCTAAGTGCAATCGTGTTTCCCTGCGAAAATGAGGACTTGTTAGTTTGTTTTTTTCTATTTATCTCTTTATTCCCTGTTTATCTATCTTGGAGCCTGAGATCCCTTTTGATTGAGTCCCACTTCCCAACATTGACGATAATGCATAACTTTAAGTTGGGGAGGGGGAAATTTTGGAATTTTCTGATTAACTGCTATTGAATCTGTATTTTGCTTTAACGACATTGGTCCAAGTTGTTGTGTTTTAACAGGAAAGTGCTAACGAAATGCCGAAGGATGACATTCCCATACAGGTTGGAGCTTACATGGATTGATCAATATTTCACCCAGTCATGCATTGGAACAACATCCAGGGGAGTTTTTTGTTCCTCTCATCTTTATTCATGTTCTTTAGCATAAGCGCATACATTGGGGGCAATAAATGGTCTAATAGTATGGGGTGTTAAAAACTTAAATAATTGACTTGTTCTAGAGCAGTAATTCTTTTACATACATGAGCATAATGAAAAAGTTCTTGGTAGGCTCTAAGGAACACATAGCACTAATGAATTGGTCGATTGATCACCTAAGACTGCTTGGTGTGTCTTGCTATTTGAAACTAGTATTTTGATTGGGTGAGCACATCTACCTCGTGAGACATTTGAGCCTTGTGACTAAATCATCCAAATTAGTCTCATTTCACTTCATGTGTGTACTACACCTCATGTGCATTGGTCTCTCTACAACTTGCATCTATTCTCTTAAAGATTGCATTTAAGTCATGCTTGCATACAAAAGTGATAAAGGCCATCTTTGATGTGAATGTTAACCACTTTTAGCCAAAAAGCCTACCCTTAAAGCAGTCCATTTGATCAACCATTTTGAGCCTATAAACCCTTTCGTTTGACACACCTAAGCTACAAGCCACAAAATCCCAATACTTCCTACCCAACCTTTAAGACTTTAGGGGTGTGACATTAGACCAATGAGCTAAATTGTTAAATTCTTGAAGTTGTGGTCTCAAAGGAAGAAAAGAGTAGAATGCAAAGCCTCAAGAAAAAAAAAAGAAGAAAAGAAAAAAGAAAAAAGAAAAATTCACTAAAAAAGTAAGAAAAAAATAGTCAAAAAAAAGGGAAAAGAAAAGAAAGAAGGTGGCACAAAGAAGGAGTTTAAAAGCCAATATTTGTCCCGTGTGAAGAAAAAAAATAGAAAAGAAAGAAAAAAGAATAAAGGCTTGCAGTTATTGAGGCTAAAAGTGTTTGAAGGTCTCAAAGAGAACCAACAATATGACACACTCTGGTTTATTGCTCACAATGTTCCCTTAGTCCTAAAGGTTTTATTAGTCACTTCACCATATGTTATCCCACCCTACCCGTTGCCACCAGTACAACCCTTGAAAAAGACCTTTTGATTTGTATCTTGCATGCACTTCCAGCGGTGGTGAATGAGAATTTTTGCAAGCCTATGGTAGAGTATCAGTCGTGTGAGGATGTCTCGAGCGAAACACATAACCCAAAACATGTGAGTGATTGAGTGAATCTTATCCTTAGTGAGAGTTTATCGGATCATTTAATGTTAGTTCTCGAAATCGTATGGACGTGCTAAGGGTTTGATGGTTGACTTATCCCATATTCATGAAATGCTATCAGTTCTAAAGAGTTTGATTTGACCATTCTTGAATTATCTAAAATAAACTGTTTTATTGCCCGAGGACGGTCAATGTTTAAGTGTGGGTTGTTTCGATCGATCACTTAATTCGAGTATATTTTCTCGTCAATCACCCATCTTTAATGTGCCAAAATGATAAAACCGAACCATATTAATGATTTTTATTTTTGATAGGTTCGGAACACTTTGGAGAAAAAAAGAGCAAAAAGAAGAATTTTTGACACTTTGGAAGTTTTTTTTAAACAACAAAATCACACGAAAAGGGGAGTTTTTCACAACAACCAGACAACAATAAACAGTCGAAACAGAGGTGATTTTCAGATTCCAAATTAATTGTTTCTCCTGTTTTAGCTTTAGAGGCGTCTATTCTTCGTATGTTTCGGATAGTAGTAAGAATTTTATTGATATTTTAACATTGTTTTGGTGACATTAAAGTTGCATAATTTGTTGTTCCAACCGTGCTTTTCTTATTATCTTTGTATAAGTTGGAACAATGATTGAACAACAAGGAAGTGTTGAAGTTTGCAATACTATTATGAGCTAAATTTGTTTCAAGGTTGACCCGGCGTGAAAACCCATATGTGATCCGATTTTGGTTTGTTTTCGTTATTTATCTATCAGTTTTAATTTGCATAAAAAGTGTAGGTATGTCGTTTGGGACATAATGTGACAGATTTTGTCGGGGCTTAACGTTTAATTTGTGATATGTTTACATGTGTTTAAATTGATCGTGTTTTAGTGATTAGTTGGCATAACTTGGATAGTCCATTGGTGTTCCCCGACCGTACCGAACACAATAGTGTAGGTGGGAGGATGGTTGGTTTGGATAGGCATGGATTATACCGGGGATTGGATCGGTCTTTTAACATGTTCATTTAGGCAATACATTAAAATTGAACATTGCACGAAAACTAATCGAATCGGTGAAACATTTGGGTTAGTAACAGACGGTTGACCTTGACTTTCTCTCATCGTTAGAGCTCGTTTTCTCGTTTTCTCGATTTCGTTCTTTTTAGTTTTTCTTTATAAAAAAAAGCCAAAAAGATTTTCTATTTATTTGTTGATTAGTTTTTATGCAATTTATTCCCAAAGTTTGATTGAATAGTGTTAATTGTGATAAGTAGATTTTAATTTTTAGTCTTAGTCTTCGAGATTAAATTGGATCAATTGAGTAGCATATCGTTGTGACGTATTTGCATTCGATATAACACGATTTATTAGCTCGACCACTGACTCCTTGAGAAGATCGACACCCGACTTACCCATTTAGTGGATTAAGTTAGGTTTATAAATTTAAACCTTTTTGTGCGTTTAACGACGCGTGCATCATCCATCTTTGAAACGAACTTCATCATCATCTCTTCTAAACCCGACTTCTTCTTCGAAGCTTGCCCTTCTTCTTGTCTTCTTTGGTTGTGACCTGGATGATGATAAACATTGTTAGTATTGGATGAAGAAGAGAAATTAGAATTATTACCAAACTGTTGTTGTTGTTGTCCCATGGTTTCTCTTGGACCATTTTGAGGTTGGCTCCACGAGAAATTAGGGTGTCTCTTCCATCATTCATTATACGTATTGGAGAATGGGTCATTTCTTTGGCGGTTACGGTTCTGTAAGAAGTTCACTTGTTCCGGCGACTTAAACTGCGAATACTGATCAGATGTCCCATCAATTGGCACTGGGTTTTGCATAGATGTGCCCTTCATTTGGTTGGCGATGGCGGCCAACTGCACTTTAATTTTCCTCAAGTCATCTGAGTCGTGAACACTAGCTATCTTTCTAATACTCGATCGTGGAGTGGAGTATCTATGTTCCGAGAAATTCTCTATCAAATCCCAAGCTTCCTCATAAGTTTTGTTCATAAGGGCCCCACCAGCAGCAGCGGTGATATCATTCTTGAACTGAGGAAGTAACCCTCCAAAGAAAGTTTGGATGATTATCCACCCATGTAGCCTGTGATGACGGCATCTCTTTAGCATCGCCTTGTATCTCTCCCAAGCCTCATACAATGACTCTTGGTCCCATTGAACAAAATGGGTGATTTCGGACAGCCGTACGGCCCGGAGGGAAAAACTTGTTCAAGAAAGTTGCAACCATTTCATCCCAATTATTAATTTGCCCCGCTGGCAAATTCTCTTCCCAATTAGCAGCTCGGTCTCTAAGGGAGAACGGGAACAATCTGAGCTTGATGGCATCGTCTGGTACTCCTTTCATTTTGAATGTGTTGCATATTTTCTCAAATGAACGAAGGTGACTATGAGGATCCTCCGATGTTGAACCTCCAAACTGATTTGTTTGGACAAGCTGGATCGTGCCATGCCTTATTTCAAAAGTATTTGCAGCTACTGTCGGTACTTGCACTCCTCTTTGTGCCGCCGCCACTATTGGTGCAGCAAAATTCTTCATTGGCACTCGCGACGGTGGTGGTGGTGGTGGGTTATGGCCCGGTTGGTCGCCGTTCACGTTGTTTTCGGCCATTCTCTGTGGGTTGCGGTTTCTGGCTTCTCTACATTACTGGCGTGCAGTTCTTTCAATTTCTGGATCAAGTGGCTCGAGATCTCTAAAGAGTCTCCTCTTTGGAATAAACCAACGAGTAACCTACAATGAAACACACGAACCTTAGATTCCAAAAATGATAAAATAATAAACTGGAAATTAAAGATGTCTAATCTAATAATCTCTATATAGCTAGTAGTGATATCAACACAAAACAAGTTCCCCGGCAACGGCGCCAAAAACTTGATAGGCGGGTTTACACCCTCCTTAATCGGACCACAAGTGTACGGTGTTGAATCAAGTAATACGTACGTAAGTACGAGTATCGAACCAAAGGAACTTGTAATTGAGTACCACAGTTACTATATCACTTATTAACTAGATTAACGGAAATTGGATGTTTTGTTTAAATAATCAAAGTGATCTAGAAAAACACTAAAATGCAGTTTTGTTTAGAAAGAGCAGTTGGGGATGGAATCCTTTTGGGTTCATTACATTCACACAACGGACGGGTTAAGTATTCTTCTCAATTAATCACAAAAACAGTTACTACACTTTCTCAAGCTATAACAACATTAACAATTGGAAAAATGATGTTTTATCTCTCGATCTCAACAGTCAAATCAACTGACTTATCATAACAGGATTAAACAACTTCTATAATGGAATTGGTATATCTCCATCCAATTCTCACCATAGGCATATAACAATTACATCTAAACTTAGCAAACCTTTCTCAAGATTTAAAAAGGCCAAGAAACAATCCATTAGATGATCAGGCTAAAAGACTCAAGTAAAGTTGTGTCATATACTTCATTAATTTAAAAAAATAAAAATACAAAACCCAATCATATGTTTAAACACAATTACACCCAAAATTAATCCATCGCCCAACATGAACGGATTAGTTCGTGCTGGGGGTATTGAAGATCAAAACACACAAAGAAATTATGGTAAATCCAAACATTGTTCTAAGAAGGAAAAAATGCCCAAAAGTAGAAAAATCCCAGAGATCTCAACTCTCCAATCACAAGTATTGTAAATTGTTAAGTCCAAATATTGTATCCAAGATTTAATTAGGAAAGTCAAAGTTAGAAGTCAACATTGTCAAAGTCAAAATTGTCAAAGTTGTATTAGTCTTTGTTTTGTTTACTTAGTTGTTAAGTTTTGTTAATAAATAGGGTGTGTCTTGTAAGTTTGTGGTAAGAACTTCATTGTATACATTTCATATTTTAGAGAAATATTAAAGATTTACTTTCTCTCTCTACTCTCTCTCTAGTTCTTGATTGATATATCTTGTTTGTATGAGATTAGCTTGATAATTTGGGATAACAATTGGTATCAGAGCTATACCAAACATTTTCAGAAAGATTTTCACAGAAAAGTTGGATCGATTTCTTGATTTTTTGGTTTGAAAAGGTTGTTTTTCTGAAAAAAATTTCAAGAACTCGAAAGTTATTGTTCATCCGAAATTTTTTAATGAAAAATTGTTTTTAATGCAAGAAAATGGAATGATTGGATTCAATTTGTATTTTAGATTGTTTCTTGTATTGATTACATCTCGAAATATGAACTAAATCGATGTCAATTTCTTGATTTTTTTGTATTTCTTGAAAATATTGTTCAAACTCTGGTTGAATCGATTTTTTGTGGATTGTTGTTTTTAATCTGAAATTGATGTTAGATTTATGTTTAGTATTGTTTTTCGATTGTACTGATATGATTTTGAGTTTAAATTTTGCAGGTTTGATCGAATTTGATGCAATTCGTGATACATTTTGAATCTTGCGCAAACCATTCATGAACTGACGCAAACAGTTTGCTACTTGCGCAACTCTTATGATGCTCAAAATGTGATTGGTTGGATACCATGATGGGTCGGTGGAATAAATAAGTTTGTGATTGGATTTAAATTGAAATAATATACAGGTTTTGAGATGAATTGGTTTGATTGGATGAAATCTTGAAATGGGTCGGTGCTTAATCTTACGCAAACCATAAGTGTGTGCCAACGCAAACATGCAGTTTGCGCAATAGCTATTCACGCAAAGTTTCTATCTATTTCATTCTTTGCTTCCAAACACGTGACCTTCAGTTTGTTGAAAGTGGTGGATTGATTATCCATTTGGTGTTGTTCAAATTTGATTGGCCATTTTAATCAAAGTGGGGTTGTGGTTTTAATTGTTTGTTGATGACTTTCAAAATTGTTTCTAATTGGAAGTTGAAAGAAAATAGTTTGCGCCTATAGTATCTTGCGCAAACTTCTAACTTTGCGCCATCCAAAGTAGTTCATTTTAATGTTGATCTGAAAATTCTAAGTGATCCGTAAATTTCAGGTTTGCGTCACCATCATTTCTCGCAAATTTCATACTTTGCACCAATCAAATCTCACGCAAAGTCTTTCTTTCAATTTTAGTCCTCGTTTTTCATACTAGTTTTGTATTTTGTCGATGTTAGTCACTATTTTCATTTTTTTTCTTTAGTTAGTCTTATGTAGTTTTTGAGCTTATCCAGTTAATCTGAGAATTACAAGGTCCATTTCATTTGTGAATTTCAGTTCTGTGTTTTGAAAGTTCCATTGATTTGAAAGTTTTAGAGTTAAAATTTTTCTGAGTTTATTTTGTTGTGATCTGATTTTGACTTTCAGTCAAAAATTTTCTGAATTGTTTGGGAACGATCAAATTTTTTTTTATCAAGCTGTTTATCATTCAAAGTTTTCTGAGAGAGAAAATTTTAGATTGTCCGTATTTTGTTTTTGAATTCATTTCAACTCACGATAATTTTGTCAAATTCTTTTTCAAACAGGATGAGTTCACCAATTTTGCTCAGAGGAAGATACGAGCAGTGGAAAGCTGATTTTTTCAAATTTGTAGATACACATGAGCTGAGTTGTTATATCAGATTGTCATTGACTGAAGGAGAGATGAAACCTCTTACTCCAACAGAAGATTGTACTGGGGATCGGGATAAAAGAAAGAGAGCTGATATTTTAGGCCGAACTTTTGTGTTTAACAGTATTCGTCATGATATTAATGGTCACATAAAAACCTATCAGTTGACAGGAAAAGATTTATACAAGTCAACAGGAAAGGAGATATGGGACTATCTTGAATGGACGATGTTAGGGCCAACAGTTGTGTTAGATCTAAAAGGAAAGATTTCTGAGTTGGAAGCTAAAATTCAGCAGGCAGTCTCTGTTGATAGAAATGAGCAGAAAGTTAAGAAATTGGAATCTGAGAATGCTGAACTTAGAAAGAGTATATCTGATTTGGAGCGAAAGCTTGTTGAAGATAAAGCTAATTTTGAGAGTGAAAAGAAAGGTTTTTCAAAGAAGTTCTCAGATTTCTCAAGAAAGTGTTTTGAAGAAAAGAAAGCAGTTGAGCTTAAATGTATAAAACTTTCTCAGCAAGTTTCCGATTTGGAGAAAGCACTGATTTTGAAAAGAGAGAAACTTGCTAAAGAAAAGAAGGCCATAGAACAGAAGAATGTGGGATTCTTTAAGGAATTATCTGGCCAGAGAAATGATTCAGAGAAAGGGTTTGAAGAAGAACGATCAATCTTTGAGACTGAAATCAAAAGACTGACTTCAAAGTTATCTGAACTATCTTCTACTGCGTTGAAAGAGCAGAAAACGAAGTCTGAGTTTTCAAAGAAGATTGACCTGCTTGTGAAAGAAAGAGACAACTTCGCTTCAAAGATCAAAGAGCTTGAAAAGTCTGTTTCAAGTTCAAATCAGAAATCTGTTTCTTCACAAAGGTCAGTTAAATCCTTTAATCAGATTCGTAAAACTAACATTTTCTATGATGGATATTTAGATGGTTCAGGAACTTCTCCAAGAAGAAGAAGTTACAAGAAAGAGAAACTGGTCTGGCAGAAGAAATCAGTCAAAGATGACAAGACAGATGAGCTGAAAGGAAACACATCATGTGTACATATACACAAAGCAAAGAAGAACAACGCACATAAAGGTAAACCTGACCATATATACTCAAGAGATCAATTATTCAGGTTTTCAGGTAATAAATTTTATTGTTCTTACTGTTGTACACATGATCATATCCACAAGACCAGTGATCATTTCTGGTATGGTTCTTACTCTGTTACCCCCACACGAACAGCAACTAACATTTCTGGACCCAAATACCAGTGGGTACCAAAGAAGAAAACTGATTCTTTGTTGCAGGCACCTCACGTCAAGGGGGAGTAAGAAAGACAATGGCTTTTGAACACAACAGTTCAAAACCCGAACTTCAAAGCTGAAAGATTATGGTTTCTAAGCACATCAGCTTAGGACCCGTTCTTCAAAGGAGTTTGACTTCTAAACACAACAGTTTAGGACTCAGACCTCAGCGATCAAAAATACCTTACTCCGGTTTGTGCGTCCGATGGATATGATGGTCTACATCCCAAGAGAATTGATTTGATCTCTATCCTATACTGTTTCACTGATAGATTTCTCTGATATGATGGTCTACAATTCAAAAGGGAGTGTCTGATCTCTATCCTATTTTAACTAATATATTTCAGATGCCTAATTTAAGGGGGAGTATAGGTGATGACTTGTGATTATTTCAGATCAGAACTCATTCTATAAAATGTTTTACTGCTTTCTGTCATTTTATTTTTGAATAAATGATGTGAATAAAGTGGCTTCTGATCACATGACAGATCAGGACCCGTTTTTCAACGTTTAAAGAAGGATATTTTGGTAATATCCAGGGGGAGCTTAAAAGATATAAACCATTCTATCATGATTTGAGGGGGAGCTGAAAAGGTAAAAATCTTCTGATCCTAGATCTCTGATTGTTTGAAAGAACATCTTTCAAGCATGAAAAACAGTTTCTTAAATGTTCAAACCACTTCTCATTCTCAAAAGATTTTATGAATTTAGAAGTGTGATTTTAAATGTTTTTCATTTTTGAGCTTAATGTTTAACTGACCGTGTGTTTCCAAAGATAAATACTTGTGTATTATCTTGTCCATATACTGTCAAGTATTCACACACACCGGTTCAGTATTTTATTTGAAATTGTTATTACCATGTCTCAAATTCGAACCAATTTTTCGATGGTAATACCCTCGTTTGAAATTCAAAGTTGCTGATCATCATTCATTTTTTTTCAAATTTTATGCCTTTATTGCTAAATTGTTTATATTTGTTCATATAAACAAAATATCCAGTTCTTTGATACCCTAGCTATTTCATTTGATCTGATTTTTCATCATTGTCAGATTCTCAAAACATTTCTATTCTTTCTTGATTATTCATTCATATAAAAGTTTTGAGAAATCTTAAATGTTTAAAAAATGCTCAAATTTCATTTCTGATTTTTGATGAGGATACATACACTGACATATGATTTCTTGTGTTTTTCATGTCAAGAAAATCATTGACCAGCATGTACTTTTTAGGACTTACATGGGATTCATGTGTGAGCTTAAACAGAACTTCCATGGATTCACACAACATGTGTTTCCTACCCAGGAAGTTATCCTTTGAGTGATTGAGGGGAGAGGGGTCTAAAAGAATTGAGTGTGGGTGTGATCTGAGGTAAAATGGAAATGAGAGTTTGGTTAGATGTGAGCTTATATGATTAAAAGAAAGAGGGTGTGAGAACAGAGTTAAAAGAATATCAGAACTCTGCACCAAACATCTTTCTGAGTCGGGCAGCCACATTACTGATTGGTTCACATTTCTTTGGTGACCATCATTGAAATAGGCAAATAGCCCATGCCATCTCTTGCATTAACCCCACCAGCTACTCATTCTTTTCTTAAAAAGAGAATGTTTCACATTTTATGGGGAAGCAGCACATAATCTATTGGTTCTTCTCTTGGAAGATACTGATATTGAAAAAGAAGGAAAGTTGCCCCACCTTCGACCCTTTCTCATGCACATTGAGTCCATGTACAATCATTGCTGTCTCAGTGATTTACAGACTTCGAGCCTTATGAAACACAATCATTGTGCTAATTCTTTCAAACACAGGCACGAGCACACAGAAAATTTGTTTTTCTGTCAGAACATTCATAGAATTACCTTGTGTTTTTCAATGATTGAATGGAAGTCCTGGGGAGTCAACATCAAACCAACTCCTTAAATTGTACATTCGTTGTACACAGTAACTTTGTGTTACTGACAGGCATTACTAACTGTTTCATATGTTGAATCAGGGTTACACGCTCATTATGTCTGAATTTGAAAAGATTCGGATATATACAGTTCATGATTCGGCTCTTCAGATCAAAGTGCGGAAACTGTCAAAGGGGAGATTGTTAGTTGATCTCAAAAGGGAAAATAAAAGTCTGAGCTGAAATTGATGAAGTTTTGATGATCATGATGCTCACATCATCAAAAAGGGGGAGAATTTTATAAAGATTCAATTTCAAAGCCATGAAGAGTTGTCAAAGTGAAAAGACTTGTGAAGAAATTCTGAAAGTTCAAAAGTCATTTCAAAATGCTTCCGCTGATACAAAGTCAAAAGATTCTGAAGAAAGTTTATTCAAAGATAAATCAAGATGATTTGTGAAAGTTTGTTTCTCTGAAGACAGACAAGAGATCAAAGAGATGAAGATTCAATATCAGAGATTCCTCAAAGTTGTTTCATTGTTCAAAGATAGTTTTCAAAGAAGGTTTCAAAGATTTCATAGATGTTTTAAAGATGAAGTTTCAAAGTTTATTGTTTCAGAAGTTTCAAGAATTTTGTTTCTTGTTCATGACATGTTGACTTTCAAAGATGCAAAGTGTAAAAGACTTTTCAATATTCTTCAAAGGCTGAAAGACTAAAGATTGTTAAAGCTTCAAAGTTCAAAGTTGTCAGAGACAAAAGCTGAAGAATCAAGTGCTGAAGACTAGTGTCAATTTTTATTAAATCTTGAATACAAAGGGGGAGATTTTTAAGTCCAAATATTGTATCCAAGATTTAATTAGGAAAGTCAAAGTTAGAAGTCAAAATTGTCAAAGTCAAAATTGTCAAAGTTGTATTAGTCTTTGTTTTGTTTACTTAGTTGTTAAGTTTTGTTAATAAATAGGGTGTGTCTTGTAAGTTTGTGGTAAGAACTTCATTGTATACATTTCATATTTTAGAGAAATATTAAAGATTTACTTTCTCTCTCTACTCTCTCTCTAGTTCTTGATTGATATATCTTGTTTGTATGAGATTAGCTTGATAATTTGGGATAACATAAATTGCTTTAATATATGTTTCCACCAGGATCTCCCCACCTTTTTCGATCACAAATCTCTTCTCTTTATCACCAAGTTAGTCTCTCTGCAGCCATCATCGGTTAGAAAACAATGTAAACATTAACCCTAGCTTAAAATTTGAATATGAGTTGCAGACTTCGAAACAGCGAGTTCCAAGGCTTGCCCCGTGACTTGGAGGTCGTGGGTTAAGTTGCACGTGTCAAAAAAATATCCGCGGGTTGGAAGCCGCGGGATATGTTGCCCAAATCGCTGTTTGTCTCCCCATTAGATGTCTAGCGAACCATAAACCACCAAGATTCATCCATGTATGCTACTTCTTCATGACTAAGGTCCTCTTCTCAAAATGCTGTAAAAGTTATCGACAATTGCATAAGATCACGTTGGTTTCCTCAAAAACAAGCTAAGACTACTCTAATAGTGGTATCAGAATAACACCAAAAATTGGTGTTATCAGTATTTGCATTTGAAAATTTTAAATCTTACTTGATGGGAACAAGGGTCATTGTTCACACTGACCATGCTACCATTAAGTATTTGATTTCTAAAAAATATGACAAGCCAAGGTTAATAAGGTGGATGCTTTTGTTACAAGAGTTTGACATTGAAATAATTGATAGGAAAGGAGTAAACAACCAAGTTGCAGATCACTTGTCAAGATTGGAAAAGGGAGAATCAAGTTCTAGTGAGATCAACAAAAAATTCTCAGATGAGCAGCTCTTGATGATACGACATTCTATAGCCACATGGTTTGCAGACAATGCAAATTACTTGGCTATTGAGATCATACCATCAGAACTAAATAGAAATCAAAGAAAGAAGTTGATTCATGATTCAAAGAGTTATCTATGGGATGACCCTTTTTTGTTCAAATTAGGGGCTGACCAGTCCTAAGGAAGGTATACCAAAGGAGGATGTGCCTGTAGTGCTACAACATTTTTATGTTGCGACATATAGTGGTCACTTTGGAGGCCAAAGAATTGCAGCCAAGGTCCTACAATCTAGATTTTTCTGGCCTACTTTATTTCACGATGCAAATAGCTTTGTAAAGAGGTGAAATGAGTGTCAAATGGTCAGATCCATCTCCCAAATACATGAAAAGCCCCTAAATGGCATTCTTGAAGTGGAACTCTTTCATGTATGGGGTATTGACATTATGGGACCATTTCCCATATCTGGAAATTATCAATACATATTGGTAGATGTAGATTGTGTCTCTAAATGGGAGAGGCTGCAACATGCCACACCAATGATGCAAAGACAGTAGTCAAGTTCTTACATAAAAACATGTTCACTAGATTTGGTACTCCTAGAGCTATGATTAGTGACGAAGGTACCCATTTTGTAAATACCATGATGAAAGGGGTTCTTAAAAAATAAAACATAAGTCATAGAGTTGCTACTGCATATCACCCTCAAACCAATGGCTTAGCAGAACTTTCAAATAGGGAGATCAAGAGCATCCTAGAGAAAGTGGTAAAACCAATAAGGAAAGATTGGTCCTTCAAGCTTGATGATGCTTTATGGGACTATAGGAAACCTATAAATCTCTAATTGGAATGTCTCCCTACAATTTAGTCTTGGGAAAATCTTGTTAACTAACACTAAAACTTGAGCATAAAGCTTTTTGGTATTTGAAAAAACTAAACATGTGCATGAATGCTACAGGTGAAAGAAGAAAACTACAAATCAATGAACTAGAAGAGCTAAGAGATCAATATTATGAAAATGTCAAGATATATAAGAATAAAACCAAAAGATGACATGATAAGAGGATCTCACAAAGGGATTTTGTAGCTAGACAAAAGGCTTGAAAGACTATAAGCAAGCCGTAGCATTTTGACCCTATATGAGATAGAACTCTTTCAATTCGTATATTACTCTTAACTCAAGGCTAAAACTCTTTCCAAGATAATTAAGATCCAAGTGGACAGGGTCATTTGAGGTTCATAAAGTCCATAATTATGGAGTTGTAGAACTAATTGACCCCAACAACGGATCCAATTTCAAAGTGAATGGTCAAAGAGTGAAATATTATAATTCTATTGCAGCAACCATAGGTACCACATATGTGGTATACCTCACTCAATCCTAGGGTGTGATCTTCAAGGCTATCAGAACCAACAATCAGTGTACATATATAAATACGGTGGTTTACATTTTAAATTTTGGTTAATATTGAGTTTTTAAGAATAACAAGATTATGTGAAAAAGTGTAAGTTTTTATAGCATTTCTTGCATTGATGTAGCAACCTGCACCTGGCCCACAAGTCCTGTCAGCCAAAAAAATACTCAAAAGCCTTGCAAATGTAACGCCCCAAATTTTTGGTAAGCAAAATATTCCCTTAATCTGTATATCGCTCGTAGTATAGTTTTAGTTCTTGGTTTTAGCTAGAGTTCTGTCTTAAATGGAGGTTGAGTAGGGTAGCCGAAAAAAAGGAAAAAAGTGTCAATAGTGCACCGTGCGGATCTCCGTGCAACTCGATCCATGTCGCCATCAGTGCGGGACTCTGCTCTTGCGCGACTCCAGACCTCGGCGCACCTCTCCGTGCGAGTCCAGCTGTACCAGCATCCGCGCGCGGCCATCGTGTGTTTTAAAAGAAGAAAATCAGCCCCCAACCTCATAATCACCTCAACCACTTCTCAAAAACTCTCTGTTCTTCTCCCTCTTCATTAAATCCGACCTAAACCATTTACTACCCCATTTCCTTCATTTTCTTCAAGTTTTGAATCATCATTTAAGGTTTGGAAGACTAGGGTTCAAAGATCTACCATCTCACCATCTCCATCTTCAACCTCAAGCTTTAACTTGGATTTTCTAGGTTTTCTAACAAAACCTAATATGTGAGTTCAAATCTATCTTTTCCAAACTTTATACATGTCAAAACATGTATTTTGAACTCTTGATCTACCCTTTGCTACATATTCTTGGTTTGAAATATTTTTACCTAACTTGGGTGTTTTTGTGGATTTTAGGATTTTTACCATTTTGAGTTATATCAAAGAGTTTTATAAATTGTGTTACATTATGTGGTAAAACTTGTATATTGACGGTCAAAAACTCTTGAAATGGTGCCATCTTGGTTATAGGTGGATTTCACAATATTTTGGTGATTTACTTGTTAAAAGTGGATTTTGGAAGGTTATATATACTTCGATTCCACATTATGCATGTACTAATAATGAGAATTGTGGAGTATCGACAACATTGGAAAATTATCCATTTGGGAAACGATTTATATTTGGAAATGTATTATGAGAACTATATGTACGATTATGGTTTGTCATTAATATAATAGTGACAAGCCTTAGACTATTACTAGTGGATCCATAGGTATAGAGTCGACTTAATTTTGGGATAATTTCCCGTTTGTAACTAGTTGAGACATTAGGTCCTCAGAGGCAATTTGGTACGGTTATTTGGGACTGGATACTAGCCATGGGCCGTAAATGTAATCCTAGTGAATGAGTAAGACTTGGATCCTGGGTTCCCTCCCCCACATCTGAGTACGATTCGGCGTTGTTCGTGGCCATGGGTCCAAGTATTGAGCTTACAACTGAGAGAGTGGCTTACTTTTGTGTTCCGCCACGGTCCTTGGAATCGGGTCTCCCCCATCATCATAAGATGTTTTTGGACCGAAAGGTTCTTATGTGGATGTTGTTACATTTTATTTACTTAACTCATTGAAAAGTTATTTATTTATATTCAAATAATTTCCAAATTATTGATATAAACTGTTTCTTCTCAATAGGCGTTAATCCGAACACTTTTTCTGAAATGGCATGTATAATAGGTTCTGTTAGCGGTGGGGTTCCCAAGAATTGAAGAAGGAGTGTTGGCCATTATGGCATCTTTTGGAGACATACCTTTTGGACATTGGCGTACAGAAAAGGATAGAAATTTTTGGGAGAATCGGGTTGACAACCACCATAATCTAGATTTAATGATTTAGATTAGTTTGTTGTTAACTTGTTGTCCATTCATAGCATTTGTATACGCTATTAAAGTTTCCCCTTTTGGGTGATTAATTTCTATTTAAGATGTTATTTGTAGCCTTATCCAGGTTTAAATTTACCCCTATTTTTAGGGTGTTACAAGTTGGTATCAGAGCCCTAGTTTAAGTGAACTTGGCATGAACGTAAAATGTATGGACTTAGACTGAGATTATTAAGTTATAATTTGTGAGATTGGGTAGCATTTCTAAGTTATGACGGTCTTATAAGTCAACGGAAGTACACTATTTGAAAATCATGATGATGGTAACGAGACTCTTGTGTAGTATATGTTCATAATTTCACTTATCTAATGCTATTATGAATATATTGTTACGTGAGCGTGCTTGATGTACTATTATTATGATGTTTGATGAATGTATTAGTATGTTTCCTTGTGTTTAAATTCGTATAATCTATTTCTTACCTTCATTCTCGTTTGTGGTGGCAGATTAAGGATGGTTAGTACGCGTGGTAGACCGTGTACACGTGTCAACGGGGTCGAGGCTACCTCTTCAACGGATGATCAAACGGAGAGGGTTGAGGCCGCTACTCGTCAACCCATACCACCATTGTTGGGCGAAGGACCTGAGGTCATACCAAGGGTTGAGCTCGCCTCATCTAACCCCGGTCATGCGTGAAGTGACCCCTCAATCCGAGATGATGGCAAATATGATGGTGTTGATGAACGAAGTTATGGCCAAGCAACAAGAATTCCTCTTGAAAGTGATCGAGGATCGGGATGTGAGCCAATTTGTCTCTAAATTAAGTTTAATGTTCTTTTCTGTTGGATAATATGTAGACCACAAAAAAGGTGTTTGTAACTTTCATAATGTCCCACCATCAACATTGTGATTTATGATTTATTGTTCCAATGTTTCGAGTGGAATTTGAATATATGATTTACTATTCCAATTGACTTACGATTTACGTGCGATTTCCATAAAATCAGATTTTTAGTGCTTGTATCCAGTGTAGAATGTGACTTCTGTGCGACCTAGCCCGCCCCAAACTCGCCTAAACCACTGGTGACGATTTTCTCTATAAATTACAATGTTATGATTGGATACTAAATGTATAAATGCGGATATTTGTATTTGAACTTGTTGTATACGCATAGGAATGAAACGGTTGCGGAGAACGTAGTGGTGGCTGGATCCGGGGGAACGGGTCATGCGAACCCAACTTAGGAGCCGATGACGGTTAACGTGAGACAAGGTAGGAGGGCTTGCTCCTATAAGTCCTTCTTGTGCAGCAAGCCACCCGAGTTCTCCAGGTCGAACGATCCAGTTGCATGTATAATTTGGATCTGCGAGATAGATTAGGCCTTTGATTCCAGCGAGTGTGAAGAGGGTCAGAAAGTCCGCTTCAATTCTCAGATGCTTCGGGGACCCTCTCTCATTTGGTGGAATGTCACTAAGTCCACCCTCTCGCCCACTGTTTTAGCTCAACTGACTTGGACCTCTTTTAAGGAAAAAGTCATGGAGGAGTATTGCAACGAACGAGCCATGGATAAGATCGATGCCGAGTTCCAAGCTCTCAAGAAGGGGAGCATGCCGGTGAGGGAGTACACCAGGAAATTCATGGAGAAGCTAGGATTAGTGGGGCATGTGGACCTAACTAAAAAGAAGAGAATGAAGGCCTATCTAAAGGGCCTACCGGCGGACATGATGGCGATGGTCCGAAACTCTAAAGCCATCAACCTCCGTGAGATCATTGAGGAGGCCCAGATTATCGAGGACGTCTATGCTAGGGGCAAGGAGGAGAGAGCCGAGGTGGGAGAGAAAAAAAATGGGAAAAGAGTTCCGGACCTCCCAAAGAGGTCTTGGCCATTTGTCGGGAACCGGAATTTTGATAACCGACGTGAAGCTAGGTGGTGCCAAAAGTGTCGGAGAAAGCACCATGGTAATTGCAACTCCACTCCTTTTTTGTGCCCAAAGTGTGGGAAGATCGATCACTATACGAGAGATTGCCCGATGAGGGGTATTATCTGCTTTGAGTGCAAGGCACCGGGGCATATGAAGAGGGATTGCCCGAAGCTAAAGGCGGGTAGCGCGCGGGAGAAGAAAGAGAACCTTCCGAGGGTTCCGGGGTGAGCCTTTCAGATGACCACCGAGGAGGCCAAGGCATCGCTGGATGTGGTATCGGGTACGTTTCTCCTAAACTTCGTACCTGCTCATGTACTTTTTGATTTTGGTGCTAGTTTCTCTTTCATGTTCGAATATTTTAGGGTTTTGACCATTTTGAGTTATATCAAAGAGTTTTATAATTTATGTTACATTATGTGGTAAAACTCGTATATTGACGGTCAAAAACTCTTGAAATGGTGCCATCTTAGTTATAGGTGGAGTTCACAATATTTTGGGGATTTACTTGTTAAAAGTGGATTTTGGAAGGTTATATACTTGGATTCCACATTATGCTTGTACTAATAATGAGCATTGTGGAGTATCGACAACTTTGGAAAGTTATCCATTTGGGAAACGATTTATATTTGGAAATGTATTATGAGAACTATATGTACGATTATGGTTTGTCATTAATATAATAGTGACAAGCCTTAGACTATTACTAGTGGATCCATAGGTATAGAGTCGACTTAATTTTGGGATAATTTCCCGTTTGTAACTAGTTGAGACATTGGGTCCTCGGAGACAATTTGGTATGGTTATGTGGGACCGGATACTAGCCATGGGCCGTAAATATAATCCTAGTGAATGAGTATAACTTGCATCCTTGGGTGCCCTCCCCCACATCTGATTATGAGTCGGCGTTGTTCGTAGCCATGGATCCAAATATTGAGCTCACAACTCGGAGAGTGGCTTACTTTTGTGTTCCACCATGATCCTTGGAATCGGGTCTCCCTCGTCTTCATAAGATGTTTTTGGACCGAAAGGTTCTTATGCGGATGTTGTTACATTTTCTTTACTTAACTCAATTAAAAGTTAGTTATTTATATTAAAATCATTTCCAAATTATTGATATAAACTGTTTCTACTCACTAGGCGTTAAGCCTTACACTTTTTCTCAAATGACATGTATAACAGGTTCTGTTAGCGGTTGGGTTCCCAAGAATTGAGGGACGATTGTTGGCCATTATGGCATCTTTTGGAAACATACCTTTTGGACATTGGCATACAGAAAAGGATAAAGATTTTTGGGAGAATTGGGTTCAGAACCACCATAATCTAGATTTAATGATTTAGATTAGTTTGTTGTTAACTTGTTGTCCATTCATAGCATTTGTATACGCTATTATAGTTTCCCCTTTTTGGGTGATTAATTTCTATTTAAGATGTTATTTGTAGCCTAATCCATGTTTAAATTTACCCCTATTTTTAGGGTGTTATAGCAAAAATACCTCTAATACATATCTTACTTGCAAAAAAAAAGGACTTGATTACTCCTAATCCCCTTAAATCCTCTACATAACCAACCAGTTGATTTTTAACCAAAATCCCTATAACTTTCAACTCATTCGGTTTCTCCAACAAGTAACCCACGATCACAACAAGTAACCACCAAAAAATACTCTTATTTTAACATTTGGAAGTTATGGAGTCGGAGAGAACAATATTCTTGCAAGAGGGACTCATTCAATTCAAAAGCATCCATAATAGGGAGATTGAAAGAACAAGCAAAGAAAATTGTGAAAACATGCAATGATCAAGGTAGAAGAAGAAGCACTCGAAAGCAGACAACAGATGAGAAAATGGAAGCAAGCGATGAAATGAACCAAGAATCGAAGGGAAAAGCTATGGCAAGATCATCTTCATCCAAGAAACCTCCATTGAAGAAACTGAAAACAGGGAAAGAAGGAAATGGCAAAGCCCAAGCCTCAACCACTCAAACCTCATCAAACTCTGTTTCAACCGGTTCTTCTAGCCACAAATCCCTCAACATTGACATTAAAAAGGAACCATCACCACCACAGCATGAGCAACCTCAAGTACTCTAAAACACCATACTGAAAACTCAACCAATGACTCAAACACCATCCAACAACCTGCCAAATCCAAACCAAACCAATCTCCTTAAGGAAGTAGATGATTTCATGGTCTTTATCATGGGTGTGACCACCACCGCACCTCCATTGATACACACTGTCAGCACTACCATGAAAGTCAATATTCAAATACCCAAAAAAAACCAAGTCCAAATAACATTGCCTACACCAACCTCTGTGTTAGACACCCATGGAACACAACCATCAAGCCTGGAGGTTGTTTTAGCTGGACAATCACAACCTCTTGAACATGAGGCTATACTATCACTATGGAGAGGGGAGACAACAACAAAGAGGGAGAAGGGAGTAAGAAGGGAAAAAATCATGGATAACACTATGGATGAAAGCACAAAAGAAGGAAAGCTCAGAGGATGAAGACTCTATGGATGAAGATGTTGTTGGGGCAGTAAAGATATTGCTGCAGCAACTGGTAAAGATAGTGAAGCCACTATGGGTGAGAAAATGCAAACCCTAAAGAAGAAAGAAAGCAAGGGTAAAAAGGATTAAAATCTTTGGTCTTGAAAGATAATAACTCCACATAGTACATACATTGTTTTGCTCACCAACTTCAGTTAGTGGTTGTGGTGGTGGCAAAAGACCACCTGAGTCTTTGGAGATTCTTTGAAATGTTAATCTTGGTATGCAATGTGGTGAACGATTATTGCAAACGGAAAGATGATGTGGAAGATTTACGAGTTAAGAGTGCAAGCGGCCCTTGGAGTCGGTGAAATCGAAAGTGAAAAAGGGGTTAAATCAGGAACTTTGTCTTACACGATTTGGAGATACACGATGGAGTTCTCATCATAAATCAATTGTGAATTTAATTAATTTGTTTCCGGATGTCGTGAATTTGCTTCATTCTAGTATGGAAGAAGAAGATGGTCCTAGTCGTAGTCAAGCATTTAATATTATTGAGTATTTTTAGTCTTTTGATTTTGTGTTTTATTTGCATTTGATGTTGGAGCTTTTAGTGGTGACAAACTTATTGTCGAAATCTCTTAAAAAAAAGGTTCAAAACATCTTGGAAGTGGCTTCATTGATAGAAGAAACAAAAGTGCAACTACAAGCGTATAGAGAAAGTGGGTTTGAGACCCTTTGAAAAAAAGTTGAATCTTTTTTGTGACTTGCATGATATTTTGAAGGACATGGAGGAAGAATATGAAAATACAAGAAGGTGTCGTTTGTTTTTTAAGAGGTCTGAAGTCTTATTTTATTTCAGATTAATAAGAGGTGGTGCAGAAGTCTGAAATATGAATCAACATATTGTATGTTTCTGTAACGTCTGGAGGCGTCTTGAGAGAAAGAAAAGCATATGAACTGAGGTGGAAATAAGAGGTTTTAAGAAGTTAGGTCACCACTTCTTATTTCAGACGTATTTAAGAGTTAAGAGGTTCTGAAAACTAGAAAAAAAAACTATCTAAATGTAAAAAGGTCTAAACCATTCAGACTTAAGAACCATTAAGAGGTTTTTTCTAAAAAACAAACAACCCCTAAGAGTAAGGCAAAGGACACACATTACCAACCGACATCATTACGAGTATGATGTATTCAACACTGTCATGGATTTGCAAATTCGAGAATTCGGTGATCGCTTTAGTGAGGTAAGCACCAAATTGATTAAAAAAATGGCAACTTTGAGTCCTTGTGCCTCATTTTTCTAAGTTCAACAAATCAAGTTTAGTGAAGCTTTTGAGTTTTATCGATATGATTTTGATGACATGGATAGGGTCAATATTACGGGTGAAATAGACTTATATACTATCTCTATGTGTATCAACATGAAAGGTTTGTCAACTTGAATGGTATTGACGAATTGGCTAGAGCTAGCAATGGTCGAAACAGATAATCATCTTACTTATCCGTTAGTTTATCGATTATTGAAGTTGGCATTGACTTTACCCGTTGCAGCCACTTCAGTTGAAAGATGTTTTTCTACAATGAATCTTGTGAAGTCGTATTTGGGCAATCGAATGGGGGATGAGTTTTTGAATGACGCGGTCGTTTGTGCCATCGAAAATGAAACGCCTCGCAATGTCAAGAATGATGATGTACTTAACCGCTTCAAAAGATGAGGCCTCGGTGAGAACAATTGTAAAAGGTAACTTGTTATCGTTTTAATGAATTCACATTTTTACTTAAAGATATTTCTTAAGCTCTTCGTTTGTGCACCCGCTCACCTAAAATTCTGGGTCCGTCACTGCTCACTTGGCTTTAAGCCTAACACTTTTTCTTGTCGGCATGTGCATGAGGTCCTGGTAGGCAGGGTCGGTCCTGAGGTTTCAGATGCCTATGGTAGAAAATCGAAAAAATGCCCCTAACGTATAAAAATGTTCTTATCGTTTGGATTATAAACAAACTTTTACTAAGAATTTTCAACCGGATTTTTAGAAACATTTGCTTTGTTTAACAACAAATTTATTTTATAGACCCGGACAAGATATGACTAGTAGGAGAAAACTGAAGTTTTTTCGTTCCACCTATTTAAGTCAGGAGGCGGGGAAGATAAGTAGATTACTAAACTACCAATATGATATGATCAATATTAATCATATGATGGAAACCAAAGTTATTTCCTCATTTCAAAAGGTTTCTGGAAGTGCTTTACTGCAAGTTTACGCTAAATGCTATGTGCTATATATGTGATAATAAAAGAACAAATGTACCACTAAATAGGGATACCAAAGCAAGGAAACCAGGATTTGTAACAGGTAGGAATTAATGTAAATTTTTTTCATACTTTTATGCAATGCTCTCTTCCATGTTTACAATATTATTCTACTGGAAATCAAAAGACTGTTTATATATGAAGCATATAGACAAATGTAGAAATCACAATTCTCAACCATAAAATGAATTTATAGAAACATCTAATTTAATTTCTAACATCCTAAAATTCTACAAATATACCAAATTCAAGGATTAACTTCCATTAACACCATTTTAATCAAAAATCCAAAAACCATTTCAATATGATGAACAAGATCAAAGTGATCAAACCAGAGAGTTCCAAACATAAAAACAACATCAAATTCAAACATAGAAAGATTCATTGTTATCAATTAACTTTGGAATTAGCTCGTCTTCTCTACCCAAGAATCTAAACTAAACCCTAGACTTGGAAAAGTTTAAAGAAGAATCCATACCTTTAATTTGTGACTTCTAGCCACGATTTCTTCAAGGAATTCTTCTTAAGTTTCCTTTTCTAACTGGTTCTTCTTCAAAGCCTTGTTACTCTAAACACACACATACACACATATGAAATACACGATTCTGGAAAGAATGGGAGAGATGACTCGTGAAATTGAATGATAAGAGGATAAACGATTGATCCCAGAGCAAAAAATTGTGAATCCTTGAGTGAGAGAGTGTATGATAGATTGAGAGCATACATTTGGGTTTAGGACAGGCTAGAGTGAAGCGTATGATAAAACTATTTTTATTAAAGCCCAAACTGAACCTATAAAGCTAAGCAAGAGATGGGCTTTTGCTGCCTTTGGGCCTTTGTTACCCATGGCTGATGCCATCTCACAGCCATGGGTCAGGGTCGGGCCTGCTGGTAGGGGCGGTACAAGCGAGACTTATGATGAGTTGAATGAAGGTAGAGGCACGAGAAAGACTTAACTTTTTGGCATGTCTTCTGTACCTTGGAGATGGCAACTCGTATATAATTTTCAGTATCAACTGTTCTTACCTATATCTTGGGTAAAATTCTGTTCTGAAAGTTGTTGGCTATAACCCTTATATACAATACAGAAATATTCAAGATTGACCTTTGGGAAGAAAACTATACTAATAATGGTGTTTATCAAGAGTTTTAAATTAGTCGTTATTTTTCCAGAATTAAGGTGCTACAGAAAAACTGAGCAATCGAGCCATTGTTGAGACTTAGGGGCCGTTTACAAAATACTTACCCGGGTAAGTGCTTACCGGTAGCACTTACCTTACGGTCTTTAGCTATTGAGCATGGAAACTACCTATAATCTTATTCGGTAAGAGTAATAACAAGGACCGAGAATCTTACCTGGTAAGTGAGGGAAATGGCCCTTACCCGGTAAGCGTTTACCGGGTTTAAGACACTTACCAACAATCAATTTCGATGGTCGGAAAAGTTATACAATAAGGTAAGTAAAGGTAATGTCCTTGCCGGTAAACGCTTACTTGGTTAGCATTTTGGTAAACGGCCCCTTAATCACACCATCATAGGACTCATTGAAGCAGTGGAAACCACTGGTCGAGGACCAAAAGGAACCTAATTAGCTAAAACATATATTTAGGTGGTGTTTGTTTTTTAAGAGGTCTGAAGTCTGAAGTCTTATTTCAGGTCTAATTAATAAGAGGTGGCACTTGTTTTCAAGAGTCACCACTTCTAGTTTTAGATGTATTTAAGAGTTAAGAGGGTCTGAAATCTGGAAAAAACAAACAGTCTGAATGAAAAAATGTCTAACCAATTCAGACTTAAGAGGTATTAAGAGGTTTTTTGAAAAAAACAAACAACCCCTTATAGCTTCAAATTAAAAATGAGAGGGATCCTATCCTTGCAATTTGGTATATCTTATTAGGGATCTTACCATACATTCAAATTCTACCTTTTGACATCTTCGAAAACAACAATTATCTAAAATATATTAAATAAAAATAGTGTCATCAAAATAGTCCAATAAATAACTAAAAGTTGATGAGAAAATGACACAAAATCTAATTCAAGATTTCCATGCAAATATTTAAGTTATAAAGAATAAAAATTTTATTATATTTTTATTTTTATCGGATATTTAAATAAACAAATAATTATATTTTTACAATCGTATTAATTAAATTACATTTATATAATTTAAGTCAAATCTGCTAACATAATGAGATAAAATGAGGGGAAAATATATAATTATAGAGAAAATGCAATCATCTCAACAATCTATACTACCTTAATATTGGTTTACACCAAAAGTCTTAAATACCACTTTTAAAGCACAAGTTACAACCATTTTATGCAAAAATATCAAAAAACTCTTACTTACAAGTTTATATGCATAAGGTACAACATTTCAATGCATTCTTTAAGTTTCTTCTTCAATGAGTTTCTTCTTCTACCCTCACCCACGTACTACCCTGTACAAGTACAACCGTGCCATACCTAGACTACCCAGCCCTTGCCCATGCTTTCTGACCTTCTCTCCTAGCACGCCTTCTTCCATACCTTTCTCTGAAATGGAAGCTTTCATACGCTTCCTTCTTTTGATACACTTCCTTCTTTTGATTTGCTAAACGATGGGAGTAGGAAGAAAGAGTGCATACCTTATTTCGATTGGGCTTCTGAAGTGTTCTCTGCTTCAACCAACATCATATCTTTTTCATTTGAGGTAAAAACCCTAAATCTTATGCATGCTCATCTCAATCTACAAAATCGATATTTTGCTTCTGCAGGTATACTTCTGCTTTCTCTCAATCGATTTTCTTATAAAGCCATTGTCGATTTTTGGCTTCTGCAGGTATATGATTTTCTCTCAATCGATTTTCTTATAAAGCCACATAAATCGAATTTCTTATAAAGCCACTGAATCGATTCTTGTTTTTGCTCAATCAATTATGTGCTCAATCGATTATGTGCTTCAACCAACATCATATTCATATATATGTGTGCTCAATTCTTCATCTCACCACCATCGATAAGGCACAATTCTATGTTTCTTTCTTACAAAAAAAATATTCTTGGTCTATTTTGTTTATATGTTTATATGTACAAAAGGAGGGATGAGGGTCTTAGTCTATTTTGTTTCATCCAAATCCATTCTAGAACAATTTCTTGGTCCTAGAGGGATTTTGGATTCATTTCTTAGGATTTGGGAATTGGTGTGCTTTTTAAGAATGAACTCATTGTGGTTTCATTGGATTTTTTATGTTGATAGTTATTGCATGTTTGTTTAACCTGTTAAATTTGAGGTATGGAGGGATAAGGCTGGGTTGTTTGTAAGATGGATACTACTATGGCCTATTTTTTATCTTTGTGTAATTTGGCCTTTGGCCATTACACTGTGGTCTGGACTTATGGATTATGTCTGCCTCATATATATCATTTTCCAGAATTGGATTACTTTACAGATTATGGCTTGGTCCAAATGGTGGTTTGTTAAAAAATGGAGCTGTAACACCCTGGATTTTCATTATACGTTTATCGTTGTATTCTTGTGTTAAGCTTTTGTCGTTATCACCGCTTTTAGTATAACGTTCGAGTTTATGGTTTTCGGTGAATCTGGAAACTTCCAGTGAGTTTCGCGACTTATAGTCGCGGCAATAGTCGCGATGTCCGCTGTTGGTTTTAGGGTTTGAGAACACGGGCGAGTTATGCCGCGAGTTGAGGTCGCGACATAACCCGCGAAAGTCCCTGGCCGACTTAAGTGGCTTCAGCCACAAATATCTCATTTGTGAGATATTTTCTCAGAATCTCTCTCCCTCTCTCTCTCTCTAAGTTGGTTTTCTTTGGATCTTCGAGTTTCCGTTAATCGCTAGTATTACGTGTTGTGCTCGGGGTTTCGGTGTAGAAAGCTTCGTCTTGTCAAGAGGGTCGATATCTGGTTTTTCGGGTTTTCGTATTAACCTGTTTGGTGAGTTCCTACTATCATTTTAAACTTTATACATATCAAAAGTTACCTTTTGGAACTCCTATATATCTCAATGGTTTCAGATTTAAGTTTTCTACATATTTGATATAACTTGAGTTTTGGGAGATTTTAGGGTTCCCGATCATTAGTGTTTACTAAAATGATGGATCATATCTTATTGAAGTAAAATGATGTTTTACTTGCACATTATGTGGATATGTGAAAAGAGTGTTTAAGAACTCATTTTTAATGATTTTCATTCTTATCAGAAGTTGAACTGGAAATGACATTTTGTTTATAAAATATGTTTATACCATATGTTTATCTATGGTTGGTCACATATGTTGGTGTGACGAGCCTGTACCATTACTAGCGGATCCCTAGGTTTTGAGTCGACTGATATTATTTGGAGGTTACCAAGTAGAGTAAATATAGAGCTACATGTGCATTAAATTGTGAGGCTCTGATACCATTCTGTAACATCCCAGTCCACCGTACATGATATTGTCCGCTTTGCGGATACCCTCTGCATAAGCATGCCGGCACCGTTCACGGTTTTGTTCCTGCCCGCACAGGCATACGCAGGACGTACCCAGACCGCACCTTGTGACAGGAAAAATGCCTCATGCAAGGAAGGTATCCATCCACCCTTATAAGGAGGACTTTGTTCTCCTTCCTAGCCGATGTGGGATCTCGCAATCCACCCACCTAGTGGGATCAGCGTCCTCGCTGACACATCGACCCGGTGACTGGCTCTGATACCATTCTGTAACATCCCAGTCCACCGTACATGATATTGTCCGCTTTGCGGATACCCTCTGCATAAGCATGTCGGCACCGCTCACGGTTTTGTTCCTGCCCGCACAGGCATACGCGGGACGCACCTAGACCGCACCCTTTGACAGGAAAAAGGCCTCATGCAAGGAAGGTATCCATCCACCCTTATAAGGAGGACTTTGTTCTCCTTCCTAGCCGATGTGGGATCTCACAGGAGCAATAAGGTTTGGAGTTGGTCTTGGCAGATCATCATTGTTTCTGTAGAATAGAGTTACTGGTTTTGGCAGATCATCATGATTATGGATTTCATATCTTGCACAGTTGATAAGCCTGTGAATTGGACTAGATGGTATCAGATTGGGAAGGATAAGGCTGACTGTTTTTTACCAATGGCCTTTGGCCAAATTGGCTTCTTTTTTATCCTGCTAATTTGGATTAGGTGGATTTTTGCTTTATGTACATCTGTTGCTCATTGGCTTAGTTGTAAACTGATGTTTTTTTACCAATGGCCTTTGGCCAAATTGGCTTCTTTTTTATCCTGCTAATTTGGATTAGGTGGATTTTTGCTTTATGTACATCTGTTGCTCATTGGCTTAGTTGTAAACTGATGTTTTTTACCAATGGCCTTTGGCCAAATTGGCTTCTTTTTTATCCTGCTAATTTGGATTAGGTGGATTTTTGCTTTATGTACATCTGTTGCTCATTGGCTTAGTTATAAGCTGATGTTTTGTTGCATGGTTGAGGATGAATATAACTTCTATGATCTTAGAAGGGCAGTTAAATGGCTGTTTATTGTTTGGATTGATAAGGCTAAAAAGAGAGTTGTTGATGTTATCAGCTTGAGATGTTCTTGGACCATTATTCAGATGTGGTTTAATCGCTGCTTATGGAATTTGCTGGTATGGTCTGATTATTTATCCTCTTTATTTCATTTATTGCTGAAAATCACAATGATTTTTCAACCTTTGTTTCTCATCACTTTCTTTGGTCTTCCATATTTGTCAATGGCCCTTGGCCAATTTGATCTTTCTTTATGGAAATGTCCCATGTGTTTCTTACCATTGAAAGCTAAAATGGCTTTTCAATTTTTGTTTCTATTCTTCTTTTTTGGTCTATTCTTGCTGTTGGGAGCTAAATTGGCTTCTAAATTTTTGCTTATCATCCCTTCATTTGGTCTTATGGTATGGGTCTCAATTTGGGACATTTCTATTGGATATATTTGCTTTATGATTCCTTCTTATGGATCTGGTGGAGCTATGGGGAAAAGGTTTGTTTTTTTTGGTAATCGATGGTTTTTGGTTGCTTATAGAAAAAGAAACAAAAAGTTTTTGAAGCCTATCAACAGGTCTCTCTTTGATATTTTGGAAACTGTAAGAAAGGGTGGAAGAATGATTGATGATCAAAATCTGTGGAGTACAAGCATAATGTACAAGCATTGATGCAAGAAATTTAAAACCGGTCCAACCAAGAAAGTAGACCTCAGCCCATGCTTTCTAATCGACCCAACCCCTTTATATCTCCATCCCTATGAGCCATACCGATTTGGATTCACACGCTTCCTTCTCATTTTCAAGTTATCAATATTCACTGATTTTCTTGAATGTGAATATGGTGGACATTAGTCTTTGCTATTTCTGTTAGATTTTATTGTAATATTGTTTCTTCTTTAGGCTGGTATATCATGCATGCTTGTTTATCATTTCTGTGGTTTGAACTCATTCATCGTACACATTTAGAGTTATGGAAAACTAATATACTTAAACTGTTATGTTTCAGATACAATGGTTTGGGAAGTAGACACTCTAAGAGGTCACATGAACAATGTGTCAAGTGTTTTTTTTCATGTCAGGCAGGACATTATTGTATCAAATTCAGAGGATAAAAGCATACGGGTCTGGGATGCTACAAAAAGGACAGACCTTCAAACTTTCCGCAGGGAGCATGACAGGCCTTCAAGTGTGGAAAGTTCTTGTTTTTTTGGGATTTGGTTTATATGGAAGTTGCTATAAATAAGGGTTGCCTTGAAAGAACTCAATATTTTTTGTTTGTTTGGTCTTCTATTTAAGTTGTCTATGATTGGTTTGATTATGTGGGCTGTCCAATTTGAATTTTTTGGATTGTCTATTCTTGCCCTAGAAAATTAGCATCAAGAGGGACGAAAAATAAAATGAAACACAGGATTGTTGTTTCGAGTTCTTGACTCTGGAATTGAGATGTATTCCGCGCATTGTGCGGGTACATTGCTAGTATATACATATACATTATTCACATGTCAACTAATTTAATAAAAATAAAATGATGTATTTATCTACATATTTAACCTAGCAATGTTCGTTGGGTTCTAACTATATCCTAACTGAAAAATCAAAAATAAGGAAACCAAAATTGAACTGTTGTAATTTGGTTTTGGTTTAGAATGGGTTTTATTTCAAACCGCTTACAAACATATACATATTTAATATGAAAAATATAAACCTATAACCACAATGTTACTTTAGCTTTAAAAAGATAAAGTTCGGTTTCACTTTTAATTCCAACCAAAATGTACTAAGGGGTAGTTTGGGATTGCTTATCAAAACCCCTTATTAAATTATTGCATATTCACACTTCACACAACAAATAAGCTATTTTAAGTGTTTGGATTGAAAAAAAGAAAAAATGCATATGACTTTTCCACACCTGTAATAAAGAGTTTTTGATAAGTTAAATCATTCTGACTTATTTGAAAGTCCTTATTAACTTATTTAACCAAATTACATATTTGCCTCTTCTTTATATAAGTTAATAAGCACTTTACAAATAAGCATAAGTTAACAAGCACTTTTACAAATAAGCATAATGTAATATCCATGCTTTTGTTAACTAACTATTAAACATAATCAAAACAAGATAAACATCTCAATTTAAATATAAAGATTTTAAAATATATAAGATAATAATTTTTTATATAAAAAACATTATATTATTAAGTCTAAATTAAACAAATTTATAAAAAAACTATTATCACTCTCTCAAAATCATCCAAAATCGTACCGTAAATCGACAAAAAATAAAAGGAAACATTAAAATCATGATGTATCTCGCTGCATTGCACGAATACGCTTCTAATTATTTCATGAAATTGGTATCCGTATTAGAAAAAATAATAATAAATATTTAGTTTACATAAATAATAATAATAATTTTGTTTTCTAAACATACGAGGTTATACTTTAATATATCCAAAAAATACAATGAAGATGATAATTCCATAATTAACGTCCTCCACAATAAAATGACTTGGCCCTAATAATTAAAAAAAAAATATGATTGGTTGAATCATGTTTACATAGTTTGTACAAATGAGGATGTTTGCATTTAACCCATCCTATATATATATATATATATATATATATATATGATGCGTTTCTTTTACAACCAAAGCAATTTGTACAAACTATGCAAACTACTATCTTAGAAAACAATATATATATTTATGGATAATGATTATGATTCATTAATAATGATTGTGATATATATGGAAAATGTTAAGTTTATTCATTACAATCATGATTTTAAATTAGGAAATGTAAGTTTATTCATTATAATCATGATTTTAAATTAGGAAACATAATAAAATCATATATTCATTAGACTTGATGAACGACTAAGATTGGTTTGCATAATTTGTACAAATTGCTTGGGTTGTAAAAGAAACCCACCATATATATATATATATATGGTGGGTTCAAATGAAAACTCATTTTTCATTGTGCACATGAGGACAAATTTTAACCATTGATCAAAACTTAGAAAACTAATCAATGATTAATACATAATAAGGTTAATTGGGAAGTGATTAAGAACAAAATTGTAATTTTGAATCAACGTCTACCTTCTTTGACTTTTTATTTTTATTTTTAATTAAAAAAAATTTACCCCCTTAAACTTTAAAATAATTTATCATAAAAATTACCAATATTTTAATCAAACAAATTATATCAAAAAAACGAGAATTTCCTGCTCTTCGATATGACATCCATCTAGATATAGTTTTTTTTCGTTTTAACCGTTTTTTTCGTGCTCTTCGTGTTCTTCGATATGACATCCATCTCGATATGCACGTCTTCAGGTGTCCACATTCATTATGAATAACAAAGTTGAACGTTCATTCACTATTCATGATTAATAATACAATCTTCAGAATTTTTTTCGTTTTAACCGTTTTTTACGTGAAATTATATATATGTGTTATATTCATTATGAATATGCATGCACGTCCTCGGATGTCCACATTCAGTATGAATAACAAAGGTGAGCGTTTATTCACTATTCATGATGAATAATACAGTATTCAGAATGAATAATCCATTATTCAGGATGAATAATACACGAATCCATGATTTATGTATTATTTATCATGAATCGTGTATTATTCACCCTGAATGTTGTATTATTCATCCTGAATGATACATTATTCATGATGAATAATATATGAATGAACCGTGAAGGTGTAGACACATGGCGCACTCTCTTTTTTTCCCAATTCACAACCAAAATTTGGTTTAATTCATTATGAATATGTATGCGCATCCCCAGATGTCCCACATTCAGTATGAATAACAAATGTGAACGTTCATTCATTATTCATGATGAATAATATAGTATTCAGGATGAATTACACAACATTCATGACGAATAATACACGAATTCATGAATCGTGAATTATTCACCCTGAATGTTGTATTATTCATCCTGAATGATGCATTATTCATGATGAATAACACATGAATGACTTGTGGAGATGTGGAGACGTGACGCGCTCTCTTTTGTTCCCCGATTCACAACAGAATTACTCGATAGGTTCCCAATTCGTCTTGATGGGTGTTGGGTTACGGTGCTGAAGAAACGTGATGCCTTACGATGTTGAAAAAAGTGTTGAAGAAGGTGATGTCGAGTTACATACTTACGGTGTCGAGGTGTTGTACAAACTTGAACGTACATAAATATTCATAATGAATATAACAAATATAGCATTTCACATAAAAAACGGTTAAAACGACAAAAAAACTATATCGAGATGGATGTCATGTAACACCCGTAATTTTCGGTAAGTAAATGTCACCCGGACATTTCTGCGACTTGTAAACAGTGGGGTTTTGTTGGGAAATGTATTGTTTAAAGCCCCTTGGAGTATCAGGAGTCTTGGCAGTGAAAAAGTCGAGTTTCGGGTCTCCGGAAAGGTCCCGCGACAATGCCCGACAACTATGACGAGTCACAGTCGCACTGTCACAGTCGCATGGGGTGTACCGTGAGATGGTACATACCAGCAACTATGACCAGCGACTATGACCAGCGACATTGCCCTGGGCAATATCGCATGGGCAATGTCGCACAAAGGGTGCAGATGCTGTTAAATGCGGGATTTCAGCCTATATCCTCATTTCTCTTCTCCAAAACTTCTCCACACTCTCCCAAACCATTCCTTCTTCACTTCCCTCAAACCCTAACTCATTTTGGGTTAATTTCTTGAGTTCTTAAAGTATTCCATCATCAAGTGGTAGATTGGGAGCTTTGGCAAAGTGTCCACCATTATCATCTTCAACCTCAAGCTGCATGGTAGAGTTTTCTAGGTTTTCATCAAAACCTAAGTGGTAAGTGTATCTCTTCCATTTCTAAACCCTATTATAAGATATAAATTCTCCATTGATGATTTCCTAAGTATTATGTTTCTCCATTTTCGGTTTGGAAGATTTTGGAGGAGTTAGGTCAAAATTAGGGTTTTTGGTATAAGTTGAGGTTTGATGTAAAATGTTTGGGGAATGTTTCTATATGGTTGGGTATGTTTATTTATGGATCTAGGTTTTTGGAGGTTTTGGCTTGGGGATTCAAATTTCTTCAAGAAAGCTCAAAGTGGGTAAAATCTAGATTTAGCCTAAATCTAGTAAGGTGAGTTCAAGTTGATTTGTGAAAACGGTGTACATGCCAAAATGTTTATTTTAAAATGTTTCGTGTTTTACATGAAATTGTTACTGCTGATAAGTTTTGTGTATTTTGAAGTAAAAATATATTTTACTTGGTAATTGTCAAGGTGTGAGTATTTTAATAAGTTTTCATATTTGGTAAACTTAGGTTGTGTATGCATCTTTGGGTTAATCACATCTTTGGGTTATGTGTATGCATAAACGTAGTTTAAAGGCACTTCATTATTTGGGGGTCCATTGTTTATTGGTCAAATTGATTTTGAGCATTTTAGCTCGGCGTTGACTTAAAAGAGTCTTGAGGACATTTGCCTGGTTTTAATGGCTCGATGTAGAGTCCAGACTATGATTTACATACTAATTCATTTTATTGCATATTTATGATAATTACATGCTCGAGTGCGTTGGTCATTCATGGGTAGTCATGTAATGTTAGATTGTGTTGCATTGGTTCCATAGGCACGTAAGTCAGTCTTATTTGATGGTCAGGTGGGTGGTACGGGCTTGGACTCCGGGACTCATGATTTTTGACCTTGTCGTTTCAAGTGTACACTAGGAGGGCTGAGTCCGGTTGTGCTATTGTGACAATGGGTAGTTCATGATGGGCGTTTGGGGCCTTCGCCATGTTGGGGTAATGTCATGGTTGTATCCCCCTTGTGTCGAGCCTTTGGCGGTATTCTTGTTAATATTCGCTAAGGTCAACTGTCTCTTTTGGTGTAGCTTGAAGGGAGTCGTAGGGACACTTGGGCGTGCGTCTCGTGAAGTGTCATACGATTAACGTTGTATGGGTGGCATACTTTTGTGTTTCTCCACTCTCAACGGATGCGGGTATCCCCCGTTGTCGGCCCGTAGTATTTTGGGATATTTAATTGTCCTTACTTAAATGTTTGAATTTCATTCCATTTTATGGTCGTGTGCGTATTAAGTTTCAGTTCCATGTTTTCGATGACGTATCATATCTATATAGATTGTTTTCCGTTATTTAAGGGTCGAGTATCATGCCCCGCCCGGGTTTTGGGTGTTTTGGGGTATGAAGTGACATTCACGTTTTTACAAATTGGGTGTCGAATTATAATCCCGTTCTAGGTGAGTTATGGGTTGCATCATTTTATAAAGAATGTTTGTTTTGAAGCGTTGTCTTTAATGATGCATATTATGGAGAAAACGAGTCGTTTCCATTTCTAAAGTAAACCATTTCGAAAGATTTAGATTTGAACTGAATTCCTTCCTTTAACAATTTATTTATTCATGTTAAAACTCTTGAGCTCACTAGGCGTTAAGCCTAACCTTTTTATTTGTCGGCATGTGCATCAGATTCCAGATAGGGGTTTGGTTCTAGCAGTCCTATGAAGAAATACACTTAGTTATTCACGAGGGTAAGTATTTGGTGAAGTCCTCCGCATTTTGGAGATAACGGTATTTATTGGGTTTTAGTAACACCTGTCCTTATTGTAGATCGTATGTATAGAATGATATTGTGTATTGAGGTTAAATCTTAAATTGTGATTGTAGATGAAGCAATTAGCGATGTATTTAGAAAATTTTAATTTGGTTGTTATTTCCAGATTTGAGGGTGTTACATGTCATATCGAAGAGTATGAAATTCTTCTTTTTTTGATGTAATTTGTTTGATTAAAATATTATTAATTTTGTAAGATAATTTATTTTAAACTTTAATTGGGTAAAAGTTTTTAATTAAAAAAGAAAATAAAAAGTCAAATATGGTAGGCGTGACTTTAAATTTTCTTCCATTTTTACCCCTAAGCATTTTAACATTAAAAACTCTTTTTAATATGAGTTGTTGGATCAAAATAGATCGAGTGGCTGAGATTTGTCCTCACGTGCACAATGAAAAATGAGTTTTCATTTGAACTTTCCTCTCTCTCTCTCTCTCTCTATATATATATATAGAGAGAGAGAGAGGGGGGGGGGAGTTCAAATGAAAACCTATATTTCATTGTGCACGTGAAGACAAATCTCAGTCACTCCATCTCTTTTAATCCAACAACTCATATTAAATAGAGATTTTAATTTTAAGATGATTAGGGGTAAAAATGGAAGATAATTTAAAGTCTCGTCTACCATATTTGACTTTTTATTTTTTTTTTAATTAAAATTTTTTACCCAATTATAGTTTAAAATAAATTATCTTAAAAATTACTAATATTTTAATGGGTTAATTGCATCAAAATGGAACAAACTTTGGTCTGATTCCTATTTTGGGGAATCAATTTTTAAAACTATCATTTAAGGGTGTAACACAAAGTAATTGTTTATTTAAGGGTCTTGTTTACCGAATAGGTAACCGGTTACCTTAGTATGACATGGCAAATGAAAAGAATTACATAATATGCACATCATCAACTAATTTTCTCAAATCAAAATTATTATTATAACAATATGCTAATAAATCTTTGAAAATGAACATGAACCTCATTATATGAACATAAATCAGAATCAAACATTCTTTCACAAAAAAAAAATCAGAATCAAACACAACTTCCTTTATTTAAATCATATTCGTAAAATACAAGAACCTAAATCAGAATCTAAATACAAATAAAAACCCTAAATCATAAGTGTATAAGATGTTTATACAATTAATTCTTGAAGTTTGTGATACATAGAAAAAAATCAAAACCTGAAATCAGATCTTTAAAAACAAAAAAATAAAACCCCAAAAAATTTATACAAACCCGTTTTGTATTTAGCTGCAAATCAAATCAAAACCCTATATACTTATCTGCAACTGCTTTAAATCGTTTTCAATCGACAAATACGTCGGTTTCGAAATCAAAAGCCTCTGTTGATAGCTTCTTCAAGCTCGTTGAGTCGATGTGTTAAAGATTTCTTCGTTGTTTAATCACGAAGGATTCCTTCGAAATCAAAAGCGCCTGTTTAATCGTTGAAGATTCCTTCGTTGTTTACTTACACTGAAAAGATGATGAAGATGAAGAGACATAGAGGATGAAGATGGTGAGGACCTGATGAGGCGGCGATAGTTTCTTAGGGTTGTTTAGGGTTTTTTTAATGCTAAGAATTTGACAAATGTTGTTCTTTACTATTTTTAATATTATAAAACAATACAAAAATATTAAATTAAAATATCGTAATTATCTTTCACTTTGGAGTTTAATTTGTAAATAAATAAAGATATATGACATGTCATAATTTTGGTTGCCTTGTCATCATTTTACATTTATTTTTTATAAGTTTAATTATGACATGTAATTTTATTTGGCAAATACTTGATCCATGTCATCATTAGCAGGTCAATTAGTCAATCAGACCCTAGTATAAACGATAACTTTGTGTTACACCCTTAAATGATGGTTTTAAAAGTTGATTCCCCAAAATAAGAATCAGACCAAAGTTGGTTCCATTTTGATGCAATTTTCCCTATTTTAATCATAAAAATTACATCAAAAAAACAAGAATTTCGTGCTCTTCGATATGACATCCATCTCGATATAACTTTTTTGTCGTTTTAACCGTTTTTTACATGAAATGCTATATCTGTGTTATATTCATTATGAATATTTATGTACGCTCATGTTTGTACAACACATCGACACCGTAAGTATGTAACTCGACATCACCTTCTTCAACACCTTCTTCAACGTCGTAAAGCACCGCGTTTCTTTAGCACCGTAACCCAACACTTATCAAGACGAATCGAGAACCTATCGAGTAATTCTGTTGTGAACCGGGGAACAAATGAGAACACGTCACGTCTCAACATCTTCACAGGTCATTCATGTATTATTCATCATGAATAATGTATCATTCAAGATGTACAACATTCAAGGTGAATAATTCAAGATTCATGAATTCGTGTATTTTTCATCGTGAATGTTGTGTAATTAATCATGAATACTATATTATTTATCATGAATAATGAACGAACGTTCACATTTGTTATTCATACTGAATGTGGGACATCCGGGGATGCGCATAGATATTCCTAATGAATTAAACCAAATTTCGGTTGTGAATTGGGAAACAAAAGAGAGTGCGCCATGTGTCTACACCTTCACTGTCATTCATATATTATTCATCATGAATAATGTATCATTCAGGATGAATAATACAACATTCGGGGTGAATAATACACGATTCATGATAAATAATACATGAATCATGGATTCGTGTATTATTCATCTTGAATATATATATATATATATATATATATATATATATATATATATATATATATATATATATATATATTATTAATCATGAATAATGTATCATTCAGGATGAATAATACAACATTCAGGGTGAATAATACACGATTCATGATAAATAATAATGAATTATGGATTCGTGTATTATTCACCCTGAATGGTGTATTATTAATTCTGAATATTGTATTATTAATCATGAATAGTGAATAAACGTTCACATTTGTTATTCATACTGAATGTGGACACCCGAGGATGTGCATGCATATTCATAATGAATATAATATATATATATATATATATATATATATAATTTCACTTAAAAACGGTTAAAACGAAAAAAAAACTATATCGAGATGGATGTCATATCGAAGAGCACGAAATTCTAGTTTTTTTTATGTAATTTGTTTGGTTAAAGTATTAATAAATTTTAAGATAACTTATTTTAAAGCTTAAGGGGTAAAAAATTTTTAATTAAAAAATAAAATAAAAAGTTAAACAACGTAGGCGCTGATTCAAATTTCCAATTTTGTCCTTAATCACTTCTCAATTATCCTTATTATGTATTAACCATTGATTAGTTTTCTTAGTTTTGATCAATGGTTAAGATTTTTTCTCATGTGCACAATGAAAGATAAGTTTTCATTTGAACCCACCCTATATATATAGGGGAGTTTCTTTTGCAACCCTTCTAATTTGTACAAACATTGTAATTTCTCTACAGCCAATCAGAATTCACCATTTAATTAAATTTGTAATTGATTAATTTTAAGCCTGCAGGTGCATTTACGTAAAACTGTATTTATTAAATGAATAAAAATTATTTTTTTAATAATTTAACTATGGAAATGCGTATCTTTAGGGATTGCATACGATTTACTAAAGAACATATTCCATTAAAACTGATTTGCAGGAAATTTCCATTGAGCAACAAGGGAAGGTTCGTGAAGAGACCGGTGCTAATCATCAGCAAGGGTTTGTATTCTTCAGATTCGTTTTCGATTTTTTCCAGATCTGGTTTTTGTTTCTATAGGTCCGAATCGGCGGTGAGTTGTGGTCCGAATCGGTTGGCGAAGGTGAATCGGCGGTGATACGATGAATCGGCAGTGATCTGGGTTTCATGAATCGACGATGATACGGTGAATCAGTGGTGATCTGGGTTTCTTGAATCGGCGGCGATACGGTGAATCGCGGTGAATCGACAGTGATTATATGAATCAGTGGTGATCTGGGTTTCATGTATTTGGGTTTTTTTTTTGGTTTTCCGAATTTTTTTCTTCCATCTTCATGTTTCTTTTTCTGGGTTTCATGATTTTATTTTCAAAACGGTGCTTCATCGTTAGGAAAGTGAAGGAAATAAGCCGCTGTAAAGAATGATAAGTTGGTCTTGTTGGAGACCATAGGATTGTTTTTAGTTCTTATTCTGTAAGCATTTTCATGTAAAAAGTTCATGATTTTGGTTTATGTTTATGGGTTTCATGATAATTTGGTGCATGATTTTGGTTTCTATATTCTTGATGATCCTCTTAATCTTTGCTCGAGTTATGCGGAAGTATTTACGGAATGATAGAATCAAACCAAATATGTTCAAATTTGGGGAAGATGATTCACTATTTGTTATACCGATTTTACCCTCCAATGCTTAATAATTAAAAAGGAAAAATCACAATAAATTCATTGTTTCCTAAATTACCATCTAACTAATTAGAGTCGTTGATTAAAAAAATTGATGGTAGAGATTAGGTTGTATAGGTTGTACAAATTAGTAGGGTTGTAAAAGAAACCAACCCTATATATATATATATATATATATATATATATATATATATATATTTATGAAAGTTTGGTAACAAACCTGTTTTCGGTTGTTGACTTGGGGAGAAAGAAGAGCACAACACATGTCTCCGGGTGTCTACACTCTACATTTAATATGAATAATGAAGGTGAACTATTCATCATTCACAATGAATAAAACAACATTCATGAAAAATAATACATCATTCATTAACTATGATAAATTGATACACCATTCATGATTAATAACTCGTGAATGTATGAGACACTTCGTATGCTCTCCTTTGTCCCCCAGTTCACCATCGAACTCGCCCCTATATATATATATATATATATAGGGACGAGTTCGATTGTGAACTAGAGGACAAAGGTTAATTCATATAAAAAATCTAAAAGTTAGAAATCGTGAAAATTAGTTTCATGTATTGGTTTTATAGATGAAACAACAAATGTGAAAACCAAATTCATGAAAATCAACCAAATCCATCTGAGTATATTGTTTTTATGTGTGTTTCAGATATAAATGTATTTATATGTTTTTCTCTTCACATGCAAAACATTCCATGATTTCATCAATGAAATAACACTGTATCAGCACTACATGTTCAAATGTATTGCTTTAGTTTTTAAAACAACACATACAAACTAGTTTTATAGTCTCCAACTTTTAAACAATTTTTATATAATTAAACTCCTACGTATACATATATGTATATATATATAGGAGTGTTTTTGCAACCCAGTAAAAAGGCTATAACCTCATGCAACTCTCATCTAGATCATTTATTTAGCCCATTCATTAACACTGGATTGATCACTAGATTGCATCAATGATTATTCGTTTCATGTAATAATCTTACCTATAATGTATAGTTTTTCATTAAATGCATACACTAACATGAAATGCATACTGTTTAATGAAGGTATCACATTCATTCGATACATCGCATGAATCGTTATGTGCATCGACATCTATGTTAAGTCAAAGTTTAGATCAAATAATCTTGTTTGGTTTTATTGACTTTTTGATGTAAGCTTGTATAGAGGTCAAGGCTTGTTTGACCCTATATATAGTATTTCCTTTGTCTTGTTTTGTGTAAGTAAGTGTAAGTGTAAGCAAGTAAGTCTTGTGTGTAAGTCGTTCATGTCTGCAACTTTTCTATCAAAAGATATATGACTACAAAGTTTGAGAAAAATTCTTTCTTTGATTCTTTCATATTGATTTGATTGTTATTGCTTGAATTCTAGGATCACAATTGGTATCAGAGCCTGTGCAGATTAATTAGAAAATTCGATTTCTTGAAATAGAAAGGTTACTGTTCATCGACACTGTTCTATTGAAATCAAGATTGTGAAATCATGATGATTAAAGTGTAAATTTGAGTATACTGTGACCGCCAAGTGTCATAGAACATCTTTCATTCAGAATGATTGTTCAATTGAACAACGGATTGAGAGAATTTGATTCATCTTTCCTTTTCTGGAAACTTTTCATTCGCGGACTGTCAAAGATCAAAGGGTTTCAATCATGGTTGTTCTTGTGAAAATTCATTCCAAAGGGTTCTTCTTGATGCTACAGTGACTAATCATACCAAGTTTCAAAGGAAAATTTGAAGTTTTGGGTGGATTTGTGTTGAAATTTTTGAGAAAATATTCAAGATCCAAGGAATTTGCAGAATACTTGAAGAACTCGCATGAAGAACTCGCAGACTGAAGAATTCGCATATGTGTTGTTTTTATTGTTCTAGGGATAGAATTCGCACAAAGGTTGATACGAAAAGTGAATATTTCGCACAAGCCTACATACGAAAAGCTAGGAATTTGCATACGTGTCTAAGAATTTTTCAAAGTGAGGAATTCGTATTGATACAAATTGTTGATGCTTGGAAAATATTCTAAGGGAGGAATTCGCATCTTTGATATAGTTCTTATACGAATTGTCAAGAATTCACACCCTTCTTTCTGCGAAATGTGCAGAATTCGCACATAGCCTTATGCGAAAAGCTTAGAACTCACACACAAGCTTATGCGAAAAGTGAAGTTTTGTTATTCATTCTTATGCGAATTATGTGTATGCGAATTGTGTAACTTTCATACGAATTCTTGCATGTGAGTGGCATACGAATTCTATACTTGGTATATTTTTTGTGTGATTTTCTGTGATTTTTACAGTTGATTTTTCTGATTATCTGACTAATGATCTTTTCAAGCAATATTTTTCAGATAAGTACTAATCATGCCTTACATTGATGAGAAAGGTCATACAGTTCTAACCAATAGAGATTGTGCTGTGAGGTATATGCCTGAGATACCTCTGATAGAAGAAGAGAATACAAAGCTTAAACGTCAGAACTCACAACTGAAAGCTGATATAGAGACTTTGAATGTAAAGTTGACAAAAGTTGAGATACAAGTATCTACCTATCAGACAAAAGGCAAAGAATGGTTAAAAAAAGGTTGATGAAAGAAGTAAGATGGAGAAAGCTGAATATGAGAAATCTTTCAATCAAAAATTATCTGATCTTTTTAAGAAAGTTGAATCAGAAAAGAAAGAGTTAGAAATCAGGTGTGCCAAACTTTCCAAACAAGTTTCTGAATTTGAGAAAATTGTCATTTCTGAAAGAGATATCTTTGATAAAGAAAAGAAAAACACTGAAAAGAAAAATACTTTACTTTTCAAAGAGATTTATGAGAAAAATCAGAACTTGGAAAAAGAGTTTGAATCTGAAAGAGAATTCTTTGAAACTGAGATTTCTAAACTGACTAATAAGTTGGCTACCTTATCTTTAGATATACAGAAAGGACATAAGAGTAGATCTGATCTGCAAAGCAAATTTGATAAACTTTGCAATGAAAAATCCAAGTTGAATGTCAAGATCAAACAACTTGAGAAAGTTAATGCTGATTTATCTGACAAGATAACATCTGAAACACCTGTCTTATCTTCTCATGATGATGATTCAGTTGAATCAGTATGTTCATTTCAATCAGTATCTAGTCTATTTCAAAAGATGGGTTTTAAGAAAAAAAATGTTAAACCAGAAATCTTGAAACCAGATCAGATTAAGCCTTCAAGTTTATTTTATGTCAAATCTGTTGATAATCATATTGCTTACTTTTCAAAATCTGGTCTTAAAGCTTCTAAGAAAGAGAAGATGATTTGGGTTGTAAAGGGATCTCCAGAATCAGTTAAATATCAGAAATCATCTGCACAAGCTGCACAAAGAAACAAGAACAGAGCTGCAAAAGACAAATCTGTTACTCCTGATGTTGTCAAGTCTACTAAGCATTTGATCAGGTTAGCTAAAAGAAAACTCTGTTGTTCTTATTATTGTAATGATGATTTTGTTCATAAAGCACATATTAACAAAAGGTATTTCTCTTACAAGAACTATACTAATACTACATTTCACAGAGGTGAAAACCACTCAAGGAAGTTTTCACATACTAACCAGAATGGACCTAAATTCATCTGGGTACCAAAACCAGTTAAACCTGTGTTGCAAGAATCCACACTCAAGAAGGAGTGAAAGGACTATGACTTCTGAGTAAATCAGCTCAGGACTCGGACTTCAATGTCAAAGGATGATGACTTCTAAGTACACATCTTAGGACTCATTTCTCAATGTTCAAATGACAAGAATCTTTGAATGTTAAATCAGTACATGGAGTTTTTCTCACCATTGATTGTTCATTTTAGATGATTGGGAAAATGTGTTTTCAAAGAATATTTATTTATAAGGGAGAAACAGATCTTACTTGTTATATTTTTTTATAGGGAAAAACAAATTCATATTGTTACATCTTTCTATGTATGCAGATATGAAGGGGGAGCATATCCATACAATATATACAAGATCCATATCATGTCAAGGGGGAGCTAGCAAGGAAATATACAGATACATCAACCATCAAGAAAGAGCAAAGTCATGTCAAGATTCAGAAGAGACAGATATTAAGTCATGGGGGAGCTTAATACAGACAAATCTTAAAAGGGTGTGATAGTGTGTGTAAAATCTTTTTGAAACTTAAAATGAGTTGAAAATGTCGTTTTTGGAAGTTTTCCATTTATGGAAGGTTTCTATTTTTGGCAAGTTTTGAAAAGTTTCTCAAAATAGAAAGTTTCCATGTTTAGAATGTTTTTCAAAAAAATTGGAAAATTTGCTAAGTCCAAAATTCGCATAACAGTATCATGCGAAATCTTAAGAATTCTCATGTAAGTGTTGTACGAATTGTTGGAATTCGCATAACAGTGTAATACGAAATCCAACTTTTCACATGTCTCTATGTGCGAAAAGTGAGGAATTCGCATCACTTTGTCTATTTTTTCATGCGAATTCTCACACACATTGTCTATTTTTTCTAGACAATTCGTATATGTGTCTTGTACGAAAAGTTTGAGGTCCAATAAACTCGTGCCACGTGTCATACTCATTCTAGGGTATAAATAGATGTGTTTTCTATTAAACCCTCACTTTTCGTATATTTCTTTGAGCGTACGAATTCTTGAGAGCACAAACCCTTAAACCCTAATCTGCGACTTCAAAGTTTATTCGATCTTCTTGTAATTTCTTTGATTCAAGGTGTAAATTTGTTCATATTGTTTGTGTTGTGTTTGTTATATTCTTTATATATCATTGTTTCTTTGCAGGTGTACCTCATACTGGATTAGATTTAAGTTTTTGTTATGGACTGTTCATCTTTTATTCAAATGACTTTTGATCTTTTGAAAAAAATTTCTTTGATCTTATTCTTTGTGGTGATTGGACTGAAAGTCACTTGTATTTGAAAAAATCGAACCCTATTCTAACAAAATCAAATCATAACTTTGATTATTTGGGACTGGATTCGATTTATGACTTTTGTTAGTCCTAAGACAGTAAAACAAGTATTGTAGAAGGGGGGGGGAGTTGAATATAATACACACAAATTTACTTAATTTTAATTCTTATTGATATAAATCTCAAGAATTACACAGAGAAATAAAGATTGTTTGCGGAAAAGAATAGCTAAGAACTACTCAAAACAATCTAACACTTAGAAGACATTTAAAAAACACAAAGACCAAATCTTAGAGAGAAAAGGAAAACTATCAACCTGTTTGAAATCTTGCAAATGAGAAGTCTTGAGCTGAAAGCGTGAGTAGCAAGGTGCTACCTCCATCCTTTATATACTATCCAATGTAATGAGTGCAAAGGACATAGAACAGTAAAGGCATGGGTGGTTCAGATATTGTCAATAAATTATAAGATATTTGATGTGACTTATCACAATACAAAAGGTAACTTTTGTACTATGAAAGTACAATATCTATATAAAATATTCATGGGAAAATATTTTTGAGATCAATTAGAAAATAAACGTCTCAATCACATTTATACCAAGTGTATATCTTCTCAAAGAAGGAAGCTTCCATTCCCATTGTCAGAAGATCATTGGGAATGAGGAAGTATGTCAAATCAAGAGGGTTTGACATAAATGATCTTACAGATAAAGGAGCAATCGGTAAGAAGGAAAACTGCCGAAGAGGTGACAGTGATGCCGAATAGGAAATCGGCATGGGAGAGTTGTGTCGAACAAGGTTGGTTCAGCAGATGAGAGATCTGCCGAACAATGGGAATCGACAAGGGAAAGGTATGCCGAATTGGCACAAGTGATGATCTGCCGAATAGGAAATCGCCAGACTAAGCTTAGTTTACTTTGAAGTTCATCTTCAATCCGCATAGTAGACTTTCTTCAAGTTGATTTCGGTTTGTCTTCGACTCACCGATCTGTTTAAACAAAACTAAGCTATCATAAAAGAACCAAGACTCAAAGTACAAAGTTCAAACATCAATAAGGGCTAAGGAGAGGTTATCTTTAAATCTTAGATGACCCAACAACTTTTCATATGTTCTTGAGGAACTTCGAACTGTTCTTGAATAAATCCTAATATTTGGTGTTCTTAAACAATCATTACTCAAGATTAAGTATTAATTACTTCGTTGATAATCAAAATCAATTATAATGAACAAATTTTTTGGGTTAAAAATCATAAATCCTGAATTTCAGTTTCTGGAATTCGAATGGTGTTCTTGATGTTCTTCATACTTAGAAGTTTTCAAAGTTTAAATTTTTGAAAAATCAATGTTATACGATTTCTTGATGATTTTGTTTCATACGAATTCTGGACTTTCATGTCTAATTTTTTCTAAGTGTGCAATTCGTATACTTGTTCATACGAATTCTATGGATTGTCATGCTTTCATTTCATTCTAAGTGAGGAATTCGTACACTTTTTCATACGAATTCTTGTCTTTGATTTTAATTCCCTAAGTGAGGGATTCACATACCCCTGTCATGCGAATTCTACACTTAGCAAAAAAAAAATCAAAGTGGTTTTCAAAGCTAAATTTTCAGATTTTGTACTATTCATTTGGACCCTGTCCAAAACTGTTAATCTTTTTCAGGTACCAATGGTTGATCAATCTGTTGATCAAAATGTTCAGATGGGAGAAAATTCACTACACGAGGCATCCCAGGAATGTCCTATGATTTCATCAAGATCAGACTTCCAAGTTCCAAAAAATGTCAATCATGATTTTTTTTTCATTTCACCATCTGAGATGAAACCACAATAGCCAAACAATCATCATCTTTAGTTCACCATTAACATTGATCCTCTGGTCTTGGATATCCTGAGAAATCATCCTCTCAGAAATGTATTAACAGCTCAAGCAGCAATTCCTGAACTTTATATCCATCAAGCTTGGAAGACTATCCATTTTAGTCACATAAAGGAACAAGGAGAAAGGATTCCTATCTTTAAGCTGGAAATTGATCACTTCACTTCAGTTCTTACTCTTGAAAAACTGAGATTCATTCTGAGTCTACCTGGTGAGACTACAAGAGAAGGCAAAACCACATATGATGAGTTGCCATTAGACACTGATGTTTTCAAAGGAATCAGAGACATGGGTTACATTGGCCAGCTGACATAGGTCAATCATTTCAAGAAGAACAATCTGTCGTCGTTCTACTACACACTGTTCTCAGTTATCAATAGGTGTCTGACAGCTAAGATTTATGGAACTGACAATGCCAGCATCCATATTCTGAAGTTATTCTATTATGTGGTTCATGATCTCCACATTGACTATGCATCTATCTTCTGGACTGAGTTGTATGAAAAAGTTGTTGCCAAGAAGACCTCAAAAGCTCCGAACTACATTCCATACCAGAGATTTATGGCTTTGATTGTCAGAAGCATGTTAAGAAGCAACTGCCAGATTCCTACCAGGATCAACCATCCACTTGCACCGGTAAGTGAGATGAGGTATTTGATGAAACAAAATAGAGTCTTCACATTTTCCATGCTTGTGCCAGAAAGTTTACATGATTACGCTGATCCAGAGTATGAGAGTGTTTTAAGCTATAGAGAGTCTATGGAACAACCAGGACCGGTTGACCCTACCCAAGGCTCAAACCTAAGGCGAGAGGAGTACATAAATGAGGTGCAAAGAGGAAAAAACCGAGATGGGCTCTGGAGGGGGTCGGAGACCTAGACTGGAAGCATCAGGGTCACGGGTGATTACTATTATGTCCCAATTTTAAGTTCTAATCGCAATTCTATTAACAAGATGACAAGAATTCAGATTAACAATCAACCTGTTTTGATCTCCAATTCAATCAGATTTCGTATACAGACTCTGTCACTTTCTCTCTCTAGAACAGGATGCGTACAAAGTCTTCTAACTTGCAACTTTAACTTCTAAGACTAACTAGTCATATGTATAATAAGGACACACGCTTACAAAACAAACAACACAAAACACATTACATTGACTTTGACTTTGACTTTATTACAAATTAACTTTGACTTTGCTTTGAGAGTTGACTTTGGCTTTGACTTGATTGACTTTCAACTTTCCATCTTCATGATCTTGTATCCAACAAATATATGCACTAACAATCTCCCCCTTTGGATTCAAGATCATGTCTAAAAAGATTTTACAATACAATCTCCCCCTATGTTGCATTGTTGAACTTTAAGAATTTATCTCCCGCTTATAGACTTCTAGTCAACTCAGAACATCTTCAGAAATAAACATAAGCATTGAAGTACAATCTCCCCTTTTATGCTAAAAAAAATCTTCAAACTTTTGTAATCTTCCCAAAGACTTTGAACAACATCTTTTGCAATCAGCTTTAACATTCTCCCCCATGGTAATAAGAACCTCTTTCAGACACTGGAAAGAAATTATCTTCAGATTCAGCTTGGTTTACTTCAGCAAATTGTTTTCAAGGAAAATTTTAGTAAAATCCAGCTTGCTTCCGGAATTATTTGAATTTGCTCTTTCAGCTCTGAATAATCTTCAACGATACTTGTAAACTTTGACATAAACTTTCTCAATAACCATCTTTAACAACTTTCTTTCACAACCATTTCTTGATCATTTCTCCCATCTTTAACATTTCTTGATTACCTCTCCCCCTTTTTGATGAAATGGCATTGACATCATCAAAACTTTCTCAAGAAATGGCATTTACAAATCTGATCTGACCACTGATCTTTCATCACAGAGCCGTTGATTATTTACCAATCCAAAAGATATTCATTCGAATCTTTGCAAATTCAGACAAAATATGAGTGTAACACCTAAATCAACAAATGAATCAGTTAAAATGCTTGTTAGTAACACGAAGTCACTGTGTGTAACGAATACACATTGGAAAGGAGCTTTTTGATGTTCACTCCCCCAGGTCTTCCATTCAATCATCGAATAACACAAGTTTATTCTATGAACGTTTTGATAGAAAAACAAATTCTCTGTGTGTATGTGCTTGTGTTTGAAAGAATTAAGCATAGATGATTGCTTTTATAAGGCTCAAAATTGTGTAAACCATTGAGACAACAACAGTATAACAAAGACTCAATTGTGCATGATCGAAGTGCGAAGGCGGGGCAAACTTCCTTCTTTTTCAATATCCAGATTTTCCAAATGAAAACCAGATAGATTATATGTTGCATTCCCTTGAAAATATGAAACATTTTCTTTTTTAGAAGAAAATGAGTAGCTGGTGGGGTTTTTATCAAGAGTTGGCATGGGCTAGTTGCCTATTTCAATGATGTTCACGAAGAATTGTGAAACACCAACAATGTGGTTGCCCGACTCAGAAAAAGTTGGTACATAGTTTGATATTCTTTTACTTTGTTCTCACACCCTCTTTCTTTTAATCATTGAGCTCGCTTCTAACCAAACTCTCTTTTACATTTTACCTCATCACTCATACCCACACTTAGTTATTTTGACTCCTCGCCTCTCGATCATTCAAGGATTAACTTCTTGGGTAGGAAACACTGTTTAACATGAATCCATAGAAGTTTAATTAAGCTCACACAATAAACCCATGTTGTTTTCCCAAAAGAACAATGTTGCTCAAAATGATTTAACTTTGCAGTTAAAGCACATATATACAAGTCAGATGTTTGTATGCTCATAGATGTAAGCATGAAGATTTGAGCATTTTAAACATTGAAGATATTTCAAAACAAGTATATTGAAAGAATGAAATGAATACAAGAAACTTGTTTGAAAATCTGACATTGTATGATAAAAATCAAATAGAATGATTTATCAAGTAAAACTTAGGTCAGCAAAAATTGGATATTGTCTATACGAATCAAAATATAGACAAGTCTTGAAAGAAATGTTTTGAAATGAAATCACGCTCAAACTTTGAAAATCAAGCGGGGTGTATCACCATCGAAAAAATATGTTCAATTTGAGACATGGTGATAACATATTCAACAAAAAGTTAAACGGTGTGTGTGAATACTTGACAGTATATGGAAAAGATAAAACGCAAGTATTTATCTTTGGAAACACACGGTTTGTTAAACATTGAAGCATATGTAAAATGAAAACATTTAAAATCACACTTCTAAATTCATGAAATCGTTTTGAGAATAAGAAGTGGTTTGAACATTTTAGAACATGTTTCATAACTGAAAGTTGTACTTCTTTCAGACATGTATGAGATTAAGATTAGAAATAAACCTTTCGCTCAGTCTTAAATCTCATCAAGTCAGCTGTAAGTCATAAAAGACATGATCATGTAAGTTCTCTCTCAATTCTGCAACAGTCAGAAATCGTCAAAGAACAAAGCTTTATTCACAACTTTTATTGAAAAGTAAAGACATAAAGCAATAAAACGTTTAAATGTAAGAGTTCTGATCCGATGTAATCAAAAATCATATACCATACTCCTTGACTTTTACTCCCCCTGAAATTATGCATTAGAAAATTTATCAATGATAAACACATGCAAACTTTATAAACTCCGCCCTCAAATGTATGTAGATCATCTTATCTTGTATCAACTCACACTCCCCCCGTGATCATGAACAACCTTAAGTGCAGATATCTTTTCAGAATAAAAATAAAGAAATGTAGGAAATAACAATAACAAAACTTTAGTAGGTAATCATAGATTAAGTCATGAGATTTAGCATACCAAGTTTAGAAATGAGAAAATTAAATCTCTTTTCGTCAAGAGGTTTGGTAAATAAATCAGCAAGTTGGTAACCTGTGTTTACAAAATAAAGTTCGATTGTACCTTTTTCCACATTATCTTTGATACAATGATATCGGACATCTATGTGTTTGGTCTTGGTATGTTGAATAGGATTCGCAGATATTGCAATTGCGCTTTTCGAATCACAGTTGATCGGGATCTTGTTGTATTTTAAGCCATAATCTTGGAGTTGTGTTCTCATCCACAACACTTGAGAACAGAAGCTCGCCGCAGCGGCGTACTCTGCCTCAGTTGTTGATGTAGATACACAGAGTTGTTTCTTTGAAGCCCAACTCACGAGTTTATCGCCCATAAATTGTATGTGTCCCGGCGTACTTTTCCTATCAAGCATACAACCTGCATGGTCTGCATCTGAATATGGTGTCAGTTCAAAACCTGTATCCTTAGGATATCATAGACCAAGATCTGTAGTGCCCTTCAGATTTATAAAAATTCGTTTAACTCAACAAATGGGATTCTTTTGGAGAAGTCTGATATCGAGCACATAGACATGTAGAGAACATTATATCTGGCCTACTAGATGTTAAATACATTAAAGAACCAATCATCCATCGGTAGGTTCTAACATCGACAACTTTTCCCGAAGGATCAGTGCCAATCTTAGTTTCAGGTGTCATCGGGGTTCCAATAGGTGTACAATTTTCCATTTTAAATTTTATAAGATTATCGAAAATGTACTTTGATTGATTAATAAAGATCCCCACTGAAAATTGTTTGATTTGTAATCCAAGAAAGAAATTCATCTCTCCCATCATACTCATCTGAAATATAGACACCATGAGGTTAGAAAAATTCTTATAGTATTTTGGATTTGTTGAGCCAAATATGATGTCATCCACATATATCTGAATTAAAATGATATCGACTTTTTCCTTTTTGATAAACAAAGTAGTATCGATTTTACCTTTCGAGAAGACATACTTGACTAGGAATTTAGATAGGACTTCATACCAGGCTCGAGGGGCTTGCTTTAGACCATAAAAGGCTTTTTCTAGAATGTATACATGATTCGGTTTCTCTGGATTGACAAAGCCTTCAGGCTGAGGGACGTAGACTTCCTCCTTTAAGATGTCGTTGAGAAAGACAGTCTTCACGTCCATTTCAAGTTCTAATCGCAATTCTATGAACAAGATGACAAGAATTCAGATTAACAATTAACCTGTTTTGATTTCCAATTCAATCAGATTTCGTATACAGCCTCTGTCACTTTCTCTCTCTCTAGAACAGGATGCGTACAAAGTCTTCTAACTTGCAACTTTAACTTCTAAGACTAACTAGTTATATGTATCACAAGGACACACGCTTACAAAACAAACAACACAAAACACATTACATTGACTTTGATTTTGAGTTTGACTTTATTACAAATTGACTTTGACTTTGCTTTGAGAGTTGACTTTGGCTTTGACTTGATTGACTTTCAGCTTTCCATCTTCATGATCTTGTATCCAACAAATATATGCACTAACAATTACCCCACGTTCAGTGACACCTCCTGCTGATGAAGGTCAAGGTTCTGACAATTAACTGGATCAAGCAGACCTGGCTAGAAATGACAGTGATACTAGTGAAGTTCCATCCGCAACAAGTGATACTGAGATTGCTTCCAAGGATGATGAGGAAACTAAAACTGAGGTTAATGATGATGTTGGTGATTCTGATAATGACGATGATAACAACAATGATGGTGTAGTTAATGTTCTGTCTGAAGTACATGCAGATGCTCATGATGAAACTCATGTAGAAGTTGATGTCTTTGAACCATTCTATGGTACTGATGCCATGGAAGTGGAAACTCAAGCACAGGTGAACAATATTCTTAGTAATGTGGTGGGAGACATAAGGAGTAACGAGGGAGCTTTAGTTGAAAATGAAGAGAGAGAGAGTGAGAATGCTGAAAAAGAACATGGAGAGCGTGTGTTTACCCATACCTACATATCCAAAAGGGCAGCCACATCTACCACTTCGCTGCATTTGTTGCGTGCAGGTGTTGAACAAGACATAAGTAGCCCACTTATGCAATTGCACACCCAGGCCACCCACTCTATCTCTTCTCAACAAGAGGTAGTTTCAACTTCTCACGGGGAAATAGCTCATAATCTACCGATTTCTCACTCGGAGGTTCAAGGTATTGAACTAAGAGAACAACAGCCCCCGTTCTCGACTTCTTTTGATGCACAGTTGAGTATAGTGCCTTTTGAATTGCCTATTGTTATTCCTAGGACACATTTTGAGATTGCTACTATCGAAAGTCTTGGTGACCCGATTGGAACATCCAGAGTAGATCCGCAATCTGGACTTCGAGGACCGGATGGAAGTCCTGTCATTGACACATCATTGCTACCAATGAACACAGGCCATGCAGTTGGTTCAACCACTTTCATGCAAATGAAAAATCTACGTGATTCCGGTGTTACTCATCCTGACTTAGTGTCAAAGGAAATACTCGACAGCGCCTTAAAGGTTGTTGAACACAGGATCTATGAGAAGTTGGAGGAGGAGTGAATTGGAGTTAAGATATTGTTAAAAGGGAAGGATCCGATATCTGAACCTGAACCTACTACTCAATCCCAGTCACTACCACTACCTAAACCTGCTGACTTATCCATTGATGAACTGAAGTCATTATTATTTGCTAAGATTTTGGCACAAGCTCTGGATAACCAGCAAGATGCCACCTTCAACAACAACCGCCACAATCTGTGAAACCAACAGATTTGGTCAGTGCCACTGAGTTCACTTCTTTCAAATATGTAACACCCTCAAATTTGGTAAGAGCAATTAATTAAAAATCTCGATATAATATCAATTAAAGGATAAAACTTCCATTTATACATCAATCTCCATATACCTCAATTTAAAATTCTATAATTAACCACAACAATTATAAAACTTGTTGGGTCTGAAATGTGCTATGGATGGTTAATACTGCTAGACATGACTATTACTACTGCCTGAGGAAGTTAGTACTGCCAGATCACAATTACTACTGCTTGAAGAAGTTAATACTGCTGAGACAAAATTAATACTGCTTGCTGAGATTAATACTGCTAGTTCAGAATTAATACTGCTCAGTAAGATAGTGCTGCTTATGAGATGAAGACTCCGTATGGGAATGAAGACAGCTGTATAGATTGAAGCTAAAGTAAAGGAGATAATTATGGACTGAAGATCAATTTTATTTTGATAATTATCTTGTAATCAGTCTTGTATATATAGTATAGAAGTATTTGATAGATTAATTCAATATGTTTTGTTAGAGAGAATTAACCTCAAGATAAATAGAATCCTATCTATAGAGAAGTATAGAACGTCTGTTGAGCCTGTTCAACAGATTGAGGTTTTGTGTGTAATCATCAAGTTGAATCAATATAAACTTGTGATTTGAGTTTTATATACTGTTCCATTGATTGTTAGTGTTAAAGTGTTTTTCCGCAACTTCTTTAGCATTGATTCTGAGTGTGTGTGAATTAAATTCTTGTTTGAGTTACGATCCTGACAAGTGGTATCAGAGCTTTGTTAAACTCAGAAAAACAACAATCATCATGGACGGTTCAAGTGATAGCGTTCTGGTCTCAAAGGTTCCAATGCTTAGATCTAATGAGTTTGACATGTGGAAGATTAGGATCAGGCAATACATTCTTCTCACAGATTACTCCATGTGGGACATCATTGAGAATGGCCCATCTAATGAAGGAAAGATTGGTGAAGATGGAAAAAGAATCCCACCAAAGACGGATGGAGAGAGAAAGATAAGGCAGACAGAGATGAAAGCCTTGAGCACACTACTCTTGGCTATTCCTAATGAGTATCAACACCAATTCTGCAACTGCACTGATGCCCAGATGCTTTGGAATGCTCTAGAGAAAAGATTCTCTGGTACCAAAAGTACCAAGAGAAATCAGAAGGCAATATTGAAGCAACTGTATGAAAACTTCATGTCAACTAAGAATGAGTCCATGACTCAAACTTTTGACAGGTTTAACAAGCTGATTGGTGAACTAGCTACTGTTGGAGTGTAGATTGATCAAGATGATGTAAACAGAAAGTTCTTAAGGTCCCTTGGAGATGAATGGACCATGTATACTGTCTCCTTCAGGCAGAATGACAAGCTGGAAGACAAAGAACTAGACGATCTTTATAATGACTTAAGGGTGTTTGAAGCTGAAGTTGAAGCCAAGAAGAGACCATCTGGATACACTCATAATGCTACTCTTTTATCATCTTCTTCTTATACTGATTCTGCTGCTAATACAGAATCAATTAGTACTGCTTATGTATCTAAGCAGGATGTATCTAATGACTCTGTATTAGAAGCTTTTCTTGCTAGTCATGCTAATTCTGGTTTAATTAATGATGATCTTGAACAAATTAATGCAGATGACCTTGAGGAGATGGATATAAAGTGGCATATGGCCATGCTAACTATGAGGGTCAAGAGATTCATAAAGAGGACTGGAAGGAACAAATTTTCTCAGAGGAGAGAGAAGATGGTGCTGGGTTTGACAAGTCAAAGGTGGAGTGCTACAAGTGTCACAAAATGGGACACTTTGCAAAAGAATGCAGAGGAGGAATTCCTCAACAACATGGCAGCAACCATCAGCAAGCACATTCCTCAAGCTTCCAAAACAACAGAAACTCCACTCAAGCTCTTGTTTCTCAAGAAGGAATGGGATTTGATTGGAGTGATCAAGCAGAAGAAGTTGTTCAGAATCAAGCCCTGATGGCAGAAGTCTCAGAATCTTCAAGCACAGATATTCCAACAGAGGTAAAAACTAAACTTTGCACTAAAAAGTGTCTTCAGACTGTACAAAAGTACAGGGATCATAACCAAAGCATGTGTGACGATCTTAAAAGGTTAGAGAGAGATATAAGAGAGTATAAAGTGATTGTTGAGAAGTTTGAAGATCAAATCAAGGCTTACAAGGCCAATGAACTTCAGCACTACTATGACACAAATTACTGGAAGTGGGAGAAAAATCAATTAGAGATTCAAATAGAAAAGTCTAAAGAGGAGTGTGAAAAGATAAAGAGTGAGTATGAGAAAGCTAAGTTTGACATTGAGAAGTTTTCTTATGCTTCCAAAGCAATGGACTCTTTGCTTAAAGCTCAAGTTCATGATAAGATCAAGAGTGGTATAGGATACAATGCAACACCTCCACCTTATAACAATAATTACATCCCTCCCTCTTCAGATCTCTTAGAAAACCAAAATAAGGAGGACTTACCTATAAGAGCAACAGAAGTAGATCCTATAGATAGTGTAGTGGTTGAAGAATAGAATGAGGAAGAGAATTCTGAGAGTAAGAATGTAGAAGAGATTCCTGTAGAAAATCATATTCTTACCAATGAAGGGGGAGGTAAACCATTCATCAAGAGTGAAAAGGTGGATAGCTCAAAGAGAGAAAAGGGAAAGGTACAGGGAGTCCACTATATGCAGACCACAGTTGAGAATCCCTGTACATGTAAACAGCATCAGCCCCAAAAACATGATAAAACAAGGGTTAATCAAAGAAACTGGAATAATCAGTGGGCACAAAAACAAGGGGTTGATCTGAGTAAAATCAATAGACCAAAACCTTGTTTTATTTGTGGAAAGCTTAATCATATTGCCAAATACTGTTATTTCAATCCTATGAACCAAAGGATAAATTTTCAAAATCCTGTTATACAAAATCCTGTTGGTTATAGGAATAGAAGAAGGAATCATATGACTGAAAATGTAAAAAGAGCACCTATAAAATATCATGCTCAAAACAAGTTTGCAAAATCAAAGAAAAATACTCCAAATAAGTCAAGGAGTAACTTAATGAAGAAGAAAGCAAACAACTTTGTCCAGGTATGGGTTCCAAAAATAAAGAAAGCTGTTAGTACTGCTACTTCAAATAGTACTGCTGACAGAAATAATGTTGTTGTAAGCAATAGTACTGCTAACCCAATTAGTACTGCTAATGATGTTAGTACTGCTAACAAAGTTAGTACTGCCAATCAAGCTAGTACTGCTTCCAGTAACAGACCCATTATTGTGACAAAGTATTCAAGCCATAAGATTCCCCAGTCTGAAAAGCTCATCAAAACTGATTGTGAATATGTTGATGAGAATGGGAAACCCAAGACCACTTTGGCTTGGGTTCCTACTAAAAACTAACTGTTCTAATTTATGTGCAGGGCAACCAACGACTAAAAGGGAAGAGCATTTGGCATGTTGATAGTGGTTGCTCTAGGCACATGACAAGCAACAAGTCCTGCCTACAAAACTTCAAAAGAATTGATGAAGGACATGTTGCATTTGGTGATAATCCATCTGGAGGAAAGATTAGTGGAAAAGGTATTGTGTCAAAGGGTAAGATGACATTTGAGGATGTCTACTATGTTGAGCAATTGAGATACAACCTGTTAAGTGTATCACAGGTTTGTGACAAGAAACATAGTATATTGTTTAATGATACTGAATGTATTATCCTTGCTAAAGGGTTCAAGGTAGTTGATGAAAGTATGATACTACTGAGAACACCAAGAAAGGACAATGTTTATTGCTTGGATTTAGAGAATGTATCTAATGATTCATCATTTAATTGTCTATTTTTAAAAGCTTCTGTTGATGAATCATCTCTTTGGCACAGAAGGATGTGTCACATGAACTTTAAAACAATGAATAAACTTGTGAAAAACAACCTTGTAAGAGGTTTGCCACAAAAGGTATTTTCATGTGATGATCATTGTATTGCTTGTCTTAAAAGCAAACAACACAAATCTTCTCATAAGTCCAAAGAGATAAATACAATCTCTACACCTCTCCAATTATTGCATATGGATCTGTTTGGTCCTACTAATGTGATGAGTATTGGCAAGAAATCTTACTGCTTAGTTATTGTTGATGATTTCTCTAGATTCACTTGGGTCTATTTTCTGAGGACAAAAGATGAGACAAATGGACTGATCAAATCCTTTATTCTCAGAGTTGAAAACCAAACAAATCAAAGAGTTAAAATCATCAGGTCTGATAATGGAACTGAATTTCAAAACCATGATCTAAACAGCTTTTGTGAGGAAAAAGATATTGAGAGACAATATAGTACTCATAGGACCCCTCAACAGAATGGAGTTGCTGAGAGGAGAAATAGGACACTGATTGAAGCTGCAAGATCCCTGTTGGCAGATTCAAAACTGCCAGTTACATTTTGGGCAGAAGCAGTTAATACTGCTTGTTATGTTCAAAACAGGGTTCTAATAGTTCAATCTCAAGGCAAGACACCATATGAACTTTTTAACAAGAAGAAACCTTTTATTGGATTTTTCAAACCATTTGGGTGTCCTTGCACAATTCTTAATACCAAAACTCACTTAGGCAAGTTTGATACCAAAGCAGATGATGGATTTCTGGTTGGTTACTCATCCCAAAGTAAGGCTTACAGAGTATTTAATACCTCTTCTAGAAAAATTGAGGAAAGTGACAATGTCAAATGCAATTAGAGCACACCAAATAAACTTGGTACAGGCCCTGATTGGCTTTTTGACATTGATTCACTAACTAATTCTTTGGGTTTCAGTTATGAGAATAATGCAGGAACAAGGACAGAATCAGTACAAGACAAAAGACAAGAGTTTGTGTTGTTCCCAATCTCTACAGCAGATCCTATTGAACTATGTGTTCAAGAGAAGAAAGATGCTTCAGATTCAAAGGATACTGAAACTGCTCAGAATGAAGAGGAGAGAGGTGAAAAGGAGGATCAGCTTTTGACTTCAAAACATCTAGAACCTGAGATGCCTGCATTGGCAGAAGATGATACTGATGATGAGAACTCCTCAGTGTTTGGTGGCATATATACTGAAAAGAATGACTCTAATCTGGATGCAGAGATTAATGAAGAGACTATTCATCAAACAAAAGTGCATAAAGATCATCCTCCTCAGTTGGTGATTGGAGACATCAATTCTCCAATCATCACAAGGAATCAGAGTAAGTTGGGAGGATTAAAAGACATACAATCAAGCTTACATCTTGCTGTAAGTTGGGAGGATTAAAAGACATACAATCAGGCTTACTATCTCAGGTTGAGCCCAAAAAGGCACATGATGCAATGAAAGATCCAAGCTGGATAGAAGCAATGCAAGAGGAGCTGCTGCAGTTTGTACTGCAAAATGTATGGGATTTGGTAGAACTACCTAAAGGACACAGAGCTATAGGGACAAAATGGATTTTCAAAAACAAGAAGGATGAGAGAGGGATAGTGATCAAGAACAAGGCTAGATTGGTAGCACAAGGGTACACTCAAGAAGAAGGAATTGATTATGAAGAGGTTTTTGCTCCAGTGGCTAGGATTGAGGCAATTAGGTTGTTTTAGCCTATGCTTCTTTCATGAAGTTCAAAGTCTACCAAATGGATGTGAAAAGTGTTTTTCTATATGGAAAAATTGAAGAAGAAGTATATGTCTATCAGCCTCCAGGGTTTGAAAATCCCAAGTACCCTGACAGAGTATACAAATTGAAGAAAGCACTGTATGGACTACATCAAGCACCAAGATCTTGGTATTACACATTATCTACCTATCTCTTGGAAAATGGTTTTAAGAGAGGAATCATTGACAAGACTCTGTTCATTCAAAGGAAGAAGAAGGACATCCTGTTAGTGCAAATCTATATGGATGACGTCATCTTTGGATCCACAAAAGATCAACTATGTAAAGATTTTGAAGGATTAATGCATAAGAGATTCAAGATGAGTTCTATGGGTGAACTTACTTTCTTCCTTGGGCTACAGGTTAAGCAGAAACAAGATGGAATCTTCATAAGCCAATCCAAGTATGTGCAGGATATTCTTAATAAGTTTAGATTCTCAGACTCAAAGCCTGCAAGCACACCCATGGAGACACACAAACAGATCATTGCAAATCTTGAGGGGGAGGATGTGGATGTTCATTATTACAGATCCATGATTGGCTCTCTCATGTATCTCACAGCTTCTAGACCAGATATCATGTTCCCTGTTTGTGTGTGTGCAAGATTTCAAGTTAGACCAAAGCAATCACATTTTCAAGCAGTCAAGAGGATATTCAGATATCTCAAAGGTCAACCCAGATTAGGCCTTTGGTATCCTCATGACTCACCATTTGACCTACTTGCATATTCAGATAGTGATTTGGGTGGATCTAACTTGGACAGAAAGTCTACAACTGGAGGATGTCAGTTTTTGGGTGCAAGACTAGTATAATGGCAGTGTAAAAAGCAAACCACAGTGTCCACTTCAACAACAGAAGCAGAATACATAGCTGATGCAAGCTGCTGCTCACAAGTGCTATGGATTCAAAATCAAATGATGGACTATGGTATGACGTTTCTTCACACTCCTATTTTCATAGACAACAGCAGTGCTATTAGCATTGTCAATAATCCTGTCAAGCATTCAAAAACAAAGCATATAGAAATAAGGTACCATTTTATCAGAGACTGTAATGAGAAGAAGCTAATTCAGGTTCAGAAAGTACACACAAGTAACCAGTTTGTTGATCTATTCACAAAAGCTTTTGATGTGGGTAGATTCACATTCTTGGTCACAAGTGTGGGCATGATGAACAATGAATAAGTATATTCTCATTCTCTTTATGTACCTGTATAGATTCCTCCTTATTTACTTTCATTAAATTGGTGCTATTAACCCCCGTGTGTTTAAGTGTTTCAGGTTGTTTTGATTGGATACTTGGTACTTCTAGTTCAGTTAATACTGCTCACTATATTACTCATGAAATTTTTTCAAAAATGGTTAAGTATGGTTACGACTGCTAGGTGGTTTATGCTGCCAGTGTAAAGTTAGTACTGCTTAACTTATTTAATACTGCTAATCAGGGTTACTACTGCTGGTCTGTGTTAATACTGCTAGTCTGTGTTAATACTGCTAGTCTGTGTTAGTACTGCCAGTATGTGTTACTACTGCTAATATGAGTTAATACTGCGAGTTAGTTAATACTGCTAGTGTACTTACTACTGCTTCAAAGAATTACTACTGCGGGGGTCAGTTACTACTGCTAATGTAAATTAGTACTTCTCTTAACTGTTTTATTGGTTGTATAAATACCCCCTTAGTCCGCCAAAAATCAAAACGGCTCTTTGAATTTCTTGCACTTATTTATCTTCTTTCTCTCTCGCTCTCGCTAACGTTCTTGCTCTTCAAGCTCTTAACCCTAGTTCGCAGTCGAATCTCTCTCAAATGGCAGGTCTTGTATTTGTCGATGACCACAATGAGTTGGCAATGCTGAATAAGCCCAACCAAGCCGAAGGATTTCATCAGATTGTGGACTTCCTAAAATCCACACATATCGCCCACGCTTTAACGGTCAATCCCACAATATATGTGGAGCATCAAAGACAGTTCTGGGCAAATGCCACCATCCATAATGAAGAGGGTACTCAGGTTATCAAGTCAAGGGTTTGTGATAAACCCCTGACCATCTCGGAGGAGACCATTCGCATTCATCTACTTTTAGATGATGCCTCAGGTATAACATCTCTACCCAAGGAAGATCTTTTTGAAAATGTAAGGAGAATGGGATATGGAGGTCCCACTGAGGTATATAAGTTCTTCAAGAACAAATTTTCTCCTCAGTGGAGATTTTTTGTTCATACCCTCCAACACTGCATTTCAAAGAAAACAACTGGTTGGAGTGAGTTCAGCAGTACCATTGCTTATGCCATGGTCTGCTTAGCAACCTCCAGGAAGTTCAATTTTTCGCAAATGATCTTAAATGACTTACTGTCAAACCTGGATACCAAAACAAAATCTTTTTATATGTATCCCAGGTTTGTGCAAGCTATACTGAATAAGGAATTAACGGATTTACCTCATTTTAATGAGGTATATGTACCAAAGGTCCCAAAAGGGAAGGTGTTTTCTAATATGAGGAGGACTAGTAAGGACTCCTCAGGTATTGACACACCATTGTTCTCTACAATGATGGGTGTGTCTCCTTCCCATGGTGAGGCATCAGTGTCAAACCCTCATCTGACAACCAAACTGATGACCTACCAACACCACTCATTTCTATTACCATCCCTCAGTCCCTTCTTAAAAAGCCAACTTCACCCATCACCAAAATATATATAAGGAAAATGTAAAGAAGGTTCCTTCCCTTCTTGTACCTTCACCCCCACAGCCTTCAAGCCCTCTAATGGAGCATTCTCCATTAGAGAATATCGATAAGGAAACCACAGGGGTGTCTCCCAACCCCAAGAAGGTGCTCACTAAGGAGCAGGTTGAGCATATGGGTTGTAAGGCTCACACTACTGACTTTGCAAAAAGTGCAGGGCAGGATAGTGTGAACATATCTAAGACCTTCCCCATGGCAACTTTGGGTGAGCAATCATCCAGAGGTCCCCGGTGCCAAGAAACCAAGGGGGTAGAAGGTGCCTCTGCTAGGTAGAGGACCCCAACTAAAAGTTCCAGTGATCCTCCAAGGGTGGTAAACACACCTAAAGGTGGTGAGGATAGATATACCTATGATGAATTGATGGAAACGTTGGCAAATATAAATAAGGATGTCCTATCTCAGGGCAAACTCATAGAGGAGATGCAACAGATAATCCTCTCCCAACAGGTACAGATCAACAACCTCAAGAAATTGGTTCTAAAGCAAGTGCAAAAGAAGAAAAGAACCAAGTTTATACTGGAGAAGAGGAGCATCCCTCATTATGCTTCCAAAAAGGGGGAGAATAAGGGGGAGTCAAGAACTGGATCTGACAAGCAAAGGCCTGATGGGATGAAGTCTACTTTTGAGGGGGAGAAGGGCAAAGAAGCAGAAACTAGTAAAGAAGTAGAAATAGAGGCAGCAGTAGAAACGTTCAAGAAAGCAGCATCAATTGGCTTAGCAGCAGTAACAGAGGCAACAGCAGTAACAGGGCTTTCTGTTGAAGAAATAGAGATAGCAGAAACCCTTCTAAAGGCCAAAACAGACACTCCCAAAGCCACTCAAAAGGCCAAGGGACTGGAAATCAAAGAGGGAGGCCCTGAGCTAAAAAGGAAATAAATCAGTGAGGCTGAACTGAAGAGGAAAGGAAAGGCAAAGGTGGATGAATCTGCAAAGCCACCAAAGAAGCTAAAACAGATTGAACTAGATGAGGAACTGGCTAAGAAGCTGCAGGCTGAGCTACAACAAGAAGAAGAAACTCAGAAGGACAAAGATAGGCAGATTGCTCTAGATCTGTCCACTAAGCTGAATGAGGAATATCAAAAGAGCTTGAAAGTTGCAGCTGCGGCCAAGAAAAGTACTGTGAAAGCATCCAAGCACAGAATGCCAGCAAAGATTCAGAAAAGACAACCTTCTAAGACCTATTTGGCCAATCAAGAAAGGAGAAAAATGATAAACTTTCTGAAAGGCTCAATTGGTGTAAAAGAAGAGATGTTTGCTAACATGTCATACAGTAGAGTTAAAGAGCTATATAAAAGGGAAATGGCAAAGCTTCAAGGGGACTTCACTCAAAGGGTTGAGTTTGAAAGAAAAATGAAAGAGAGACATGATCTCAATATCCAACAACCCTTCCCTGAGAGTGAGGAAACCACTCCTTCAAAAGAAAAGGCTGAAGAAAAGAAGGAAGAACATGTTGTTGTGGAAGTCAAATCTGCCAAGAGAGTGAAAACTATAGCTTCCAAGAAACTGTCTAAGAAGCCAAGGGTTGCAGAAGCTGAGAAAGATACAGAACCAGCTGTTACAGGTCAAGCGGAGCAATCAAGCAAAGTGCACAGCAACCAAGTCAATCTAATGTGGATTTTGAACTTTACATGACTGTAACAGATAATGATCCAGTGAAGGCAGATCCCATTTCAGTCCAAGCCCATGAAATCATCCACTGGGATATTCTTGAAGATCAAGGCAAAGAATATTTCAGAATCAAAATAATGGGTGATCATTTTGAAGTATATTCTACTTGGGGGAAGATAGTCAGATGTTGTTCAAGGTCAGACTTGGAAGAAATGTTTAAAGTGGGAATGAATCTGTATGGGGATGTGCTGAAGAATCTAGGGATGAACATCAAGAAACTAACAATGGAGTATTTATGCATGATGTTCAGTCCAGATCTTGTCAAGCATGTCATCAAAGATGTCTTCAAGTCTGTGGACAACTGGATGCTTATTGAAAAGTGTGAGGTGTATATCTTGACCATAGATAAAAGCTTTCATGAATATTATCTGGTGGATAAGATATATGACCATAGCCTAGCCAAGCTACAGGGGATGCTGAAAGCCAAACTAATCTGTCCTAAAGGCTCAGAAATGGCAAGGATTGTGGTTAGCAGGATCATCAATCAAAGCTTGGGTTTGGATCCTAATCTAGGGGTGTAAACTTAGGTTTTGAAAGCATCATGAAGACCAGTTTTTGAAGAACTTAACTTCTCAATTTGAAAAGTTAAGTTAGGGGGAGATTGTTGGGTCTGAAATGTGCTAAGGATGGTTAATACTGCTAGACATGACTATTACTACTGCTTGAGGAAGTTAGTACTGCCAGATCACAATTACTACTGCTTGAAGGAGTTAATACTGCTGAGACAAAATTAATACTGCTTTCTGAGATTAATACTGCTAGTTCAGAATTAATACTGCTCATGAAGATAGTGTTGCTTATGAGATGAAGACTCCGTATGGGAATGAAGACAGCTGTATAGATTGAAGCTAAAGTAAAGGAGATAATTATGAACTGAAGATCAATTTTATTTTGATAATTATCTTGTAATCAGTCTTGTATATATAGTATAGAAGTATTTGATAGATTAATTCAATATGTTTTGTTAGAGAGAATTAACCTCAAGATAAATAGAATCCTTTCTATAGAGAAGTATAGAACGTCTGTTGAGCCTGTTCAACAGACTGAGGTTTTGTGTGTAATCATCAAGTTGAATCAATATAAACTTGTGATTTGAGTTTTATATATTGTTCCATTGATTGTTAGTGTTAAAGTGTTTTTCCGCAACTTCTTTAGCATTGATTCTGAGTGTGTGTGAATTAAATTCTTGTTTGAGTTACGATCCTGACAAAACTACATCTTATATACAAGGACTAAATCGAAGTCCCAAAATGCATGTTGCTCTTCCCAAAACTAATGCGGAAGACTTCACCAAGCAAATCGCTTCTCGAGCTTACAACAAACACTCATCTCTTAATAGTGTCGCAAGCACTAACCCAAAACGAAACCTGATGCACATGCCGAAAAATTAAAAGGTTAGGCTAACGCCTAGTGAGTTCAAGAGTTTTAACATGAATAAATATATCTTTAATGGAAATGACTCGTTTTCCAATAATATACCTCTTCAAGGACAACGCTCCAATACAACACTCTTTATAAACCGATGCAACCCAAAACTCACTCAAAACGTGAATATAAATCGACTCCCAATTTATGATAATGTAAATAACACTTCATATCCCAAAACACCCCAAAACACAGGCGGGGATTAATACTCAACCCATAAAACAAGGAATAAAATCATGTATGCAAAATGTCACCGAAAACAAATATATAAATGACTCACCCCGAAAACAACACCTTTCGGTGACGGGGGAGACCCGACTCCATATAATGTGACGTACACAAAGTAAGCCACACATTACGTTAAATTGGTATTAAGTATCGGGCTCTACGTCTTTCAGTATACACCTATAGATACTTGCACAGAGGACTTACACCATACCGAAGATGCCTAACCGCGCCGCAATGGGGAAAACTAGCGTTCCACCATTGGACAAATAATAAAAGCATAGAGCTCGGCATCTACCAGCGTACACTCATTGATACTTGCACGAATGACTTATAACCCAATCCGATGCCTAACGTGTCGCGATGTGGAAACCAAGTCGTTCCATCATCGCACAAAGTGATAAAGGTGCCCATGGATCCATAGCAGACGGGGCTAAAATATTACATGATTCAAAACGAATGAACTAACGCATTCAAAACATGTAATTCTCAAATAAGATGCAGTAAATGCAAATAATAACCAAGCGCTCTACATTGAGCTATTAAAACCGGACAAGTGTAACACCTTCAAATCTATAAAATAGCAACTTATTTAAAATTTCTAAATACATCAACAATTACTTTAAACTACAAACATAAATTGAGAATCAACTTCAATACTCCTATTCATCCTATACATTCAATCTACTAAAATGACGGATATTACTAAACCTTGTAACAATTACTATCTTCAATCCTGCGGAAGACTTAATACCCAAGCATAGACACTATCTCCAAACGGGGACCTGATGCACATGCCGACAAATAAAAAGGTTAGGCTTAACGCCTAGTGAGCTCAAGAGTTTTAACATGAATGAATAAATCTTTAAAAGCAAGGAAACCAGTTTAAAGCGAGATCCTTCGAAATAATATTCTTTAAAATAGAAATGACACCTTTTCCCACAATATGCATTTTAAAGACAATGCACCCAAACACACGTTTCATATAAAATGATGCAATCTGGAACTCGTCCGAGATGGGGTCATAGCTCGACATTCCAATTCATGGAAATGTAAATAATACCTTATATCCCAAAACACCCAAAACACGGGCGGAACATAATACTCGGCCCTTAAATATAGGAAAACAATTCTTAATAATATGGTACGTCATTGAAATCAAGTAACTCGAATTAATACTCACGCGACAATAAAGTAGAATGAAATCCCAATATAAAAGCATGGACAATTAAATATCCAAATTACGACGGGCCGACGACGGGGGCTACCCGTATCCGTTGAGAGTGGAGGAACACAACAGTAGTCCACTCATACAACGTTAATCGTATGACACTTCACGACACACAAGCCCAAGTGTCCCTACGACTCCTTTCAGCTACACCCCAGAGTCAACTGACCTTGCGACTATTAACCTGAATATCGCTTCAAAGGCCCGACACAAGGGGGATACAACCATCGCATTGCCCCACATGGCGGAGGTTATATAACGCTCATCCAATGACCACTCCAACCATGATAGCATAAACCCATAACTCAGCCCTCCTGATGTATGACATGAAAGGACAGAGTCATAAGGTGAATTCCCGGAGATTACCCTGCACCACCCCATTAACCCATAAGAAATACCGACTCACGTGCCTATGGATCCAATGCAACATGGTCTAACATTACACGACTACCCAGGAATGACAACGCACTCGAGCCTGTAATTATAAATATGCAATAAAATGTATTAAGATGTAAGCCATGAAATAGGACTCTACATCGAGCAATTAAACCCGGACAATTGTCCACAAGACTCTTTTAAACCATCACCGAGCTAAAATGCTAAAAATCCATTTGACCAATACACAATGGTCCCCCAAACAATGAAATGCCTTTAAAATAACGTTTATGAAGACTCATACTTCAAATACGCGTTTAACCCAAAACTCAACACATAATGGGACCAAAGGTTTACCAAATGATTTATGAATGCAATTATACCCAAAATGCATATAACATGTAATAGACTTGTTTGTACAAGAATCATCAAAGATGCATAAACCATGAAATGAACTCTATTTGTACAAAATTGCTAAGAACCCAAATATGAATACTTTACGAGGTTAACACAACCCAAGTTTACCAAATATGAAAGCTTATTAAAATACTCACACTTTGATAAATACCAAGTAAAGCACATTTTTACTTCAAGATACACATTTTGGCATGTACACCGTTTTAACAAATCAACTTGAACTCACCTTGCTAGATTTAAGCTAAATCTAGATTTCACCCAACGAGCTCTTTTGACGGCCATTTGAATCCTCAAGCCGAAATCTTCCAAAACCTAGATCCGAACATTTCAACCCAAAAATACCCATAAACAACCATAAGGAAACATTCTCCAAACATATAAATACTAAAACTCTAAACAAGAACCAAAACCCTAAATTCTCCAAAACCACCAAATCCGAGATTTGGTATACCAAACACTAAGAGATCAACAAAGGAGTATTTAAACCTTTACATCAAGAAAGCTTACCACTAGAGACGATGAGATCTTCCGAGGACACCCATAACAACTCTTCAACCCGAGCTCCCAAACACTAACTTGAAGAAGATGAAGATGGAGGCTTTGTGGTTCAAGATCTCAACTAGCTAGGTGATGATGAATCATGGGGTTTAAGTAGGGAAAACCCTCAAAATGGTTTAGGGTTCGACATTGGGGTTTGGGGGCTGGTTTGGGAGAGAAAGGGAAGAAGATTTAGGGTTTGGGATTGAGAGAAATGAGGCTAAAGGCTGAAAATCGGCATTTAGCTCAACAATGCCTTACGCGGGTTATGTCGCGACCTTAAGTCGCGGCATAAGCCGTCCGTTTCCCCGAATACTCACATCCAGTGAGTTACGCGACTTGTGCCGCGAGCCAAAGCCGCGTGCCAAGTCGCGGTAGCCCAAAACTTCGGTTTTCTCGCGTCATTCGTACCAGATTTGGTTCCCGATGATTCCAAGTAAAGCTTGCCCGAATATCGATACCTTTACGTCCCACGAGTCAACCGACTCCCGAAATAACACCTAGGGAAATCTCCAAATTTACGGGTGTTACAATTCTCCCAACCTTGGAATGATTTCGTCCTTGAAATCCACATTCCCAAAAGACCTCACTCGCAGAAAGATTTATATTAACCCAATGGCCAGCACCACTAACACAACTCTTGCATCAGTACTCCCAACAACTGCCCCTCTTGGGAATGTTATACCAATAATCGAGCGAACAGTTAACTCCCCAAAGTAACCTTTTACCCACAAGGTTACGGTCGTCTCCCAACCTTGGATGACAATTACCACCCGAGGTAATTTGTGACTCCAACTTCTCACCGATCAATCTCCTTCGGGTCTACATGATTTCGGATTTAACATTAGAGATCATAATCACACTTCCAAAAATCCTCAGGTTCCTACCGATCCATTCCCAATATCTATAAAGATGTTGGGAACTGAAGAAAAAAACTCAAGTATGGTTAATGCTGCTGGTTCAGAGTTAATACTGCTAGAAGATTTAAAGGTTAATACTGCTGAGTGTTACTACTGCTAGTAGTTAATACTGCTAGTCAAAGTTAGTGCTGCTTGAACAAAGTTAGTACTGCTTAGCTAGTTAGTACTGCTAGTGGTTAGTACTGCTTAGTAGTTAATGCTGCTAGAAGGAAGTTAATGCTGCTGAAGATTAATACTGCTTATATGATGAAGATTCGTATGAAAGGATATACATGGAAGCTTAGAGATATACATAGAAGATATACTGAAGATATTTTATTTATTGTAATTATCTTTGTATTCAGTATATATATTGTATTGTTTAGAATAGTTAGATAACTTTTGTTTTTCATTCTTTTAGAGAGAAAATCAACCTCAAGACATAGATCCTAATTCTAGAGAAGTAGAATTCGTATTGGTGAGCCTGTTCATCAATATTGAGGTTGAGTGAGTAATCTTGTAACTTCAAAGCATTCAATACAAGTTTACAGTTTGTTCTTCATATTTACTGTGTTGATTTACTGTTTGATTGAATATCAAAGTGTTATTCCGCAAACTTCTTTGATATTGTTTCTGAGAATTAATTCTTGTTGAGAATTCGATCCTGACAAGTGGTATCAGAGCCTAACTCTCACAGAAACAGTTATTCATCATGGAAAATCTTACAGAATCAAGCAGTACTTTGGTTTCTAAGGTTCCAATGCTCAAACCAAGTGAGTTTGACATGTGGAAGATCAGAATCAGACAATATATTCTTCTCACTGACTACTCAATGTGGGATATCATTGAGAATGGTCCTTCTGAAGCTGGAAGGATAGGACCAGATGGGAAAAGACCTCCACCAAAGACAGATGGTGAGAGGAAGATCAGACAGACAGAGATGAAGGCTTTGAGCACTCTGCTCTTGGCCATTCCCAATGAATATCAGCATCAATTTTGCAACTGCACTGATGCTCAGATTCTCTGGAATGCTCTAGAGAAAAGATTTGCTGGAACTAAGAGCATCAAAAGAAATCAAAGAGATGTTCTAAAGCAGCAGTATGAGAACTTCACTTCCACAAAGAATGAGTCTATGACTCAAACTTTTGATAGGTTCAATAAGCTCATAGGTGAACTGGCTACTGTAGGGGTGAAGATGGAACAAGATGATATCAACAGAAAGTTCCTCAGATCTCTTGGGGATGAATGGACTATGTACACTGTCTCATATAGACAGAGTGACAATCTGGAAGAGAAAGAACTTGATGATCTATACAATGATCTAAGAGTTTTTGAAACTGAGGTAGAAACCAAGAAGAAGCCCTCTGGTTATATTCACAATGCTGCTCTTCTTTCAGCATCCACTGATACTACTGCCAACCCTGAAGCGGTTAGTACTACCAGTGGAGTAAGTTCAGAAAAAGGCACTGAAACTATCTTTGAAGTCTTTTTGTCCAGTCATAGCAGCAATTCTTTGATTAATGATGATCTGGATCAAATTCACCCTGATGATCTGGAGGAGATGGATATTAAATGGCAGATGGCCATGTTATCCATGAGGGTGAAAAAGTTCATTAAAAGAACTGGAAGAAATAACTTCTCTCAAAGAAGAGAAGATGGAGTTGGTTTTGACAAGACCAAGGTGGAATGTCATAAGTGTCACATGAAAGGACACTTTGCTAGAGAATGCAGGAGTGTTATTCCAAACAACAACCACCAACAAGCCCAGAATGGAGGATACAATCTGAACAAGAATCCTGCTCAAGCCCTTGTTTCTCAACAAGGAATGGGATTTGACTGGAGTGATCAAGCTGAGGAAGCCATTCAGAACCAAGCTCTTATGGCAGAAGTGTCTGATATCCCCACTGAGGTAAGTTCTAATCTTTGCACTAAATCTTGCATTGACACTGTCACAAGATACAGAGATCACAATCAAAGTATGTGTGATGACCTCAAAAGATTAGAAAAGGACAGAAGAGAGTATGTGTTGATAGTAGAGAGATTTGAAGAGCAAATCAAAGGCTTTCAAGCTAATGAACTTCAACACTCTTATGACACAAACTATTGGAAGTGGGAAAAGAATGAGTTAGAAACCAAACTGTCTAAGTCCTTAGAAGAGAATGATAGGCTGAAAGAGGAACTGTCTAAAGTTAAGCTTGACATAGAAAAGTTTTCATATGCTTCAAAAGCAATGGATTCTCTTCTAAAGGCTCAGATTCATGACAAGATGAAGCCTGGTATTGGATACAACAATACACCTCCTCCTTACAATAACAATTATATCCCTCCTACTTCAGACTCGTTAGAAACTAAAGAGAAAAAGGACTTGTCTGAAGAAGCTTTTAAGATAGATCCTTTGGATGAGGTAGTAGTTAAGGATTTGACTGAGAAAAGTGCCAGTGAGAACAGGGATAATAATGTGAGTAAAAAGATACCATTAGAAAACAATATTATCACCAATGAGGGATGTGGGAAAATCTGGGTCAAGTCCAAGGAGATAGAGAAGACTAACGGAAATGATAACAAGGTCCATTACAAACAAACCACAGTTGTGAATCCTGGATCTTGTGAACAGTGTGATTGCAATAAAGCCAAGAGCCTAAATTCTGGTTTAAAAAGAGGAAATCAAAGAAACTGGAATAATCAATGGGCTCAGAAACAAGGAGTTGATCTGAATAAAATCAATAGACCAAAACCTTGTTTTATATGTGGCAAGTTGAATCATTTGGCTAAGTATTGTTACTTTAACCCTATTAACCAACAGATGAACTTTCAAAGATTTGTGCAAAAATCTGGGGGTTATAGGAAGGCTGGAAAGAAACATGTGATAAAGAAATATGTTGAAAGTAAAGGCACTTTAAAGAAAAAGATTTTAAAAGAAAGTATCAAAATGTGGGTGCCTAGAAGTACTAACAGTATTAGTACTGCTAACAATATTAGTACTGCTAACACAGTTACTACTGCTAACAGTGTTAGTACTGCTGAAAATATTAATGCTGCTAATACTGTTAATACCTCTTCAAAAGTTAATACTGCCAACACAGTTACTGCTGCTAACACAGTTACTACTTCTAACAAAGTTAGTGCTGCTAAGCATGCAAGTGCTGCCAAGGTAGTTAGTACTTCTAAAACTAGTACTGATTCTAGCAAACATAGTTCCAAGCCTATTATTGTAACAAAGTACTCCAAGAATGAGGAGTTAAAGTTCAAAAATATTGTCAAGAAAGAATGCAAATATTTTGATGAGAAAGGGGTACCCAAGACCACTTTGGCTTGGGTTCCTAAATCATACTAATTGATTTATCTAATGTGCAGGGCAACCAACAGCTCAAGGGAAAGAGCATTTGGCATGTTGATAGTGGTTGCTCTAGGCACATGACAGGCAACATGTCATGCCTTCAGGATTTCAAGCATATCAATGGAGGACATGTTGCATTTGGGGACAATCTTACTGGTGGTAAGATAAGTGGAAAAGGTAATGTCACCAAAGGTAAGATGACATTTGAGGATGTCTACTATGTTGATCAATTAAAGTACAACCTGTTAAGTGTATCACAGGTTTGTGACAAACAACATAGTATATTATTTACAAATACTGAGTGTATGATCCTTGCTCCAGGGTTCAAGGTAGTTGATGAAAGCATGATACTACTTAGAACTCCAAGGAAGGACAATGTTTACTGTCTTGATATGGACAATGTTGATAGTGATTCATCTCTAAATTGTCTTGTTTCAAAAGCTTCTGTAGATGAATCCTCTCTATGGCACAGAAGGATGTGTCACATGAATTTCAAGACTATGAACAATCTTGTTAAAAATAACCTTGTAAGAGGGTTACCTTCAAAAGTCTTTTCATGTGATGATCATTGTGTTGCTTGTCTTAAAGGCAAACAACACAAAACTTCTCATAAGACCAAAGAGTTAAATTCTGTTTCTACTAGTCTCCAGTTATTGCATATGGATCTGTTTGGTCCTACAAATGTTATGAGTATAGGCAAGAAATCTTACTGCTTGGTTATTGTTGATGATTACTCCAGATTTACTTGGGTATATTTTCTAAGGACTAAGGATGAAACAAGTGGTCTTATCAAATCCTTTATTCTAAGAATTGAAAACCAAACTAATCAAAGAGTAAAAGTCATTAGATCAGATAATGGAACTGAGTTTAAAAATCATGATCTAAACACCTTTTGTGAAGAAAAAGGTATTGAGAGGCAATATAGTGCTCCTAGGACTCCTCAACAGAATGGTATTGCTGAAAGGAGGAATAGAACACTAATAGAGGCTGCTAGATCTCTGTTGGCTGATTCAAAATTGCCAATTACCTTCTGGGCTGAAGCAGTTAATACTGCTTGTTATGTCCAAAACAGAGTTCTAGTGGTCAAGCAAAAGAACAAGACCCCATATGAGCTTTTAAATAAAAGAAAACCTTTTATTGGTTTCTTCAAACCTTTTGGGTGTCCTTGTACAATTCTAAATACCAAATCTCACTTAGGTAAGTTTGATAGCAAAGCAGATGATGGATTTCTTGTTGGATATTCATCTCAGAGTAAGGCCTACAGAATATTTAACTCTTCTTCTAGAATAATTGAAGAAAGTGACAATGTCAAATGCAATGAGAGCACACCAAATCCTGTTGGATCTGGACCTCAGTGGCTATTTGACATTGATTCACTAACTAACTCTTTTAGTTTCAGTAATGGATATACAGGAACAGGAAATGGAGGATCAGGGATCACACAAGTTCAAGAAAGTATATCTAAATCTGTGATCTTTCCCATACCCACAGTAAATTCTGGTGAAGATTGTGAAAAGGAATCAATTACTGAACCAAGTCAGAGTGAAGAAGACACTAGAAATGAGGAGACTCAAGAAAATAATGAAGTGGCATCTGAAAACACTTCAGTTGAGCTGCATGAATCTAATCTTGAGGCTGGACTGAATGAAGAACCTAGTCATAACAACAGAGTTCAAAAGAATCATCCTCCACAGCTGGTAATAGGAGATATCTCTTCTCCTATGATGACTAGACACCAAAGCAGACTTCAGAAAATGCAAGATCAACAGCATACAGTGCTTTCTTGTTTTCTATCACAGCTTGAGCCTAAAAAGGCACATGATGCTATGAAAGAATCTAGCTGGATAGAAGCAATGCAAGAGGAACTGTTACAGTTCAAGCTACAAGATGTATGGGATCTAGTAGACCTTCCTAAAGGTCACAGAGCAATTGGCACAAAGTGGATTTTCAGAAACAAGAGAGACGAAAGAGGTATTGTCATAAGGAACAAAGCAAGGCTGGTAGCTCAGGGATATACTCAAGAAGAGGGTATAGATTATGAAGAAGTGTTTGCACCTGTGGCTAGAATAGAAGCAATCAGACTATTCCTAGCCTATGCTTCTTACATGAACTTCAAAGTCTATCAAATGGATGTAAAGAGTGCCTTTCTCTATGGGTCAATTGCAGAAGAAGTATATGTCTGTCAACCACCAGGGTTTGAAAACCCAAGCTATCCAGACAGGGTATACAAATTAAAGAAAGCACTTTATGGACTACATCAAGCCCCAAGAGCATGGTATGACACTCTGTCATCCTATCTCTTAGAAAATGACTTTGAAAGAGGAGTCATTGATAAGACTCTATTTATCAAAAGAAAGAAGAAGGATATCTTGCTGGTCCAAATCTATGTTGATGACATTATCTTTGGATCTACAAGAAACAACATGTGCAAGGAGTTTGAGGATTTAATGCATCAAAGGTTCAAAATGAGTTCCATGGGGGAACTTACTTTCTTCCTTGGACTCCAAGTTCAACAGAAGTCAGATGGCATTTTCATATGTCAATCCAAGTATGTGCAGGATATTCTAACCAAGTTTGGTTTCTCAGAATCAAAACCTGCCAGTACACCTATGGAAACACACAAGCAGATCACAGCAGATCTTGAGGGGGAGGATATGGATGTGCATCATTATAGATCCATGATTGGCTCTCTCATGTATCTCACAGCATCAAGGCCAGATATAATGTTTCCAGTCTGTGTATGTGCAAGATTTCAAGTTAGGCCAAAGCAATCTCACTTTCAAGCTGTTAAGAGGATATTCAGATATCTCAAAGGGCAACCCAGATTGGGACTTTGGTATCCTCATAACTCACCTTTTGACCTAATAGCATACTCAGACAGTGATCTAGGTGGGGCAAACTTGGACAGAAAATCTACTTCTGGAGGATGTCAGTTTTTGGGTGCTAGACTAGTCTCATGGCAGTGCAAGAAACAAACCACAGTATCCACATCTACAACAGAGGTAGAGTACATAGCAGCTGCAAGTTGCTGTTCTCAAGTCTTATGGATTCAGAATCAAATGTTGGATTATGGGGTAACCTTTCTACACACTCCAATCTTTATTGACAACAGCAGTGCTATTAGCATTGTAAATAATCCAGTCAAGCACTCAAAGACAAAGCACATTGAGATCAGGTATCACTTCATAAGAGACTGTAATGAAAAGAAAATTATTCAAGTTGTAAAAGTTCACACTGATAATCAGTTTGCTGATTTATTCACTAAAGCTTTTGATGTGGGTAGATTCACTTTCTTGGTAACAAGTGTGGGAATGATCAACTCTAAATAATCTCCTTCTCAAAAAGTGGTTTTATACCTGTATATTTTTATTCTTGGTGTTACTAATCTTCTTTTTCAGGATATGCATAGCAGTACTCAGTGTTTAGCAAGTTTAAAAGGAGTAAGTGTAGTTAATACTGCTAGTGGTTAATACTGCTAGTAGTTAATACTGCTTTCAGTTAATACTGCTAGTAGTTAATACTGCTAGTGGTTAATACTGCTAGTGGTTAATACTGCTAGTGGTTAATACTGCTAGTGGTTAATACTGCTAGTGGTTAATACTGCTAGTGGTTAATACTGCTAGTGGTTAATACTGCTAGTGGTTAATACTGCTAGTGGTTAATACTGCTAGTGGTTAATACTGCTAGTGGTTAATACTGCTAGTGGTTAATACTGCTAGTGGTTAATACTGCTAGTGGTTAATACTGCTAGTAGTTAATACTTCTTTCAGTTAATACTGCTAGTAGTTAATACTGCTCTAGGTTAATACTGCTTATATTCCGAATACTATAAATACTCTTTGCCCGCCTAAAAGTTCATAACGACTCTTTGCATACTGTTCTCTTGTGCTCAAAACCTTTTCTCTCTCAAGTTCGAAGTTTTCAGGCAAGTTTTTCACTAAGATCAATGGCATCCATGACTTTCATCGACGAGCACAACGAGATTGCGATGCTACAAAAGCCAAAGCAAGCTTCAGGATTTCATCAGATTGTGGATTTCCTTAAGACAAGCCACATTGCTCATGCTCTTATTATATCCCCTACAATCTACATTGAGCATCAAAGGCAGTTCTGGGCTAATGCAACCATTGTTGTGGAAAATGGTGTGCAAATGATCAAGACCAGAATCTGTGATCAATCACTAACAGTTACTGAAGAGGTTATTCGCATCAGTCTACGTCTAGACGATGCCTCTGGTATAACTTCTATCCCAAACGATGAACTATTTTCAAATCTTACAAGAATGGGGTATGGAGGCCCATTGGGAGTTTTCAAATTTTCTAAAGCAAAATTCTCACCCCAATGGCGTTTCTTTGTTCATACTCTTATGCATTGTATCTCCAAAAAGACTACTGGATGGAGTGAGTTCAGCAGCACTATTGCTTATGCTTTGGTGTGTTTGGCCACTGCCAGAAAGTATAATTTTTCTAAAATGATTTTCAATGATCTTGTCTCAAACATGGGAAACAAAAAGAGCTTTTTTATGTATCCCAGGTTTGTTCAAAAGTTATTACTCATGAATTAACGGATATACCTCAACCTGTTGGGGTATATGTACCTAAACCCCCCAAAGGCAAGGTTTTCTCAAATATGAGAAGATCTGTTGGGGACTCTGAAGGAGTTGACACCCCATTGTTCTCTACAATGATGGTGGTGTCCCAAACCAATGAAGGTATGGCAGCAGGGTCAAGGCCCCCATTAGACCAACCCACTGCTAGCCAAGCCCAACCTTCCCTCTCAAAATCAATTCCCCAGTCCCTTCATGAAAAACCAACCTCTTCTATCACCCAAACTTACAAGAGGAAACAGGTAAAGAAGGCTCCTTCCCTTCTTGTACCATTACCCACTCAGCCTTTAAGCCCTCTAAGGGAGAATTCTCCCCTAGAGAATATCCAAAGGGAAACCACAAGGGTGTCTCCCAACCCAAAGGAGGTGCTCTCTGAGGAGGAGGTAGAGCATATGGGTGATGAGGCTGCCACTACTCCTGCTAGCACAGAGGAGGAAAGTGGTAACATCAATAAGACCTCCCCCATGGCAACTTTGAATGAACAATCATTTGAAGGTCCCTGGTGCCAAGAAACCACAGGGGTGGACAGTGCTTCTGCTAGGCAGAAGACTTCCACTAACAAAAGATCCCATGATCCTTCAATAGGGGGTAACACTCCTGGAGAAGGTGAGGACAGATATAACTATGATGAATTGATGGAGACAATGGGTAACATCAACATAGATGTTCTGAAACAAGGAAAAGAAATAGAGGAGATGAAGCTGGTGATCCTGTCACAACAAGTCCAGATTGCAAAACTAAAGAAGATGGTGACAAGGCTGATTCAAAAGAAGAAAAGGAAACAATTTGTGCTAAAGAGAAGGGAACTAGTGTCTGATGCTCCCAAAAAGGGGGAGTCAGAGGCTGAAGTAAACCTGAATGAGGAAAAAGAACAAGTTGAGGGGGAGCATGATGGGGAGAAGAACAGTATTGAGGGGGAGTTAGAAGCAGAAACTGTTAATACTGCTGAAACTTCACAAGCAGTAGTAACAGAGTTATCTCCAACAGAAATTGAAGTAGCTGAAATGCTCATCAAAGCAAAGAATGACACTCCCAAAACAAAGGGAGTGGTAATAAATGAAGGGGGAGAAAAAGGAGAAGTGAGCAAGAAAGATAACAGTAAGAAGCCAATGAACAAAGACAAAGGAAAAGCAAAGATGGTGGAATCTGATCAACCAGTCAAGAAGCAAAGGTTGGTTGAATCAGATGAAGCTCTAGCCCGGAAGATGCAGGAGGATATTGAAAAAGAAGAAAGAGTTCAGGTTGAAAAAGACAGGGAGATGGCAAAGGCTCTAGCTGCTGAATTAAATGAAGCTTATCAGAAAGGGCTTGAAACAGAGAAAGCTAAGCAAAGGGCAATAAGCTTGAGAAAGGCCATGTTAGTCAAATCAAGTGCAAAGAAAAGAAGACCTTCACAAACTTACCTTGCCACTCAGGAAAGAAACAAAATGATAACTTTCTTGAGGAGTGCAATTGGGGTAAAGAAAGAAATGTTTGTGAAGATGACTTTTGATCAAATCAGGGATCTTTATGAGAAAGAAATGGGGAAGCTGAAAAATAATGAAAAGGATAGAGTGGAGTTTGAAAAGAAGGCAAAGGAGAGACATGATGTGAATATACATCAACCATTCCCTGAAAGTGAAGAGGGAACTCCTATCAAAGAAAGGGCAGAGAACAAGGAAGAAAAGAAGAAGGAAGCTACTTTAGTGCAGGTTCAAAAGACTCTGAAAAGAACCAAAATGATGGCTAAAAGAAAGAAAAGTGTAAAGAAGCCTAGAGTAGAAGAAGAGCAAAAGGTTACTGAAGAAGAAGAGGCACCTCAGAATGAAGCTAAAACTCAGGAAGAAATACCACAGAGTTCAGATGTAAACATGTACATGGTGGTAATGGATAAAATTCCAAAGCCTATTTCAGTTGAACCTGTTGGATTTAAACCTCCTGAAGTTATCCATTGGGATATTATGGAGGTGGATGGGAAAGAATACATCAGATTGAAAAGAAATGATGAGAAGTATGAAGTATACAACACCTGGAACAAAATTGTCAGAGAGTGTTCAAGATCTGATTTGGAAGAAATGTTTGAAGTGGGGATGAAAATTTATGCAGATCAGTTGAAAGCTCCAGGGTTACCTATAGTGAAGCTGGTCATGGAATACTTGTGTATGTTATTCAATCCAGAAGTAGTGAAGCACTTAATCAGAGATGTGTTCAAAACTGTTAGAGGATGGACTCTCTATGAAAGGAGTGGAGTCTATGAACTAGCATTGGATACTTTCCACATGGAGTACTACTTGGTGGATAGGGTCTACAAGCATACAAATCTTAAGCTTCATGCCATGTTGAATAAGAAGTTGGGTTGTGCACCAAATTCAGAAATGGCCAAGTATCTAATTCAGAGGACTATCAATCAGAGTATGGGACTGGATCCTAATATTGGAGTAGATCAATGAAGATTTTGGGAGCATCTGAAGAACTTGACTTCTCTTCCTAAAAGTCAAGTTAGGGGGAGATTGTTGGGAACTAAAGAAAAAAACTCAAGTATGGTTAATGCTGCTGGTTCAGAGTTAATACTGCTAGAAGATTTAAAGGTTAATACTGCTGAGTGTTACTACTGCTAGTAGTTAATACTGCTAGTCAAAGTTAGTGCTGCTTGAACAAAGTTAGTACTGCTTAGCTAGTTAGTACTGCTAGTGGTTAGTACTGCTTAGTAGTTAATGCTGCTAGAAGGAAGTTAATGCTGCTGAAGATTAATACTGCTTATATGATGAAGATTCGTATGAAAGGATATACATGGAAGCTTAGAGATATACATAGAAGATATACTGAAGATATTTTATTTATTGTAATTATCTTTGTATTCAGTATATATATTGTATTGTTTAGAATAGTTAGATAACTTTTGTTTTTCATTCTTTTAGAGAGAAAATCAACCTCAAGACATAGATCCTAATTCTAGAGAAGTAGAATTCGTATTGGTGAGCCTGTTCATCAATATTGAGGTTGAGTGAGTAATCTTGTAACTTCAAAGCATTCAATACAAGTTTACAGTTTGTTCTTCATATTTACTGTGTTGATTTACTGTTTGATTGAATATCAAAGTGTTATTCCGCAAACTTCTTTGATATTGTTTCTGAGAATTAATTCTTGTTGAGAATTCGATCCTGACAAAAGACGTCCTTCCAAGGCGCACCAATACGTCCTTCATGTAACCGGTGAACACAGATTCGACTGTCACTCAACTCCGATCCAACACCAATCTCACAACATTCCTAGAGTAACATCATTAACACCACAGGAATGCTCGGGCACATCGATACTCAATCCTCAATACCCGACCTCCTTTCAGAATCCCTCACCGAAAGGTCACAATTTTCCATAACCCTACCGGTTTACATCCATCCATTCCAAGATCCAATGACCTCAAGAAAACAAGTCGATGCCTAGGACTACACGGTGACCTCAAAAGCGTGGACATATCGTCCAAAATTCCATTTCAGACGAATTTTCGCACCAAGGTTGACACCCAACAGAGAGCTAAAATTCCAAATCTTACATCTCTAGCAGGCAGATCACCAAAATCTCCTTTGATCGCGGAACCCCGCTACAACGGTATACCAACCACATAAGCCATGGTGTCACACCGCCGAGCAAACCACCAAAACGAAACCCTATCTAAATGCCAATAATTACCTAAAACTTTAACTCGCATGACCACCGAAACATAAAATCACCCCTTAATCAACTGGGAAGACTTAAATCTACTATCTCCATGGTACAAGCGCGCACGGAATTCAATACCAAAACCCAAAAAATCCATGACTGACCACAAGTCGGAACATCCGACACTTCAAACGCCAGGGACGCCCTCAGTCCTTACTTACAACTCCCTTTACAACAGGGTTTAAATCTATAGGCCTAATGAGTTCAAGGTTTTCCAACTAATACACCAAATCAGAATTTATAAACTTTCAAATATAAAAGCTTTTTAACGATTAAACGCACGGTAAAATACGCTACCGATCATTCGATAGGTTTTAAAATTGCCCAGCAACGCAGCGCATATGAAACCATTTCTAAAAATTCTTTTGTTCAACACTTACGCTAGTAGTGACAATAATAACATGCGCAATAATTTACACTGTAATTGTAAAAATAGGCTCCTGCACCACAACATGTGCAAATAAAGGTTTGAACAACTTCAAAAGAGAACTCACAATTTTTTACTTTAAAATTATGCCTCTTTAATCAAAAGATGTTGCGACATAAAGATATCAACAACTCTATATGTAACGGTTTTTCCCAAAGCTCGAAAGAATAATGGGAATGCCAATAAGATTTCAAATCGAGTTTAGGCTTTAAGCCAAATAGATACACACACTTGACCCAACAGAAACTTCAACGACAAGAACGCCGCTAACTCGATAAATGCATTGCGGAAATTTCCAATAGTAAAAGTCGATGATTAAATTACGGTCAGAACAAAAGTCCTATTTGAAATAACGAAGATCTTTTTCATGCTTACTCACACCGACGTTAAACATAACCAAATGCAAGATAATTTACGACGAACGACATTTGTATAAAATCCAACCTTTAATGCACACAAAATGCCGTAAGATGAGACACCATGAACTTAACTAGATTTTCGCAAAACTCAATAATGTTAACAATCAAGTGGCGTCAAACTTTCCGTTTCTCAACAAAGTGTAAAGAAAACAACAATATGCTTTAATATTAAACATTTAGGAGTTTTCCTCCTTTTACTAAAATGAAAGGTAAAATGACACTATACAAAATTTACATGGGACACGACGCTAAATAACTCGCAAGCTTAAAAGAAGCAAAATTAAAACTCACGCATAAAAAGGACATCGCATAAAACAGTACACCATGAAATTTAGCAAACTCGCACAAACTAAAAATCCCCAAGAAATTCCGACTCAACACGTGGGAATAAGTTTTCCTTTAAAACCATTGACATATGTGGAGGAGATCCAATGCCTAGGTTTTAATCTCATAGCTACTTGCCCAATACTCAGATGACATTAAAACATGGATATTACAATATCCGCAAATAGCGTTAAACAAGAGACGTGAATAAATAGATTTTTTTTAATAACAATTTGCAATTATGTGCAACAAAACATTTTCATGAATGCTTAAGCTCACAGTTTAAAATATGATGCGTGTTAAATGCTCTACCAAAACTTTATAATATAAACCACTTTTTGTTTTACGAACATAAGAAACAATTTATGCAAATCTATTTCAAAAATAAATTTAGTGCATGAATTTGATCGACACTCAGCATCATAGGACTACATTTCCCAACAACCCGACATACTATTGTCATCTGGAAGAATCAAACATCTTAAAGCCACACTCTCAATAATTTGATAAGCTTACGAATTCTCCTTGAAATAGAATCAGTCTAACAAACTCGCGAATTTAATCCAACCAAGATTTCCGACCCAAGAGGATCAACTTAGTGACCTCCTCGCACTTAGCTATCACTCCCAGGTGACCTTGATATACACATCAATCCTTCTTTAGCTAACTCTCTTAGGAGCTTCTCACTACCCCAACGGTCATCCTCCCGAGGTGGTTCAAGTACACATATGTAGCATGTAGGTTCACCATCACACTGGTCAGGTGCCATTATGAGCGTACCGTGCATAATCATCCTTGAGACCCTCGACAAGTTTCCCGTTTCTAACGACTTGGTCAACCTCAAATTATCTCATCTTAAGGTACCTAATGTGCAACTTCACTTATCATCCCTTATAAGAACGCTAGTTTGAGTCTAGGCATACAAAGATCAACACCTAAATCTCTCAAACTTAAGCTCTGATACCAACTTGTAACACCCTCAAATCTATAAAATAGCAACTTATTTAAAATTTCTAAATACATCAACAATTACTTTAAACTACAAACATAAATTGAGAATCAACTTCAATACTCCCATTCATCCTATACATTCAATCTACTAAAATGACGGATATTACTAAACCTTGTAACAATTACTATCTTCAATCCTGCGGAAGACTTAATACCCAAGCATAGACACTATCTCCAAACGGGGACCTGATGCACATGCCGACAAATAAAAAGGTTAGGCTTAACGCCTAGTGAGCTCAAGAGTTTTAACATGAATGAATAAAATCTTTAAAAGCAAGGAAACCAGTTTAAAGCGAGATCCTTCGAAATACTATGCTTTAAAATAGAAATGACACATTTTCCCACAATATGCACTTTTAAAGACAATACACACAAACACACGTTTCATATAAAATGATGCAATTTGGAACTCGCCCAAGATGGGGTCATAGCTCGACATTCCAATTCATGGAAATGTAAATAATACCTTATATCCCAAAACACCCAAAACACGGGCAGAACATAATACTCGGCCCTTAAATAAAGGAAAATGATTCTTAATAATATGGTACGTCATTGAAATCAAGTAACTCGAATTAATACTCACGCGACAATCAAGTAGAATGAAATCCCAATATAAAAGCATGGACGATTAAATATCCAAATTACGAAGGGCCGACGACGGGGGCTACCCGTATCCGTTGAGAGTGGAGGAACACAACAGTAGTCCACTCATACAACGTTAATCGTATGACACTTCACGACACACAAGCCCAATTGTCCCTACGACTCCTTTCAGCTACACCCTAGAGTCAACTGACCTTGCGACTATTAACCTAAATATCGCTTCAAAGGCCTGGCACAAGGGGGATACAACCATCACATTGCCCCACATGGCGGAGGTTATATAACGCCCATCCAATGACCACTCCAGCCATTATAGCATAAACCCATAACTCAGCCCTCCTGATGTATGACATGAAAGGACAGGGTCATAAGGTGAATTCCCGGAGATTACCCCGCACCACCCCATTAACCCATAAGAAAGACCGACTCACGTGCTTATGTATCCAATGCAAGACCGTCTAACATTACACGACTACCCAGGAATGACTACGCACTCGAGCCTGTAATTATAAATATGCAATAAAATGCATTAAGATGTAAGCCATGAAATGGGACTCTACATCGAGCCATTAAACCCGGACAATTGTCCACAAGACTCTTTTAAGCCAACACCGAGCTAAAATGCTAAAAATCCATTTGACTAATACACAATGGTCCCCCAAATAATGAAATGCCTTTAAAATAACGTTTATGAAGACTCATACTACAAATACGCGTTTAACCCAAAACTCAACACATAATGGGACCAAAGGTTTACCAAATGATTTATGAATGCAATTATACCCAAAATGCATATAACATGTAATAGACTTGTTTGTACAAGAATCATCAAAGATGCATAAACCATGAAATGAACTCTATTTGTACAAAATTGCAGAACCCAAATATGAATACTTTACGAGGTTAACACAACCCAAGTTTACCAAATATGAAAGCTTATTAAAATACTCACACTTTGATAAATACCAAGTAAAGCACATTTTTACTTCAAGATACACATTTTGGCATGTACACCGTTTTAACAAATCAACTTGAACTCACCTTGCTAGATTTAAGCTAAATCTAGATTTCACCCAACGAGCTCTTTTGACGGCCATTTGAATCCTAAAGCCGAAATCTTCCAAAACCTAGATCCGAACATTTCAACCCAAAAATACCCATAAACAACCATAAGGAAACATTCTCCAAACATATAAATACTAAAACTCCAAACAAGAACCAAAACCCTAAATTCTCCAAAACCACCAAATCCGAGATTTGGTATACCAAACACTAAGAGATCAACAAAAGAGTATTTACACCTTTACATCAAGAAAGCTTACCACTAGAGACGATGAGATCTTCCGAGGACACCCCTAACAACTCTTCAACCCGAGCTCCCAAACAAGAACTTGAAGAAGATGAAGATGGAGGCTTTGTGGTTCAAGATCTCAACTAGCTAGGTGATGAAGAATCATGGGGTTTAAGGAGGGAAAACCCTCAAAATGGTTTAGGGTTCGACATTGGGGTTTGGGGGCGGGTTTGGGAGAGAAAGGGAAGAAGATTTAGGGTTTGGGATTGGAGAAATGAGGCTAAAGGCTGAAAATCGACTTTTAGCTCAACAGTGCATTACGCAGGTTATGCTGCGACCTTAAGTCGCGGCATAAGCCACCCGCTTCCCTGAATACTCACATTCAGTGAGTTACGTGACTTGTGCCGCAAGCCAAAGTCGCGTGCCAAGTTGCGGTAGCCCAAAACTTCGATTTTCTTGCGTCATTCATACCAGATTTGGTTCCCGATGATTCCAAGTAAAGCTTGCCTTAATCTCGATACCTTTACGTCCCACGAGTCAACCGACTCCCGAAATAACACCTAGGGAAATCTCCAAATTTACGGGTGTTACAACAAGTATCCCCAAGACCCAACAAAATCCAAACCGAGCCATAAGCTCAACAAATCCAAAGACCCAACGTTGAAAATCATAAAATGAAATCAAACTTAAACGACCCACAATAATGCAACCCATGCTTCAAAACACACAAATAACTCCAACATAATTTAGATTGGGACAAAACATTTTCCAAGTGGGTTTATACCTTTTATCCTTTCAAATCATCCCATAACACCCAATAAAATGCATTTATACTCAAAAATATACTCCATGAAATAAATCATTAAGATACCCAAATTATATGATTTATTTATCAAAATGCCCAAAATCCCAAATGTGGGTGTTTTATAAGTTTATAAAGTTTAACACTTCCAAATAACCAAAACTTATCAAGTGATCAGCAGTTAAAAATTCCATGTAAAACATATAAACACTTTAAAATAGACATTTTGTCATGTACACCGTTTTCATAAATCAACTTTAACTCACCTTGCTAGATTTAGACTAAATCTAGATTTTACCCCAACTTGAGCTCCTTTGAAGAAAACTTGGATCTTCAAGCCAAAAACCTAAATCCATAAAATTCCAACCATAAATATTCATATTCAACCATATAGAATCGTTCCCCAAACATCTTGTATCAAAATCTCCATTTTGACCAAAAATCCTAATTTGACCTAACTTTTCTCAAAATCCTCCAAACCGAAATTTGAGAAACATAAACACTAGGAAGTCATCAATAGATAATTTATGACTCATAATAAAGTTTACAAACTAAGAGGATCAACTCACCACTTAGGTTTTGGTGAAAACCTAGAAAACCTCAAATTTCTTGAAGATGGAGGTGATGATGATGAACTCTTGATCTTTGCTTTCACTCCACCACCAAATACTCTTAGATATTCCCCAAAACTAACAATATATCCTTGAAAATCTCTCAAATGCAAAACCATAGCAATTTGAATCACCAAAAACGGAGTAGAAATGAGAAAGATATGACCAAATGAAGATAGATGCTGAATTTATGCACTGCACCCCGACCGCGAGAGTGCCAAACGTAAGTGACAGTGTCACTTTAGCTGTCACTTTCGCCCAGATTGTACCATGGGCCAATTTTTCTCTGAGAAAGTGCCCGGATAAAGTGCCAGTGTCACTTTAGCTTGGTACTTTCGCCCAAAAGGTACCGAGAGCCATTTTCGCCCGTTTTCTCGACCGTTCCTCGACCGTTTTCTCGACGACTTTCCCGACCGTTTTCCCGGACGTTCCTCGACATTCTCTTGGAACATTTATGCCATTATACCAGTTATCATTCCATTGCCATAATTTCATGGCACATTCGTTGGGACGACCGAACACTCGGTAACGCCGGTGCCATTGTGACATATGTCACAACTGCATGGCACTATAACCGGGACTACCACACTTCCAGTACCATTTGTGCTATTGTGACAGATGTCACGACTACATGGCACTATAGCCATACTTCATATTTGGTTCTTCATTTACCGATTTACCAAGTTCAATACTTTTCCTCCATTAGGGTAAAAATCAGGATGTTACAATCCTCCCAACCTTATAAAAGATTTCGTCCCCGAAATCTAGTTCATACAGAAAGCATTTCAATACTACACAACGCTTATTGGATTCCCTCAGTTCCCAGAAGTAGCTTGATCCTTTCTCGTAACAGTTAAACATCGACAAGATAAGTCTACCGAACATTGATGGAGTATTTTCTAGCCATAAGATCTCGGCCGCCTCCCAACCTTAGGTGACACGTACTACCTCCATGGTAGCTTTTGATCTCAACTTCTCATTAACTAATTCATCCCAGCTCAACATGATTCTAAATTCGTACTCCAATGATCAACACCAAACCCAAATAATTTCCAAAAGTTCTTAATAATTCACCCTTCATATTGGTAAAGCCTTCCTTCCAAGAACGTACCAATGCGATTTCCAGGGAGTTGGTTAGTCCCAATTTGGCTATCGTGCAACTCCAAACTATTCTCAAACATGTAGCCGATATAGATTGCAGCCACATCAAGGAAATATGAATCATCGATTCTTAATTACGAATATCTAATCTCCTACCACTCAAATTGCAAGCACACAGGATCTATCGGAAGTGCATTGAAGCACCCTAACGGTTATTGTTCTCAACATCGAAATTCGACACCTATCCTCAAAATGTCTATACTGCAAACATGGATATACCACCACATAAACATTCCAGATTTGCATTGGCGAATTAAAGTTGACGCCTAACATGGAACTAAAGTTCCAATCTTACATTTCTAACAAACGAACCACAATATTTCCATTATTCCTGAAGATTCACCCGGGTGGCACACCCCCAACACATGCATGATGTCTACCAACCATCCATCAATTCAATTCCAACCTTACGCAAGTAGCCACCGCAGACTTTAACCCGAAGATTCGTCGAGACAGAATGATCACCACTTAATTAACTGAGAGAAAACATGAATCTAATACCTCCATTATTCATACGTGAACCTACTTATAAGCCTGAAATCCACAATTCAAAACTTGTCACAAGTCGGATCGTCCGACGCTTCAAATCCAAAGGACTTCCCAATCCCTTAATTACAACTCCTTTCACGATAGGGGTTTAAATCTATAGCCACAATGAGTTCAAGGTTTTCCAAGCTAATATGCCAATTTGAAACTTACAAAACTTTCAAACGCAACAGTTTTATAACAATCGATCGTACGTATAAAATCCACTACTGTTCACCCGGTAGGTGTGAACAGTGGTCACATACGCCACACATATAAGACCATTTCGAAAAACATTTGATCACTAACACACGCTAATAATGACAATAACAGAAGATGGGCAACAAACTTTTCAAATGGACCACTATGGTCCGTACATGCATTAATTTATGTCATGTACGTAAAATAATTTTCTGCATTAAAACAATGTGCAAAAAAAAATTGTACCAATTCCAAAAGATGAACTTCACAAATTCAAGCCCCCAAAATTCTCTGCTTCAACCATAAAATGTCATGGAATAATATTTCCTAAAAAGACTCGCATATAACAATTTATTTCTCAAACATAGCAAAATGATAGAAGCATGTGATTTGGTTAAACGTACAATAACTTAGTTCGATTTCAAACTTTTAGCCGCACGAATAGTACGCTCTTTGATCCAAAATGGAGGCTATTATATCATGCATACGAGTAAATCAATATAATGTATTGCGTGAGACTAAGACGGTGAAATCACTAACCGAAGGATGTTCAAAGAAAAAGTTTAACACGAACCATTCTAGGTTTTTCATAAGTTGCTCATACCAAAAGTTTAAATCAACTCACCCACTAAGTTGTATACAACGAAATATGCTTGCATAAAACTCAAAAACGAACCCACTCGATATTGAGACTCGCCAAATAGCATATGGGGTGACATCCACCAACAAAACTCTCATGAAATAAATTTCTCAATAAACCATAAACCAACGCACGCAAATAACTTAGTCTACGCATTTCAAGGTTCACCCATGCGTCACAAACGTAATAAAATAATACTCCATAAAGCTTAACAAAACCCACATGAAATAAGATTTCCAATAAACTCAGACATCAAAATAATGGAAGATAACTCTACGTCCAAAACCTTAACATATGTGGAGGAGATCCAATGTTAAGGTCATAAACCATAGTTACTTGTCCAAGACTCTACGCAACGTCAAAATACAAATATCACAATATCCGAAAATAGCGTTGGACAACAATGAGACAAAGAAAGTCTCAGCAGAGTTTGCAACCTCATGCAATCAAGTAGTTTTATGCATATTTAAAATCATGGTTTAAAAACCATGTGTGTACTAAACATCTTTCCAAAATTTCGTTATAGAATTTGACATGATGATTTCAGAAACATGAGAAATAGTTGGTGCAATTCATGTTAGAATAAAAATTTGTGCATGAATTTGATCGGCACTCAACGTCTAGAAACCACGCTCCTCAATTTCCCCAGACCAAAGATCCTCAATTTCCCGGTACACTACTGTAATCCGGATACTCAAACATCTTAGGACAATAATTTAAGGGTTCCATAGGTTCACCTTACAATTTCTCCTCAAATAATGTTGATTCCAAAAGTCTATGGTTCTAATCCAACCAATCATTCCGACCCGAAAGGGTCCACTTAATGCAACAACCATACTTATTGTCACTCCAAGTGACGAACGCTAAAATCATCAGCCTCTCCTAACATCTACTCACTTAGAAACTTCTTCACTACCCCAACGGTCGTCACATCAAAGTAGTACAAGCATACACATGTGACTCGTAGGTTCACCATAACACTGGCCAGGTGTAATTATGAACGTATTGTACATGATCATCCTTGTTACTCTCGACGTGATTCTCGTCCCTAGTGACTATATCAACCTCAAATATATTTTATTCAAGTGCCTAATGGTGCAATTTCACTTTCTATCACTTAAAAGCACACTAGTTTGAGTCTAGGCATCCAAAATCAACAACTTATTCTCTCAAACTTAAGCTCTGATACCAACTTGTAACACCCTCAAATTTGGTAAGAGCAACTAATTAAAAAACTCGATATAATATCAATTAATGGACAAAACTTCTACTTATACATCAATCTCCATATACCTCAATTTAAAATTCTATAATTAACCACAGCAATTATAAAACTACAGTCTTATATACAAGGACTAAATTGAAGTCGGGTGTTACTTAACCCAAATGCAAGTTGCTCTTCCCAAAACCAATGCGGAAGACTTCACCAAGCAAATCGCTTCTCGAGCTTACAACAAACACTCATCTATTCATAGTGTCACTAGCACTAACCAAAAACGGAACCTGATGCACATATCGACAAATTAAAAGGTTAGGCTAACGCCTAGTGAGTTCAAGAGTTTTAACATGAATAAATATATCTTTAAAGGAAAATAATTCAGTTCAACTCAAGATCTTTCAAAATGATTTACTTTAGAAATGGAAACGACTCGTTTTCCCATAATATACCTCTTCAAGGAAAACGCTCCAATACAACACTCTTTATAAACCGATGCAACCCAAAACTCACTCAAAACGTGAATATAAATCGACTCCCAATTTATGATAATGTAAATAACACTTCATATTCCAAAACACCCCAAAACACGGGGGGGGGGGGGGGGGGGGGATTAATACTCAACCCATAAAACATGGAATAAATTCATATATGCAAAATGTCACCGAAAACAAATATATAAAAAACTCAGCCCGAAGACAACACCTTTCGGTGAAGGGGGAGACCCGATTCCATATAATGTGATGTACACAAAGTAAGCCACACATTACGTTAAATTGGTATTAAGTATCGGGCTCTACGTCTTCCAGCATACACCCATAGATACTTGCATAGAGGACTTACACCATACCGGAGATGCCTAACCGCGCCGCAATGGGGAAAACTAGCGTTCCACCATTGGACAAATAATAAAGGCATCGAGTTCAGCATCTTTCAGCATACACTCATTGATACTTGCACGAAGGACTTATAACCCAATCCGATGCCTAACGTGCCGCGATGTGGAAACCAAGTCGTTCCATCATCGGACAAAGTGATAAAAGTGCTCATGGATCCATAACAGACGGGGATAAAATATTACATGACTCAAAACGAATGAACAAATGCATTCAAAACATGCAATTCTCAAATAAGATGCAGTAAATGCAAATCATAACCAAGCGCTCTACATTGAGCTATTAAAACCGGACAAGTGTCCCCAAAACCCAACAAAATCCAAACCGAGCCATAAGCTCAACAAATCCAAAGACCCAACGTTGAAAATCATAAAATGAAATGAAACGTAAATGACCCGCAATAATGCAACCTATGATTAAAAACATACAAATAACTCCAACATAATTTAGATTGGGACAAAACATTTTCCAAGTGGGTTTATACCTTTTAATCCTTTCAAATCATCCCATAACACCCAATAAAATGCATTTATACTCAAAAATATACTCCATGAAATAAATCATTAAGATACCCAAAATATATGATTTATTTATCAAAATGCCCAAAATCCTAAATGTGGGTGTTTTATAAGTTTATAAAGTTTAACACTTCCAAATAACCAAAATTTATCAAGTGATCAGCAGTTAACAATTCCATGTAAAACATATAAACACTTTAAAATAGATATTTTGGCATGTACACTGTTTTCACAAATAAACTTGAACTCACCTTGCTAGATTTAGGCTAAATCTAGATTTTACCCCAAATTGATCTCCTTTGAAGAAACTTGGATCTTCAAGCCAAAAACCTAAATCCATAAATTTCCAACCATAAATATTCATATTCAACCATATAGAATAGTTCACCAAACATCTTGTATCAAAATCTTCATTTTGGCCAAAAACCCTAATTTGACCTAACTTTTCTCAAAATCCTCTAAACCGAAATTTGAGAAACATAAACACTAGGAAGTCATCTATAGATAATTTATGACTCATAATAAAGTTTACAAACTAGGAGGATAAACTCACCACCTAGGTTTTGGTGAAAACCTAGAAAACCCCAAATTTCTTGAAGATGGAGGTGATGATGATGAACTCTTGATCTTTGCTTCCACTCCACCACCAAATACTCTTGGATCTTCCCCAAAACTAACAATCTATCCTTCAAAAGATCTCAAATACAAAACCATAGCAATTTGAATCACCAAAAACGGAGTAGAAATGAGAAAGATATGACCAAATGAAGATAGATGTTGAATTTATGCACTGCACCCCGACCGCGATAGTGTCAAGCGAAAGTGACAGTGTCACTTTAGCTGTCACTTTCGCCCAGATTCTACCGTGGGACAATTTTTCTCTGCAAAAGTGCCCGGATAAAGTGCCAGTGTCACTTTAGCTTGGCACTTTCGTCCAAAAGGTACCGAGAGCCATTTTTGCCCGTTTTCTCGACTGCTTTCCCGACCGTTTTCCCGGCCGTTCCTCGACCTTCTCTTGGAACATTTGATGCCATTATATCAGTTATCATGCCATTTCCATAATTTCATGGCACATTCGTTGGGACGACCGGACACTCGGTAACGTCGGTGCCATTGTGACATATGTCACATTTGCATGGCACTATAACTGGGACTACCACACTTCCAATACCATTTGTGCTATTGTGATAGATGTCACAAATACATGGTACTATAGCCATACTTCATATTTGGTTCTTCATTTACCGATTCACCTAGTTCAATACTTTTCCTCCATTAGGATAAAAATCAGGATGTTACAAAATCTGATGTCTTGAATTCCATATCTGATCTCAAACAGATAGTTCAAACATCATGTAAATCCCAGGCAACTGCTTCTTTAGAAAGACATGATCCTGATCAAGATCATGATCATGAGGGGTAGAATAGGGAGAAACAAGCAGCTGACAGATCTGGTGATGTTGTTATGATTGATGAAAGGGTTGATGATGTAAATGTTGGAGAGACTGATGGTCATGGTCATGGAGAGAAACAGACTGAGCAGACAGAACTGATTTTGAATGTTAACCAGGAAATAGAACCAAGGGTGGAAAAACCTAAGGTGTCTACAAGGGAGGATATTTTACTGGTAACTGGGGTGAATGTTCTTGATGTCATTGATCTGTCTTCGGATGGTGAAGAAGATTCAAGTAAAAAGTATGGACAATTCTGGATGGTTAAGGAGGAAGAGAAAGATAATCTGATGCTTAATGTTGATGACATTCCAGAAAATGAAGCTAGTGTCCTTGATACTTTGTTAGAATCTCAAGAGGACATCCAGCTAAGTCCTGTTTAGAATGAAGCCCCAGAGGTTAATGTTGAAGCTCCTGTCATTCAAGTATTCAGTGAGTTAAATGCTTCTGGTCCTTCTGTAATCCCAGTTGATCAAAATGTGCCAAGTCCCCAAAGAATTCCAAGTCCAATACAACATATGCCACCAGTACAAAGCCCAAAGCAGAATGTTCAACAAGTTCAAAATGTTCAAGTTGATCAAGCTGAAGAAGAAAGAGAAAATGTTGATGATAATGTTCATGTACCCGACATGCCTGAAGCTGGACCTTCAAATGTTCCGGAAGCACCTCTTTTCCATATGATGCTGATATTAGGCATATGAGACGTGACCTCCGAGTTCCATTCCTTGAGGAGGAAATGAAAAAGATATTTGTCCATGGGGTAAGGGAAATGGATAAATACAAAGTGTTGGGGTACAAAACTAGCCTAGAGAATATCAGGAAGAATATTCCAACATGATGAACTGGCTGAGACAAGCTGAAAGAGCTTTGAAGAATAAATCTGGTATATTAACTGTCAGGGAAGTCAGGTTCAAGAAGTTCATGAAGTTATGGTATCTTGAATTCTTCGTGCAAAGGAGAGATCTTACTCATTGCAGATTCACTGAACCTGACTTTTGTTATCTGAATGTTGAAGATATTAAATTTCTCTATCATCATTTCCGAGAGCTGACCATAAGGAGGGATAATATTATTTTTTTCTTTGGAGGCAATCAAACGATTAATGACAAGACATATCTTCTACACGTATTGTTATGACTTCCAATTGGGGATAGAGACGAATCAAAGGAAGATTAATATGATCAAGCCTAATATGTCATTATCTGATATTCATACCTATGATCTTTTCACTATACTGGAGGAACCAGAGTTAGGAGTTGTGTACAAGAATGATCAGAATGAAAAGAGATTCTTCAGAGTGTCTGAGATTGCCAAGTTTTCTGATGGAACTCTGAAGGTCATAAGAATGCAACTTGACTCCAGGTACAAGGAAAGTGAGAGAAGAAGAGCTCAAGGTGAAGATCATTTGCCAAGAATGGTAAAGTTGGTTATGTTAAGGATTTTGGAGGCTCTTGATGACAGAATTGTGTTCAGAAGGGGAATTAGAAACTTTGAATCATTGTTGGGAATCAGACAAGGAAGTTATTCAAGATGGTGAAGATAAGAGTTTGTTATTTGATCTAAAAGGTGGAGAATGTTAAGTCAAAGTTTAGATCAAATAATCTTGTTTAGTTTTATTGACTTTTTGATGTAAGCTTGTATAGAGATCAAGGCTTGTTTGACCCTATATATATATTTTTTTTTGTCTTTTTTTGTGTAAGTAAGTGTAAGTGTAAGTGTAAGCAAGTAAGTCTTGTGGGTAAGTCGTTCATGTCTGTAACTTTTCTATCAAGAGATATATGACTACAAAGTTTGAGACAAATTCTTTCTTTGATTCTTTCATATAGATTTGATTGTTATTGCTTGAATTCTGGGATCACAATCTGTTGTAGAAATTCGGCGAAATCAGGTAAATTCATTTAGAGAATCAATGAGAATCCAAATGGGTGGACAATTTGGATGAAGGTTGCATGGGGTTGTAAACTTTTATTGCGTTGCAAAATAACCGTGGCAAATATATATATATATATATATATATATATATATATATATATATATATGTATGTATATATATATATAGTCGTAGGTTCAAATGAGAAATTCTAAGTGTGTGAGAAATAGAAAAGTAATCCTAGCCATTCATACGGTCAAGATCGATTTGACTGGTCAAGAATTGCGCCTTTGACCGGTCAAAAGTTGCGATTATTCCAAAAATAGAAGGACAGTTTCGTAAGTTTTACAAATACGCGGGATAAGTTCATATATGAACCTGTATGATTCACATATGAAATATATGTTCATATGTGAACCAGTGTAATTCACATATGAATTCTTTTAACTGATTCATATATGAATCTTTGTGATTCATATATAAACTAATTAACTGATTCACATATGAACTAATTAACTGTAGATTCATATGTGAATCTGTTGAACTAATTAACAGATTCACATATGAACTAATTAACTGATTCTCATATTGTAACACCCTGATTTTTATCTCAATTGAGGAAAAATGTTGAACTAGATGAATTGGTCAAGGAAGAACCAAGTATGGAGTATGCCTATAGTGCCATGTGGTTGTGACACTAGTCACAATAGCACCAATGGTACTAGGAGTATGGTCGTCTTGGCTATAGTGACATGTGGTTGTGATATCTGTCGCAATAGCACCAATGGTACTGAAAGTGTGGTATTCCCGACTATAGTGCCATGTAGTTGCGACATATGTAGTTGCAACCTATGTCGCAATAACACTAATGGCACCGGTGTTACCGAATATTAGTCGTCTTAGCGAATGTGTCATGAAATTATGACAATGACACGATAACTGGCATAATAGCATCAAATGTTCTGAGAGAACAGTCGAGAAATGGATGGGAGAATGGTCGAGGAACATCCAGGAAAACGATCGGGAAACGGTCGGGAAAGCCGTCGAGAAAACGGTTGAAGAACGATCGGAAAACTTGCGATACAAGCCAGGTTATAGTGTCTGGCGACAGTTCTAGTGGCACTATAGCATGTCAAGGTTGCCAAAGGGGTAAAATGGCTTTCGGTAGACTTTGGGCGACCTTGCTATGCGATTGTGACATGGCACAGTCGGATGTCACAATCGCGGTCTGGGGTACAACGCATAAAATCGATTTTCAGCCTCTTTATTCATTTGGTCATATCTTTCTTATCTCAACTCCGATTTGACGATTCTTTTTGCTATGGTTTCGTCTTTGAGATATTTTCAAGGATAGATTGTTAGTTTTGGGAATATGCAAGAGTATTTGGTGGTGGATCGGAAACAAAGGTCAAGAGCTCATCATCATCACCTCCATCTTCAAGAAATTTGGGGTTTTCTAGGTTTTCACCAAAACCTAAGTGGTGAGTCCATCCTCTTAGTTTCTAAACTCTATTATGAGTTACAAATGATCCATTGATGAATCTCTAGTGTTTTGTTTCTCCAATTTTGGGTTGGAAGATTTTGAGAAAATTTAGGTCAAATTAGGGTTTTTGGCCAAAATGGAAATTTTGATATAAGATGTTTGGGGAATGATTCTAAGCACTTGAATATGTGTATTTATGGTTGGGAACTTGTGAATCTAGGTTTTTGGAAGTTTTGGCTTGAGGATTCAACTCTCTTCAAAGGAGCTAAATTAGGAAAAATCTAGATTTAGCCTAAATCTAGCAAGGTGAGTTCAAGTTGATTTGTGAAAATGGTGTACATGCCAAAATGTCCATTCTAAAAATGTTTATATGTTTTACATGAAATTATCAACTGTTGAGTTTTTGGATGAGTCTTGATTATTTGAAGTGTTTAATTTTATAAACTTTGTAAAACACCCACATTTGGGATTTTGGGCATTTTGATAAATTTATAACACCCTAAAAATAGGGTAAATTTAAAACTTAAAATTTCGGCAATATGATGTCTATAATATAGAGGTCTGTAACACCCTGTAAAAATATAAACAGCTGAAAAGGAAAGTCAGGAAAATGGGTATATCAAACCCTTAAAATAAGTCGTCTAGAACCCAAGGAAAATATGGGATAGTTGCACAGTAACGGAGTATCAAACATTGAGACATAATATACAACAACCTACTAATCCAAAAAGAAACAATTAACTAGATTAACATGGGTGTCGCTATATCTCCAAAAATCTCTCTTCTCAATTCCCAAAAGACGCTCCAAGCGTTCCTAAGCACAGTCGGCAAAGTCAACCAGTCTTGGGCACACTGCTAATGGGACCTGAAATTCCAGAATCATACAACCACAAGTGTTAGACTAGGATTCTAGTGAGCGTTTATGAAATTATACCTTATACAAATAAAAGATAAATTCGAGATCAAATAACCGTTACCGGAATTCGTATGCACGTAACATAACCACAATTCCAACCTTGTCAAAGTGTTCCAAATCTGAACAATAATACACAAAAGAATATCCTTTAAAATTCATAGGGGAGACCCGCTTTCCATTAGGGTGACAAGAACACGTGAGTGGTGCCACCCGCGGTGTTATTTAGGTTACACCTCAAGTCCCGGTTTTAGTTCCCATGCCATCAAGACATCTCAACCTCAAACCATTCACATGCCTTTATTGCCTACTCCGTCGAGTTACACCTCAATGACTTACGGGACCATATTGCCTACCCAACTAGATGAGTTACACCTCAAGGACCTCACTGTCCTTTATTGCCTACTCGCTAGTAGCCCATAATGGCTAACAACCGAGAACACATGATTTATATTAGTTTAGATCTTTAGGTACAATAATCTAAAATATCAATAACTTCCGACCATGAGTTCTAAAGAATTATCACATACATAGGTTGTAGTAAAACATTCTCACATGATACGCACATGAATGATTTCCCAATCATGATAAGGTTACAGGATAAATTCACTTTCTTTCCACATATGAGTCACATTCAAACATATGAAGGTCATGCATCCAAGAAAACTTACACTTTATAAATATGTATATACACATAAATATATAGGCAGATATACATACATTTATGCACTTAACCAATGATTAATTATTTATGATATCTAAAATGACCTTTGAGGTAAAACCCTAGTTTTTAGGATGTTAACCCACACCCTTTTTAAATCTTCCTCCTATCATCATGTAGAGTTTCCAAGGTAGATTTACCCAAGAGAAATCCTTTTCAACCATCAACTCCATAACCCTAGCTTTAGGTTAGTAAACACAAGATGCAATGAAACTTAATCTTTTTAATTAAGAAATGGTTTAGATGAGGGAAATATGGAATAAAACTCACCAAGTAGGGTTTGTAGGGAGAAAACCATAGTTCTTGAAGAAACCCTAAAAGCAAGTAGACTTGTGTCAGGATCGAATTCTCAACAAGAATTAATTCTCAGAAACAATATCAAAGAAGTCTGCGGAATAACACTTTGATATTTAATCAAACAGAAAATAAAGACAGAATATAATCAACAAACTGTAAACTTGTATTTAATGCTTTGAAGTTACAAGATTACTCACTCAACCTCAATATTGATGAACAGGCTCACCAATACGAATTCTACTTCTCTAGAATTAGGATCTATGCCTTGAGGTTGATTGTCTCTCTAAAAGAATGAAAAAACAAAACGTTTTTACAATCCCTTTTATATACAAATATATACTTCAATATATATACTGAATACAAAGATAATTACAATAAATAAAATATCTTCAGTATATCTTCTAAGCTTCCATGTATATCCTTTCAGACGAATCTTCATCATATAAGCAGTATTAATCTTCAGCAGCATTAACTTCCTTCTAGCAGCATTAACTACTAAGCAGTACTAACCACTAGCAGTACTAACTAGCTAAGCAGTACTAACTTTGTTCAAGCAGCACTAACTTTGACTAGCAGTATTAACTACTAGCAGTAGTAACACTCAGCAGTATTAACCTTTAAGTCTTCTAGCAGTAGTAACATTGAACCAGCAGCATTAACCATACTTGATGAATTCTTCAGTTCCCAACAATCTCCCCCTAACTTGACTTTTAGGAAGAGAAGTCAAGTTCTTCAAATTTTCTTCAAGATGCTCCCAAAACTCTATTATGGTCTAAATTCCTGTGTTTGCATCCAATCCCAAACTCTGATTGATGGTTCTTTGAATCAAGTATTTAGCCATTTCTGAATCTGGAACACACCTTAACTTTTTCTTCAGCATGGCATGTAGCTTCAATCTGCTATGATTATACACTCTATCCACTAGGAAGTATTCAGTGTGATTTAAATCCAAAGTCACTGTATATACTCCACTAATTTCATATAAAGTCCAACTGTTTACTGATTTGAAGACATCCTTGATCAAGTGCTTTACTTCTTCAGGTTTGAACATCATACACAGATACTCCATTACCAGTTTTGTAATTGAAATCCCTAAAGCCTTTAGAATATCTGCATACAACTTCATTCCTATCTCAAACATATCTTCAATATCTGATCTAGAACATGTTCTGACAATTTTAGCCCATGTGTTAAACACTTCATACTTTTCATCCTTTCTTTTCAGCCTTATGTATTCCTTTCCATCCACTGTCAATGTATCCCAGAAAATCACCTCAGGAGGCTTAACTCCTACAGGCTCTGCTGAAATTGGTTCAGGCACTTTGTCCATCACTACCATATACAAATTAACATCATCAGTGTTAGATGGCTCTGTCTGTTTAGATAACTCAGGTGCCCCTTCTTCTTCAGCAACCTTATCAGCTTCTTCTTCAGATACTCTAGGCTTTTTAATTGGCTTTCTCCTTGCCATCATTTTTGTTCTCTTTAAAGTCTTTAGACTTTCTCCTAGAGTGGTCTCTTTCTTAGGGGGTGTTACTTGCTCATCTGGAAATTGCTTTTGACAATCAAAGTCATTACTTTCTTTCATCCTCTTCTCCATCTCCACCCTAGCAGTTTCACTTCCCTGAAGCTTTAACATCTCTGAATCATAGAGTTCTTTGATCTTCTCAAAAGACATTTTGGAGAACATCTCCTTTTTGAATCCTACAGCACCTTTGAGAAATATAATCATCTTGTTTCTCTCTTGGGTACCTAGGAATGTCTTTGAGGGTATTCTCTTCTTTGCAACTGTTTTCACCACAGATTTCTTCATACTTGCAGCTTTCTTCTGTGCAATTTCAGTTGCCATGCTCTGTTGATAAGCTTCATTCAGTTCAGCAGCTAGAGCTTTTGCCATTTCCCTGTCCTTTTCCATCTGAACTCTTTCTTCTTTTTCAATATCCTCCTGCATCTTTTTAGCTAGGGCTTCATCTGATTCAACCAACCTTTGTTTTTTGATTGGTTGATCAGATTCTACCATCTTTGCTTTTCCTTTATCTTTGCTCATTTCCTTCTTACTGTTATCTTTCTTGATCACTTCACCTTGTTCTTTTATGATTACACCTTTGGTCTTCAAAGTGACCTTGGGAGTATCATTCTTGGCTTTTAGTAAGGTTTCTGCAATCTCAAGATCTGTTAACACTTCTTTCACAGTTTCTGCTGCTTTATTAATGTCAGCAGTAGTAACTGTTTCTTCTTGCTGCTCCCCCTGAACATCAACTTTCTCTCCATCAAGCTCCCCCTTTCTTGTGGCTTCTTCCATGTTGATCTCCCCTTTTTTGGGAGCATCATCCTCAGTGGTCCTTCTCCTTAATTGGAATTGCTTCCTCTTCTTCCTTTGTACCAGACTAACCACCATCCTTTTCAGCTTAGCAATCTGTTCTTGTTGTGACAGAATTACTAGCTTCATTTCTTCAATTTCTTTGCCTTGTTTGAGAACATCTTGATTGATGTTCCCCATAGTTTCCATCAATTCATCGTACGTATATCTGTCCTCACCCTCTCCAGAAGTGTTACCCTCCTTTGAAGGATCATTGGATCTTTTATTTGTGGAAGTCTTCTGCCTTGCAGAGGCACTATCCACCCCTGTGGTTTCTTGGCACCAGGGACCTTCAAATGATTGCTCATTCAAAGTTGCCATGGGGGAGGTCTTATTGATGTTACCACTTTCCTCCTATGTACTAGCAGGAGTAGTGGCAGCCTCATCACCCATATGCTCTACCTCCTCCTCAGAGAGCACCTCCTGTGGGTTGGGAGACACCCTTGTGGTTTCCCTTTGGATATTCTCTAGGGGAGAATTCTCCCTTAGAGGGCTTATAGGCTTAGTGGTTAATGGTACAAGAAGGGAAGGAGCCTTCTTGACCTGTTTTCTCTTGTAAGTTTGGGTGATGGGAGAGGTTGGTTTTTCAAGAAGGGACTGGGGAATGGATTTTGAGAGGGAAGGTTGGGCTTGGCTAGCAGTGGGTTGGTCTAATGGGGGCCTTGACCCTGCTGCCATACCTTCATTGGTTTGGAACACCACCATCATTGTAGAGAACAATGGGGTGTCAACTCCTTCAGAGTCCCCAACAGATCTTCTCATATTTGAGAAAACCTTGCCTTTGGGGGGTTTAGGTACATATACCCCAACAGGTTGAGGTATATCCGTTAATTCATGAGTAATAACTGCTTGAACAAACCTGGGATACATAAAAAAGCTCTTTTTGTTTCCCATGTTTGAGACAAGATCATTGAAAATCATTTTAGAAAAATTATACTTTCTGGCAGTGGCCAAGCACACCAAAGCATAAGCAATAGTGCTGCTGAACTCACTCCATCCAGTAGTCTTTTTGGAGATACAATGCATAAGAGTATGGACAAAGAAACGCCATTGGGGTGAGAATTTTGCTTTAGAAAATTTGAAAACTCCCAATGGGCCTCCATACCCCATTCTTGTAAGGTTTGAAAAGAGTTCATCATTTGGCATAGAGGTTATACCAGAGGCATCGTCTAGACGTAGACAGATGCGAATAACCTCTTCAGTAACCGTGAGTGATTGATCACAGATTCTTGTCTTGATCATCTGCACACCATTCTGAACAACAATGGTTGCATTGGCCCAGAACTGCCTTTGATGCTCGATATAGATTGTAGGGGATACACTAAGAGCATGAGCAATGTGGCTTGACTTGAGGAAATCCACAATCTGATGAAATCCTGCAGCTTGCTTTGGCTTTTGTAGCATCGCAATCTCATTGTGCTCGTCGATGAAAGTCATGGATGCCATTGGTCTTACTGAAAAGCTTGCCTGAAAACTTCGAACTTGAGAGAGAAAAGATTTTGAGCGCAAGAGAGCAGTATGCAAAGAGTCGTTATGAACTTTTAGGCGGGCAAATAGTATTTATAGTATTCGGAATATAAGCAGTATTAACCTAGAGCAGTATTAACTACTAGCAGTATTAACCACTAGCAGTATTAACTACTAGCAGTATTAACTGAAAGCAGTATTAACTACTAGCAGTATTAACCACTAGCAGTATTAACTACTAGCAGTATTAACCACTAGCAGTATTAACTACTAGCAGTATTAACTGAAAGCAGTATTAACTACTAGCAGTATTAACTGAAAGCAGTATTAACTACTAGCAGTATTAACCACTAGCAGTATTAACTACTAGCAGTATTAACTGAACTTACTCCTTTTAAACTTGCTAAACACTGAGTACTGCTATGCATATCCTGAAAAAGAAGATTAGTAACACCAAGAATAAAAATATACAGGTATAAAACCACTTTTTGAGAAGGAGATTATTCAGAGTTGATCATTCCCACACTTGTTACCAAGAAAGTGAATCTACCCACATCAAAAGCTTTAGTGAATAAATCAGCAAATTGATTATCAGTGTGAACTTTTACAACTTGAATAATTTTCTTTTCATTACAGTCTCTTATGAAGTGATACCTGATCTCAATGTGCTTTGTCTTTGAGTGCTTGACTGGATTATTTACAATGCTAATAGCACTGCTGTTGTCAATAAAGATTGGAGTGTGTAGAAAGGTTACCCCATAATCCAACATTTGATTCTGAATCCATAAGACTTCAGAACAGCAACTTGCAGCTGCTATGTACTCTGCCTCTGTTGTAGATGTGGATACTGTGGTTTGTTTCTTGCACTGCCATGAGACTAGTCTTGCACCCAAAAACTGACATCCTCCAGAAGTAGATTTTCTGTCCAAGTTTGCCCCACCTAGATCACTGTCTGAGTATGCTATTAGGTCAAAAGGTGAGTTATGAGGATACCAAAGTCCCAATCTGGGTTGCCCTTTGAGATATCTGAATATCCTCTTAACAGCTTGAAAGTGAGATTGCTTTGGCCTAACTTGAAATCTTGCACATACACAGACTGGAAACATTATATCTGGCCTTGATGCTGTGAGATACATGAGAGAGCCAATCATGGATCTATAATGATGCACATCCATATCCTCCCCCTCAAGATCTGCTGTGATCTGCTTGTGTGTTTCCATAGGTGTGCTGGCAGGTTTTGATTCTGAGAAACCAAACTTGGTTAGAATATCCTGCACATACTTGGATTGACATATGAAAATGCCATCTGACTTCTGTTGAACTTGGAGTCCAAGGAAGAAAGTAAGTTCCCCCATGGAACTCATTTTGAACCTTTGATGCATTAAATCCTCAAACTCCTTGCACATGTTGTTTCTTGTAGAACCAAAAATAATGTCATCAACATATATTTGGACCAGCAAGATATCCTTCTTCTTTCTTTTGATAAATAGAGTCTTATCAATGACTCCTCTTTCAAAGTCATTTTCCAAGAGATAGGATGACAGAGTGTCATACCATGCTCTTGGGGCTTGATGTAGTCCATAAAGTGCTTTCTTTAATTTGTATACCCTGTCTGGATAGCTTGGGTTTTCAAACCCTGGTGGTTGACAGACATATACTTCTTCTTCAATTGATCCATAGAGAAAAGCACTTTTTACATCCATTTGGTAGACTTTGAAGTTCATGTAAGAAGCATAGGCTAGGAATAGTCTGATTGCTTCTATCCTAGCTACAGGTGCAAAAACTTCTTCATAATCTATACCCTCTTCTTGAGTATAGCCTTGTGCCACCAGCCTTGCTTTGTTTCTTATAACAATACCTCTTTCATCTCTCTTGTTTCTGAAGATCCATTTTGTGCCAATTGCTCTGTGACCTTTAGGAAGGTCTACTAGATCCCACACATCTTGTAGCTTGAACTGTAACAGTTCCTCTTGCATTGCTTCTATCCAGCTGGATTCTTTCATAGCATCATGTGCCTTTTTAGGCTCAAGCTGTGATAGAAAACAAGAAAGCACTGTATGCTGTTGATCTTGCATTTCCTGAAGTCTGCTTTGATGTCTAGTCATCATAGGAGAAGAGATATCTCCTATTATCAACTGTGGAGGATGATTCTTTTGAACTCTGGTGTTGTAACTAGGTTCTTCATTTAATCCAGCCTCAAGATTAGATTCATGCAACTCAACTGAAGTGTTTTTAGATGCCACTTCATTGTTTTCTTGAGTCTCCTCATCTCTAGTGTCTTCTTCACTCTGACTTGGTTCAGTAAATGATTCCTTTTCACAGTCTTCAACTGAATTTACTGTGGGTATGGGAAAAATCACAGATTTAGATATACTTTCTTGAACTTGTGTGATCTCTGATTCTCCACTACCTGTTCCTGTATACTCATTACTGAAACCAAAAGAGTTAGTTAGTGAATCAATGTCAAATAGCCACTGAGGTCCAGACCCAACAGGATTTGGTGTGTTCTCATTGCATTTGACATTGTCACTTTCTTCAATTATTCTAGAAGAAGAGTTAAATACTCTGTAGGCCTTACTCTGAGATGAATATCCAACAAGAAATCCATCATCTGCTTTGCTATCAAACTTACCTAAGTGAGATTTGGTATTTAGAATTGTACAAGGACACCCAAAAGGTTTAAAGAAACCAATAAAAGGTTTTCTTTTATTTAAAAGCTCATATGGGGTCTTGTTCTTTTGCTTGACCATTAGAACTCTGTTTTGGACATAACAAGCAGTATTAACTGCTTCAGCCCAGAAGGTAATTGGCAATTTTGAATCAGCCAACAGAGATCTAGCAGCCTCTATTAGTGTCCTATTTCTCCTTTCAGCAACACCATTCTGTTGAGGAGTCCTAGGAGCACTATATTGTCTCTCAATACCTTTTTCTTCACAAAAGGTGTTTAGATCATGATTTTTAAACTCAGTTCCATTATCTGATCTAATGACTTTTACTCTTTGATTAGTTTGGTTTTCAATTCTTAGAATAAAGGATTTGATAAGACCACTTGTTTCATCCTTAGTCCTTAGAAAATATACCCAAGTAAATCTGGAGTAATCATCAACAATAACCAAGCAGTAAGATTTCTTGCCTATACTCATAACATTTGTAGGACCAAACAGATCCATATGCAATAACTGGAGACAAGTAGAAACAGAATTTAACTCTTTGGTCTTATGAGAAGTTTTGTGTTGTTTGCCTTTAAGACAAGCAACACAATGATCATCACATGAAAAGACTTTTGAAGGTAAACCTCTTACAAGGTTATTTTTAACAAGATTGTTCATAGTCTTGAAATTCATGTGACACATCCTTCTGTGCCAAAGGGAGGATTCATCTACAGAAGCTTTTGAAACAAGACAATTTAGAGATGAATCACTATCAACATTGTCCAAATCAAGACAGTAAACATTGTCCTTTCTTGGAGTTCTAAGTAGTATCATGCTTTCATCAACTACCTTGAACCCTGGAGCAAGAATCATACACTCAGTATTAGTAAATAATATACTATGTTGTTTGTCACAAACCTGTGATACACTTAACAGGTTGTACTTTAATTGATCAACATAGTAGACATCCTCAAATGTCATCTTACCTTTGGTGACATTACCTTTTCCACTTATCTTACCACCAGTAAGATTGTCTCTAAATGCAACATGTCCTCCATTAATATGCTTGAAATCCTGAAGGCATGACATGTTGCCAGTCATGTGCCTAGAGCAACCACTATCAACATGCCATATGCTCTTTCCCTTGAGCTGTTGGTTGCCCTGCACATTAAATAAATCAATTAGTATGATTGGGGACCCAAGCAAAAGTGGTCTTGGGTCTCCCTTTCTCATCAAAGTATTTACATTCCTTTTTAATGAGGTTTTTAAACTCAGAGCACTCTTTATTAGAGTACTTTGTCAATATGATTGGCTTAGCAGAACCAACACTAGAAGCAGTACTAACCTTAGAAGTACTAACAGAGTTAGCAGTACTAACAGGTTTAGCAGTACTAACCTTGTTAGCAGCATTAACATTGTTAGCAGTAGTATTACTTCTAGCAGCACTATCATTGTCAGCAACACTATTTGTGGTAGCAGTACTAACAGTTTTAGTGCTTTTAGGAATCCACATATTGACACTTTCTTTAACAGACTTTTTCTTCATGTGGCTTTTAGTTTTAACAGTTTTCTTAGCCACATGGTTCTTTTCAATTTTCTTATAACCAAAGGGTTTTTGCATGGATCTTTGGAAATTCATCCTTTGTTTCATAGGATTGAAATAACAGAATTTTGCAAGATGATTCAATTTTCCACAGATAAAACAAGGTTTTGGTCTATTGATTTTACTCAGATCAACCCCTTGTTTTTGTGCCCACTGATTATTCCAGTTTCTTTGATTTCCCCTCTTTTTGTCCTGTTTTTGGGGCTCATTCTTCTTACATGCACACTGTTTGCAAGGACCTGGATTCACAACTGTGGTCTGTTTGTAATGGACCTTACCAGACTTTCCCTCTGTCTTCTCTATGTCCTTGGATTTGATCCAAGCCCTTCCACAATCATCGTTGGTGATAATGTTATTCTCTAGAGGAATCTCACCACTCACCTTGTTCTCCTTACTCTTGCCAACCTCTTTCTCAGTCTTATCCTCAACAACTACCTCATCTAAGGGATCTATTTCAGTGGCTCCCTCAGGCAAGTCCTTCCTATCTTTGGTGTCTAACAGGTCTGAAGTAGGAGGAATGTAATTGTTGTTATATGGTGGAGGTGTTGCATTGTACCCAATTCCTCTTCTCAGCTTATCATGAATCTGATTTTGTAGTAAAGAGTCCATTGCTTTAGAAGCATTGGAAAACTTTTCTACATCAAGCTTAACCTTGGTTAGCTCCTCTTTCAGTTTTTCACTCTCCTCTTTAGATTTGGTCAGTTTAAGTTCTAAATCCTTTTTCTCCCACTGCCAGTAATTGGTGTCATATGAGTGTTGTAGTTCATTGGCTTGAAAACCTTTGATCTGATCTTCAAATCTCTCTACAATCCTTACATAGTCTTTTATATCTTTTTCTAATCTCTTAAGGTCATCACTCATCTTCTGATTGTGATCCCTGTACCTTTTAACAGTGTCTATGCAAGTTTTAGAACAGAGATTAGAACTTACCTCAGATGGGAGATCAGATACTTTAGCCATAAGAGCTTGATTCTGAATAGTTTCTTCTGCTTGATCACTCCAATCAAACCCCATTCCTTGTTGAGAAACAAGGGCTTGAGCAGAGTTTCTGTTGTTATTGAAGCTTCCAGATTGAGCTTGTTGATGGTTGTTGTTGTGAGACATTCCACTTCTGCATTCTCTAGCAAAATGTCCCTTCAGATGGCATTTGTAGCATTCTACCTTTGATTTATCAAACCCTGCTCCATCTTCTCTTCTTTGGGATAAGTTGTTTCTTCCAGTCCTCTTTATAAACTTCTTAACCCTCATGGAGAGCATGGCCATCTGCCATTTAATATCCATCTCTTCCAGATCATCGGGATGGAGTTGTTCTAAGTCATCATTAATCAAAGAGGAATTTCCATGATTAGAAAGAAAAGCTTCAAACACAGAATCAGTGCCTTTATCTTGATTTGTTCCATTAGCAGCATTAACTGATTCAGGGTTAGCAGTAGAATCAATTGATGCTGATAGGAGTGCAGCATTATGAATATATCCAGAAGGCTTCTTCTTTGCCTCCACCTCAGCTTCAAATACTCTAAGATCATTGTACAGATCATCAAGTTCTTTTTCTTCCAACTGATCATTCTGTCTGAATGACACAGTGTACATGGTCCATTCATCTCCAAGGGACCTTAAGAACTTTCTGTTCACATCATCTTGATCAATCTGTACTCCCATAGTAGCTAGTTCACCAATTAGTTTATTAAACCTGTCAAAAGTTTGAGTCATGGACTCATTCTTAGTTGAGATGAAGTTTTCATACTGTTGCTTTAAGATTGCCTTTTGATTTCTCTTGGTACTTTTGGTACCTGAGAATCTCTTCTCTAGAGCATTCCAGAGCATCTGTGCATCAGTGCAATTGCAGAATTGGTGTTGATACTCATTTGGAATGGCCAAGAGCAGTGTGCTCAAGGCTTTCATCTCTGTCTGCCTTGTCTTCCTGTCTGTATCTGTCTTTGGAGGGGTTCTTTTGCCATCTTCACCAATCTTTCCTTCATCAGATGGGCCATTCTCAATGATGTCCCACATAGAGTAATCTGTGAGGAGAATATATTGCTTGATTCTGATCTTCCACATGTCAAATTCATTGGATCTAAGCATTGGAACTTTTGAGACCAAAGTACTGCTTGATTCTGTAAGATTTTCCATGATGAATAACTGTTTCTGAGAGAGTTTTGCTCTGATACCACTTGTCAGGATCGAATTCTCAACAAGAATTAATTCTCAGAAACAATATCAAAGAAGTTTGCGGAATAACACTTTGATATTTAATCAAACAGAAAATAAAGACAGAATATAATCAACAAACTGTAAACTTGTATTTAATGCTTTGAAGTTACAAGATTACTCACTCAACCTCAATATTGATGAACAGGCTCACCAATACGAATTCTACTTCTCTAGAATTAGGATCTATGCCTTGAGGTTGATTGTCTCTCTAAAAGAATGAAAAAACAAAACGTTTTTACAATCCCTTTTATATACAAATATATACTTCAATATATATACTGAATACAAAGATAATTACAATAAATAAAATATCTTCAGTATATCTTCTAAGCTTCCATGTATATCCTTTCAGACGAATCTTCATCATATAAGCAGTATTAATCTTTAGCAGCATTAACTTCCTTCTAGCAGCATTAACTACTAAGCAGTACTAACCACTAGCAGTACTAACTAGCTAAGCAGTACTAACTTTGTTCAAGCAGCACTAACTTTGACTAGCAGTATTAACTACTAGCAGTAGTAACACTCAGCAGTATTAACCTTTAAGTCTTCTAGCAGTAGTAACATTGAACCAGCAGCATTAACCATACTTGATGAATTCTTCAGTTCCCAACAACTTGAATGGAGGTTGACTTCCTTTAAGCTTTGTAATCACCACAAGAGCTTCTACACTTGAAGTCAATCACATGATAAAGGCACCAAATGCTAGGTTTTTCTTTAGGACAATTAATGACGAGGGAGGAGTGAGATGAGAGAATTAAAATCTCCCTCAAAGTGAGAGAAATCGCCCTGCAGATTCAAGGAGAAAAGTGCACTAATTTGGTCTCAAAATTGACCTTTAATGCCATCCCGTCGACTCCCGCATGCGACAATGACCTCGCGACTATGCCCTGACATTGTCGCTAGGCATAGTCTCCCTCTTCCCCATAGCTATGGTAAAATAGTAGCGACTGTGACAGCAGCGACTATGTCGCGACATTGTCGCGACATTGTCGCCGAACATAGTCGCCTTTCCTCCCCCGGTCTCGGTACACTAGCAGTGATCATGACATCGGCGGCTATGCCACGGAATTATCGTCGGGCATAGTCGCATGACTCCCCCCAACCTCTCTCGAGCTACTTTCGGTCCCCATTGCCTAACGGTGACACCTTCTATAATCGACAATGGAACCTCAACTTCACGTTTTAACTAATATATATCTAAAATAGTCATACACACACAAAGGCATGTATAAAAGCACACTCATAAATAAATAGGCATTCATATATATGTATATATATACTGACGTCCCAACGATGACACACAACTTGAAAAGGGAAGTTTAAAAATCGAGTAAAATGGTTTCACTAGAATAAACTCTGCGAGGTTTCTTAGAAGCGTCGATAGGGGGTTATGAGAACCTACTTGAAGGGAAAAGTCGGGATGTTACAAAATAAATCATAAGTATAGGTACTCTATGATGTGTTTTATGATTGGAAATCTTTTAGTATAAGTTCACTTTAGTATGTCTTTTGGAGAAATACTTGTTCTTGAGTTATGGATTGGGACGTTTTGAAAGAGTAAATGGTATAAATGCTTTTGGAAAATGATTTGTCCCTGTCTGAAATTGTGTTTTGCGTTTTCAAGTATTTGGAGCATGTGGTTTCATAATCATGGGTTATTTACGTTTTATTGCATTCTATAACTTGTAACACTTGGTCTTTTGATTTGTTGAGCTTATGGCTTGGTATTGACCTTCTTGGGTCTTGAGGACAATTGTCCGATTTTGATAACTCAACGTAGAGCATTTGGTTATGATTTGCATTTACTGCATCTTATTTGAGAATTACATATTTTGAATGCGCTAATTCATTCGTGTGGAGTCATGTAATGTTTTTTACTATAATGCAATGGATCCATAAGCACTTGAGTTTTTACGTTCAATGATGGGGCTTTAGTTTCCCTCATTGTAGCACAAAATAGGCATCGAGTCTCATGGTAAGTAAGATGTGGACCCGTATGGTCGGGAATTGTCCCATGAGTAGTAAGGTGTAATTTCAATATGCGAACATGCATCGGGTCTCATGGTAAGTAATATGTGGACCCGTATGGTCGGGCATTGTCCCATGAGCAGTAAGGTGTAATTCCAGTGTGCTTGTATGTTTTCCTTGGATTTGGATAACTCAACATATAAACCTAGAAGGGTTGAAATTGAGACTCCACGAGAAATAGACTTAGAGAAGTTGAGTTTGATATATCATATGATTATAATCCAAGTGTTTGATTTTATTAACTTAGATATGTGACCTTCTTTTGTGTTCCGTCACATTGTATGTAATCGGGTCTCCCCCATCTCCGAAAGGTGTTGTTTTAGGTATTGAGTTTTAGTATCCATGTTTTCGGTGATGTTTTATATATATATGGATTATTATCCATGATTTCTGGGTTGAGTATTATGCCCCACCCGTGTTTTGGGTGTTTCGGAATATAAAGTTTTATCCGCCTTTTTATAAATTGGGAGTTCGATTTCTATTCGTGTGTTTGAATGAGTTTTTGGTTGCATCGTTTTACGAGGAATGTTTTGTATTGTGGCATTCATCTTTAAAAAGAACGAGTCGTTTCCATATTTAAAGTAAATCATTTTGAAAAAGTATGATTTGAATTGCATTCTTTCCTTTTAACAATATATTTATTCATGTTAAAAACTCTTGAACTCGCTAGGCATTAGCCTAATCTTTTATTTGTCGGCATATGCATCAGGTCCCGATTAGGGAATGGTCCTAGCGACACTGTGAAAAAATGAGTGCTAGTCATATGCACAAGAGAGAGTAGCTTAGTAAAGTCTTCCACATTTATCTCGGGAATAGTAACTTGTATTTGGGTTAAGTAACACCCGACCTTATTTAGTCTTAGTATGTGACTTAAGTTATTAAATATTGGTGTTAATTTTATGTTTTTAAAGTTGAAATGTTTTTAAGGATGGATTTGTATAAACGAGTTTATCCTTTATTCGGTTATTTATTTAAGTTTTTGTCTAGTCGCTCTTTCCAACTTCAAGGGTGTTACACATATGAACTAATTAACTGATTCACATATGAATGTATAATTCATATGTGAATCACATAGGTTTACATATGAACTCGTCCTGCATATTTTACGAAACTACCCCTCTATCTTCTATAGACCACACAAGGAATTATACGGTGTTTCACAGTCAAAGCCACAAATGTTGACCAGATTAAGGGCTAGGATCATTTCTCTATTTCTCACACACTTAGAATTTCTCATTTGAACATCTCCCTATATATATAGCATATATATATATATATATATATATATATATATATATATATATATATATAGCCTTAGGTTCATTTGAGAAATGGTAAATGTATGAGAAATAGAGAAGTAATCCTAGCCTTTCATACGCTCAAGATCGGATTTGACTGGTCACCAATTGTGTCTTTGATTGGTCAAAAGTTGCGGTTATTCCAAAAATAGAAGGACAGTTTCGTAATTTTTATCAATACACGGGACGAGTTCATATATGAACTATATGTTCACATATGAACTCTTTTAACTGATTCATGTATGAACCTTTATGTTCTGTTAGAGCAATATTTTGTTGTATCTAAGATCATCAATGGTGAAAGTCAAAACATCAAGTCAAAACCTTCATGAAAAAGTCAAAGTCACCTCTTTTAAGAAGGAAAGTCAATGTCAAAGTCAACATGTTGTATTAGTTTAGTTTGTTTTGTTCCTTGTATTTGTTGGTAGGTATAAATAGTTTTTGTTTTCCTTGTAATCCAGGAGTAGCACAATATTGAGAGAACACATAATTGAGAATCATTGTAGAGAGAGAAAGTAGAGATTAGGGGTGTCAGAAAAACCGTTGGACCGCTCAAACTAGTCGAATCAAGTCAAAACGGACCATTTTTGGCGGTTTGAGCGGTCTGATGGTCCGATCTGGTATGCAAAATAGCCAAACTGTTCGGTCCAATTTGGTCTGTGGTTTGAACATCTTTTTGAGCGGTCTGGACCGAACCGACCGCCAAAAATACACATGTATGAACTGTATTTATTTTTCATATTGTAGGCTTTACTTTTATTGGCCAGTAAAAAAATCGTCATAGACATTATGTTTTTTAGTTTTCATTTATAAATTGGCGAAATGCCGAAATCCATCAAAAATCAAATTCAGAATTCCAAATCGTCATTCGCCTTTCTAAATGTTTGTCCAAATTTCCAACTACTGTTGGTGGATTTGTTTAACTTTTTTTATTTGTTCAATGTCTTTCTTTAATTTAATTTAGAGATAGCCATTTTTTTTATAATTCGGTATACAATATTTTTATAGTGCTATATTAATAGAAATTTATTTTTAGATATAGATGTCGTGTTTTTTTTAGTTTAAAGCCAATAATAGGCACAAACCGCCTGAAACAGTCAGACCAGATCACCTTTTTATGGTCCTCTTTGACCGGTTTGGTCACTTGTTGCCAAACCGCTCGGTTTGGAAGTTTTCTAACCCGCCATAGCGGTCCACTTTATGGTTTGAGGGGTAAAACCGCCCAAACCTGACCGCGAACACCCCTAGTAGAGAGAGAGTTTGTAATCGTATTTGGAAGATTAATACATATGACAATTTTAATTGAATTGTTGTTGTTCATCTTGATTGATACTTGCATATCTGGGAATAACAATTGGTATCAGAACAGACAGAAATCAGGAATCAAGATCAAATTTGAAGTTTTTTGTTGAATTTTTGAAGAACTCGCAAAAGTCATTGTGCAGATTCGGATTTCGCAGAATAGTGATGTTTTTGATCTGAAATTGATTCATTTGTACTCGATTTAATGTTTAGAACAAGTTTCGTTTGAATCACATTGTCCAATTCACAACAATTCTGTGTGAAATTTGGGTTTTTTTGTTGATTTTTGTTCGAAATTTTTCAGAGACTGGGTCTGAATCGAATTCAGTATTGTAGTGGTTTTAAGCCGAAATTCTTCCAGCAAATTTGTTTAGACTGATATCGTGAGTAATCCTGCAAAATTACGTAGCATTTGGTCAAGAATTGAAAGAGTTATGGTCAAAATAGTGTTCTGAGTTCGAAGTTGGGAAGAACTCGCAAGATCCATAGAACTCGCAAACATCATCTGAAGAACTCGCAAGCTTCTGAAGAACTCGCAGGACTCATTTTTTGTTGTTTTTTGTTGTTGATGAAATTTTCCAAGGAAAAAACTTGCAAAGTTAAGCCTATGACAAGTTCAGACTCGCAAGGTGGAGTGTACGACAACTCAAGAACTCGCAAGCCTCTGCTTACGACAAGTTACTATTCATCTGTTGTAGTTTGCGAAAAGCTGAAGAACTCACATACTAAAGCTTACGACAAGTTAGTTTTCATTGTTTTGAATTTTTTCTAAGTACAGAACTCGCATCCTTTGGTCTGGGAGTTGCTACTTCTCGGTTGCTTTGGCTTGCGACAACCTCACTTCTCGGACGTAGTGCTCTGCGAAAAGCTAGAACTCGCATCCTTCATTCTGCGAGTTGTTACTTCTTATAACCAGTTCTTTGCGACAAGTTTGACATCTATGATTTTGGTTCTTTACAACAAGTGCTCAATAGTACTTTGCGATTTCTATACTTAGTCGAATTTTTGACAAGTTTCAAGTTTTTGAAAAATTTCTGATTTTTATTAACGATCATTTGCAAGTGTTATCAAGTGACAATGTCTACAAATTTTGAAGTTGAAATCAGTAATCTCAAAGAGAAGAATGCAAGACTTAGTACATCTGTTGATTATTATTCATAGAGGTATAAGAAATATTCAAATGCAAAGAAATTGCTCATTGAAGAGGTCGGTGTGTTAAAGAAAATAAATACAAATCTCCATAAGCAGATTTCTGATTCTCAACAAGTAAGAGATTGCAAGAGGATAGAAGAGAAAGTTAAGTGTTTGGAAACTAAAAATACATAATTGAAAAGGAAGATTTTAGATTTGGAAGCTCATATTGTTAGAGATAAGACAAATGCTATCAAGAAAAATGAGGAGACAGCAAAAGGTTTAGATACTACAAATGTTGAGATTCAAAATAAGATTTTAGAGTTGGAAAAAAAGATTGCTAGAGATAAATCAGAGTTTGAAAAGGAAAGAAAATCTTTTGCTCAAAAATTCTCTGATTTTTCAAGAAAATCATTTGAAGAAAAGAAAGTTGTTGAACTCAAGTGTGAAAAACTTTCTAAACAAGTGTCAGACTTTGAGAAAGTGGTCATTATGGAAAGGGATAAGTTTGAGAAAGAGAAGAAGGTAGTTGAGCAGAAGCATATTGGAGTTTTCAAGGAAATATCAGATAAGAGAAAGACTGTGGAAAAGGATTTTGAGGAAGAAAGGAAAGTTTTTGAGACAAAGATTAAGAAGCTTACAAAGAAGTTAACTGAATTGTCAACAAAGGTAATGAAAGAACAGAATACGAAGTTCGAATTACAGAGAAAGATTGACCTACTCTCTAAAGAAAGAAACAGTTTTTCTTCAAAGATAACAGAACTTGAAGAGATTGTCTTTAAGGTGAAGTTGACTGAGCAAAAGACTCCAGATTCAATTCTTCAATCACCTAGAGATGATTCAGCTGACTCCGAATGCTCATTCAAGACAACTTCAAGTTTACATCATACAACTGTTTCTACAAAAAGGCCGGTCACTTCTAAAGATCAGATTCGTACTACTAACCTTTTCTATGATAAAAATGTTGATGGTACAGGGAAATTTAGAAAGAGAAATGTTAAGGAAAAGTTGGTTTGGAGAGTTAAAGGATCTTTTGATGAGAAGAATGATCAGAAATCATTTGTGCACACATAAAATGACAAAAAGAACAATGTTCGTCAAGGTAAATCTTTTGGTAAACCTGATCTTGTTTGTTCAATAAATAAATTAATCAGGGTAGCACAAAAGAAAATCAGTCGTTCTTACTGTGGTGCAAATGATTTTGTTCATAAAGATTATGCACATAATTGGTACGGATTAACTTCCCATAGAGCTGCAACTAACATATATGGACCCAAGTTATAGTGGGTACCAAAACCAAAAGCTAATCCATCTATGTTGCAGGCACCTAAAGTGTAGGGGAGTAAGAAGATTGGCTTCTGAATAATTCAGTTCAGAACCCGTACTTCAAAGATCAAGTTTGATTTCTAAACACAACACTTTAGGACTCGTACTTCAAAGAAGAGAAGTTTTTGTACTCCGATGTATAATATGAGATGATCAACCTTCAAGGGGGAGTACATGTTATTCCTATTGACAAATATTGTGAATGCAATATTTCAGGGGGAGTTTTATGACTTCTAGATAATTCAGTCTATAACTCAATCTTTAAAGGATTTTGACTTATGATTACTTCAGATCAGGACTCGTTATTCAATGTCTATGACTTTTGTCTTTGACTAAGACTTTGATATTTTGACGACTTTTTGACTTTATGCTGATTTTGAGGGGGAGCTTACACGAATTCATTCAATCTTGACTTTGTGGCAATTTTATGCGATTTACGATGATCGTAAAGATATTTCTAACCTTAACCTCGACATATTTGAAAGATGGACGACTTTCAGACATGAAAACATGTTTCCTAAACGTTCAAACCACTTCTTGATTCTTAAAAAGATTTCATAAATCTAGAAGTGTGATTTTTAAATGTTTTCATACATGAGCTCTATTGATTAACTAACCGTGTGTTTCTAAAGATAAATACTTGTGTATTATCTTTTCCATATACTGTCAAGTATTCACACATACTTGTTCAGTCATTCTTATTGATTATGTTATTACCATGTCTCATATTGAAACAATTTTCGATGATAATACACCTCATTTGTAATTCAATGTTTGTTGAGCGTTATTTTTATTCAAAACTAAGAGATTCTTTCAAGAATTGTCTATATTTGTTCATATAGACAAATTCCAATCTTTCATGACCTAAGCTTTTATTGATTATCATTCATATTTGATCTTTTAGATACATTGTCAGATTGTCAAACAAGTCTTTTGTATTCATTTCATTCATTCAGACATACTTGTTATGAGAAATCTTCAAATATCAAAATGCCTGTTGGTGCCCAGTTTGGCTCAAACAATGATATAAACCAAAACAATGCAAAACAGAATGGAATGCGAAGCGTTTTAATGCATATGAATGGTTTGCTTGGTAGTAAACACGCACAAACAAGTGATAAAGATAACAACAAGAAATAGGAATGATTTACTAAAAGTTCATCTTCATTAATTTGTCAAATACACCAAGAACACACAGTAGTGTGTGTAAATATGCTCTCAACAGATATCTCTCTACAAGACAAGCGTGGATGTAATTTGTGTACGCGCCCTTAGAATTCAGGAGGTGCTCTTTACATATACAGATCAAGGAGCACACAATAGTACAAGACAAAGGCTGTCATACCATAAAAGGAATGACACCTGGAAAGTAGAACATCGTGTGTGTACTATTTGATATAGAGGATCTTCGTATAGAAGGGGCACGTGACATGCACATGGTCTTGTTTCTTCAGCACAAGTCTTCCATCATCTAGAGGTAGCCACCACAGAGGCTCTGTGAAGGGTCACAGAGGCTCTGCGGTCTGATGTTAATCTTCAGGTTGAGCTCTTGTAAGAAAGGTGGTCGACAGAGGTTCTGACCATATATTTTTGTTGAGTCTTGGTGTAGGCACATGTATTATGCAGTTCCTATACTTAGCCTTTGGGGGAGATTGTTAAAATTTGAGTTCAGTTCAAAAGCAAAAGTTTATCTATAAGAAGAGGAGATTAATAGTCAAGGGAGATTATCTCTATCAGCGTTAGTCCCAAAGGGGGAGATTGTTTGACAAAGCTGACAAGGAGAAGATTATTCTTTGATGCTGAAATTCTTTTTGAAGATGATCTTGAATCCAAATGGGAGATTGTTAGAGCAATATTTTGTTGTATCCAAGATCATCAATGGTGAAAGTCAAAGTTTCAAGTCAAATCCTTCATGCAAAAGTCAAAGTCAACTCTTTTAAAAAGGAAAGTCAATGTCAAAGTCAACATATTGTATTAGTTTAGTTTGTTTTGTTCCTTGTATTAGTTGGTAGGTATAAATAGCTTTTCTTTTCCTTGTAATCCAGGAGTAGCACAATATTGAGAGAACACATAATTGAGAATCATTATAGAGAGAGAAACTGGAGAGAGAGTTTGTAATCGTGTTTGGAAGATTAATACATATGACAATTTGAATTGAATTGTTGTTATTCATCTTGATTGATACTTGCATATCTGGGAATAACAAATTCATATATGAACTAACTGTAGGTTCATATGTGAATCAGTTGAACTAATTAACAGATTCACATATGAACTAGTTAACTGATTCTCATATATATGAACTAATTAACTGATTTACATATGAAGGTATAGTTCATATGTGAATCACATAGGTTCACATATGAACTCGTCCCGCATATACTACCCCTCTATCTTCTACAGATCACACAAGAAATTATCCGGTACTTCACGGTCAAAGCCGTAAATGTTGACCAGATAAAGGCTATGATCACTTCTTTATTTTTCATACATTTATCATTTCTAAAATGAACCTCTCCCTATATACCTATAACATGTAATATGTTCCACCTTTCCTTGCCGATTAAAGGTATAAATTTGATTATTATAAGAAGCAAAAATGAGTTATGATTGTGACAGTTAGTAATTTGGTGAGAAATTTGGAGATATAAAGCAAGGTAGTTATGCTTTGGTGTATCTTTACACATATTAATAAAACTAACCCAAACAATATTGTTTTATATTGATCGTGTATCAAGATGTAATAAAATAAAACGTAAAATTTGTGGTCAATATAAAATAAAATATTAATAAAATTTATTTATTAAAAAATCTAAATTTATTGAATATATTCTAATGTATTATTCCAATAAAACTCAATATTAATTATATGTTTAAATACATTTCTCAGCTAGTTTATTAATTAACTAGAAGCGTACTCGTGCAATGCAGCGAGATATATCACGATTTTAATGTTTCATTTTGTTTTTTGTTTTTTTGTCGATTTACAGTACGATTTTGGATGATTTTGAGAAAATAATAATGTTTTTTTTATAAAATTGTTTAATTTAGGCTTAATAATATAATGTTGTTTATATAAAAAAATTAAGTATTTTGTTAGAATTCAATGATTATCTTATATATTTTAATGACATCTAGAAAAAATAATCAATTACATATTTAATAATATAATTAAAACAAATTTATAGTAATATAATATATTAATTAATAGTAATACATGAAAAGGTCTGCATAAAAGTAAGACCCTGCACATACCAAATTGGTGGGTGTTAGAAGTCTGCAGTAGTAATATGTATCTTGTGTTTTGATACTTGTAAATTAAGAGATTTTAAAATCTTGCATAAAATGATGGTATCTTGTGCTTAATAATTTGTATTTAAGAGTTTTTTATCCGTACTTTATAATATAGTATATAGATTTTATACCGAAAAATGTTAGACGAAGGAAAGTCGTGATGTATTTAATATTGGGGAAAAGAAAGATGTTTGGTGAGAGGGGGGTGAACTGATCAACAGTGACACTTAAGGAGGAGCAGGTGAATGACGACTCTTCTACCAATACCATAGCTCTTCTTATTTTACATCTGTTTCATATTTTCTATGCATTGATAAAAAAATTAAAATTAATTTCATATATATGTGTATATATATATAGGCAAATATCGAGTTAATGGTGAAAAGCGTAAGAAGTGAATCTGAATCGTTGATCTCTTTTAATCTCAAGCCCTCCGATGAATTGTGGCTTAGAAATGAATTGATCCGGTACATCTCGGTGCATCTCATCCTAATGTGTGTCCATTTCTCATCCAACGGTTGATAACCACTTCTCACGTTTCTCACCATTAACTCAACTTCTCACCGGAACCCAACCTAGTAAACTCTAAATATATTATTTGTTTGATCGTACTTGATAATAACAAAATTTATGTAAAAAACTGAATATAAACGACATTCTACCTTCTTCCGTCTCCGAGTTACTGATTTTTGATGGTGGGAGGCAAATCGTGGGATAATTGTAGGATGTGTGGTAAGCGGTTTTTTAGATTACAGTCTATTCTTTTTGGAAGCTCAGGAATGCTTATATCTTCAAGGGGCTAAATTGTCACGGTGATCTCTTCGGTGTGACATCCGGTTTAAATCATTTGATTGGATTGCTTCAAGATTCAAAGATCGGTCTATTTAAAAAACAGCTTGGTTTAAGTCTCCTTCTGCTGTTTATTGATGTTTTGTTATTGTTGCTATCGTTGGTCCTTCTTTCTACTCAATGTGGTTTTGTTGGTTGTTTGTTTCTCTCTTTGATGTCTATTCCTCGCAGATCTTTTCGTAGGGCTGTTGTCTTTTAATAACTTTTTGCCTTTAAAAAATGGATTAAAGTTTAATGGTTTAATATTTGTATGCAATAATACTTTCATACTCAGTGGCGGACCCAGGATTTTAGGTCAGCAGGGCACAAACGAAAATTTTAATAAATTGTTGTCGATGTGTTTTTAGCCGAATTCCCCTATTGGGGGACTTTTTTGTATTTTTGGTTGATTTCGATGGACTTTTTAAGCTTCTGTGTTGATTCGATGAGTTTTTTTTGTGTTGATTCGAGGGATTTTTTGGGTTTCTTTGTTTGATTTCAAGAGATTTTTTTTATTTTTTGGTTGATTTCGAGAGTAAATTTTGGTTTTTTAGGGACTTGGGCACCTTTCATCCCTCAAAAATGTATATATCACGGAGCACCCCCTTTAGTTGAACGGGTGCACCTTACGTACCGATTTTTTTTCGCCCTTACGAAATAAACTTGAGCATGTGCACGGAACCCCTCTGGAAAAGGTAGATCCGCCCCTGTTCATACTTTGTGTAGAGAGAAAATCGTAAGTAATCACTTGCATAAACTTAAGATTATCTAAGCATTCGTTTTGCTTTAGTTATATTTGTTTGGGTATCACGAAGTTAACTCGACGATAATCTCAAATCTTCTAACAAGTATGACATAAATTGTTATCTTTTAAACCTAAATAATCAAAATTGTTTCCATGTTAATGTTGAGAATACTCCTTATCAATTTATGGAATTATTGGAAATAAGTACCGGACAAGTAAAAAAAAACAATTACAAAACTAATGTAATACTCATCAGTAAGCTGAAACTTCAACTAGCTCAGAACAGACTATGGTAAACAATTAGGTAGTTGAAGACATTGTTTCTCTTCGACGTTGATGACATATTAGTTCTTCACCATCAGTGATGATAAGACAACAGTGGGACCATCCGTCAGGGACACTGCCAATTGAACCCCGCTAGGGGTATTGCCCTCAGGACCCCACAAAGGGGCACCCGACCCTCGTTTTATGATGCCATCCGGTGATCCTAAGTTCTATTAACAATCATATGTTCTCTTATAAATTCAATTACACAAAGTAGTCTTATAAATTCAATTACGCAAAGTAGTCTCATAATTTCACTAAAATCATCAACAAAATTAAACAGTTAGCAAATCTATAATTGGTCTGATTAAATACTATTAAATTGTAATATGACTCAAAAAAATATTATATAAAACTTCATAAAAATAAAGTTATGTTCTAGATTAAAGGTCAAAATAATCATATTCTAGGTCTAGAAATTTACGTGAAATTATTAACTTATTTATTAGCTTAACTAGAAGTGTATTTGCGCAATGCAGCTAGATACATCACAATTTTAATGTTTTATTTTATTTTCTGTTTTTTTGTCGATTTACATTACGATTTTGGATAGTTGTGAGAGAGTGATAATGCTTTTTTTATATAAATTTGTTTAATTTAAACTTAATAATATAATGTAATTTATTTTGGTTTAATAATATAATTTTTTTTATAAAATATTCTGTAAGATTTTTTATATCTAAAATATGCTGAGAGTTATTTTAGGGGAGTTAAAGTGAGAAATGATTTTAGGGAAGTTAAAATGGTTAGAGATAATGATTGAAAATTAATGAATAACATTAAATGTAGTACATACAGTTTTTATGGCTGTTTTTTAAGTAATTAGCATTAAATAGCGGTAAATTAAACTTTAAGACTTGTTTTTAAAAGTTTTTTATGTCATATTTATAAGATAGTATAGATATAGATAGATATAGATATAGATATATAAGAATGAACTTATTATCCAATTAATATAATAATCCATTACAAATAAATATCCTATGAATAATGCGATATTTTTTTTTTAATTATTGTCTGTGATATATTATTTTGACAGAAGTTTATTTTATTTGTTCTTTTTTTTTTGTCGAATTTTGTTCTTTTCTAAAAGTATAAAGGTAATTCAATTATGGGTGATCTACTAAACATTTATTTTGGTAAACGTTTACCGGTTCGATTATCTTATCAGATGAACATATAACAAAGACTGAGAATATTCTTACGTGACAAGAGGGAAGGTTTGGATCGAGAGTCTTACACGGTAAGTGATAATGATGACTCTTACTCAATAAGTGTTTACATGTTATAAATTAAATCATTCTTTGTTTACCCAAATCGATGAAATTGATTGTCGGGGGAGATGTCGGGTCAGTCACACTAAGGGGTTGTTTGTTTTTTTCTTAAAACCTCTTATTAATCATAACTAAAATAAGACTTCAGACTTTAGACCTCTTAAAAAACAAACGGCACCTAAGGCTTATAGACCCAAATCACACTCTCATCTCATCCCTTTACTATCAATCCATTTTGATGGTAATAAATGTTATCCATAAAGTAATTGAAAGTCGTGACTCTTGCCGATAAACACTTACTCAATAAGCATTTGGTAAACGACCTCTTAGTAATACTTCTGACTTGTTTCTTGGTGATTACGATTTTCAATTTTCAAGTCTATTTGAAGCTACCGAATACTTATTAATTGGTTGTTAATTTCAGAGCCTGTTAAAACTTCAAAAAAGATAGGTATTAATTTGACTATTTACAATGTTTTGGATAAATTTAATAAAATAAATAAACATAAATATTTTGATTAAACAATATGCGTAATTGAGAGAAAAACAAATGAAATTTGGTCACTAACAAATGGTTTGTTTGTGATGTTAGAAAAATGACATCAGTGATAGGGGCTTATGCTTACTAATTAATTAATTATATACACTTAGGGGTTGTTTGTTTTTTCTAAAAAACCTTTTAATGGCTCTTAAGTCTAAATCGTTCAGACATTTTTACACACCACCTCTTATTAATTATAGCTAAAATAAGACTTCAGACTTTAGACCTCTTAAAAAACAAACGACACCTTAGTTCCAGACTAAAAGTCATTTTTCAACTTTGTAAATAAAAAACTATAGTTTTTAATTTTTCATCTCAAAATAAATGTCTAATGAAATTCGACACTAAAAATATGTAACTATTAGATTTTTTAATGACGCAAAAATATTTTCACCCTTAATAATAAAGATTTTTTCTCTTTATCTTATTTAGGGTACAATGAGAAAATAGGCACTCACTTTTTTTTTTTTTTGAATAGCAGCGAGATTTTATTAAAATATTAGCAAGATGTTAGAACAAAAAATTACATACAAGAACTAGGTAGGTGAGGGTTATGAAGCCAACCCACCCAATTAATTTTAAACTTACTACTCCTATTAGAAACCCAAAAATACGCTTGAGTCACCATCCTGTCAAAGATATCCGTCTTCTTTAGCTTGCTCTCACCAAAATGGTCACGTTTCGGAACGACCACATGTACCAAAGCATAGTGAGAATAACTGCCTCAAAGCATAGTTTCTCCCCACTCTTCAACTGCAAATTAGAAAACCATGTAATCCAAGCCGCATAGGAACAAAACCCCAGGATATCCAAATGCCACCACCTACCAATCTGTCTCCAAATCTCCGTTTCCAAAGAGCACAAAGAAAACAAATGATCACCTGACTCCAAACCCACATCACATAGCGGACAAAACAAAGAGCCAACATCAATACCTCTCGCCAACCAAAAACATTAACTTTGATAGGAACTAACCGGTTCCATTTAGTACCAATCGAGTCCACGATCAATAATCTAGAATCAATGTAACTAGTGTTATACTCGTCCCTTGGTCGGGTATACTACATGACTTTAATCCATGGACGGATCTACTCTTGTGGCCACCACCGTATCATTTCTCCGCCGAAGGGTAAAAAAATTTAGGTTCGTGAAAGGTGCAATCATATCGTTTTGGAAGGTGCTATCGTATTATTTTGGAAACTTCAAGAAGATGCAACCATACCTCGTAATCAACCAAAAAACAAAAAAAACCTTTCTAAATCAACCAAAAAACCGAAAAAAAACTTTTGAAATCAATAAAAAAAATCGAAAAAATCCCTTAGAATCGATAAAAAAACCTAAAAATCCCTCGAAATCTAGCAAAAAAACTTTAAGAAATCCATCAAAATGGTGGAATGAGAATAAAAACACATCAAGAAATATTGAACGTTAAAAAGATGAAGACATGTCGATAAAAACCGTACTTTTTGTAATTATTTTTTGTTTATATTTTATGGTGCCACCGTATGAAAAATTTTCTAGATCCGTCCCTGCTTTAATCTTGATTCGATTATTTAATATTATCGTTTTAAAAGTTATGTTTCTTTATTCAATTATTTAATATTACCGTTTCAAAAGTCCGTTGGTCGAGTATATTTTATGATATCCATGAATCATCCTTATACATATTTATATAAGGTAAGGCCTATATATTGAATCTTTGGTAATTACTAATACAGTGGAAGGATATTTTGCAACCCTTAAAAAGATTGCAACCCACATCCTAACCGTTGGATTCATGATCGACGGTTATTTTATTTTTATTTTTCTTTTTTTTAATTAAAAATATTGGGTTTCATATCTATTGTAACCGCCGATCATGAATCCGACGGTTAAGATGTGGGTTGCAAGGTTTGCAACCTTTTTAAGGGTTGCAAATTAAACAACCCCTAGTAATATATGCATTTGCTTTAGTATATAATAAGCATATACCCGCGCGATGCAACGGAATGTAAATAAATAGCGAACAATTAATGCTATTTTCTTATAGACATGTCATCAACAATCAACAATGACCTAAGAATCACAACTTATGAAACCCTAAACCCATAAAGATATTCAATAATTAGTTTATATTACAATTATTGACGTATAATGATATAATTTATAATAAGAATGAAAACGTATTTTACGATTATGTATTTTTATTGTGCTAACGGTGGAAAAAAATAAAACGTATGGATAGAAAACAAATTAATTCGTAGATATTCATGATATTTAATAGTATGGTTAAATTAAAAAATATTCAATATTGAGCTCGTTTTGAAGGTATTGACGAGACGATTATAATGGTATAATTTTTAAAAAAAGAAATGTATTTTTTCATATACGATTATTTGTGTTAATATGATAATGGTGTAAAATGAAAAATGAAAAAAACAAGAGATATAAAGTAAATTAAATAAGTAAGTGTAAGGATGGTAAATGTAACATTGTACAATAAACCACTTTGTACAAATAACCATTTTAGAATATTTATAATATAGTAGAGATAAGATAGTTAATAAACTCCGTCTTTGGGGGTGTTTGGGATTGCTTATTTAAAGTGTTTTTTAGCTTATTGCGGTTTGGTACATGAGATAAGCACTTTCTAGTGTTTGGATGGAGAAAAAACGAAAGTGTTTATAGCGGTGTCAAACAGGAGATAAACCATTTTTCATAAGTCATTTTGTTTTAACTTATTAACTTATTTGAAAAGTGCTTATGACTTTTTATGTTATTTTATATGTATAAACAATCCCAAATACCTTTAAATAACAACTTATTAGCTTATTACGTTTTGCTACCACAATAAGCTAATCCAAACATTTTTTTAAAAACTCACCGCATAAGTTGACAAACACTTTTCAAAATAAACATAAGTTGTTTTAAATAAGCAATCCCAAACACCCCTTTTGACATAAAGTAATTGATAAGATAGTTGAAAAATATAAAATGACTGAGAAAACATGTTAAAAATCTATTTAATTTTTAAATATCAAAATTTTACAAGTTATTTATGTAACTTAAGAAAATATTGTTAAAATAATATATTATGTATAAACTTATTAACAATTAATATCAGGAAAAAAGTGACAAGAAGTTGGTTAAACTTATTACTCCAATAAATTATTAAAAACGACGAAAGAAGGATAGAGGATATAAAATTATCCAAATTTAAAGAACCTCTAAAAATGATTATAATAAAAGATAAATATTTTTAATGCATTCTCACTAATTGAAAATTTTAGAGTTAAATTTTTAATTTTAAAATTATATTTTATTAAATAAATGAAATATTAATCAATAAATGTACGAGTTTTTTATTTTAAAGATTTTGAAAGAAATCTTGGAGAATAGATGCTCTGAAACTTTTGGTACAAAGGGTATAAAAAACAATTAATTATTTTATATTCAAAAAATCAAAAAATAAGTGAAAATTTACAATATTTGACATGCCTCTCTAAATACAATTTGGTGTTATAAACAAATCTTGTACGAGGAGGATTAATAAGAAATTTATCCTCTCCTCTTATTTACTTACAAAAATTACAACAAATATTTTTCGATCGTAAAATTTATGAATCAACGAATACAGTTCAAATGTGCGAACGGCTCCGGTGCGACTTTCACAACCACGTCGGGGCTCCCGAAAACGTTCCAAAACCTCAACGTCTCGTCGCCTGCCACTGATGCAACCGTGCACCCATCGGGGCTCTGAGCCATGAAAAGAACCCTCGATGTATGACCCGTGAGCTCAGCCATCTTAACCATCGACGGGTACTTCCACTGAGTCAGTTGGTTCTGCGTGAAGCCGTACGAGCTCAACAGTTCGCGCTCGTTTTTGTTCCATAAAAGAGCACAAACTTGCGAACCCGTGTCCACGGAGTTCAAGCATGAGCCGGTATGCATGTTCCAGAACTTTATACAGTTGTCGCCACCACCTCCGCCTGAAGCGAGTAGATTGGCCTGGAAGGGGCACCAAGCGAGGGCTTTGACCGCCGCCGTGTGGTCCTCGAGTCGGTGAAGATATTGGGTCGAAGCGTTGGCGGAAGCCATCGATCGGTCCCAAATGTGAAGGAGATTGTCGTCGCCACCGCTAGCTAATTGCTGGCCGGAAGCCGACCATTTCAGCTCGCAAACTTCTTGGTGGTGGCCGTTGTAGGTTTCGACTATATGCGATCTAACTCGCACATCGTTGTTTACGATCCGGCCATCCATTCCTCCGGTTAGTTCGAGCTCTGAACAATAGGAACAAATTCAATCTGTTATTATGATCTGTATTGCACTTACCTCCGAATAACTTGAAAACCAATAAACCAGGCTGTTAATTTGGCATTGTGACAACAGGTGTTGGTCCCGAAGGTGCTTAACAAGTTTGTAGAAGGGGGGGTTGAATACAAACACAAAATTTAAAGTTTAATAAATTGTTTATTGATAAATCAAATACAATTTACAAGTTTGTTGCGGAATAAGATTAAGACAGACTCAATCTAAACAAACTTAAGAAACACTAAGATGGTTGCACAAGAAATTCAGAGAAAGGAGGATTAAGAGATATAGAAAACAAAGGTTTCTATTTGGAGTTCAAGGATTGAGCACCCCCTCAGATGGAGGGGTGAACTTCCTATTTATACCCTATGCATTAAATGCATGGCAGGGCACTTTACACGTGGCGTTTACTGATTGGCTTTGAATGTCTGACTTTGGGAGACATGCTTTCGGCCGGATCATGAACAGTGTAGTTGACAGAGTTGTTGTACGAATTGTGGCAGAGGCATGTCCGTTCTGACACATCGTACTGAGTTGTGCAAGGTTAGACAAAAAGAAACCTGAGGTATAAGCTAAGTGATCATTCAATCGCTGAATATCTCTTTCAGCAGAGATATCAAGAGTTCAGCGATCGCTGAAGCTTTACTCATGTTCCTTCGCGTATAAGTAGAGTTGTCTTTGCTTCACTGATATTCGCATCAGGTCACTAGTAGACTTCTCTTTGTTCAGCAGCTTCGTCTTCGATTCAGATATGAACATCTGTTGACGCGAGACTTGTCTTCATGGATTACATTACTGTTTACATCAGAACTATCAGCGATAACTGAACAGACTCAGTTTGATCACTGATAGTGAAACACTAATACATATTAAATGTTTGAGAAAGACTATCAGCGATAACTGAACAGACTCAGTCTGATCGCTGATGGTGAAACACTAATACATATTAAACGTAATTTTCACTAAGTATAGAAAAGGGTCGTTATCAAATCACTGAGAGAGCTTGGATCAACAATCTCCCCCTATTTGATAATGACAAAGTAACTGAAGAAAATTACTTTATAATTCAAAATGATGGAATAATCAGGACTCATAACATACATGTCCCAATTACTATTTTGAGGGATCTTTTACAGTACTGATAGAGTTAAGTACTTCACTGAAATTCTCATTAATCCAAGAAAAAAGATTACAAGGTATGAAAATTACAAGTACAAGTGATGTATTAGCTGCTGTAAGTTAAACTAATAGATTACAAGAAAGAAAACTAATCTATCAGCTATCTAAAGAGGGTTTAGGAGGATTGATCAAATACTCAGGTATTTCTTCTCCTTTTTGCCTTCGCTCTAAAGATTCTTTGCAGATGATCGCTATGATTGGCTCAGCAGCAGAAGAGAGAGTACACCATAGGCACATGAGATCCTTGAGAAGAGCGAGGGGACAGATAGGGATTTCAGAGATTCTTTGAAATCTGAGCTGTTCCTCGTCATCTCTGAAGAAGATTCCAAAAGGTTCTTCAAGAACTTGTCCCGCAACATATGGTCCGCCAGGAGGCAGAGAGAGATCTATAACTGAAAGATCAAGAGGAGGACCGAACAGAGCTTCTCTTGAGAATTTGATGGAGGTTTCATTTCTGATCACTGCGACATTATCAGATGAGGAGGAGACAGGCTTTCTCTTGATTTGCTTGGACTTTGGAGGAAGAGTAGATGGCACGTTTAGTATAGCAGCGACTCTGTTGATGAGGGCATCATTTACCCTTTCAACATAGCCTCTATATGTTGACTTTGATTTCTTCAGCACATCTTTGAACTCAAGCCACTCCATGTAGCCAAATTCTTCCAGCTTTGAAATGAACATAGCCTTGCAGCTTCCATCCTCTCTGGTAATCTCCATTGTGACAGAGAGTTTATCCTTCTTTTTTCTCCCAGAGATAGCAACAGCTACGATCTTCATTGGGTCAGAGCGATAGTCAATTTTGTGTTTGCACCAATCGACTGTATTATCGCTGACCGCTTTTTCTTTGGAGCGTTCCTCTTCAATCTCTTTCAAAAGAGCTGCCTGGACTTCCACTGGTTTGCTTTTCAGCTTCTTGTCTTTGACTTGAGAGGACTGAATTTTGAGAGCTAGAGAGGCATCTCTTTGACAGTCAGCAATCAGCTTCTCAGCCCTGACGGATTCTTCGATTTCAGCTTCAGTCAGGAACTCCAGATCTGATGATTGAGAGGGGATCTTTCGTCGTTGACTCTCCAGATGATAGATCATCTCTGTTCTTTTCTTTCTCTCTTCCTCTGACCAATGAGAGGGTCTAGAGGGCCTTCCATGATGTTGCAGGGACTCTTCTTCTTCTTCATCCTCTTTATCAATCTCTCTTACAGAGATTGGAATTATTTGATCATCAGCTTCAGCAGCTGGGATTATTTGGAGTTCTTTACCCTTAAGCAGGGGAGAGAACTATCTGGTCAGGAAAAAAAAAGGTTAGATTTAGTTTTAGGGAAGGAGAGAGATAAAGGCTAGAAAGAAACAGGGGTTGGATTTTTATAGAAGGATAAGGGAACAAGAGTAAGGCATACCTGAGAAGGATTCTCCTCAGGTAGTGAAATCATCTTCAGGGTTCCCTCAGCAGTTGAACCTTTGCTTTGGGAAGGGGTTCCTGAAGGTGTCTCTTGACTCCCCCCTGCTTTGATAACTTCTTTCGAAGCTATCGCTGATGAAGTGACGGCTGAAGAACACCATAGAGATTGATCTTCATCGTCATCATCATCATCTTGATGAGAATCTTCCTCTTGATCTTCAAGATCAAGGTCTTCATCATCATCGTCTTCTTCTTCTTCATCATCGATTAAATCTTCGAGAGAAGGAGGGGCTTTTTCAGCAGCTATCTCCTCCTCAACCTGAGAAGGAGTTTCCTTCTGTTGGACCTCAGTAGCGACTTCAAACTCCGTATTTTCTTCAGCTGCTTTCTCCCCCTCTTTGTCATTATCATTGAGGTAGAGATCTTTGGAAGAAGTGAGGAGAGAGAGTCGGGAGCGAAGTTCAGAGATACTTACCTCGTTGGGGAGCGTCTTGACCTCCAGGGAGCGCTGACCCACTTTTGGAAAAGATGCATCCGAGTTAGTGGGGTAAGTAGTAGGGTAGAGGAACTTCAGGTACGCGCAAATAAAGCGTACGTAGGGGACCTTGGGATCCCTTTCGGTCTTCTCTATCTTTGACTTGAGATCGTCAAAGATAGCTGTTGCGTAGTCGAAGTTTCGTCCAGTGATCACTGAGTAAGCCATCTGGACCTGAATCTTGCTTGCTTGGTCCAGTGACCCACTATTCCCACTCATACATTGAATGAAGTGTGAGAAGATGTAGTTAAGCTGAGAAGGCATCAGTGCCTTCTTCACAAGAGTCAACATCTTGTTTGGAATCGTCCTCCTTGGCTTGGGTTCCCAAGCGTATTCCATGGCATCCAGAAATTGGATGAGTTCAACATCAGTTGGCAAGGCGTCGAATCCATTCCTAGGTTTGTTAGGAAAACGCAGAGCTTTCCTCAGGCCTAAAGCAGTCATCATCCCTGAGCCAAGTTGAGTGCTGAAGAAGATAGCAGGAACTGTTCACCCTTTTTGTTGGTGATAGAGGTTTCGTCAGCGGTAAACCAGAATTGCTGGAGAAGAGCTTTGAAGGGTGTTGGATCCACAGTGATAGCATAAGCAATGCAGGATTGCTTTATAAACATTGCAGCTTCCTTCAGATGTGGGTACTTAACACCGTCAAAATCGAGGCAAGCAAGATGATTGTTCTTTGGAAGCTCCGAGTCAGTGATGGCGAACTTGACGTTCTTAGAGGCAACAAGTGCAGATTGAGCCATTCTGAGCTATGAGTAGATAAAAGAGTAGAAGAAATGTTTTAGTCTAAAAATAAAGAAGATTTGTCCAGTTTCTATTTTGGGAAAGAAACATAGGGAAATCAACAAATTTGAAGATTAAAAAGGTGTTCTTGACAGAAGATACAAGAACAAGAAGAAAAACCAAGAATTTTGAATGAAAAACAATCAAAATAGAATGGTTTTTAAAGAATAAAATCAAAAATGAAAATGATTTTATGTGATTAGAATCTTATAAACCCATAAATGGAGTTTTATGTAAAAAGATTTAAGATAAGAATTTGAAAAAGATCAAGAATAACCTGTTGATCTTTGAAGAAGATGATGCAAATGCTTGAGAATGCTAGAATGCTTAAGAGAGTATTCTTGCTTTGAAAGTATTTCCAGAAAGCGTAAAATGATAATAATGGAAAAACATTCCTTTTATATGTGAGAGAAAGGAGAGAGAATGTGAGAGGCGGGAAAAACAAATGCTCATCATGACATGGACACGTCCCACGAAGTTGATTGGATAGAAGGGCAACGGACGAACGTGTCAGAAAAAGGCATATCGTGGATTGTCGGTTCAAATAACGTCATAGAAAGGAGACTGTTCATTTGTCCGTTTTGAAATTATCGCTGAAGAAAATTCAGCGATAAATTTTTCTTTTTGAAAGTATCCCTGATGGTAAAGATAGGGATAAATTTTCTTTTAAAGGATCACTGATTAGAAATATAAGTGATAAATTTATTTTTCAAAAAAGCTTTTAATCATTTGAAGAAAGTTCAGTGATTAAGGTTTATATTTTGAAAAACAACTAAATGAAGATTCAGTTGTAGGGATTGAGAGAACATACCTGAGAGTCAGAATATTTATCAGAGAATGATAAAAGGGGAACTTATGAGTACTGACACAATGCATGAACGTTGAAGAATTATTCTCCGAGATTCAGCATTCCAAGCTCACTGATGAGAAAGTTGAACCTTGTCTCATCAAGAGGTTTGGTGAATAAATCAGCAAGCTGAAAGTCAGTAGGGATAAAGTCAAGTTCAATATCACCATTCATCACATGATCTCTGATAAAGTGATATCTGATCTCTACGTGTTTCGTCTTTGAATGTAGCACTGGATTATTTGCTATAGCGATAGCACTAGTGCTGTCGCAATAGATAGGAATCTTTGACAGCTGAAGGTCATAGTCTAATAGTTGATTTCTCAACCACAAGATTTGAGAACAACAGCTTCCAGCGGCTACATATTCAGCTTCAGTTGTGGAAGTGGACACTGAATTTTGCTTTTTGCTTGTCCAACTTACCAACTTTCCTCCGAGGAGTTGACATCCACCAGTGGTACTCTTTCTGTCAAGTTTACAGCCTGCAAAATCACTATCAGAATAATCAGTTAGATCGAACCCTGAGTCTTTGGGATACCAAAGACCGAGGTTAGGAGTTCCTTTCAGATATCTGAATATACGCTTAACAGCGATCAGATGGGATTCCTTGGGTTCAGATTGATAGCGTGCACATAAACAAGTAGAATACATGATGTCAGGTCGGCTCGCCGTAAGATACAGTAGGGAGCCTATCATTCCTCTATAGGCAGTGACATTAACAGGTTTTCCAGAAGGATCTTTGTTAAGTGTCAGGGGTGGTGCCATAGGAGTTTTCATTGATGAAGTTTGTGTAAGATCAAACTTCTTCAACATATCTTTAACATACTTACCTTGGCTAATGAAAGTACCTTTATCAGATTGTTTAATCTGAAGACCAAGAAAATATGTCAGCTCACCCATCATACTCATTTTATATTCTTTCTTCATTCTTTCAGCGAAGCGAGTACATAGAGATGGGTTAGTAGAACCAAATATTATGTCATCGACATATATTTGTACAAGAATTATATGACCTTTTATCTTTCTGAAAAATAACGTATTATGAATCTTGCCACGTTCAAAATTTTCAGAAATAAGAAATGATGAGAGAGTGTCATACCAAGCACGAGGGGCTTGTTTTAGACCATAGAGAGCCTTATCCAATTTATAAACATAATTTGGATACTTAGGGTCATAGAACCCTGGTGGTTGTTCTACATAGACTTCTTCATTCAACTTTCCATTGAGGAACGCTGATTTTACGTCCATTTGATAAACGATGAAGTCTTTATAGACTGCATAAGCTAAGAATAGTCGAATTGCTTCGAGCCTAGCCACAGGGGCAAAGGTTTCATCATAGTTTATGCCTTCCTCTTGTCTGTATCCCTGAGCAACAAGTCGAGCCTTGTTGCGGGTTACAGTTCCATGTTCATCTAACTTGTTTCTAAACACCCATTTTGTGCCTATAACAGTTTTTTCAGATGGTCTAGGAACGATATTCCAAACTTTGTTACGGGTAAACTCAGCTCTTCTTGCATAGCGCTGACCCAGTTTGGAACTCTGAGGGCATCATCAGTCTTCTTTGGTTCTATTAAAGATAGAAAGTTGACAAAGAGATAGATATTACCTGAGCTTCGTCGTGTCTGAATACCTGCATCTGGATCACCAAGAATTTGATCTATTGGATGATCTCTGGTCCATCGCTGAGCAGGAGCATGATCGCTCAACTCAGAGGTTGAATCAACAATTGGGATGTTTACTGATGAGGACGTTTGAGGTTCATCAACAATTAACTGTTGAGTAGTGGACAGCCTGTTGTTATCAGAGAGGTTTTCAGACAGAGGTAGATCTGATGGTAGCAAGGTGTTTAGTGGTTCAGCTGAAACCCATGAGTTGGATTCAGCGCTAGGAGGTATAATGTTTGGATCATCATCAACGGCTGGAGAATCTGAATGCTGATGGTTTGAGAAGAAGGGTTCAGTTTCCTTGTAGTGAGAAAACATCCAAGCATTTAACTCTTCATTGTCAGTGATTGGTTTGGAGTTCGCTGAGCGAGTTTCATCAAAAGTGACATGAATTGTTTCTTCCACAGATTGTCTTCGTTTGTTGAAAACTCTGTAGGCTTTTGAGATGGAGGAATATCCTAGAAATATTCCATCATCAGCTTTTGGGTCGAACTTTACAAGTTGATCTTTGTTGTTTAAGATAAAGCAATGACAACCAAAGAATGAAGAAAGCTGATAGAAGGCTTCCTTCCATGAAAGAGTTCATAAGCTGTCTTACCAAATCGCTTTACTATCAGCGATCTGTTTTGAGTAAAACATGCAGTGTTTACAGCTTCTGCCCAAAATTGAGTAGGGAGATGAGAATCGCTGAGCATTGATCTAGAAGCTTCAATGATCGTTATGTTTCTTCTTTCAGCGACTCCGTTTTGCTGAGGTGTTCTTACTGTAGAGAAGTTATGATAAATTCCCTTGTTTTCAAAGAAATTGTTCAGGGAACTGTTTTGGATTCAGTTCCATGATCACTTCTTATTGAACGAACAGTAAGATTATTCAGCACTTCCATCTTTTTAACAAAAGATATTAGTTCTTCTGGAGTATCACTCTTACAGCGAAGAAAGATAACCCAAGTATAGCGAGAGAATTCATCTACAATGACAAGCGTATATTTCTTTCCAGCTATTGATTGGATATTGACAGGGCCAAACAGATCCATATGCAAGAGCTGAAGAGGACTTGTCACTGAGGAAACTTGTTTAGACTTGAAACTAGCTTTTGTTTGTTTTCCTTTTTCACATGCTGAGCAGAGAGATTCTTTAGCACATGAGTGCTGAGGAAGACCAGAAACCAGTTCCTTAAATGAGAGAGAATTCAAGGTTTTGAAGTTTAGATGAGAGAGCCTTTTGTGCCATAGCCAGTTGACATCAGAAGAGGCCTTAGAGAGAAAACATAAGTTTTCAGTGGTAGTAGAGTCCATATCTATTACGTAGACATTTTCTCTGCGATAACCACTAAGAGCAAGTTTTCCTTTCTCATCCACCACTGAACATTCTTTTTTAGAAAAGCGAACTTCGTAGTCTTTATCACATAGCTGACTGATGCTTAGAAGGTTGTGCTTCAGTCCATCTACATAAGCGACTCTTCGAAAGGTAGTTGTCCCATTGTTGAGGACACCAAACCCTCGGGTATATCCTTTTCCATTTCCACCGAAGGTCACAGAGGGACCTTTCTCTTCCTTGTATTCAGTGAGCAGGTCTTTTTGTCCAGTCATATGACGAGAACATCCACTATCGAGATACCAGATGCCCTTTGATCCCTGCACACATAAGGAAGATTAAGCATTGTTTTGTACCCACTTTTCAATGGGTCCTTTAGAGTTAGTGGATGTGGAAGCTTCAACAGTCTTCACAGCAGATGAAGATTCAGCTTCAGTGGTGATCTTCACTTTGGTTAATTTCTTAACCTTAGTGGTTTTCTTCACTTTGGTTGATTTTTCAGCTTTAGTGACCTTTTCAGCTTTAGTGACCTTTTCAGCCTTGGAGGCATTCATCTTCACTTTAACTGATTTATCAGCTTTAGTGGCAATTGGACATTTGCTTGCAATATGGTCAGTAAAACTACAGTGATAGCATTTTCTATATTTGAAAATGGTTTTAGGACCAGAAGTAGAAGGTTTTGCAAGTTTAAGATGAGCAGGGCCAGGTCCAAGAATGCTTTTCTCATGAGATCTGGGAGGAATTTTCATTTCTTCAGATTTCATGGGTCTTAGATCAATCTTTAGCTTTGGAGGACAGAGATCGAAGATTTCTATCACAGAGCTAGAAGATTGATTTACTGAAGGTTTAGAAGGAACTTTCAGTTTTGCTTTCTTGGTAGCCTTCTGGGGACGAGGAATGGACTTTCCTTTATCTGCAGACTTAGTGTCTTTGGATTTTTCCTCAGGGATAGAATTAGAAGAAGAAGGATAAAATTGATCATACGAAGTGTCAGAGATAGGAGTGACAAATGTTCCAAACTTAAGCATGGAACTTTCTTCTTTAGGCTCATCCTGTGGTGTCCAAAAGCCAAGACCAGTTTTATCAATTTCAGAAGTTTGAGCATTTATTATCTCAGAGATCTTTGTTGATGATTTGCACCATTTTTCAACATGAGCCTTTTCTGCTTTTAGAGCAGCGATGGCTTGTTCGCGTTCAATGCTGATGATTTCATTTATAATGACTTGATCTTTCAACTTTTCTTCTAAAAGATTTAGTTCTCTGATCTTTTCATTACATTTCTCTAGATCTTGAGTTAAATGAACATTTTTATTCTCAGCTTGAGTTTTGTCGTTTAGAGCATTATAAAGGTCAATCGTCAGCACATCAACAACGCGACTTCTCTCAGCTTCAGGCAAAGAGGGATTTGTAGAGATAGATACCTAAGATGATATGTAGCTCATAGAAGGTTCAGATGGTTCTTCCACTTCTTCTTTAATCTCGGCCATGAGGCAAAGATTAGCGACTTCTTCTTCATCAGAACTTGATTCTTCTGATTCAGCCCAGTCATGTTCTTCAGCGATGAGACCTTTACCTTTTCGCTTATAGCTTTTCAGCTTTTGATATTTGTTCTTCAGCTTTAGGTATTTGTCATCACTGGATCTTCTTGAGGTAGAAGGTTTGAACACCTTTTTCGATCTGCACTCACTAGCAAAGTGTCCAATCTTTTCACAGTTATAGCAAGTGGCAGTAGCCTTATCAACAGGCGTTGATTTTGGCTTTTCAGTAAGAGAGAGAGGCTTACTTCTTCGGAAGTTGCTCTTTCTTGCAAATCTCTTAAAAGAGTTTGTCAAGAGTGCTAAGGACTCATCAAACTCTGAAAGATCAGGGTCTGATAGATCCTCAGATTCAGAATCTAACTCAGTGATGGTGAGAGTAGATCGCTGAGATGGAATTATCTCTGAAAAGACTAAAGCAACAGGAGTGCTTTTAGAGTCCTTAGAATCTTTAACAAGATTCTTTTTCAGGAGATTCGATTGCTCATAGTTGAGTAATATTCCATACAAAGTACTTAGAGAGAGAGAATTTAAGTCTTTTGTCAGCTTAAGACATATCGAATAACTGTCCCAGCTTTCAGGAAGACATTCTAAGAATTTTGTTAAGACCTCAGAATTAGAATAGGTCCTACCAACAGTTCTTAGATCAATGATTAAGCAGTTAAATCGCTGATGAACGTCAGAAAGAGATTCATTCTTACCAGCTATGAAACTTTCATACTGTCTTACCAAGTTAATCTTTCGAGTCTCTTGGATTTCAGTGGTGCCCTCATATTGAACACATATGGTTTCCCACATTTCTTTAGAAGTTTTCAGATGCATGATGGAATGGAAAACTTCATCAGGCAGAGCCATTGAGATAATGGTCTTTGCTCTTGCATCTATACCTACCTTCTTTTTGTCTTCATCACTCCACTGTCTTATTTCCTTAACGACATAGCGTTCAGGGACAGCTTCAGTGGTGGAAGTAGCGGGAACTGCAGCTATAATTCTAACAGGTTCATAGGGTCCATTTTCTATATATTCAGGTATAGTAGGATCAACACCTTCAAGAAATAGCATAATTCGATTTTTCCATAGAGAAAAGTTATCTCTGCTAAATCGAGGAGGTTTAGAAAGTGAACCATTATCATAGTAGTTTGTGTTTGTGTTAAGTGCCATTTAGAATAGCAAAGAAGAGAATAAAGCAAGATCTTGTTTATTAGATTAAACAGACTGCTCTGATACCACTTGTTGGTCCCGAAGGTGCTTAACAAGTTTGTAGAAGGGGGGGGGGGGGTTGAATACAAACACAGAATTTAAAGTTTAATAAATTGTTTATTGATAAATCAAATACAATTTACAAGTTTGTTGCGGAATAAGATTAAGACAGACTCAATCTAAACAAACTTAAGAAACACTAAGATGGTTGCACAAGAAATTCAGAGAAAGGAGGATTAAGAGATAGATAAAACAAAGGTTTCTATTTGGAGTTCAAGGATTGAGCACCCCCTCAGATGGAGGGGTGAACTTCCTATTTATACCCTATGCATTAAATGCATGGCAGGGCACTTTACACGTGGCGTTTACTGATTGGCTTTGAATGTCTGACTTTGGGAGACATGCTTTCGGCCAGATCATGAACAGTGTAGTTGACAGAGTTGTTGTACGAATTGTGGCAGAGGCATGTCCGTTCTGACACATCGTACTGAGTTGTGCATGGTTAGACAAAAAGAAACTTAAGGTATAAGCTAAGTGATCATTCAATCACTGAATATCTCTTTCAGCAGAGATATCAAGAGTTCAGCGATCGCTGAAGCTTTACTCATGTTCCTTCGCGTATAAGTAGAGTTGTCTTTGCTTCACTGATATCCGCATCAGGTCACTAGTAGACTTCTCTTTGTTCAGCAACTTCGTCTTCGATTCAGCTATGAACATCTGTTGACGCGAGACTTGTCTTCAGGGATTACGTTACTGTTTACATCAGAACTATCAGCGATAACTGAACAGACTCAGTTTGATCACTAATAGTGAAACACTAATACATATTAAATGTTTGAGAAAGACTATCAGCGATAACTGAACAGACTCAGTCTGATCGCTGATGGTGAAACACTAATACATATTAAACGTAATTTTCACTATGTATAGAAAAGGGTCGTTATCAAATCACTGAGAGAGCTTGGATCAACAACAGGTTTTTCAATCTGTTCAAATTTATCATAACCCTTTCCGGAACATCTCTGTCGAATTCTGTGATAACATGCTATACAAATCTAGACAGCTTGGATCACATTAATCTTTAAATTCTGCATGAAATCTAACGCTTTTGCTTTATTTGAATTCCTTTCAACAACAAATCGATAGCATCACGTATCAACATTTTCATTGAACTGTTAATCGATTTATGTTAACTGGCTGAGTGAAAGCTCACTGTAAGAAAAATACCATCTTTTTCGGAGTACAAAAGTTTCCAAATACATATTTAATTTTATGATGTTTTCAAATATAAATCACTGTACAACATAGTGGGCAAATTATGAAGGATCCACATACCATAGCCATGAGCAGCAACATCAGTACATATTTTAAAAACCCACGTCCAAATTGTTGCCTTTGAGCCTCTCATTCTTGAATACATAGTGCAATTAGTGTCCACTAGGTAAGCTTTTGATGGTAGATACCGTCACCATAGTTGTACAATAATATGACCAAAACTCTTTTGATAAATACAATTTAAGTTAAAGAGCATAAAGTAAGGGTTGTTTACTAAACAAATATCAGGTAAGCGCTTACCAAATCAATTACCTTACCGGGTGAGTGTAGGAAGGATCGAGAGTCTTACCCGGTAAGCGCTTATCGAGTGCTAAATGCTTTACCATCAATCCATTTTGATGACCCGGAATATTACCCGATAAGGTAAGTGAGGATGATGACTCGTGCCATTAAACGCTTACCCGATAAGCGTTTGGTAAACGGTCCCTAACTAATTGTGAATTTCTTTGGAAACAGAAGAAATTTGATTTGATATTTCTTCTTAAGAGCAAATGAAGAGAAACGACACAATGAAGCAGATGAAGAAATAACTCATTCTTGGGTAGAACAACTCTGGCAGGAACAGTGGGAACAACTTTATATGTAAATCAGTAGAAGAATGAGAATCTTGAGTAAAGCAAGAAAGCCAACCTTCCATTACCTAAGGTCCCTATGTACCCTGTATGTTGTCCGCAACAAAATTTTTAACTTTTCAACCATCCTTTCTCCTAGTGTCTTCAAAACATGATTTAGGAAGGAAATAATATTCAGAACATTATGTTAAAAGAGCATGATGATCAAACCTGCTCATTACTCAGCTTTGTGACACCACTCTCCATCAATTCCTTGTGCAAATCAATACCCTTTGGGTTATCTGACACCAACAAAACAGAAAAAAAAATAACACTTAGGCAATGAAAATGAAAGATAGATTGTAATGTTTGTTGCACCACAGTTCTGTCTGTTACATTTCGTCCTAAAAGAGTACTTTATGTTGTTACATTTATCACACTTCCAGCTCCCTTCGGGCATATCTGTTTCTGAAACTAAATATGTAGAAACTATGGACTTGAGCATAACTAAAATTATGGACTTGAACATTAGTTATGGTCAATTCTTATGTTTAACCAAATATCTGTATGTAGTACCTACTGGAACTCTTGCCGGATTTTCCAGCCTGCTTATGAACAACTGTCGATGAGGAAAAATGAAACTGATATGCCATATGATATTTCAATAAACTTGAGCAAAGAGAGTAGGTCAAACCTGAGATCCTGTCTTAGGCGTATTACATTTCCTAATGTTACAAACTGTTCTAAAAGAGAAATTAACATATCCATACTTTGGATATATCCAGTCATTTTCGCGTGTTCCATCTGAAATTTTGAAGTAAGTAAAACAATGATAAACATATTGTATCTCATCATCATCTGCTTCAAAGCATACAAAAGTCGAATATAACATACCTTTCTTTTGGGGTGTTTCTTCGAAGCCAAAACACCTTTAACCTCATCGACATGAAGACCATAACTGATTCTATGATGTTTGTCATCATGGTGGAATTAGTTCCATGTTAACTCGATCTAGGATCTTTACATTGCCCAATAAAAATAAAATAAACCATAATGGTAAGATATCAATCTATCTCAAGATCTCTAGGCAAGAAGCCAGAGAGCTAGTTTGAAGGTTTATGGATTTAAAATCAGCATATATGCAAACACATACAAGACTATCCATATGGCATCCTGGTCCATCAAACTCAGCTTTCATCTGTGAGCTATTACCACAAGAGCTTGCAATGATTAACATAAGTTGTTTATAGGATGGTTATTTGTAAAAAAATTATTGAATAACTACTGAAATAAAAAAAACACGGGTAACACAACCACTATACTTATTTACAGATTTTAAGACATAATAATAAGTAGTTAAGTACTGGAACTCGGTACTATAAATTCTGAAAATAAAACTGAAATTTATATAAAAAATAACCCGAATGAAGTCATCTAAGAATCACAAATCGATTAAAGTATCTATTTCTTACGTGTTTCGGATGAACCAAGATCAAATTAGAGTAAAAAGAGTTGCAAGTATAAATCCATTCTAGGGTTCCATTCAGGATCAGACACAGAAAAATCCTTACTTTCTAAATTCAAAACTTGCAAAAACACAGAAAAATCCTTACCGTTCAAGCTCCAAAGCATAATGTTTTAAAAGAGTAGCACTTTTTAAGTAAATTTAAGTTATCCACAATTTCTAATCAATTTTGATGTAACTTAACCTACGTGACAATCAAAACCAAATGTTGAACTTTTTTCCTGGATCAACCACTATAAATACTATTTGGTTCTCAATTGAGAAATGAAATTACCTGGCAAATACAAAAGAACGGGAGAATTGGGTATCGGATTGTCGTTCCCATCTGCGACCACAGGGCAAAACCGCCATCAGGTTTAACTGTGTCTTCGGATATAGGGGTGTTCATCGGTTGACATCCAATGGATGTGAGCCCAACCGAACCGATCCAATCATCCATTGGATGTTGGATTTTTCCAACCGAACCGATCCAATCATCCATTGGATCTTGGATTTTTTCAATCCAATGGATGATTGGATCGGTTCGGTTCGGTTCCATCCAATGGATATTTTTATTGGATGTCCATTGGATCGAATTGGATCCAACCAATAGATGATCGGATTGTATCCATCCGACATCCGATGGATGATCGGATGATATCCATCCAATGTTTTAAATCCAATCTACAACAATTCACATATATAAATATAATATAATATTCCATAATTTTTATAAATTTATATATAAACAATATAATTTTATATTAATAATTAGTATTTGGTCGGTTTATATCGGTTCGGTTCGGTTCGGTCGGTTGGTATTGAATGGTGAATTCGGTTCGGTTCGGTTCGGTTATGGACCATCATCCAAGAACCGAACCGATCCAATTGGATGTCAAAATTTTCGATCCGATCTGATCCAATTACAATTGGATATCCAATCATTGTCGGTCGGTTCCTATTGGATCAGTCGGTTCCTATTGGATCGGTTGACTTTTTGCACACCCCTATTCGGATATATCAAGATAATCTTTCACAGTCCGAGTCCCAAAGCCATCATCCCACAAAGTTTCCAGTTCTTCCTCTTTCCATCTACTCTTGTCATCAAGAGCATTAGAACCAATCGACTCCCTCCTGTCAACATCATTAAGGGACAAAACTCTTTTTTTTGAAGAAACCCCACTTACTCTTAACTGAATCTGCAGGCTCCACAATAGATGAATCTGCTGCTGCTGTTCCAATGCACATAACTGGCCCATTTAATTCTAAAGTCGATATCATATACATGGAAAATAAAAACACTTTTAAATTAAAGTGTTCTATTTTCTTTTTTACGTGTCACTTTTGAAAAGTTCTATAAATACATCTTTTTACAAGACATTTTTTCAAATAATGTCATATAAAAAAACTAATAAAACGTTTATTTCAGTTGTCCAAAAATATTTGTTAAGACATCCGAAAATGTCTTATTAACTTATTGCAACACTTTTAGATAGGACACGCGATTGTTTGGTCCTGTAAACCCGATTTTATCTCATTGATAACGAACATAAAACACCGTTTTCCTGACTCTAATCTACGATTTTCGATCAAAATCATGATCTAAAAGTCATTAAAGCATGAAACAAAAAGCTGATCATACCGAGCAAAGGATCGATTTAAGAACAAAAGTACAGTCGGGGTGAGATATGTTCATCGATTCAAACTGTTTCCGTATATTCGAATCTTGGACCAAATCGCAGCATGACGACTGATTATACGAACAGAAAGCCAGAGGAGTCTTGGGTTTAATCGGTGCTCCTAATTCACATAATTCAAGATCATCAACATCAAAAATCCCATAAATGAATCATTCAAAACTATAAACAAAAGTTGCATATTTCAGATGGGATTTGGGGAAAATCGTTAAATAAGAAAACTTATTTGAATCTGTGCAGAGAGGAAGTGAAAGTGATGGATTGAATAAGAGAAATTGAAGGAAAATTAAAGAGAAGAAGATGATAAAATGATGAACAACCATGGTAGCAACGAAAATGGCTTCTTTAATTTTAGTTCATCTTTATTTTCATGAATCCTTGCAATCTGCAGACTTATTGTCGACCAAATTTGATTGATTTCAAAAGTCAAAAGACTGTTTTTTATTATGTTTTATAGGCTAGATGCTTTATGGGTTTCTAGTCAAATGAAATTGACAAATGAACTTACAACCATCACTCGGTGTAACACAATTCATAGGTGTTTTGCTGCCAACTTTGAGCTCTAGTACTTACAATGAATTAAAGAATCATTGAACTACCACACGTATCCCCCACCATTCCAGAAAATAACAAATGGAAGGAATTGAAAAAAAATTCACTTATGCCAAGGATTGATGAATTCCTTAAATTGTTGAATTCAAAAGAATTTACAGAATTGAACTGGTGTTGCAGAGTGAACTGTGAAGTGGAGGATTCACAAGTTTTTGTTATGAGATTAGGTTTAAGATACATACCAAATCAACTTGAACATCACGATTTGTGATGGAAAGAGTCATATCTTCATTCCACACGGGGTTGAGATTTTTATCAATAACACCAGTCTTCATTGTCTGAATCAGATGCACAAAAAAACACTAATTAATGAAAATAACCATAACAAAATATGTGTTTTTTTGTAATCAACTGATCATAAATCTTATAACGATTTGCCTTCCTTATGGATGTCGATTCTTTGTACAACAATGGCGATGATTACAAATTGGGACAATAATGTGTTCAATTGAAAGGAGAACAGAGAGGGATAACCTGATCGCCTAATCTGATTACGACATATGGATCACTGCTTCTGAAATCACGAATCGCAAGACCGATACCTCTCTTTACTATGATTCTAAGAACACCTTGCAGATCATCCATTAGACAAGAAGATGCACAATACGATCCTCTTGATTTTGAAATCTAAAACCATCCATTGATCGTAAAATTCGAAAATGAAAATAAGAAAGAAGGTATCATTGAATCCAAATGAAATGGAATGAAAGGTGTTGAGAAAATAGGGAGAGAACGAGTTGAGAGAGATTGAATTGAGGGTTACGGGGACGTGGGCTTAGTGAGGGCGAGAGAAATTAGGGTGAAACTGGGGAGAAGATTAAGGGGTGTGGGGGAGATGATCAAGGGGAGTGTTGATGAGAGTAACCGAAATGAATTTGAACGGTGCAGATCAAAAGTTGGATGAATTTAAACGGTTGAGATCGAATCAATGAACGGTTGACTCATCTGGATCCATATATATATAATTCCTAGTAAAGACAATGGTAAAAGAACCTGATCCATCCAAAGACCACACCCACCAATCTTTCGATTGAAGATCACAAACACCTGCAACTTATCCCTCAAAGGCAAGAAAATTGTGCCAATTCTTCTCCCCTCCCGGGTTCCCTTCGAAAATAACCAAACCAATCCTTGTTCATTACCCGCTCTTTGACCGTAACCTCTTTATCATGCTCCAAAGCATACACTCTCGGATATTCCATTTTCAAAGGCCCACTTCCGAACCAAGTATCATGCCAAAAGGATGTATATGATCCATCTCCTACTTTTTTCTTACAAAAAGACAAAAGATCAACATTTTTACCCCATAGATGGATAAAAGCCTTCAAAATTGCCAACCATGTTGATTTCGAACCCATAGAATATAAAGTCGATCCAATCTGATCATTTTCACCATGTATCGATTGAATCACTTTAACACACATAGTCTCTTGATCAACTCGAAATCTCCACACCCATTTAAAAAGTAAGGCCCTATTAATGCAAATAAGCTTCCTATACCAAGACCCCCATGTTTTTTTGCTTGCCATACTTTTATCCCATTTAACCCAAGACATCTTATTATCATCCATCTCATCTCCCACAAAGAATCGATTCTGAATGGATTCCAACAGTTTGACAACTGAAGATGGCATCTTGAACAAGGACATATAATATGTCAGGAGACTCCCCAAAACTGACTTGAGTAGGGTAAGACGCCCACCCATAGATAATGTTTTAACCTTCTAATTCGATAGTTTGGCAAGGAACTTGTCAACCAACACCTTCCATCTTTGGGGCTTGGACATATTTTCTCCAACAGATAATCCTGGATAGCAAAAAGACAATTTCAAATGAACACATCCTACTAAAGACGCAACTTAAGTTACCTCGTTGAAGTCGACACCAACTCCAAAAATTTTACTGTTGAGGAGATTAAATTTAAGTACCGAGACTAGGAAAAACATCTAAGAATATGTATAATATTCCTAGAATTTTGAAGTGACCACTCTCTAAGAAATATCGCGTCATCCGCATAGAAAAGGTGAGAAAGATGGTATTGACTATTAGCAACTTGCACTCCCGAAACAAGTCTTTCTCAATCGCTTCATTCATTGTCGCATTAAGTCCTTCCATCGCCAAAATGAAGAAAAGGAACCAATGGGTCACCTAATTGTCTCAACACCCTTTGGATATCAAATTCTTTTGTTGGCGAACCATTTACTAAAACTGAGCTCGTTGAATTCAATAAACATCCATCGATCCACCATCACTTTTATAAGTGAATACTTATTCTAAGACAAACTTAAATAGAAATATAAACAATTTTTTTGGGACTAAAGTGAAATATAAGAGAATGATGATACTAAATAAAGAAATATTTGTACTATGAATTATGACACAATAATAACTTCAATCAAATTTATAAAAAATATTAAAATAATTTGGGTTCTAACAAGTTTTTACAAAAACAATCGTTCAACTTTTTAAAGGTAGAAGTCCCGTCTACATATATCTCACTCCACACACATACACACACATATTGTCACTTTGGGATTGAAAGTTAGAGATGTCGTTGAAAGAGAACAAGATGTCCTTTTTGTCTTGTCATGGGACAAGGACGTGTTGCATCCCACATATTAGACAACTTATGAAAAGTCACATCAGAAGCATATGAGACAAATATGCTTTCTTCAGGTTCTTCAGAGAATGTCTCCATCAGGTATAAGGTAGTATTTTGTCGAAGACTTCTTTAGCAAGAAATATCAAGACAGTTATGCCGATGGTTGAGAGAACTGTCCAATTTAAAGTAGATCGACATGAGGTAGCTTTGGTGTAAAATTGGTGGATGAAACTTCTGATCTACATCGGTAGATGCACTCCCCGTTGATATCGGCTAGTTTTCAATTTTGCCAAATAGTTAAAGTACAACCCAAGTTATTACAAAGAACCATTACATGTCTAATAATCAAATGTAAAGTAAAAGGATAAAGAGGAGATCAAGAGGTCATCAATAAATTATCGGTGACCCAACAATCTCCCGCTATTTGATGATGACATCTGATACTTATGTAAAATTCAGTAAGAGAAAAACATATATCTTCTTTGACCTTCATCTTTATCTCCTTTTGGCTTCTTTTACACATAGGCCATTATTTTTTATTTTTGGATATGATAAAGTATCTGACATTTATAAAAGAATAAAGAACGAAAGTATTAACAATAAAAATGAAGAAGGAAAATTTACTTGCCTTTACTTAAAGAAAAATTACAAGTACAATATTTAGAAAATGAGGGAGTACATCGAAAAGTCAAACTTCAATCTTCGGCATCTTCAAAGGGGTCTGGTGGAATATATTTTCTTTCTTTAAGTACATTTCACACGAACGTGTAGAAGGTTGCGCCATCGGGACCGACTCGAATGATATTGAGAACACCTTGGAGGAACATGCTATCGGTTGTATGCATTTCGGAAGCTCTGAAGAATCGGATTCCTCCAAGAGCGTCTTCAAAAAAAAATCCCATAGATTGATTCATGAATGATCGTTCCAACTGGATAGGCTGCAAGAGTTGGGATCGTCAAGTCAAGAGAGGAAGTATTGGGAATATTACATGCCTTACCATATTTTGAAATATTGATCCACGCTTCTCCGATTTAGTCTTCGGTCTGGGAGGAATGCGAGAAGATGTCTGAAGCCTTTTGATGTGTTAGGTTTCAGTGGCAGTAGGCTTCACGTTGTAGTTTCTCCGACTTGTCATCAACAACTTGATCAGAGAGTTGAGATGGTTGAGAACATCATCTCTGAACTTGCTCTTGCTCTTCTTCACAAGAGAACTTATTTCAGCCCACTCATTTAGACCATAAAAACGTAGTCGGTCAAGCTTATCCGTTTGGCTTTCGCCGTTTTCCCTACTGATCTCCAAGTATATCGAACCCCCTTTAGGTTTAGGACCGGTAATTCAAACACCTAAGATGGGATATGGAGAGTGTTGATGACTAACGTCTTCTTGTACCACCGAATACTTTTGGCCCTGAGTTCCTCAGCTTCTTTGACACTCTTCTATACATTTCCTAGCTCAGATTTTTGAGCATCAATCGTGTCTCCCAACATAGATTTTTCAGCTTCTTCCTTAGCCAATTGTTGAGTGACGCGTTGATTTTACTCATGAACCTTTTCAGATTCAATAGCTTCCTCTATCTCCTATGCGGTAAAGCCGATCTCGGAAGTGACTTTGGGAGGAGGCTGCAGTTTCAGAACAACAGAGTCAGAGACCCTTGCCCTTTTTTTCTTTCTTTTGTTTGGCATCAACAACTTCTTCCTCTGCTGTCATTTTATTTTCCTTTTATCTTTTTCAGCCTCCTTTTTTGATTCATCAGTAGGACTCGATTTTTCCCACTCAACCGGTCCTCTGGTTCCTTCCTTGGTTTCCCTCTCTTTCTCCGATCGGCCACTATCATTATTTTTGGTGACAAACTTTTTTCCTCCCCCTCAGTCCATTTCTCCCCCTTAGTGACAGAGTGGAGAATCTTATTGAGGTTCAGGTAAAGGTCCCCGACCTGCTTTTCTAGCCGATGAAGGGACTCCTGATCCTCCCTAGCAATAACGACATCCCCGAGATCAAGTTCCTGTTCTCTATCCATCAGCTTCGGAAAGGTCTTTGGAAGAGTGTTAACCATGGCATGTAGGGTTGACAAAGACTCCAAGATTTTCTCATTAATGGTGATCTGAGATGAACAAGCTCCACATCTCTAGCATCGGAGGCAGCCTTTGGAGCGACTACCTTTGTGGCCAAGGAAGCATTAGAAGCCAGAAGCTGATATATCCGAGAATTCAAGAAGCCAACCTGTTAGGTACTATGTAATATTCGATATGGTATCGTGACTGAATAATCTTAAGAATGGTGTTGGAAAGCACTTTCTGAATACAACAATTCGACCTTATAAGCCTTGGGTTCATGAACCTTGTATTGGGATAATTCTTGAGGTTTTTCTCTCTTGTCCAAAGGATGTGTAAACGAGATATGTATACCCAGATGTTCAATTTACATATTTAAATGAGAGATCGACGATTATAGGCTGCTAAGCGACGATTGAACAGTTATAACCGTTAAAGGATAAGATCAAAAGGTAGTTATAACCGAATTTATGTTCTGGACAACAACATTTTCAACGATAAACTGATCACCAGTGATGGCTTGATAATTGCTGAAAAACATCACTTAGTGATATTTCTAAGTCTTTTAGAACTTAGATTTGTAAAATTTGATAGCTACCCTTAGGACCCTACTTTATGGCGATTTAAGGTGATAGAGACAACATTTGTAAGTGTGCACTCTGCACCTCCTAACTTACGTATGTTTGCCTTATCGCCTTAAGCGATCTCAAGTAGATCACAATTACACCAAAACGCTTGATGACACTAAAATAACCAACATTCCTCCCCCATTTTAGTGTAATCCTTTGATTCACTGTTCAAAACATAAACATGTAAATTTCAAACAAATACATAAATGAAAATGTCACGAAGATTGCATTTTCATTTTAGTATATTACACATTCCATATATTCTAGAAACGGGGTGTTCTAAGAATTGAACCCGTCAACCTATTTGAATACTTGAAGATAATATACACATATGTTTGTACAGATCTAGATAACACACTTGACACATATTTAGAGGCCTTACGTCCTTATCCATTCATGAACGTATAGAAAGCCAAGTCAAAAACTTTCTTGAAGCGGCCACACTTCACGTCCATATAGGTGATTGTTTTATATATTGCACCTACATATGCAATTTTTCAAAAGAATCATTAAGAAAGAAACTTTCAACATTTCAACACTTGCAGGTCTAAGCACATTCCTTGGGATGTATTCTTTATGTGCTTCAATTTCTATTAATAAGCCTTCCACATTGAATTCAGCCGTTAATATTGTATGAAATAGGAATTGGGTATCTCGTTGATAGAAATTTATAGGGATTTTAAACCCATCCCCATCACATACTTGTGCACTAAGTCCCTAGCTAACCCGTTTGTTAAATGGTAGGCTAAATTATTATGAGTTCTAGCGAACTCTAAGGATATCACCCCATTCATGATTAATTCTCTAACCATGCTATGTCTTACTCCAAAGTGCCTTGACTTTCCATTATATACTTGGCTATATGCCTTAGCCAAGGTTGCGGCACTATCACAATGAATACAAATCGGTGACATCAGTTTCGGCCACAAAGTAATCTCGTATATTAGATTCCTTAGCCACTTCGCCTCTATACCGGCGACCGCTAAGGCCACAAATTCAGATTTCATGGTGGAATTTGTGATGCAAGTTTGCTTCTTGGAGGCCCAGAGATGGAATATCCATCAAGCAAGAATGTCCATCCACTATTAGAAGAATGATATTCTACATTGGATATCCAACTCGCATCTGTGTAGCCTTCGATCACCGAAGGAAACTCAATATAAGTTATTCATAATTCATGGTTCCCTTCAAATATTAAATACTCTTCTTACCGCTTGCCAATGGTGAGCACTAGGTCTACTAGTACACCGACTCAACTTACTAACGACGTAGGGAAAATTCGAGCGTGTGTGTGTCATGGTATACATTAAGCACCCAATTGCTTCAGAGTATTCTAATTGTGAAACGGGTTCACCCTCGTTAGGCATAACCTTTTCACTTGGATCCATCGGAGTACTTACGAGTGAACTATTTAACATATTAAATTTCTTTAACACTTTCTCGACATAGTGAGATTGTGTTATGGCCAAACCTTTGTTCTTCTGTTTAATCCTTATCCCAAGTATGACTTCGGCCTCCCTCAAATCCTTCATCGAGAATTGGGATTACAAGAATTATTTTGTTAAGTTGACTTATCTTTGGTCCATACCAAAGATTAACATGTCATCTATGTATAAACAAATTATGACACCTCTACCTGAATCGTCAAATTTGCTATACAAACATTTGTCTGAATGGTTTAAATGAAAACCATTAGACAAAACCACTTCATCAAACTTTTGATGCCACTGTTTTGGGGCATGTTTCAAAGCATAAAGTGATTTAATTAATTTATACACTTTATGTTCATTCCCCAACATCATAAAGCCTTCCAATTGCTTCATGTAAACATCCTCCTTTAGCCGTCTTGACATCCATTTGGTGAATTACCAAATTACTAAAAGTTTCCAATGCTATTAATAATAGAATGGTAGAGATTCGAGCAACCGGTGTGTATGTATCGAAATAATCGATACATTCCTTTGGCCGAAAGCCTTGTATTACCAACTGAGCTTTAAACTTATCGATAGTTCCATCGAATTTCATATTCTTCTTGAAAATTCGTTTGCAACCCAAAGGTTTTCAACCCGGTGGTAAGTCGGCCAACACTCATGTGTTATTTCTCATGATAGACTCCATCTCATCCTTTAATGTCCCCTTCCAAAAGGTAACATCTTGAGACTTCATAGCATCATCATAGGTTCTTGGATCTTCCTTTATGCTATAATAATAATCATATTGAGATCCAATTTCATCTCTTGAACCTTCAACCAAGTATAGTTGAAAGTCTGGACAAAAAGATATCTCAATTCTTCCCCGTTTGCTTCTTCGAAGCTTGGTGATTTCCAAAGAAATTTCTCTTTTCTTTTCACCATCTTTGATTCCACTCTTACATGGGAATCATATCTTTTGGTCTCGTTATCGATGTAAATTGATTCCCATCAAAGATGGCATCTCTCGATTCTATAACGGTATTAACCGAAATAGAATCATTGGGTTCAATGACATAGAACCTATATGCCTTATAATGATCGGCATATCCAATGAATATACAATTGATTCCTCTTTCTCCCATTGATTTTCTTTTGGGATACGGTAATCTAACCACAGCTCGGCATCCCCAAACTCGCAAATACTCAAGTTTGGTTTCTTCTTGAACCAAAGTTCATAAGTAGTGACCTTACTCCTTTTATTCGGTACCCGGTTCAAGATATAACAAGTCGTCAACATGGATTCACCCCAAAATCCGTCAGTAAGATCGGAGTAGGATAACATCGAGTTAACCATTTCTTTCAAAACTCTATTCTTCCGTTTCGCAACACTATTTTGTTGAGGTGTGTATGGTGTCGTGGTTTCATGAATTATACCAACAGACTAAAAGTAAACATGATCGAAATATGCACTGCCTCTATCGGTTCATAACTTTTTAATTAAAATGTTTTGTTGCAATTCCACTTTTCTTTTATAAACTTTAAGTTTTTCTAAGGCTTCATCTTTCGAATGAAGTAGAAAAACATAACAAAATCTCGAAGCGTCGTCTATAAAGTAGCAAAAAAAATTTATTCCAAAGTGAAGGAGTCGCATGCAAATCACATAGATCACTACAGAACCAAAACTATAGATGATCTTTTAATTTTATGAAAAGGTTGACGTGTGATTTCATAAGCATGAAAATCTTACACTTTTCAATATATAAATCAAAAGAAGGAATCATGCCATCTTTGGACATTTCATGCATTCTTTTATAATGCACATGTCCAAGTCTGGCATGCGACAAATAGGAATTTCCATTCTCAACCAAACACACAGAACTATCACAAGCAGAATTATTTAATAAATTAAGCATAAACATCCAAGAATTAAAATAGCCAAATCGCATAAACACACCACGTTGCGATAAGATATACTTATCGCTTTCGAACACTTGTTTGTAACCCAAATTGTTCAACATACTACCGGAGACTAGATTCTTCCTGATGTTCGGTACAAATAACATTATTTAAAGTTAACAAATTCCAAAGTTGAAAGTAAGATCCACACAACCACGACCCAAGACTAGAGCACTAGACTCGTTGTCCATATGCAAGACCGATCCGTCTTCTACTGGTTCGAACTTCTTGAACCATATTCGATCCTTGCACATGTGACTCGTGGCACCCGAGTCTATCCCCCACATGGTATCATCATCATGTACATAAAATGCATAGGGAATTAGTGGTACATAATTCCCACTTGAATTATTAGAAAGGTTCGAATTTTGACCTTGGTTTGGGGTTTGGTCATTCGACCCTTGTCCTGCTCTACTTGTACTCACTCCATTATTGTTACCTTTACCAACTGGACAATCTCGTATAAATTTTCCTGTTTGACCGCAGATCCAACAAGTCATTTTCGACTTTTAGTTAGGTTCATGTTTGGGGTTGTCGAACATCTACTTTTTACCTTTGTCGAACTTCTTTTTGGTCGTGTTCTTACGATCCTCAACCGTGTTGACATTGGATTAACTTGGAACATCCTTATCCTTGGTCTTACCACTTTCTTACACAGATAATGATTCCTCAATACGTAAGTGGCAACCAAGTTGCACCAAGGAAAGTTATTCCTGTTTGTGTTTAAGTGTTTGTTTGAAGACTTTCCACGATGGTGGAAACTTGTCAATTATGCTTGACACCCATATGGATTCATCCATATTCATATGGTGTTGAGTAAATTGACTAAGGATCTGGAGCATTCATTGTATTTCTCCATTACAGGACTGGAATCGATCATCTTGTAATTGTTAAAATTACTCACGAGGAACTTCTTACTCGAAGCATCCTCGGCCATGTATTTCGATTCCTAGGCGTCCCATAATTCCTTAATAGATTATACGTTATGGTATACATTAGTTAAAACATCGCACATAACATTAAGAGTATGCCCAGACATATGTAGTCATCGTTCTCCCACTTGTTTCTGTGTCAGACAACCTCCAAAGTAGAGTCTTCAAGGATTTCGGGCATGAGGGTGCTAAGAACATACATGACCTTCAAAGTGGCGAGAAGGAAGTGCATCTTCTTTCGCCTCTGACGTAAGTAGTTTCCTTGAAACTTCTCCAGTTTGCCAAATTTCGAAGTCATATCATGAACGGACTCCTCTCGATTTGCCATCGTTAATCAACAAAAATTGTTATATTCGAATGTTAGGTACTGTCTAATTTTCGAGATGGTATCATGACTGGATAATCTTAAGAATTTTGTCGAAAATCACTTTCTGAATACAACAATTTGACCCCATAAGCCTTGGGTTCACGAACCTTGTATTGGGACAATTTTTAAAGTTTTTCTCTTTTGTCCAAAGGTTGTGAAAACGAGATATATATACCCAAATTCTCAATTTACGTATCTAAATGATAGATCGACGGTTGTATGCGGTTAAGTGGCAGTTGAACGGTTATAACCATTAAAGGATAAGGTCAAAATGTAGTTATAACCGAATTTATGTTCTAGACAACAACATATTCAGCAATAAACTTATCACTAGCTTAAAGCCTTTTCAGCGACAGTAGAACACTAGCTGAAGGAAATTTTCAGCAACAATTGAGGGCTTTTCAGCAACAACTGAAGGCTCTTCAGCGATGCCTCTTCAGCGGTGGCTTGATAATTGCTAGAAAACATGACTTAGTGAAATTTCTAAGTCTATTAGAACTTAGATCCGTAAAATTTTATAGCTACCCATAGGACCCCGCTTTATGGAGATTTAAGGTGATAGAGACAACATTTGTAAGTGTGCACTTCGCACCTCCTAACTTACATATGTTTTTCTTATCGCCTTAATCGAGCTTAAGTAATTTACAATTACAGAAAAATGCTTGATGACACTAAAATCACCAACAAAATCGAGGTAAGGAGGGGTTCAACAAATGAGGAGATATCTTTGGCCATGCCATCCATAACATTAAAGAAGTCCTCTTGCACCCGCTGGACTTCGGAGTTCTGTTCCCTCAAGATTTGGATAAAGATATCAAAAGAGGAATTTAGATGTTCTAAGTCTGTTGCAATCCTGTCCTCCTGAACTTCTCTTTACTCCAAAACCGTCACTCAGTGACCTGTCAGAGCCGTGAAGTTTTTGAATTCCCGTTGCAGAGTTGCGGTTTGAGCACCCATTAGCCGATATTGGTGATTATTGTCATTGATGGCTTCAACAATGTCTACGTGCAAGATGAACTGAAATGGGGGAGGAGGGGTAACAGGCTCTTCCTGATGGGGATTGGGAGAATGGTGAGTAGGGGTAGAAGGGTTGGTTTCAAGGTTTTGGGAAGAGGCCTTAGCATGAAGAGTGGAAAGTTTGGGTGAGGGCTTAAGGGTTTTAGAAAGAGAAGGGTTGCATGAATGCTTGGTGAGATGAGGATTTAGGAGGTAGGGATAGATACTTGAGTTTCTGATGGTGGGGATTTCGGTGGTGGAGACGGAGACTTATATTTTGGGGATTTGGGGGGAGGTGATCGTGTTTTCTGGGGAGAAGGAGAGGGATGTTTCTTCGGAGACCCTGAAGAAAGGACCACAACATCATCCATTGTGGCCATAGATTCGGGGCCAACCTCTGTGCACTCAGTCGGGGAGGGATCCCGTTCTTCAGTTATCGATGGGGGAGAATGTGGGAACATTTTGGTGTCCGTGTCTTGAAGAAAAAAGTCGAGAAAGTCACTGTAACTTTTTGAACCGACCACTGGATCGACCGACCCTTCATTGAGTTGTGCAAAGTCATAGAGATCATAGATCTCTAGTGATAGGCCATGTGGTGGAGAAGAAGGTCCTTGGAGTGGGGAGAACTCCAAGTCATCCTCATCGACCAAAGAAAACGTCTTTGAGGGAATAATGAGGGTCCCCGATTTTACAACTATGTCTTTTTGAGATGGCATAGAGGAGGCAGGTGGGGTTTTAGAAGATTCCCTAGGCCCGGAATGTAAAAGTTCAACGACCACCGATTTTTGAGAAATGATGGTCGGCTAGGAGTTTTTGGCCTAGAAAGTTTCCTCAGCTTCTTCGAGGAATGCTTAGGAGGGGAAGGTGAGTGCCTCCGATTTTCAAAAGGGTTCAGAAGGGTTTGAAGCGAGGAGAGATGCCGAAGGTTCTTTTGGCACCTTAGCCTCTGAAGCAGATGTGGAGGTATCGGTGGGCTTGGAAGAAACAAGTTTAACTAGTTTCTTATTTTTCCCCACCGATTTCACTCGAGGAATAGGGACAGGGTCCACCAAAGTGGGAGGTGCCGAAGAAGAAACCGAAATTGATTGTTCGACATCACCCAATTTCAGATTGGGATAATTAGCAAGGATCATATCTGGTTGGAGGGACAAACAAATAGAATTTGGCTTTTCAATAAAGTTAACCATTATGACGAATGTGAAAGGATGCCTGCAACCGTTTGAATGGCAATAGGCACGTCCCATCAATGGTGTCAGATGACGTGGATGACGTCATGAGAGAGAAAGATAGAAAACATAGGTAAGAAGTTTTACAAAGAAATCGGGAGCCAATTTATGGGGGAGAGAGAATGTTCGGGGAATATGGATTTCGGCAAACATTAACTGTCGAATACTGAACATGTTGATGATCTAACATGTCGATGTTGATCTTGCTGAAGTAGGAGGATATCGAATATACACATTTTTTTCTTTTTGAACAAAGGTAGGATGAGAGGATATCAGTTTTCTAAGTATAACATACCTAATTCCTTGATCAGGAAGTTGAACCAAGCTTCATGGAGGTTTGGTGAATAAATCGGCCAACTGAATATCGATGGGTATGAAATGTAGTTCCAGATCACCTTTAGTAATGTCATCTCATTTGAAGTGATATCAGATGTCAATGTGCTTTGATCAGGAAGAAGCATTGGATTGTTGGCAATTGCATTGCGCTTGAGTTTTCATATAGTATCGATACTTCAAAATAGATCTGACCGTAGTCTCGAAGTTGATTTTTCATCCATAGAATTTGAGCACAACAACTTCCAACAACAACATATTGTTTTTTGGCAGTGGAAGTAGACATAGAGTGTTGTTTCTTGCTAAACCATCTTACCAACTTTCCACCAAGTAGTTGGTAGCTTTCTGTGTTGCTTTTTCTCTCAACCTTCAAACTTGCATAGTCAGAATCTAAGTACCCAATTAGTTCAAAACCTGGCTTAAGGTCAAGGTACCTTTGAGATACCTAAAAATGCGTTTTACTGCAGTCAAGTTAGATTCCTTAGAATTGGTTTGGTAATGCGCACAGAGATACGTAGTAAACATGATGTCAGGTTTGCTAGCAGTAAGATAGAGAAGAGAGCCGACATACCCTGATAATTCGTCACATTGACCGATTTTCCATCGGGATCAGCATGAACTTTTAGGGGAGTTGCCATTAGAGTTTTCATGAGAAAGCAATTTTCAATATTAAACTTCTTTAGAATATCATGAATATATTTTCTTTGATTAATGAAGATTCCTTCTGAAGTTTGTTTTATTTGTAAGTCCAAGAAGAAGGTTAGTTCTCCCATCATACTCATCTCATACCTAGTTTGCATGAGAGAGGCGAACTCTTGACACAGAGTCTCATCGGTGGCACCGAAAATGATATCATCCACATAGATTTGAACAAAAATGGCGTTACCTTTAGTTTTTCTAAGGAAGAGAGTGTTATCTATTTTATCTCTAGTGTACTTGTTCTCGATAAGAAAATCAGAGAGTGTATCATACCAGGCACGAGGTGTTTGCTTTAGTTCGTATAGGGCTTTGTCAAGTCGATACACATAGACAGAATGAGTAGGATCTTCAAAGATAGGTGGTTGTTTCGCATAGACTTCTTCAGCCAGTTCCCCATTGAGGAAGGCACTCTTAACATCCGTCTAGAAGACTCTGAAGTTCTTGTGGGCAGCATGAGCGAGGAAGATTCATATAACTTCAACTCTAGCAACAGGAGCACAAAATTCATCATAGTCACTTCCTTCCTCTTGCCGATAGCCTTGAGCTACATGTCTAGCTTTGTTCTAAACTACTGTCCTTCTTCATCCGTCTTGTTTCTAAAGACCCATTTCATTCCGATGATTGTCTTTTTGGCTGGTCGAGGAACAAGTATCCATAATTTATTTCTTTCAAATTGAGAAAGCTCTTCTTGCATAGCAGTAATTCGGCATGGATCGGCTAGAGCCTCTTCAATTCGTTTAGGTTCAATTATGGAAAGAAAGTGCACATAGAGACATATGTTGTTGACTCTTCTTCGAGTTTGAACACGATCATGTTGATCACCAATAATTTGGTCAATCGGGTGATCCTTGTCCATTTGATTGTTGGTGGAAGAGGTGGATGTAGTATTGGTTGAGAACCGGAGGATGAAGGTAGATCGGTAGGTAAAGTTTCAAGGTCAGGATGATTAGATGATGGATGAGTATCGACAGTGTTTTGATCAGAAGGAAGGATAATCTATTGATCATATAGAATGTTAGAAGAAAATGGTAGGTCACCATTTTGATGAGAAGGAACTTAAGTGAAAAGAGTTGAAGAGATATTTTTGTTTGATGATGCTTGAGGTCCCTCACTAATGCATGATGTTATCCATCTTTCAAGTTCCTCATCATCACAAGTTAGATATGAGGATCGGAGATTATCAAAATTTTACATGGATGAATTCATCTATGCATTTTCTCCTCAGGTTAAAGACTCGATAGGCTTTAAAGCTTAGAGAGCATCCCACAAAGATTCCGCCATCGGCTTTAGGATCAAATTTACAGAGATTTTCCTGACCATTCAAAATGAAGCAGACACATCCGAATACATGTAGGAACCCAAGATTAGGTTTTTCCGTCCATAAAATACTTCATAAGTTGTTTTGTTATGTCTTTTTACAATTATCGATCGATTTTAGGTAAAGCATGCAGTGTTAATTGCTTTATCCCAAAAATAGGTTGGTAGATTGGATTCACTTAGCATAGATCGAGCAGCTTCACATAGTGTCCGGTTCTTTCTCTCTACTACTCCATTTTGCTGAGCAGTTCAGACAACTGAGAAGTTTTGAGATATTCCTTTCTCATAAAATAAGCCTTCCAAAATATTGTTTCTGAATTCAGTACCATTGTCACTTCTAACCGATCTCACTAGTTGGACATTCAGCACTTCAGATTTCTTATAAATTTGATGATTTCCTTAGTAGTATCGCTTTTGTACCTGAGAAAAAACACCCAAGTTAACGAGAAAATTCATCAACAATTTCAAGAATATACCTTTTCCACCAAGACTAGGTGTGCTGACGGGTCCACATAGATCCATGTAAAGGATTTGGAGTGGAAGATTGATTGAGAAATTGTTCGAATTTGAAGGAAGACTTTGTTAGTTTTTCTTTCTCACAAGATGCACACAATTTCTCTCTGACAAAGGAGATTTTCGGCATGCCGATAACAAGATATTTGTTTGACAGCTTGTTCAGTGTCTTGAAATTTAGATGAGAGAGGTGCTTGTGCCAGAGCCAGATCTTCTTGGGCGATTCTTCATAGATGTAGAAGATGTTTGAGCCAATAGAACTTTGTCCCATATTGATAACATAGACATTATTCTTTCGGACACCCGATAAAACTGTTTCATAGTTTATGTCGGTGATAATGTAGACACACAACTTGAAAGTGATAATGTAACCCAGATCACATGGTTGACTAATGCTCAGAAAGTTGTGCATCAATCCTTCCACATAGGCTACCTTGTTGAATGTCACCGAACCATTTGTAAGGGTTCCGTAGTAATTTCTCTTGAGTTATCTCGAAAGGTAACAAAGTGACCCTTTTCTGGCACATAGCTTACAAGAAGAGATTTATCGTCGGTCATATGTCTTGAGCATCCACTGTCCAAGTACCATATATGTTGATGTTCAAGAACCTGAGGGTGCCTTACCGAAGAGGAAGAAGAGGATGAGCATTCAGTGGAGACAAGTGCAGTTGGAGGAGCTTATCCTTCTGGTTCTTCCATGTTTCTGATCTTTGAAATGACACAAAGGTTTGTCGTATCCTTTTCACTCTCAGATGTTGGCTCTTCCTCCCAGTCATGGGATTCAAGAAGTAATCCGTCAAGAGGCTTTGATTTCTTTCTTTGTCCCTATTGTGTTTAGCCTTGTATTTTTCATACGAGGCATTCTTCACTGGTCTTATCATCAATAGCAGGAGGTTTAGGAAGGGACGATGAAGATGGTTTTTGACCAAAATTAGATTGTCTAGAAGAGAAGCGAGACTTGTTCTTGGAGTTTACATCCATCGTAGCTATCACATCGGATAGCTGGTCAATAATTGATGTTTCATCTTCATCATTGACATCAGTGAAGTAGGATTTCGATTGTCGGACAGAATCTTCTCGACTCTCATGTTCTGATTCAGAAGAAGGATAGGTAATTCTAGGAACGCACACAAACCTTTTGGAAGTGTCACCGACAAGAGCTACCGTTGAGCTCTTTATCTCTTTTATGACAGACTTCCTTTGAATTTAGGTCTGCTCATAATTGTATAGAGTTCCATACAGAACAATAAGAGGCAATAATCAAGATCCTTGGTTGTCTTGATGCAATTGCAGATGTTTTCCCAGAAGTTATGGAGACAATCCATAAATTTGCCCAAGACTTTCTCATTGTCATATACACGACCCAATAATTTCAGGTCATTGAGGAAACTATTGAAACGGTTGTAATAGTCAGAAAGATTCTCCCTTTTCATAGGAAAAGAGTTTACACTTCCTGACAAGAGAAATCTTTTTGCTCTTTTTGACTTCGTCCTTTCCTTCATAAAGAACACACAGAGTTGACCACGTCTCTTTAGCAGTATAGAGATTGACTAAGGAATGGAAGACTTCATCGGGAAGGGTGATAGAAATGATGGCTCTGACTTTGGTGTTAAGAGGGACTAGACATTTATTCTCATCATTGTACTGTTTGGGACTTTTCACGAAGTAATGTCCAGTAGCCTCCGATTTTTCCTCATCTCTAGATTCATCAAAAATGTCGCCATCAGCGTTTTTCTAGGTCTGGTAACGAGCACAGACTCTAGAGAAAATTGATCCCTCAAGGAGAATAGTGAGATATCTGTTGTCCACACCTTCCAAAAACAAGCATCATACGACTTTTCCACAGAGCAAAGTTTTTTGGGATTGAACTTTGGTGGTTTGGCAGCAAAAGGGTTTTAAAAGGAGGATCCGGGATTAGCAGAAGAAGGGGTTTCCATTTCAGATCAAGTTTATGATATTAAACTGACCTGCTCTGATACCACTTGTTAGTCCCGAAAATGAAATATAACACCCTCAAATTTGGAAAGAGCGACTAATTTAAAATTTTCATTTATACATCAAATAAGAAATAAATTACTTTCTAAAAGTTAACATTTGATTACCTATAATGACAATCTAAGATTCACATCATCAAATAATAATTCAAGCTTAAGACTATATTAGTGAGATGTGTTACTAAAACCCAATAACTATCGTTATATCCAAGGTGCAGAAGACATCACTTAAATAGTTATACCCTTATCGTACATCTAACTAGCACTCAACTCTTCACAGTGTTGCTAGTAACCTGATGCAGCCAACAAATAAAAAAAAGGTTACACTTAACATCTAAGAAGTTCAAGAGTTTTCATCTCAAATGTAAAACGATAAAACGGAAAGAATATTATTTAAATCATAATTTCCAATATGCAAAATATTTAGAATGAAAAGTGATATCTTTCCCAATAGCCCATTTTCGTGATAAAACACTTGAATAGAAATACCCCACAATCATGGAACTAAACCCAATACTCACACAAAGTACGAATAGGATTAAAATCCGAATACCGAAAACATGGGAATGACCCTTTTATCCAAACCTTAATATATGGAGGGAATCTAATATATCAAAGTCATAAACTGCGGCTAATTGCCAAAACCCAAATAATAGTAAAGTATGGATAATAGACTATCCAAAAATACGTTTAATAACAAATGGGAGACCTGTATCCGTTGACAGTGACGGGAATACATAAGTATGTCACTCATACAACGTTGATTACATAACACTTCACAACTTAAAGTACAAATGTCCTTATGACTCCTTAACAAGTTTCACGTCAAGAGTCCGTTGACCTTAGTGTATATTCTTGTGAATTCCACCTTAAGGCCTGGCACACTTAAGGACTACCTCTAAGGAATTACCTCAAGGGGAGGTCCTGGTGTGTCTCCAAGAAAACACTTTCGGACTCGGCCCTCATAGTGCCTACTCGAAAAGTTTAAGGTCATGAAACAAGGGTATCGGAATCCAACCCAGCAATACCTACGTGACCATCAATACAAGACTGCTTCAAATGCCTATGGATCCATTACATCACAGTATAAATTACATGATTCCAAATGAACCAACATCCTCAAAACATGTAATTTACAAACAAATATTCCTCAAATGCATATAACTCCAAAAGATCGACAAAGAGCAAATCAAATGGACAAACGTCCCCAAAACTCGTCTAGGTCAAAACCGAGTCAAAAGCTCAACAACTCAATGACTATTTACTAAAAGTCATCATAAGCAATAAAAACATATTTAACCAACGTTTATGCAACACATGCTCTAAAAGTATGATTAACCCAAAAACTCATCATTGACCTTTTCCAAATGAAATCATACTATTTATATCTTTAACATACTTTATAACACAATAATATGTATTTTCCAAATGGTTTATAAAACTAAAGACACTAAGAGAGCATTTATGTCAAATAATCCCCATTCATGAAATAAATCATCAAAATGACACTCTCTCAAGATTTATTTATCAAAATGACCAAAAACCCCAAATATGTGTATTTCACAAGTTTTATAAATCAATTGTACCAAATACGCAAAACTCATCAAATAATCCAACATTTATAATTTTCAAGTAAAACACATATATACATCAAATGAACATTTTTTCCATGTATAAAGTTTTCACAAAGAAACTTGAACTCAACTTGCTAGGTTAGATTAAACATAGATTCCAAACTCCATCTCCAACTTCCAAAGATGAAGACTTTAGATCTCCATGATAACTTCTAGATATATGGTGTAAATCTTCTCAAGAACACCTTCTCTACTCTCAAAACATGTAAAAACAAACCCACGAGAAGAAATGAGGGTTGAGGTGAAAAAACCAAACCCTAGGTTAAGAAATGGTTAGTTATATGCTTACCTTTCGAATTCCAAGGACCTAAAATCTTCAAGGAGATCTTAATTATTTTTGTTCCCACCTTGAAAATCTTCAAAATACGAATCCATAGTCTACGAAATCGCCTCAATCGGAGTTGTAGTGAAGAAGATATGAGGAAATGAAGAAAACCTAAGAAAATCGAGCATTTAACCCTCTGGACCCCGACCGCGATTGTACCATGCGACCTTGCCATGGCACAATCGCAAGGCATGGTCGTACAAGGTGTATCGTGGGATATTTTACCCCTTGGCGAACTTCACATGCTATAGTAGTACCACTGGCACAGTCACCGGGTACTATAGTCTGGCCCGTACCGCGAGTTTTTCGACCGTTTCCCTACTGTTCCTAGTCCATTTTCGTGGTTGTTCATCGATCGTTTTCCAGGTTGTTCACCGATCATTTTCCCGGTCGTTCATCGACCGTTTTTCTAACCGTTCACCGTCCGTTTGTAGAAAATTTGGGGTGTTACATGAAATGACAAACTAAGTAAGTATTGTAGAAGGGGGGGGGAGATTTGAATATATTACTAAAAAGTTACTTAATTTTAATTCTTATTGATTTTTCAAATCAAGATTTACACATAGAAAAACAAGATTGTTGTGGAATAGAATAGATTAAAATCTATCCTAACAATCTTTCACAAAAAAAACTTTAGAATACTAAGAACACAACTTGAACACTTAGAAGCTATGCTAGTAATGAGAGAACTGCCAATTTTCTAGATTCACGTAGAGGTCTTTCAGAAAGCGTCACCTTGCATAGATAGAGTCTTCTTCTTCTTTAGGTACTACCTCATGCATTAAATGCACGAGACACTTGTCACTTTGGGATTGAAAGTCATAGATGTCCTTGAAAGAGGACAAAATATCCTTTTTGTCTTATCATGGGACAAAGACATGTTGCATCCCACATATTAGACAACTTCTGAAAAGTCACATTAGGATCATATGAGACAAATATGCTTTTTTTAGGTTCTTCAGAGAATGTCTCCATCGGGTACAAGGTAGTATTTTGTTGAAGACTTCGTTAGCAAGAAATATCAAGAGAGTTATGCCGATGGATGAGAGAATTGTCTGATTTAAAGCAGATTGACAAGAAGTAGCTTTGGTGTAAAATCGGTAGATGCAACTTCTTATCCACATCGATAGATCCACTCCCCTTTGATATCAGATAGTCTTCGATTTTGCCAAATAGTTAAAGTACAAACCAAGTTATTACAACGAACCATTACATGTATAAGAATCAGATGTAAAGTAAAAGACAAAGAGGAGATCGAGAGATCATCAACAAATTATCGGTGACCTAACACACACAGAAACACACACACACACACACATACACACACACACACATATATATATATATATATATATATATATATATATATATATAGAGAGAGAGAGAGAGATGAAATATTGTGTGAGAAGAATTGTTAAGGTGAGAAGGTAAGATGGGATTTGGATCCTTGATCACTTTTAATCTCACCCACACATCCCATGAATTGTGCTTGATACGAGAATTGATTTGGTGCATCTCATCCTAATGTGCATCGTGGTGATCTCTTCTTACCTTCTCACCATAACTTTCATTATCACCGGTACCCAACCCTATATATATATATATATAGGGGTCATTCTAGGGAGAAGCTAGTTGTTTGTAATAACCATGAGATCCAATCTCAACCACACAATATTAATAATCAATGGATATTATTAAAAATATTAATGATGGTAATTATCCATTAATTTAAAAAATTAGTGGATAATGTTTAGTGGTAAATTAGTCTTTTTATAAATTCCTCTCTCCTCCCTCCTCTCCCCTCTCTCCGACAAACCTTACTTCGGCCAAACTTATTCTGGTGTGATACCCACTGTGATACCCAAGAACTTCTAACAATAAGATACAAACCGTTTGTGATACACACTGTGATATATATATATATATATATATATATATATATATATACATACAATATGCACATTGTGATACCCCAAGACACACAGTGTTAATGAATATATACACAAGATACAAACAAGAAACATTGTGATGCCCTTCCTAAAACCCATAAATGCATTGTGATCCACTGTTTAAAAAACCCATAAATATACTTTAATCTATACTATATTATAAAGCATGGATAAAAAACTCTTACATACAAATTATTAGGCACAAGGTACCATCATTTTATGCAAGATTTTAAAAATCTCTTAATTTACAAGTATCAAAGCACAAGATACATATTAATATTGCAGACTTCTAACACCTACCAATTTGGTATGTACAGGGTCTTCCTTTTATGCAGACCCTTCCATGTATCACTATTAATTAATATATTATATTACTATAAATTTGTTTTAATTATATTATTAAATATGTATTTGATTATTTTTTCTAGATGTCATTAAAATATATTAGATAATCATTGAATTCTAATAAAATATTTAATTTTTTTATATAAACAACATTATATTAGTAAGCCTAAATTAAACAAATTTATAAAAAAAACAATATCACTTTCTCAAAACCATTCAAAATCGTACTGTAAAATGTAAATCGACAAAAAAAAAAACAAAAAAAAATGAAACATTAAAATCGTGATGTATCTCGCTGCATTGCGCGAGTACACTTCTAGTCCATTGTGATCCATGTAAATCTAAACAAAAAAAGAACAAAAAGAAACTCTTGTTCGAGATTATAAACCAGATCTATAAAAATCCAAACAAATCACACGAAAAAAATCTTCAAACCAACATAAAAAAAACAAACAAAAAAGACCAATATAACCATGAAAGATAGGATGAGGTGGTTAGGATGAAGATGCATGGGATTTGATAAAGATGGGATGAGGTGCTTTGAGTGGGTACAGTGGCAGATCCAGAAATAAATATTGATGGGGGAACCATATATATATAATAAAATAATAATTAACCAAAAGATACGATTTCATTAAAAATGGTAAGAAGTTACCTTTTACAATTGTGTCCTGCGAGTCTTCATCTTTTGGAATTGGCTAACTACATCATCACTTGTAACATCGAGAAGTGCTTCTTTTTCTATAGTAAAGATTAATGCAGCATTCAAAAATTCATCACCGACTTTGTTACGCAAATCAGTCTTCACAATCTTCATGGCAGAAAAACATCTTTCGACCGTTGCGGTAGCAACGGGCAAAGCCAAAGCTAACTTCAATAACCGATATACTAGAGGATAAGTTTTATGCTTTTTTGTATCCACCGTCAATCTAGCAAGCTCGGCAATACCACTCAGATCGGCAAATCTCTCATCTTGACGCACAATCACATAGTACATGTTAAGTTCTTTCTCAAGAGCGATCATTTCCATACGATCAAAATCATAAGGATAAAACTTACTCAACTCCAAGAAATCCGATACGTTGAACCGAGAAAATGAATCACATGGACTCAAAGCTGCTATATTTTTAAGCAATTCAGTGCCTACCTCACTAAATCGATCCCCAAACTCTAAGTTGCATGTCCACGACAGTGTTGAAAATATCAAACTCGTAATAATGACGATTGGTGATGTTGGTCCTCCGTCTTCCGTTCTTTTTATAACATTCTGCCATATCCAAACTCGCAATACCATTTGCTTGACAAAAAGAATACATCTTCTTCAAAAGTGGATCAAACCCAGATTCTCTAAATGTTTGCAATAGTTGTTTCGTTCCTCTTATCAATGAAATCGCTTCCACGATATCTTTGGTCCTTTTTTTGAAGAGCCCGTGACAATAAATCTATGACTTCTAAAATATGAAACATCAAGTGTTTTTTTAAAATATCTTAGAAACGTCACTAGACTCATCAACTAGCAATGCAAACACATCGTCACCAATTTCTTCACAAATGAACTTGAGTATTAGATTTGCAAAGCAGGAAGCAATATCTTTTTGAATACTTGGAGACACCATTTGATTATTCTTTGGAGCATTTTTTAAAATAACTTTACCAATTTCCTCTTTGCATTCACCAATTAAGCTTAATGTTTCCAAGAACATGCCTTTAGAAATAGACATTTTGGATTCATCGTGACCACGAAAGGGTAAAGCATTATTCAACACGAATCTACAAGCCGTAATAGAAGCATTTAATCGAACCTGGTGCTCATTCTTCTCCATCTCAGTTTGCTTATGAAATGCAACGACAATAGATCGATCTTATCTCATTAAATCCTCACTTTTCTTAAGTGCTCTGTTGTGAAAACTATTAACGTCGCCTACATGAAGACCAAGGCTCTCCGTTTTATTCCAACTATTAAAGCCATCCGTCACAAAAGCATCACTCCCACATTGTCCTACATAATTATCTCTAAACAAATAACAACACAAGCAAAAAGCTTTATCCGTTTTTACACTATACTCCAACCAATTAGAGTATTAATCAAACCAAGTCGGGCAAAAACGTCTTCCCTTACTCCCGACAATTTTTTTTGGAAAGGCATGGCCCCGTGGTTGATAAGGTCCTCTAATTAAATACTTTCTCCTTATTTCATCTCTTTGGTTCGGATGATAATCGGTAATTTTTTTTCCTATCGACCGGATCCCAAGGAAGATCACTCAAATCAATTTCGCAAGCCATTGAACGAGAAGAACTCGATTCGGGTGTTGATGCTTTCCTTTTAAAAAATCTTTCCATTTTTTCTAGCAATAACAATAGCAAGATAATCATATCAAAATCAATGGTTTATTAAGTATTAACCTAACAATTAACAAACATTTCTATTTTGTTATCTGTAAATTGTAAAATACCAAATCCAATCATTCTAACAAAATCAATCTAAAATACCAATACCAAATGCTAAGAAAATAAAACCAAGTTACCAAATACCAACAATTCAACAAAATCATTTATGAAGATTCAAGAAATCAAAAATTTAGGTTTTTAGTTTTTACCCAAATGGTTGGAGGCTCGCTGGACTGCTGCAGCGCTGCTGGAGAGTGGAGACCAACACACCGAGTGACCGACCGGCAACCGCTTGACTTCTTCTTCTTCGTTTCCAGAATACACCGAGAGACAGATTTGAGATTGAGTTGAGTGATCGACAGATTGCGATTGGAGTTAAGAAGCCGAGAGCGAGAGAGGCCGTAAACGATAGATTGGGGAGGGACGAGAGAGTACTGACTGTAGGGGCCTCAAGAAAAAATTATTGGGGGCCATTGTTTCATTTAGCCTAAAACATATATAATTTTTTTAGCCTTATGGACCTGAAAAGGTTGGGGCCCAGGACCCCTACCCCCATGTGTTGTATCCGCCCCTGAGTGGGTAGTGGTGGAAGTGAATGGTGTTCAAAATTTAATTAGGCTTTGATTTTAGGGAAGGATAGAATTTTATTATCTTATGATTTTAGGGATGAGTTGTCAAATAATTAAATTGCTAATATAACCTTTTATATTTAATTATTAAATAAAATCAAAAAAGTAAATGATTAGCTAACTTTGGATCTCACGGTTATCACAAAATGTCGAGTTCTCATTTGATTAGACCCTCATATATATATATATGGTCGGGTTCCGGTGAGAAGTGCCAAATTTGGTGAGAAGCGTGAGAAGTGGTTATCAACCGTTGGATGAGAAATGGACGAACATCAGGATGAGATGTACCGAGATGCACCGGATCAATTCCCTTTAAAGCCGCAATTCATAGAAGGGTATTTGATTAAAAGTGATCAACGATTTAAAACCACTTATCACAGTTCTCACTAAAAAAGACACTTCTTACATGATCCCATGCCTATATATATATATATATATATATATATATATATATATATATATATATATATATATACATATATATAGAGGGGTGTTCAAATGCATCCCCTTTACATGGTGCAACCCCATGCAACCCTTCTATCCACCACTCATTTAATTTTCATTTTTTAATTAAAAATTGTGAAAATAAAATGAGTGGTGGATAGAGGGGTTGCATGGGTTGCACCATGCAAAATGTTGCATAATAACCTACCCCTATATATATAGGGTGAGGTTTAAATGAGAAGTGCTAAATGTATGAGAAATATAGAAGTGATCATAACTCTTCATTTGGTCAACATTTGCGGCTTTGACTGTAAAGCACCGGATAATTCATCGCATGGTCTGCAGAAGATAAAGAGGTAGTTTCGTAACTTATACAAATAGACGACAAACAAGTTCATATGTGAACCCGTGTGATTCACATATGAACTAAATGTTCATATGTGAACCCGTTGATTTAGTTCATATGTGAACCCGTTGATTAGTTCACATGTGAACTATTTAACTGATTCACATATGAATCTACTACAGGTTCATATGTGAATCAGTTAAAGAGTTCATATGAGAATCGATTAATTAATTCATATGTGAATCTGTTAATTATTTCATAATAGTTCATATGTGAAATCACACGGGTTCACATATGAATATATAATTAATATGTGAATCACATGGGCTTACATACAAACCCGTTTGCCGCCTATTTATAAAAGTTACGATACTACCCCTCATTTTTGTCATAGCCGTAAATTTTGACCAGTCAAAGTCGCAATTCTTGACGAGTCAAATCCGATTTTTACCGTATGAAGGGCTATGATTAATTCTCTGTTTCTCATATATTTAGCACTTCTTGTTTGAACCAATGGCTATATATATCATTTGTAAATGGGATATAGGCATTATTCGGCAAACATAAGTCTAGCTTATAAGCTAACTTATTTTTTGGCTAATCATTTGGATGCACATAAGCTAGTTTATAAGTTAGATTATTGATAAGTATGAGTTTTTTGACACTTTTTTTCCAATTATAAATCTGATTAATATTAATTATTAATAAATATTAACTATTAATTATAAGTAGATAATAATTATAGTAATTAAAACTAATTCAAATTATTAATTAATTAAACATTACTAATTAACTTTAATTATATAATATATATTAATAATTATTTATAAATGTTATTAACTATATCAATTGTTCTCTTGATTATTATTCAATATATTTAGATTTTAAAAAGTAAATATAACAATTCTAAAAATGTTTATTTAAGTTACATAAAACTTAAAAAGTTATACTTATTTTATTTTATAGATAAATAAAATATGCTTAATCATTGTAATAAAATATTCAATTTAATTATTAATTATATTTTTAAAAAATATTACTAAAATTAGGATATGTGATGGTTATTTAAAAATTAGGATTGTGTGAGAAGAGTTATTAATTTTATTGTTGCTTTTATTATATATAATTGTTATTTAAAATCATAGATTATGTAGATTTTTTTTTAAATTTGTTTTAACAAATTTAAAATTTATTGTATATATATAATAATCAATTTTAAATTCTTTCAATTAATATATTATATTATTAAATTTTTCTTTACTATTTTGTTTGTATTAATTACCATATTATATTATTAAAATTTTATTTTTTATATTATTAAATATTTGTAATTGACTATTAATTCAAGATGCCCTTTTTGCATGTTTATAAACTAGCTTTTGTTAAACATAATTTGGTCATCAGCTTGCTTATCAGTCATTTATCAGCTTGTTTACCAACCATAGCCATAGATTATGTTAGAAGACCACTAAATTTTTTTATGACTTTATTCAAAAAGATTTGTTTAATAAGGCATCGTTTGACAAGAATAAGCAAACTTATAAACTAGCTTATTTTCAGGGTACATGTTTGGATGGACATAAGCTAACTTTTTTGATAAGCTACTTGGAGTAGCTTAACCACTAGTTCTTTGGCCTAGTGGTCACCTTCCTTCCGTAAACGCTCCTACCTGGGGTTCCCTTACCAGGGTTCGAATCCGGGGGGAGACAGAATGTCTTTTCCGGTGCAAGTCTATGAGGTAGGGCTTGTAGGGTCGACAAAAGTGGACCACGGGGCCTTGGGTCCCCGCCAATAAACCTTTTTTTTTACTTGGAGTAGCTTATAAGAAACTTTTTGTTATTATTTCAATTATACCCTCATTAATATTCATTATTATATATTAACTATTAATTATAAATAAAATATTAAATATTAAATATTAAATATTAAATATTAAATATTAAAATTTATTATTCTTAATTAATAAATATTAATTAATATTATCTGAAAATTATAACAAAAATTTTAATTATACACTGATATTAATTTTTAACCATTTAAAATCATTGATAATATATCAATTTTTTTAATATTGATCAATATATTTTAGTTATCAATTATTATTATTTTTGTAATTATTATTTGATTAGTTTTTCCGATTATTTAAAATCTTAAGTTAATGGATATTTTTTTTAATTTGGTTTAAAGTTCAAAATATATTAATAATAAATTTCAAATTATTTTACTTAATATATTATATTATTTACTACCTTATTTGTATTAATCTATACTATATTATAAAACATGGATAAAAAACTCTTAAATACAAATTATTAGGCAGAAGGTACCATCAGTTTATGCAAGATTTTAAAAATATCTTAATTTACAAGTATTAAAACTCAAGATACATATTACTACTGCAAACTTCTAACACCCACTAATTTGGTATGTGCAGGGCATTCATTTTATGCATACATTTTCATGTATCACTATTAATTAATATATTATATATTACTATAATTTTGGTTTAATTATATTATTAAATATGTAATTGGTTATTTTTTTTCTATATGTCATTAAAATATATAAGATAATAATTGAATTCTAACAAAATACTTAATTTTAGTATATAAAAAACATTATATTATTAAGACTAAATTAAACAAATTTATAAAAAAACATTATCACTTTCTCAAAACCATCCAAAATCGTACTGTAAATCGACAAAAAAATAAAATGAAACATTAAAATCGTGATGTATCTCGCTGCATTGCGCGAGTACGCTTCTAGTTAATATATTATATTACTATAAATTTGTTTTAATTATATTATTAAATAGTGTAATTGATTATTTTTTCTAGATTTTTTTTTTTTGATAATTTTACATGCTCATAAGCTAGTTTTTGTCAAACGCGACTTTTTCATCAGCTAGCTTATCAGCTACCAACTAGGTTATCAGTAATCAACTATCTTATCAGTAATTAGCTAACTTATCATCTAGTTTGCCAAATAAAAAATTATATTTATAAATCCTTAAGATACAACCACAAGCAATGTTCCTGGATCAAACACATATATATATAGGGATTACATATAAAACACCAAACCAACTACACCTTCATTTCTTCAGTATTAAATTCAAAGCATATCATCATCATCAGAACTCCACAAGGTTTCATTCATTTCAATTCTTCATCTCTTTTAATTCACTGCTTTAATTTATGTATCCAAATGCTTAATGTTTTTTGATCATCAATATATGGTGTTTCCATATATATGGTGCATGCAGATATATACATATTATATATATATATATATATATATATATATATAGATGATGGGAAGGTCATCCAGCAGTGATGATCAAAGTGGGCTGAAAAAGGGGCCGTGGACACCGGAGGAGGACCAGAAACTTATCGACTATATCGAGCGAAACGGACATGGAAGTTGGAGAGCTTTACCCGCACTTGCTGGTCTGAATCGGTGCGGCAAAAGTTGCCGTTTGCGGTGGACGAATTATCTCCGGCCTGATATCAAAAGAGGCAATTTTACAGAAGATGAAGAGAAGCTCATCATCCACCTCCATTCCCATCTTGGAAACAAGTAATTATTCTTGGTCTAGTAACTTGCTTTCTATTACAAAATTGGGTTTATAGAACCTTAAAAATGTTTAAGTGTCCAGATACATTGTTTTATAAGACCAAATAATTGTTCGTTCTATGTAAAAGTTTTGCAATAAGTTTATATTACTTTATCAAACACTTTAACTTAACACAAGTTCTCTTCGAATGTTTTTTTTTTCTTAAATTAAATTTTCTATTTATTAATTAATTGGACACTTTTTTATATAAAGGAAATTTTCAAATAATGTAATATTTATTTCAAAAGTAAACTAAAAAGCGTACTAATTAACACGTTAAGACGCCCTATATAGAGTATAACTTATTAGCATGTAATGTTTTTACATATGACGCATAAGTGTTTAGTATTATAAACGTAAGTTCTATAAAACAGTCTGTTAGAACATATTGACAGTTTGACGTCGTATAAACCCTGTTTTATTGTCGCTTTCGTTTAGGTTGAAAATGTGGATAATTTACTGAAAAATGTTCAACCTTTAATTAGGTGGTCTGCAATAGCAACTCACCTTCCCAGAAGGACCGATAACGAGATCAAGAATTTCTGGAACACGCACCTGAAGAAAAAACTACTCCAAATGGGAATCGATCCGGTCACCCACCAGCCAAGAACCGATCATCTCGACATCCTTGCTCATCTGCCACAACTTCTGGCCATGGCTGCCAATAACTTAGGTGCTACAAGTCTTCTGAATCCATCGCTCTTCGATATGAATCTAAGTACCCTAATGTCGCAATCTGAAGCCACACAAATGGCCAAATTCCAGTTGCTCCAAAACATACTTCAAGTCTTGAGTACCAACAACATTACTACATCTTCGATACCACAAAATATCGACCCGTTTTACGCTGTTCAGCTATCGGAATACCTCAAGTTAAACCCTCAACACCTGCAAAACCTTCAAGAATTAGCCATGAATGAAGCTCAAACGGCTTCAAGTTTACCACCATTTTCGACCACCGCGGATTTCGTTTCACCGAGTTATTCAAACCTCGAGTTGGGGAGGTCAAAAGGAGTCGGTGAACACGGCGGGAAAGAGGAGTACTATGGTGGTTTTGAATCTGTTCCGCCGCTGGTGCCTGCCTCGCCGGAGAATGTTAGTCACGGTGGCGATACGCATATTGAATTGGGAAACAGTACTAGCATCCTCATGAAACAAAATGAGCATCTTTCTTCGTCGTCTACTTTAACTACTACTATTGATGCTAATTGGCAAGATTTTATGGATGATGAAGCTAGCGGTTGTTATTGGAAAGAGATCATCGAGTAAGCAATCACTTTCTTTAATTTTCATAATAAATAGTAGTAATATATAAATCCGCATGTGTACGAGTCATACGTATATATAATAATACAAATACACGTATACAATATGCATACATATAATTTCATTATACTTTCCATTTTTAGTAAGCTTCTACAATAATTTACATTTTTAATTACCATTCGGTAATCATTATTTTATGCTATATAAGTCAATAAGATCATGTTAGCTTGTTAGACATGGGCTAAAATTCAAACAATTCTTTTATAACAATTTTATTTTGGTAGTATTTTAGATTTGTTACCAAATAACAAAATATATATTTTTGTTACATCATGTGTTAATTCAAAAATCTATACGTTTTAAGACCTAAAAAAGTCAAGGTTGTGAAAATAGAAACATCTATACGTTGTCGGGATTAGTTTAAACATAGTGCAAAACTGAGAAACCGCGTTGCATTGACATCGCTCTCTTTTGTTCGTGTAGGTAACATTGATTTCATTAATATGGATGCAGATGGACGTCTCCACCGTGGTCGTAGAGAGGACAGAATCGTGCCGACGACAAAAAATAAGTCTAGGAACATTTTGTGAAGAAGTTAATTAAATAATAGGAGTGTTGGGATTGATTTGTTGGTTGATGGAAAAGTTTTACAATATTAACGTTGTCATTGTACATAAAAGACACGACCATATATACATTCATACAAATTAAATATATATTACTTCGATATATCATATGTTCATATACTTTTTAACCTCTGTTGTTTCATCAAACGATGTATAATGTTGCAGAAAGTATAACCTTGAATTATTTCCTCTTTTTAGAGAGTTGTTGTTTTCAGTAACCTTATATTAATTAGTTCATCTTATATTATAAGATCAATGTAAAACATGTTTCCTAAATAAATCATATAAATATTAGATCGACTTTTAACTGATAAACGTATATTTTTTAGAAAAGTTGATAACATATGATCAAAGTTACACATCAAAGAGGTGCTAGCCTAGTGGTAAGGCCCTGGGGGATAATGCATGGTATGCCTACCCACCAGGGTTCGAATTCTGGGGGATGCACTTCGGCGATACCCAGACCTTGGGTCGGCCTTCGGGTTGGTTCGGGTCCAGGTTTACGGGCATACCAGTCTATGGGTATGCGGGTTCGGTCTTGACCGGGCTTAGTCGTACCTGGGCAGGTCGAATCAATTTGGGTTGGGCCGGGTCGCCGCGGATTAGTCGGTGCTGCCCAATTGGATGCCCGGATACCGCGGGTGCGTGTGTGTGTGGGCTTAGCCCAAGTTGCCGAAAAAAAAAAATGATCAAAGTTACACGTAAAAGAGACAGGAAAGTAGAATTTAAGGTAAGGGGGAAGGTGTTGACTTTTGATCAGAAACAACAAAAATGTCAAACCAAAATGTCATTCAAGACGAATAAAAGTAGTTAGGCAATTTCATTGGACTTTTTTCACTAGCCAAATGCTAATTCTCCATTTTTTGGAAACAACTTCATTTTTTGGTTATTTTACCTGTATAAGCAATCTCAAACACCCTCTAAAAATATATATCAATTTATTACGTTTTGGTATCATCATAAGTTAATTCAAACATTTTTTTTATAAAACTCTGATTTCACACCACATAAGTTGATAAATACTTTTTAGTTTTAAAAAAAAATATAAGTTGTTTTAAATAAACAACCCCAAACACCTCCTTAATTAATACCTTTTATTGTCGTTTACTTTTAGTGCCTTTTTTGCATTATAATATAATTAAATTCATATAGAATTAATATAAGTATAAGTATAAAATAAATTACATAAAAGAAACAATTATCTTTTAATGATTTATGGTTAGAGTTTGTTTGGTATTTTCAATCTAGGGATAGACACATAGATTAGGTTTTCAAAAGAGAAGCTTTAATTTCATTGTTTGAATCTGCCAAGTAAAAATCTAAAACATGTAGACAGTCATATAAAAACCCACCCTCAACAATGTTTTACACACATATATATATATATAGACGTTCAAACACAACCTATTTATATAATACAATACATTTAACCTTTTTATCCACCACTCATTTTATTTTCACTTTTGTAATTAAGAAAAAGAAAAAAAATAAAAATAAAATGAGTAGTGGATAGAGGGGTTGCATTGGTTGCACCATGTAAGGGGTTGCATAATTACGTACCTCTATACATAAAAATGAAAATAAAATAATTGGTGGATAGAGGGGTTGCATGAGTTACATCAACTATATATATATATATATATATATATATATATATATAGTGTTTGGTTCATTTGAGAAATGGTAAATATATGAGAAATAGAGAAGTAATCCTAGCCATTCATATGGTCAAGATCGGATTTGACTAGTCCAATATTGCGGCTTTGACCGGTCAAAAGTTGCGGCTTTGACTGGTCAAAAGTTGCGGCTATCCCAAAAATAAAAGAACAATTTCGTAAATTTTACAAAACACACGGGCTGTGTTCATATATGAACATGTATAATTCGCATATGAACTATATGTTCATATATTCACAACTGAACTCTTTTAACTTATTCATATATGAACCTTTGTGATTCATATATGAATCTGTATGAATCACAAAGATTCATATATGAATCAGTTGAACTAATTAACAGATTCATATATGAATTTTTGTTATTCATACAGATTCATATATGAACTCATCCCATGTATTTTACGAAATTACCCCTCTACCTTCTATAGATCACACAAGAAATCATCCGGTGCTTCGCGGTCAAAGCCGCAAATATTGACCAAATGAATGGCTAAGATTACTTCTCTATTTCTCATATATTTACCATTTCTCAAATGAACCTCTCCCTATATATATATATATGTATATATATATATGTATATATATATATATATGTATATATATATATATATGTATATATATATATATATATGTATATATATATACACACACACACACACGAAAGATCGTGTGAGATTAAGAGTTAAGGTGAGAAGCGTAAGAAAATATCTGGACTTTGATCATTTTTAATCTCAAACCCACCCATAAATCGCAGTTGATACGATGATTGGTCCGGTGCATCTAATCCTAATGTGCATCTAATGGTCCATATCCCTTCTTATACTTATCACCGGAATCCAAAGCTATATATATATATATATATATATATATATATATATATATATATAGGTTGGCTTCATTTGTTGACCCTATATTTTGTACTAACTTTGTGAACTCAAATCTTATCCACTGATATTGAAATGGAGGGTTGAGATTAAAAACAAATCAACATTAATTATAATTTATGAGCCTTCTAATAAATAATTATATTGAACATATGTGATAGGGACATTTGAGGAAACTCATAACCTTTTTCTAGATAACTATATTAATTATGTTCATGTCTATTTGTTCATATATTATGAACAAGGATGAACATGCAATATGAATAAATACAATAAACACATATAACGATCACTCACTATTGAATGTTATTCCTAGATAACTATATGAACAATTATGAACTATGGTACTAAAATTTGAACTTTTATGAACATTGTTTATCATTCGATCTTTCATGTTCATAAAAGTTCATGTATAGTTGGGTTCATCCGTGTTCATGATCGAGTTGTGTTTCAACATCTTCATCAACATCTATGTCTACTCTCTCCTCAACATCGTTAAAAACACTGTGATTCATAATGTTGTTTATGTTCATGATGCAACAATATGAATTTCATACACTTATTAATACTAAAAGTTACAAAATATTTCAGAATTAAAAATATGGCTAGAATCAAGGAAAATGTGATATTTGTAACTCTCTCAATAAATGAATGTTACAATAAAAGAAAAATACATGGATTTCCATCGATACCCCTATTTAATTGTTAGATAAATACTTGAAACCAAAATAGAAAATGACTTCATATTGGTTGAAAAGGGTTAACTTAGTTAATACAAAATCTTAAGTTAACAAATGAACATCACTCTATATATATGTGTGTGTGTGTGTGTATGTGTGTGCATACAAGTAATTAATTACTTTTTTAGTTTTTATGCACGTGTGCATGTTATAAATTACTTGTATGCAAAAGTGCATACTGTCCAGATGAATGACTAATAGAGTGTTATTCAGTTTTCCATCTTTTTGAGGTTTTCCCTTGAACCTCTCTCTCTCTCTCTCTCTCTCTCTATATATATATATATATATATATATATATATATATATATATATATAGGGTTTGTTTAATTTGCAACCCTTAAAAAAGTTGCAAACCTTGCAACCCACATCTTAACCGTCGGATTCATGATCGGCGGTTATAAAAGATATGAGACCCAATATTTTTAATTAAAAAAGGAGAAAAATAAAAATAAAATAACCGTCGATCAAGAATCCAACGGTTAAGATGTGGGTTGCAAGGGTTGCAACTTTTTTAAGGGTTGCAAAATATCCTTCCACTATATATATATAAGTTCAAATGAAAACCACATTTTCATTGTAAACCAAGGGATAAATCTTGGCCCTCCATTTCTATTTGTTCTTACAACCAACATTGAATAGACTTTTAATTAAAATTATTAATAACGGTGATTAGAGGTAAGAAAAGGAAGTTCATTTCAATTACGCCTACCTTATTTGACTTTTTATTTTATTTTGTAATAAAAAACTAAATTAAATTATCTTAAAATTTACTAATTTTAATTAAACAAATTACATCAAAAAACGAGAATTTCATTCTCTTTGATATGACATACATCTTGATGTAATTTTTTTATTTGCTTTAACCGTTTTTACGTGAAATGCTATATATATATATATATATATATATGTTATATATTAATTATGAATATTTATGCATGTTCATGTGTACATCAGCTTGAAATCGTAAGTTCGTAACTCGACATCACCTTCTTCAACACTTCTTTAACGTCATAAGACACCACGTTCTTCATCACCGTAATCAAATACCCATCGAGACTGATCGAGAACCTATCGAGATCGATCAAGAACCTATTGAGACCGATCAAGAACCTATTGAGACAAATCGAAAACCTATCGAGAAAGCTCGATAATCCATTCATTAAGTTGGTGTGTGTTTATGTGTCTTAAACTATAACCTACCACCATCATTTTCCATCGAGAACCTATCGAATGATTTATTATTTGTTTCTGTGTATAAAACCATAGTTTACCACTTTCAGTTTTTATCAAGACGGGTCGGGAATCCGTCGAGACCAATCAAGAACACATCAAGATCGATTGAGAACCCATCAGGACTAATCGACACCAATCGAGAATCCATCAAGATCAATCGAGACTAATTAAGAACCCATCCATTGATTTGGTGTGTGGTTGTGGGTTAAAATCATAACATAGAAGAACCTGCATTTTTATCGAGACCGATTGAGAACCTATTGATTAGTTTAGTGTATTTGTTTGTATAAAAAATAACCTACCACTTTTAACTTTTATCGAGATGGATCAAGAAATCTATCGAGATGAATCGGGAACTCATCGAGATCAATCGAAAACCCAATAAATAAAAAGAAAGAAAAACTAGAGTATGTAAAGTTGAAACTGTAGTATATTCATGGTGAATATTATGGTGAAAACTAATATTTATGATAAATATCATATTAATATAAATACTAGACAGTTATTGTATACATGTAATCATACATAAATATTCATAATAAATAATATATATATATATATATATATATTCATGATGAATGTTATATTAAAATTTTATATTCATGACGAATTTCATATTGATATATGAATGTTGAAAATTTGTTGAATACACGTGATCATATATAAATATTCAATTCATGATGAATAGTATGTATATTAATGATGAATATTATAGTAAAAGTGTATATTAATGATGAATATCATAGTGATGTATGAATACTGAAGATTTATTGTATACACGTGAATATACATACATATATATATATATATATATATATAGAGAGAGAGAGAGAGAGAGAATTGGGATCACGTGAGACCAACATGTTTTCGTGAGACCCGTAAGACCATATTTTTACACTTGAAACTTCACAGCAAAACTGTAACACCTTCAAATCTGGAAATAACAACTAATTAAAAATTTTCTAAATACATCGATAATTGATTCATCTACCATCACAATTTAAGGTTTAACCTCAATACACACATTTCATTCTAAGCATACAGTCTATAATAAGGACGGGTGCTACTAAAACCCAATAACAGGCACTATCTCCGAAACTGCGGAAGACTTCACCAACTACTTGCCCTTGTGCAAAGCTAAGGCTCATCTCTTCATAGCACTGCTAGAACCAAACCTTCAACTGGAACCTGATGCACATGCCGACAAATAAAAATGTTAGGCTTAATGCCTAGTGAGCTCAAGAGTTTTCAATAATTATATTCGTATCGTTAAAAAGGAAGAATGCAAAAGGAATCATAATCTTTCAAGATGATATGCTTCAATTATGAAAACGAATCGTTTGCCAATAATATGCATTTTAAACGAAAAAGACACCATTGTAAGCATTATCCAAAACCAAACTGTTTTAAGGGCTAAGATCCCAATATACAACATTCTTTCGTAAATTTGGATTCAACCAAAACTCACTCAAAATGAGAATAGAAAGCGGGCTCCCAATTTATAAAACGCGGGTAAAATTTTATATCCCGAAACACCCAAAGCACGGGTGGGACATGACACTCAACCCATAAACCATGGGTGACAACCCATATAAACAAATGTCACCGTAAATACGGACATTAGACCAATACTCACACAACCATAAAATAGAAGGAATCCAAATACCAAAACGTGGAAATGACGTATTTTATTCAACCTTAGTATACATGGGGGAAACCCAATATTAAGGTCATCATTTACTGTCGACCACACAAAACAAACAATATTAAGATACGACAATTGACTTTTAAAATACTAATGGTCGACGACGGGGGAGACCCGTTTCCATCTTGGGTGACGAGAACACATGATGGGGCACCCGCAATGTTATTGGATTTCACCACATATCCCGGTCCTAGTTCCCATGCCATACTAGACATCACAATCCTCGGACCGTTTATGCCTCTAACCATACTCCGTCGAGTTCCACCTCAAGGGCTTACAGACATGGGTGTCTATCCAATCTAGACGAGTTACAACTCGGAGGCTTGCGCCACCTATTGCCTACTCGCTAGCGAACCCAAACGGTCAACGGTTATAACCAACCTTACCCGCTTTCCCAAAACAAACAGACGTACGTGCCTATGGATCCAATACAACGTTGTCTAACATTACATGACTCCAATTGAATGACCAAAGCACCCAAAACATGTAACTCCCAAATGACACCAAATAAACGCCATCATACTCCAAAACTCCACAACGGTTCTTAGACCAGACAAATGTCATCAAGACTCCATTTAGTCAAAACCGAGCCAAAGGCCCAACAGTTTACGTAAATCTCTAACGAAAGCTATTGTAAACATTAAAACACACTTGACCGACGGTTATGCAGGCACGACGACCAAAAGTATGATTAATTTAAACTCATCATTGGTTGTGGCAAACCATTTACCAAATAAACTCATACCCTTACTTTCCAAAATGTCTCGTCACACAATAATACGCATTTTCCAAATGGTTTATAATATCAAATACACAAAAGACGACACTTACACCACATGAACTCCATTTATATATGCAAAATCGTCAAGGAAAACATCTCAACATGATTTATTTACCAAAATGTTCAAAAATCCCAAAATGGGTATTTCACTATGTTTATAAAATTAAACCCTTCAAATAACCAAGATTCACCAAAACTCAACAGTTAATAATTTCATGCAAAACATATAAACACTTTAAAATAAACATTTTGGCATGTACACCACTTTCACAAATCAACTTGAACTCACCTTGCTAGATTTAGGCTAAATCTAGATTTTACTCCAAGTTGAGTTTCTTTGAAGAATTCCGAATCCGCAAGCAAAGATTCTTCCAAAACCTAAAAACATAATTTCCACCCATAAACAATCACATCAAACCATTGAGAAACATTCCCCAAACACTTTGTATCAAAACCCCAACTTGACCCAAACCCTAATTTTGACATAATTTCTCCAACATCATCAAATCCAACATTTGAGAGATATAACTACTAGGAGATCATCAAATGAACATTTATAACTCATATAAATGTTTAGAAAAAAGAGGAGGATAAACTCACCAAATAGGATTTGAGCAAAACCCCCAATCTTAGAAATCTTTAAGAAATAATGGTGGTGAACCTTTGAATCTAGCTCATGAGGTTGAAATCACAATATAGATGGTGAGAGCACTTGGTTTTAGAGGAGAAACCCCCAAAAATGGATTAGGGTTCATATGAGAGGGTGGGGGTTCGGTTGGGAGAGTTTTTAGGAGACAGACGATAAAGCCTTCTTTTACATCCCATCCCCTAGACAAATCAATAGGAAATGCTACAAGCCATTGTTGTTCTTTTGACGATGAACCACTCCGGTACAACAAGCTAAAGTGACTTTCTTTTCCTCTGGATACTAAGATGTTTCAGTTCGCCAGGTTGTCTCTTGCCTGCCCATGGATTCAACAGCAGTGGGTTAAGAAAATGAGTGAGAAAAGTGAGAAAAATGGGTTTTATGAGGTATGGACCCCGACGACGAGTATGCCCAGCGATTGTGACACATGTCACTTTCGCCGGACACTCTCGCTGAGAGTGTACCGCGGGCATAATGGCCTCCGCGAGAGTGACATGCGATTGTGCCATATGGCACTCTCGTTGTCACTTTCGCCCATACACCCCGAAGCTCAAATTTTGGTTGGTTTTGATACGCTACGCTCTCGATACTCAAAAGGGGATTTTGATAGAATCATCCCAACAAAATTACGCCGTTTACATGTCACAAAACATCCAGGTGGCCATGGCTTACTGAAAATCACGGGTGTTACAAAAACGCTGTGAAGGTTCGGATTTTTTTTACCTTCACATTGTTTTGCTGTAAAGTTTTAAGTGTAAAATCATGGTCTCACGAAAACAGACTGGTCTCACGTGAACCCAACTATATATATATATATATATATATATATATATATATATATATATATATATATATTTATTTATGATGAATGCTATAAAGGAAACGTATATTCATGATAAAAAAATATTTATATTCATGATGAATGATATGATGAAAATTTATATTAATGATGAATGTTATAGTAATGTATGAAGATTTGTTGAATACACATGAAACTTCATAACTATTCATGATAAATGTTATACTAAGTTGTATATTAATGATGAATATCATATTGATTTATGAATAATAAAAAGTTGTTATGAACATATGAACGTGCATAAATATTCATGATAAATATTACATAGATATACCATTTAACGTAAAAAACGGTAAAAATATCGAGATGGATGTTAAATCGAAGAAAATGAAAGACTCGGTTTTTTGATGTAAATTTTTTTTTTTGATTAAAACATTAGTTGTTTTTAAGATAATTTAGTTTACTAATTATGAGTGTAAAAGTTTTTTAATTAAAAAAGAAAATAGAAGGTCAAATGAGGTAGACGTTGATTCAAACTTCAATTTTTTCCCCTAATCACTTCTCAATTAATCATTTTATGTTTTAACTATTGATTTCTAAATTTTGATCAAAGCCAAAATTAGTTCTCACGTTTACAATGAAAATGTGGTTTTCAATTGAACTTACCCCTATATATATAGCCATAGGTTTATTTGAGAAGTATTAAATGTGTGAGAAGAAGATAAGTGATCCTATCCTTTTCCCTAAAAAAATAGTGCTCAAGATTTGATGGGCTAATTATGCAACACTAGATAATTCGCTCGCATGGTAACAATTATGCGGAAGATAAAAATGGTAGTTTCGTAACTTTTACAAATAGGCGGTATATGTGCATATTTGAACCTTTGTAATTCACATATGAACTATATGTGCATATGTGAACCTGAGTGATTCACATATGAACTATTTAACTGATTTACATAGAAACTATATGTTCATATGTAAACCCGTGTGATTCACATATGAGCTAGTTAACTGATTCACATATGAACTATTTAACTGATTCCCATATGAACCCGAATGATTGACATATGAACTATTTGAAGTCATTCACATATGAATTATTTAATTGATTCATAGATTAATCTTAGATTCACATATAGCATTATAGTTTTAGGATCAAAATCAACATCTTGCTCAAGATCGCTTTCTGGATTCGGATTATTATTTAAAGAATACGAGATTTGATCGAGAAAGAATTAAGAAATTTGATAATTTTGATAACCTATAATTGTGATATATGATCGAGAAAGAATCGAGAGAAATTGATGATATAATTGTTGGATTTGATTTGGTAGGATCACTTCTCTACTTCTGACACATTTAGCACTTCTCAAATGAACCTATCCCTATATATATATATATATATATATATATATATATATATATATATATATATATATATATATATATATATAGCCAGGGTTGGTTCCGGAGAGAAGTGGAGGTTAACATGAGAAGCGTGAGAAGTGGTTATCAACCGTTTTTTGTATAATCGGAGTTGTAGAACTTTTTCGATTTGTTTTTTGTATAATCATACCTATGCATACAATTCTAATTTATATGCAAACTAGAAGTGTACCCGCGCAATGCAGCGAGATACATCACGATTTTAATGTTTCATTTTATTTTTTGTTTTTTTGTCGATTTACAGTACGATTTTGGATGGTTTTGAGAAAGTGATAATGTTTTTTTTTATAAAAATTTGTTTAATTTAGGCTTAATAATATAATATTTTTTATATAAAAAATAAGTATTTTGTTAGAATTCAACGATTATCTTATATATTTTAATGACATCTAGAAAAAATAACCAATTACATATTTAATAATATAATTAAAACAAATTTATAGTAATATAATATATTAATTAATAGTGATACATGGAAATGTCTGCATAAAAAAAAGGCTCTGTACATACCAAATTGGTGAGTGTTAGAAGCCTGCAGTAGTAATATGTATCTTGTGCTTTGATACTTGTAAATTAAGATATTTTTAAAATCTTGCATAAAATGATGGTACCTTATGCCTAATAATTTGTATTTAAGAGTTTTTTTATCCGTGCTTTATAATATATTATAGATAGATTAATAAGATTCAATCACATATGATTATGCTATCCAGAAGTTGGACATAATGTTTAAATATAATTTGCATTCCAAAATCATATATGATTATATTGTAAATAACATGGACAAAATGTTTAAGTGTAGTTTGTATTCCAAAGTCATGTGTGATTATAATATGAAGAAATTAATTGGACAAAAAATTTAAGTGTATTATGCATCACATAATCATATGTGATTAAACTATGAATAAATTAGACAAAATGTTTAAGTGTATCATGCATCACATAATCATATGTGATTGTATTGTGAAGAAATCAAAAGAGTGTTTAAGTGTATTATGCATCACATAACTATATGTGATTGTATTATGAAGAAATTGGACATAAGTTTAATTGTATTATGCACCACATGATCACATGTTATTGTAATATGAAGAAATTGGACAAAATGTTTAAGTGTAGTATGCATCACATAATCATATGTGCTTGTACTATAAAATAAAATTGACAGAATGTTTAAGTGTATTATACATCACATAATAACATGAAAACCATAAAAAGGTCGTGAACCGTGAACACCAATCTAAGCCATTTGTTACTTTTAATCTATGGACATGAAACATAATGAAAATTTTGAAATAATTTAGAAATTTATAGTTTATTACGGACTAAATTTGAAATTGGGAGGGCATTCTTAGTCATTAAATTCAATCAACAGGGCTTCATCGGCTCACCCCTTTCTTCATCATCCCCAAGGCATCCAAATTGCAGGCGCTACTTTCTGTAAGGGTCATATTACAACCAAAGAACTCGTTATAAATTATTTAATCTCTCTCTTATCAAAGATTTGCAGATCATATATTTGGAAGCTACAATGGTAATAACTCATCTCATGTTTATTATAATTTTGATATTTCAATTCTTACGATTAAAGCTCCTCCATAATTTTTTTTATTACGGTCTCTTTTAGATATTTTCATCGGTGATTAATAACTCTCCATGTTGAATCACGTCTTTTCGATTCGTAAACTCGATGAATTGCATGTCAATTTGGGTCTGATCTCGGTAAATCCAATCTGATTTATTCGAAATTTATATATGTTTCGGTTTTTTCTTTCTTCCTCTGTTAGCATATAAATCTAATTTTTAGATTTGGATTCGATTTGTGGTTTCTTTCATCCTTCTAATCTCGTCTTCTTGATTCTATAATCGATTATGGGTTTTCTTGGACCTAAAATCGATATTTTGCTCATTTTCGGGAGAGTCTCTCTTCTGCTGTTGGAATCGTTTTAGGGTTGGGTTGAGTTTCGTTTTTGTCTTCTTTAATCTTCCCCTGGTTCAATTTTGGGTGGTCCTTCTTGATTTTGTGAATTTAGGGTTCTATGTTCGAAAAGTTGTTGTGATTCGGCCCGGTCTACTGTGTTAGTTTTTTTTCATGGTTTGGTTTGGATGGTCCTTCCTAATTTTGGTTTTTTATTCTAGTTGTGGATTTGAAGCCATCGTATGAATCTGCAACGATGTTAAAGGAAACGTAGAGGGATCTGCAATGGTGTTGAAGCCGCATAAACCAACCATATCCCCCTTTAAGAGCAGAAGTCTGTTCACAGATTTGGGGTTTTTTATTTCCCAAAACTGTGTTTGATTTCATGGGGTGAAATAACATATAGACGAAAATTATCTTTGACTTCATAAGGTGAAATGACATATAGACGGAAATTGTGTTTGATTCACGAGGTGAAATAGATTATAGATGAAAATTTTGTTTAATTTCATATGATGAAATAACATGTATATGAACATTATGTTTGGAGTGCATAAGGTGAAATAACATATTTATGAAAATTGTTTTTTATTTAATGAGGTGAAATAACATGGTGGGTATGGGTTTCATTTGGTAAATCTCTGTTACCAAAATGGCGATTATGCCATTTTCTAATAAAAAACCAACTTTGAATTAAAATCATACGATCAAAACCATATTAGGGCTTAGATCGGTTCTCAACTTTTTTTTTGTTCTCATATGATTTAACTCATATGTGTGTATATATACATATACTACAAATGAACTTACACACTCTCTTCATCTCTTTTAGTGAGGTTTGAACCCATTGAATGAAAATTTGGCAATGAACATTTCTTCATTTTCTAATAACTTTACTCTCTATTATATTTATTTTTCATCACTTCAAGTCTTGTTTCCCCATAACCCTATAAAAAGAGTTGATCACGCCCTTCGATCATGTCATTAAAATCAAAGAAGTAGGAGCAAAGCTTGATTGATGCTTTGATTAGTCATGCATCCACGTCCAAACAGATGTTAGGGCTACGACCATCTTAATTAGTAGAGTATTTAATAAGATTTTTTATTTTATACAATCAATAATTATGCGTCTTACATACAAAGACGTTGCAAATATGTCGCTAAAACGAAATTATGCCAATTAACAAGTTTATCGTTAGTTATTAGCACGAAGTTGACCAACATCAGATGACTGAAGAAGTAAATCGTCCTATTAACCTCTTTATGGAACACTTATTGAAAAATGTTTTATAAAACATTTTTCCACAAGTGTCCTACGAAAATAACTAATAATTTAATTTACTTTTTTGGTCCTATTAAATGCAAAATAGAACTTGTGGTTTTACCAATAAAACAAATATATTAAAAAAACATTTATCACTCATATATATATATATATATATATATATAGAGGGAGGATCAAACGAGAACAGTGAATATTTAAAAGAACACAAGAACTAATAAAATCATTAGTGATTTTACATTAACGTGCAAAAAAGTCACGCGGGCCTGAAACCGCGGCCAAAGTCTTTTTTTCGTGTGTTAATGTAAATCACTAATGATTTTGTTAGTTCTCGTGTTCTTTTAAACATGTACTGTTCTCGTTTGAACCCGACTCTATATATATATTATAAAGCATTTGAGATAAAGTTTTAAAAACTATTTTTTATGGATAAATACTTTTTATTGATACATATTCATTAAAATTCAACATTACAAGTAATTGACGCATGAGTACAACTTTTTAAAGTTGCATGTTTAAATTCATATAACTTGGACATGCATGATAAAAAACTGAATAAACATCCCATTTCAAATATAAAGAATTTAAAATATAATTAGAATAATCATTGAGTTCTAATAGAATACTTAATTATTATTTTTATGAAAAAACATTACATTATTAAAACTAAAATAAGTTACATCGTTATTACATCTAAATTAAATTATAACATAAAGTTGAATTAAACAAATTATACAAAACATGAGAGCTTTCAAATTGTTAATTTGATAATGATGTCGATATACAATAAAACATAAAGTGTTAGTCTCAACCATCGGATTTGTGAATAATATAAATAGACATCCGATCATAAAACACTTAGAACTCCATACTTATCATTTGCCTCAAAATGAGTACATCTGATATTATATCATCCATCGGATACAATTCAAACAAACCATTATCCGAAGACTTAGAAAAGAATCAAGGTCAAACAAATGTCTTCAGATTTCGCTCATCAGGTTTATAACTTGAAATATCTCAATAGATCAACTTCTGATCTATGAAGCATACCTTTGGAATCCTATAGAAAGAAATTCATTTCTCTCATATATATGATTAACAAAGCACTTATGAAGTATTCTAAGTCTTTGATATCCGATAAACGTATTACTTCATAAATATATATAACTGGAAACTGTTGTATAGCTTATACTTTATACACTAGTACATGAATGACTTTTTAAAACGCACCTATTTAAACGGTTTTTAAAAAAATTCGAAAAAACCGTTTAAAAAAGTGGTCGTGTTTTTTTAAGACCATTTTTAAACGGTTATGTGGTTGTCTTACCGTTTAAAAAAGTCATATGACCTTTTTATACGGTTGTTATAAAAAACCGTGTAAAAAGGTATACGTATTTCACACGGATAACAGAAAAAAAACCGTATAAAAAGTCGTCTAACGTTTTTAAACGGTTTTTTCATGTAACCATGTACCCTTTTTTAACCGGTTCTCGAGAATTAACCGTTTAAAAAAGTCGGACACTTTTTCAAACACTTTCACTATCACAAAACCATTTAAAAAAGAGTTTAAAAATATAGGTTTTTTTTTTAATATTCACATACAGGCTCCATCTTCTCCACGCTTCTCCATTTTCTCCACACACAGGCCATGGACGATGAAATTGGTAATGGTGAGGACGACTTTTTCTTTGATGATGCACTTGCATATACGACTTCTCCATCTTCTCCACCAGGTTCGGTTATCCTTCATCTTTGCTAGGGTTTATTTGAAGTTAGGATTTATTTGAGTATAAGGGGTTCAAATGTTGGTTTATTTATAGGGTTTATTTGAAGTTATCTTGTAACATCCTAGGCCAACCGTACCAAATATTGTCCGCTTTGTTCACACACCTGGACTCACAGTTTTAAAACGCGTCTGGTAGAGGAGGTATCCAGTCCCTTATAAGGCAACTTTTGTTCCCCTCCCCAACCAATGTGGGATCTTACAATTCACCCCCTAGGAGACCAACGTCCTCGCTGGCACACTAGTCCAACTCCCGGCTCTGATACCAACTTGTAACACCCTAAATTTTAGAGAAATAAAATTTCGAAAATTTTGCAATATGACGGCTATAAATTGGTAAACCTGGGTATATCAACCTGTTATAAACAATCCCAAAGTATCATCCCGATAAAACGGGGAAACAAGTTATGACCTTTACAATTGATCAAATGAAGAATACACTAACAACCTAATAATCTAACTTAAATAAGAAAGATTAGTATCGGGTGTTTCTATTCTTCCAAAAGTGTGTCCGCTATCTAAAATACCGGTCTATACATCTCCTAAAAAGACCGCTCTTGACCATCCACTCAGTCCCGACGAATCCCACTGGAAACGTGGCCTGTTATACATGTCATTTTAAGAAAAAGTGTTAGGCTAAAGCCTAGTAAGATCAAACATTTGCAGTTAAATAATCGAACTTAAAAGTGAGTAAAAGAGTTTCATTTGTGACAACAATAATAATAGTAATGATAATAATGCTCTTGAAATATAGCAAGTACCTCTTGGGTTAACGGGGGAGATCCGCTTACTAACACAAATGACGGAAGACAAAAGTAAGCCATTTGATAAGTCAGTAAAGCCAATACACAAATAAAGTACACGCAAGGGATGTCAGGCTCAGTGGCTTTAAACGTATACCCACGGAAACTCAAGTTCAACCCCGAAGGGTCCTTACGTCGAGCTCCTCATCCAATATCGTAATACTTGAGCACGAATGACTTATAACCCAATCCGATGCCTAACGTGCCTCGACGGGGAAACTAGTCGTCCCAACGTAGGAACAACAATATAACAAATTACGGGGTCATGACTCCCAAATGCAACGATTAAGCCAAATAATCCTCATAAGGCCCAACGAATATTCCGAACAATGGATATTATGCATAAATGACATGAAGGGTGAATTCCACCAAAACCATTTCCCATTGTTCACCAAAAGATCACTAGTCAAAATGTAAATGACCCCTTTTGTATTTCTCAAATCCCAAAATATGATGTAAGCTAATATGCAAACTTATCAGCAGTTAACCACAAGTTCAATATTCACAAATCCATAAATCTTACATAGTAAATGCCATCCATTTAAATGTATGTCCCAAGTATAAGTAAGCTAAAAGAACATTATTGAAGTTCATAAATCTCCATTTCCCAAAAAAATCATCATAAACACTAATCTATACTATAGGGAAAATTGCATGAAAATAGAACAAACTTTCACCTGATTCCTATTTTGGGGAACAAACTTTCAAAATTATCATTTAGGGGTTTGTTTCAAACTTTATGTTTATTTAAATGTCTGGTTAACCTATTAACCTGCTAATTATGACATCATCCAAAAATTTGACAACTAGGATTCCACGTCATTATTATCATTATAAATATAAATTTAAAATGCTGACATGACACATAATTTTTTTTTCTTTGAAAACTAAAATTCATCCGAGAGATTATATACTTTAAAATTGATGGTGCACAAATTTAAAATCTAAACTTTATAATTGATGGTGCACATATTTATGGATTTTAAATAAATATTACAAAATAGCAATCTCGTTTAAAAAAAATCAAATATCAAACTAAAATTGAAAATTTAAAAATTAATTGAAGCATTAAAAATTAATTTTAACATCAAATTGAAAATCAAACCAAAATAAAAGTTCATAACATTCAAATCATCAAGATTATAATAAAGTCGATAACCAAACATTATTACAAAAAGAAATAGTTGAAAATCTTCCTTAGATCATCCATGATAAACTTAACCATCAACTTCAAACTATGGAACTGATCGAACTTCATCTGGAATTGGTGCATCACCAGGAGTTGGTATACCCGCCTCAAAACTAACCTGTGAACTCTGCAAAATAAACATATTTTTAGCTACAATATTCGATATATATATATATATATATATATATATATATATTCAAATACAATATTAATCTCAAATATTATACTTACTCCTATAATCGTATTTCGTGAACTTGTACCTCTTGAGCCTCTACCTCTTGAACCCCTTTCTCTTATGTTGCTTCCAATAACCAAATCATCCTCTATATTATTTTTTCTCGGTCTACCAACTGGATTTTTTGGTCGAATTGGTGCATCTTTCATTTTATTTTTACAACTCCTAGAATTGTGTCCTACCTCCAAACAATTTTTGCAAGTCATCTTTCTCCCTGATTTCACTACAACTTCATTGTCGTATGCATTTCTTCTACTGTGACTACCTCCTTCACTTGCATCTTTCCTTCTGGCAATTGTAGGCCTATATACCAGGCATGCGTCTAGACTTTGGGGGCAAAAGTTTGGCAAAATTTGTTTTTGGCCAAAGTTTGATCCCGTTCAAATGGTTGATCTTGTGATTGTATGTGTTAGTGAACTTTAATATTGAGAACAAGGGAGACACAAACTTAGCTGGATCTTCGTTAATGAAGTATATGGCTGCAACAGCGTGTGCACAAGGAATTCCAGAAACTTGCCAACTTCTACAAGTGCATGTTCTACATTGAGTGTCGACAACAAAACCTTCTAGTCCTTGTCTTACTTCAAAAAGATTCCCTCAATTTGGAGCAACACGCCAATACCTACAAAAATGATCTACACTAGCTTCCTCATCATCATCATCGGAAAACCTAATCTCATCATCACTACCGGAAACATAATCTTCTTCAATAGTATCATCATAATTACTATTCAAGAACTCACCAATATCAATATTAAAACGATCTACAAAAATTTCCAATTGTGCCGACAACGTACCATGACTAAAAAACCTTTCAACATCGGCATCACTATCAAGGGGTTTCAATCCTTTTTCCAAATCTGTGTTAGGAAGCCTATAGTACATTCGACTAACTTCAGATGAAGTAAAATCTTCAACACGTTGTCTCAAGCTTCTAATATCTATGTTACTTACATCAAAATCTTTCAAATATTCAACTTTACCTCCATAATAGAACGGATTTGTTTGGAACATACCGCCATGATTTATAGCCAAATTGATCTTCATTAATTTCCAAACCTGAAAATACACCATGAAAATATACTTTTTTAAAATCTCAATAACAAAATAATAAAAGTTCTTTTTTTCTTTTCAAAACAACAACAATATGATTGAAAATACACTTTTTTTTCCTTCTCAAAACAACAACATTATGATTGAATAAAATAAACAAGTGATGGCATGATGGTTGAATAAAAAAAACAAGTGATAGAAAACATATGATTGAAAACATATAAATGGATATCAACTACACCATATCAAAAAAGTAAAAAGTAGAACTTAATCTTAGATTTATATATAAGGAAATTAGTGAGTATGTATCCACTTAGCAATATATGTTCTTTTGCAAAAGCAACAACAGTAGTAGTACTGAATAAAACATATTTTAATCATTTCCAAACGCAATCAATAAGAAGCTTTTTACCAGTGGTAAAAAAATTGATAAACAAACATAAAGTTTGCAAAAATGGTGGGGTCAGCAAAGATCACACAGTACTACAACAATCATAATCCAGATTATACGCGAATAGTCCCTTCTTAAAACAGCAACATTATGGACAGTGAAACAATGATAGGAAAAGTGGATGATCAACCGATCAAAACACAAGAAAGTAAAAACAATGATAGGAATAAAAACCTGATGGAAGGATAACGAAGAAGACTGATGTAGACCGAAACTGAAACGCCTGCCGGAGAGTAGATAACAGCAGCCGGCGGCGCCTGCCGGAGAGTAGATAACAGCAGCAATGGCGACTGTCGGAGAGGAGAGAACAGCTGCGGTTTCGATAGAGGGATGAGTGCGGACGAAGTGTTGATCGATTGGAGCGGGAGTGATGGATGCTAGGGTTGCAGACGAAGTGTTGATCGATTGAAGCGGGAGTAACCGAGTAAGGAAGGAGACGATTCAATTTCCAATTTGATTTTCTAATGTTTTTTTTAATAATAAAAATGATGTGGCAAAACAATTTCCACCTAATATATTTTAAGTTAATAAATTGCCATGTCATATAAATGTTACCGGTTACCAGGTTAACCAGACCCTTAAATAAACATAAAGTTTGAAACAAACCCCTAAATGATAATTTTGAAAGTTTGTTCCCCAAAATAGGAATCAGGTGAAAGTTTGTTCCATTTTCATGCAATTTTCCCTATACTATATTATAAAAATGACATAAAAAACTCTTAAAAACAAGTCTTAAAGCTTAATGTACCGCTATTTAATGATAATTACTTAAAAAACAGTCATAAAAGCTATATGTACTACATTTAATGCTATTCATTAATTTTCAATCATTATCTCTAACCATTTTAACTCCCCTAAAATCATTTCCACTTTAACTCCCCTAAAATAACTCTCAGCATATTTTAGATATAAAAAATCTAAAATATAATTAAAAAATCTTACAGAATATTTTATAAAAAAAATTATATTATTAAACCAAAATAAATTACATTATATTATTAAGTCTAAATTAAACAAATTTATATAAAAAAATCATTATCACTCTCTCACAACCACCCAAAATCGTAATGTAAATCGACAAAAAACAGAAAATAAAATAAAACATTAAAATCGTGATGTATCTAGCTGCATTGTGCGAGTACACTTCTAGTATCTCCAAAATTTAGATTTAACACAATTTCCACAATCAAATATATGAAAGAGGAGATATTTAGGTATTCAAAATCTACATTTGATATGTATAAGGTTTTATAAAAAGTGTATGAACTCACCAAGTGGGTTTTGAAGAAAACCCAAAACCCTAGGTTTTGACCCTTGGAGAAGATGAAGATGGAGATGGAGATGAAGCTTCCAAATCGACAACTTGGATGATGCTCTTAACTCTAGAAATCAATGGAAGGAATGGTGGTTGGACCAAACCCTAAGTGGAGTAAATGAAGAGGGAGGGTTTTGAGAGAAAAGACTTGGGAGATAGAAATGAGGAATAATGAAATTTGGGGGAAAATCACATTTTAACCCGTGTTGTTGCTTCTGACGACAAGCACGACCCGTGCCAACTCTTCTGTGGCCTAGCACGACCCGTGCCATTTTTGTGAATAAATGAGCACGACCCGTGCGCCCTACAGACCAGAATACATGCCCCTTTTTTTCTTCCTTTCTTCTACTTTCTCGATTTCTCTCAAAGAACCTTAATTCCCAACATAAGAAAATAGAGATATACGAGGGGTTATTCATAAGATTAAAAATTCAAGGTGTTACATATCTGGATTTTTTGGTTTGATAGGGTTTATTTCTAGTTGATGAAAAGCTTTGAAAATAGCAGCACTGTTTTTTCTTGTTCTTCTTTTTGTAGTTTAATTATTCACAGTAATTATAAGTGGAAACGTATCATGTATGACCCAATCTATTAAGCATAATCAGAAATGATATGTGGAAATTGTCCATGAGTGACCCACACTTGTTTTGTTTCAGTAACATGTGGTCAACACATCAAAACACTCCAATTTCTTGATTTTTATTAATTTCATGAACATGAAAAAGGTCTTCCTAATCGTAGATTTTCACCACCATTGTCAACTTTTGAAAAATTCATGTGAACTTATGTAATATATTACCAAAATGTTTATTACACATTTTCTGTCTTCCTTCTTAATTAGTGCTCTATATTCCCTTTTCCTTTTCCTAATTCAAAATTTTTGATGGGGAAATACATAGCTAATTTATATAGGAGCAGCATTGCATTGTGGAACTAAATCTAGTGTTCTTCTGGAATCTTTATGTGCTTATAGAATCAGATCTAATCAGATGGTTCTAGTAACGTGAATTTGTATTGGTGAACATAAGAAAAGATGCAGAGAACATCGTTTTAAGTAGTCTAGAACGTTAAGATGATGTCTTTCAATGGACTTTTCAGAAGGCTTCTATAGGGACTCTGAATTAATTGCATAAATAATACAAGGGGGAATGTCCAATAGGAACACTAGGCAAGTTTTACTTGAGCCGCTATTGACAGGAGTTCTGTCCCAATCCTCCCAAATGAACAATTGTGTCCGCTAGAGTATTATTACATGGATTCCTTATCTATCAACAAAGCATTACTGAGAAGAGTTGTCAAGGAGTCTTTCTTATCCCTTAATGGATGTTGACACGTTAATTTTGTATCTAGAAGCATTAGTTATGGACCAAGTAAAGGTGGACTAAGTTAAATAAAAAGAAAAATTAAGTTTTTTAAGAACTAAACCATAAGGTAAGTTTTCTCAGTAAGAGAAACATGTGAAGTGAGCTAGATGGAATCTGATGAGAAGTGTAATATGCAAGAATTTAGACCAAAAGGGCACAAATAAAAGTGTTATATACCTGATATATGTCGGTGTTAAATAGAAGAAAATTGGGCATGTTGCTATGAGATTGAATTGATTGCTTTATGTCGTTACATGCAAAGTCACTTAGCGGGTATCGCTTACCTTTGGACTTAGCATGGTAAGGACCTAAAATCTTACCCTGTAAGAAGCTTAGTAAGGGCCGAGAATCTTAGCCGGTAAGCTTAGCGGGTAAAAGAAACTTACCAACAATCCATTTTGATCGCAGAGTATGTTTCCTAGTAAGGTTAGCGAGAGTGGTGCTCTTGTTGCTAAACGTTTGGTAAATTGTCCCTAAAACTCAAATGTTGTAATTGGTAGGTAAACTTTCAGGAATGGACTCAATCTTGGGAAAGGGTATGTGATCACCCTCTGTACAGATGATAATATGAGGGCAAATTGATGTTTGAATATAGTCGTTGCTAATCATTCGACCTAGACATCGCTTAGTCTATATATTGGATTCGAAGATGTCGGATGGAAAAACAGCCGAAACTTATTTGATCAAAGAGATGATGGAAATGTAAGTGATGTATTACATTGATATAACATTTATGTTTATTTTTTTTTTGTTAATTGATTATTGAAACAAATATATTTATGGTTTCTTTTTAGGGCTATTACAAAATACAATCAATGTGAAAGGTCTTCTCTTGCCGTAATTTCCACTCCCGTCACTTGGAAATTGAACATGGTAGAAGTCACATATCCCGACAATCTACTTCATACTTTAGTTTTTCTAATTATAAATTTTCTTACAATGTAGTGTAATCAACAAAAGGAGGATTGGGAATGTGGATATTATGTAGTCAAGCAAATTTTCCAATATGCAATGTATGAACAATATCATTCCCCTCACAAGGTACTTATTTGTTAAATCCAATCATTTATATATTGTACAAAATACTTTTTTAGATAACACATCTTTTATAAATTTATATATAGGACATATGGACGACCACCGCTGCTTTTTCAATTGAACAAATAGATTAGATAGCTTGTCATGTGGCCAGATCATTTAGTTTAAAACGTATGACATAGGGTAAAATGTGGTAAAGATATGTGTTTTATATCTTTGAATAACATAGTTATTCTTGTTATTATATTTGCAATATAAACTCCTATTATGTCTTCAGAAAACATGACGTTCTTATATATAGAGCTCTTTATTTGTTTTCAGGATAAGAGATCGATGAACTGAAGTGCACAGAGGAATATTGAGCTAGTTCTAGGAAGAAAGACATGTTGGGTGTTAACAAACAATTGAGAGGTAGAATTAATGATTAATGTTTGATGATGTCTTTGAAAAAACACAAGTTTGTGGATATTATTGTAATGTCTATTGGTTTTTAGTATATGAATTAGAGTTCTATTTATATGTATATTTGTCAGGATCTAATTCTTAACAAGAATAATTAAACTCAGAAACAATATTAAAGAAGTTGCGGAAAAACACTTTAATATTCAAAAGATCAATGTAACAGTAAAGAATAAATCACAACTTGTAAACTTTATTGAATGATTAAAGTTACAAGCTTTCAAACAAAACCTCAATCTTGATGAACAGGCTCACCAAGACGAATTCTACTTCTCTAGAATTAGGATTGTAAACCTTGAGGTTAATTCTCTCTATCAACAAAAACTTAGAAATCTCGTATATCAAAACTATTCTGAATACATCTATACATATACTGAAAATAAAAGATAATTACAAAACTTAAAAGATCTTCAGTATATTCTTCCATAGTTATCTTCAACCTTCCATGATTATCTTCAAGCCTTGATCTTCGCATATCTTGATTATCACATAAGCAGTATTAAGTCACAACAGCATTAACACTCTGAGCAGTATTAATCTTCACCAGCAGCACTAACTATGATCAGCAATATTCATTTCTTCAAGCAGTATTAATCTGGCTCAGCAGTAGTAACTTATCTCAGCAGTAGTAATCATGTTGTACTGGTCAAAGGAGCCTCCGTAAAACCTCATCAGTTACCGGATCTCCTCTGCAGCAAGCTCTGCTGGCCTCGCGCTCCAAACTGATGGCGTCTCGACGTTAGTGGTTATGAGCTCTTTCTTATTCCGGTTCAAAAGAGGTAATTCCTTCAGTTGCACTAGTGGATTGAATAACCTTTTTTTTAGGTGAACAAGTCCCACAGAGAGATGATAAGTGGGGGAAAGAGTGAAATTACAACCTCTTCTGCAATAATATTATAAAAATGGCAGCGTAAGGTAACAACTAGTATTGAAAGCTGGTCGCCTTTGGAAGCGTCTTTTCTTAAGAGATTTCTAGTTAGGACTTGATCGAGGGATCAATTTTTCCTCCCTATAAAAAAAGAAAAAAGAAAGTATTCTGAAGCCAAATGCTCTTGGATGGGTAGTTGAATAGAGGGATAAATCCTTTTTTCAGCATTAATCATACTTAATCAAATCTTCAGTTCCCAACAATCTCCCCCTAACTTGACTTTTAGAGAAGAGAAGTCAAGTTCTTCAGATGCTCCCAAAACTCTATTTTTCATACACCTATATCAGGATTCAGCCCCAAACTTTGATTAATAATTCTCTGAATCAAGTATCTTGCCATTGCAGAATCTGGTGCACAACCTAGCTTTTTCTTCAACATAGCATGCAACTTTAACCTGCTATGGTTGTAGATTCTATCCACTAAGAAGTATTCAAAGTGACTTGTATCCATAGCCAGTGCATATACTTCACTTCTTTCATACAGAGTCCAGTTGTTGATGGTTTTGAAAACATTTATGATAATATGTTGAACTTCCTCTGGCTTGAACAACATTCATAGATACTCCATCACAAGTTTTGTAACAGGTATCCCTAGAGCTTTCAGCTTATCAGCATATAGTTTCATCCCCACTTCAAACATTTCCTCTAAGTCAGATCTGGAGCATACTCTTACAATCTTGGCCCAAGTAGGATACACTTCAAATTTGTCATCTTTCCTCTTCAGCCTGATATACTCCTTTCCATCTACTTCCATAGTATCCCAGTGAATAATCTCAGGAGGCTTGACACCAACTGGTTCAGCAGTTATAGGCTCAGGCACTTTCTCCATCACCACCATGTACATATTTACATCATAAGTACTAGATGGTTCTTCCTGAGATTGAGCTTTCTTTTCAGCAGATTTAGGTGCCCCTTCTTCTTCAGCTACCTTTTGTTCAGCTTCTTCCTCAGCCACTCTAGGTTTCTTAACAAGTTTTCTTCTTGCCATCATTTTAGTTCTTTTCAAAGTCTTCAAACTTTCACCTAGAGTAGCTTCCTTCTTTGGAGTTTCTTGATCATCAGGAAAGGGTTTTTCTATTAGAAGGTCATGTCTTTCTTTCATCCTCTTTTCCACTTCAACTCTTGCTTGGTCATTCCCTTGTAGTTTAGTCATCTCTGCATCATACAACCCTTTGATCTGTTCAAATGACATCTTTGAGAACATCTCCTTTTTGACTCCCACAACACCTTTGAGGAAAGTGATCATCTTCTTTCTCTCTTGAGTGCCAAGGTAGGTCTTTGAAGGTTGCCTCTTCTTAGCAGCCATTTTGATCATCACAGGCTTCTTTAGAGTTGCAGCTTTCTTCTGTGTTATCTCTGTTGCCAAGCTCTGTTGATATACTTCATTAAGCTCTGCAGCTAGAGCTTTTGCCATCTCCCTATCTTTCTTCACTTGAACTGTTTCTGCTTGCTCAAGTTCTGCTTGAATCTTCCTAGCCAAAGCTTCATCTGACTCAATCAGCTTTTGCTTTTTAAGTGGTTGGTCAGATTCCACTATCTTGGCTTTGCCTTTATCCTTGCTTGCTACCTTCTCAACACTTGCTTTCTTGATAACCTCACCCTTTTCTTTGATGACAACTCCTTTGGCCTTTGAAGTGACCTTGGGAGTATCATGTTTAGCCTTGATAAGTGCTTCAGCTATCTCAAATTCTTCCAAATTTCTGCTAATGAGGTCAGTTAGTATCTCTTTAACAATTTTTCTGCTTCATTTATTTCAGCAGCATTAACTGTTTCTGCTGCTCTATCTGTTACTGCTGCTTCTTCAAACACTGAATCTGTTTCTACTGCTTGTACATCAAACTCCCCCTCAACTCCATGTATCTCCCTCTTATTTTCAGCATTCTCCATGTTGTCCTCAGCTTCTGACTCCCCCTTTTTGGGAGCATCATTCACTGGGTTCCTCCTTCTGAGTACAAATCTTTGCCTCTTCTTCTTTTGAATCACTTTCTTAACCAACTGCTTTAATGTGCTGATTTCTTCTTGCTGGTTGATGATGACCTTCTTGAGTTCATTGACAACCTGCTTCTGAGAATCCAGTTCAGTTGCTATTTTGGACATGGCTGAAATCAATTCGTGGTAGTCATATCTATCCTCACCGTCTCCAGGAGTGAAACCCCCTTTTGAGGGATCATTGGAACTTTTAGTAGTAGAGGTCTTCTGCCTAGCAGAAGCACCCTCCACCCCCTTGGTTTCTTGGCACCTGGGACCTTTGGATGATTGCTCACCCAAAGTTGCCATGGGGAAGGTCTTAGTGATGTTACCACTGGCCTCCTCTGTGCTAGCAGGAGTAGTGGCAGCCTTCTCACCCACATGCTCAAGCATCTCCTCAGTAAGCACCTCCTTGGGGTTGGGAGACACCCCAGTGGTTTCCCTATAGATATTCTCTAATGGAGAATGCTCGATTAGAGGGCTTTGAGGTTCTGGGATTGTAGGAGGTACAACAAGGGAAGGAGCCTTGTGTACCTTTCTCTTAGCATATGTTTTGGCTATAACTGGTGTTGGCTTAAGAACAAGAAACTGAGGAAGTGATATAGTGGTTGAAGGTTGGGTTTGGCTATCAGTGGGATGGTCTAGTGAGGGCCTTGACCCTGATGCCATACCTTCTTGGTTGTGGGACACCACCATCATTGTAGAGAACAATGGGGTGTCAACTCCTTCCGAGTCCTTGGCAGATCTTTTCATATTTGAAAAGACCTTGCCCTTAGGGATTTTAGGTACATATACCTCATTAAACTGAGGTATATCCGTCAATTCAGAGGTTATAACGGCCTGGACAAATCTTGGGTACATATAGAAACTCTTTTTATTTCCCAAGTTTGACACAAGATCATTGAAAATCATTTTGGAGAAATTATACTTTCTTGCAGTGGACAAGCAGACCAAAGCATAAGCAATGGTACTGCTGAACTGACTCCATCCAGTAGTTTTTCTAGAAATACAGTGCATAAGGGTATGAACAAAGAACCTCCATTGGGGAGAAAAATTAGCTTTGTAAAATTTGAAAACACCCATTTGGCCTTCATACCCCATTCTGGTGAGATTGGAAAACAAGTCCTCATTAGGGATAGAAGTAATACCTGAGGCATCGTCTAGACGTAGACTGATGCGAATGACCTCTTCAGTGAGTATCAAGGGTTTGTCACACACATTTGTCTTGATAAACTGCACACCGTTTTCAGTAACAGCAGTGGCATTCGCCCAAAATTGCTTCTGGTGCTCGATGAAGATTGGTGGTGACACAGTAAGAGCATACGCTATATGACTGGTCTTGAGAAAATCGACTATTTGATGGAATCCATCAGCCTGCTTCGGCTTTTGAAGCATTTCGATCTCATTGTGTTCATCAATAAACGCCATGGATGCCATCGTTCTTTGAGGATTCTTGACTGAAACACATTGGTTACTTGAGAGAAAAAAGTTAGAGAGAAGATGAACAGTATTCAAAGAGTCGTTGTGAGCTGTTAGGCGGGCAAAGATGGTATTTATATGATTCGGGAAAGAAGCAATATTAACCCTATTTTCCGTTAAAGTAGTACTAACCACTCGCAGTATTAACTGAGAGCAGTAGTAACTAACAGTATTAACGAACTAGCAGTATTAACTACTAGCAGTATTAACTACGAGCAGTATTAACTAACTAGCAGTATTAACATATACCTGAAGTAGTAACTCAGACTAGCAGTAGTAATAATGAACCTGCAGTAGTAACTTTGCACTGGCAGCATTAAAACTGCACTGGCAGCATTAACTATACTTACAATGTTGAAGCTTTGTGTTAGTCTGAGCAGGGCAATAAACTTCCTGAGAAAGATGATTAGTAGCACCAAACAAAATAAACAAATAACAGGTATACAAACACTTTTTAAACATGAGCTCATTCAGGGTTGATCATGCCCACACTTGTGACCAAGAAAGTGAATCTACCCACATCAAAAGCTTTAGTGAATAGATCAGCAAACTGATTATCAGTATGAACTTTAGCAACTTGAATAAGCTTCTTTTCATTGCAGTCTCTAATAAAGTGATACCTGATTTCAATGTGCTTTGTTTTGGAGTGCTTGACAGGATTGTTAACAATGCTAATAGCACTGCTATTGTCAATGAAGATTGGAGTGTGAAGAAAGGTTACCCCATAGTCCAGCATTTGATTTTGAATCCATAGAACCTGAGAGCAGCAACTTGCAGCAGCAATGTACTCAGCTTCTGTTGTGGATAAGGACATTGTGGTTTGCTTCTTACACTGCCAAGATACTAGTCTTGCACCCAAAAGCTGACAACTCCCTGAAGTAGACTTTCTATCCATATTTGCACCACCCAAGTCACTGTCTGAATATGCAATCAAATCAAAAGTAGATTCATAAGAATACCAAAGACCTAATCTAGATTGCCCTCTTAAGTATCTGAAAATCCTCTTAACAACTTGAAGATGTGACTGCTTTGGCTTGACTTGGAATCTGGCACACACACACACTCGAAACATGATATCTAGTCTTGAGGCTGTGCGATACATGAGAGATCCAATCATTGATCTATAAAGATGGACATCAACCTCTTCCCCCTCAAGATCAACAATGATCTGTTTGTGTGTTTCCATTGGTGTGCTTGCTGGCTTTGAGTCTGATAAACAATACTTATCTAGGATGTCTTTCACATACTTTGATTGACTTATGAAAATCCCATCTTTCTGTTGTTTCACTTGAAGCCCAAGGAAGAAAGTGAGTTCACCCATTGAACTCATTTTGAAGCTCTTGTGCATCAACTCTTCAAAGTCTCTACACATCTGATCTTTTGTGGATCCAAAAATGATGTCATCCACATAGATCTGAACAAGTAGGATGTCCTTCTTACTTCTTCTAATGAAAAGGATCTTGTCAATGGTTCCCCTTTCAAACCCATTTTCCAAGAGATAGGTAGACAGAGTATCATACCATGCTCTTAGGGCTTGATGTAGACCATAGAGTGCTTTCTTAAGTTTGTATACTCTATCAGGATACGATGGATTTTCAAATCCAGGGGGCTGACAGACGTATACTTCTTCATCAATTGTTCCATATAGAAAAGCACTCTTCACATCCATCTGATATACCTTGAACTTCATATATGAAGCATAGGCTAGAAACAACCTAATTGCCTCTACCCTTGTAACTGGAGCAAAAACTTCCTCATAGTCTATGCCTTCTTCCTGAGTGTACCCTTGTTCCACTAGCCTTGCTTTGTTCCTGATTACTATTCCCCTCTCATCCTTTTTATTTCTGAAAATCCACTTGGTGCCAATTGCTCTATGACCTTTTGGAAGGTCCACCAAGTCCCAAACATCTTCCAATTTAAACTGTAGCAATTCTTCTTGCATGGCTTCTATCAAACTTGAATCTTTCATTGCCTCATAAGCCTTCTTAGGCTCAATCTGAGATAGAAAGCAAGAGAGTACTGTATGTTGTTGATCCTGCAAATCTTGAAGTCTGCTTTGATTCCTAGTCATCATAGGAGAAGAGATGTCTCCTATTACCAGCTCAGGAGGATGATTCTTCTGAGTTCTTGTCTGAAGACTAGGTTCTTCATTCATTCCCACATCTAAATTGGAATAATTTAAGTCAGCTGAGGGAATCTCATTAGCTGCTTCTGACTCTTCATGCTCTAAATTCTCCTCATCTCTTCTTTCTTCTTCACTCTGACTTGGTTCAGTAACAATCTCCCTTTCACATATTTCAACAGGAGTCATTGTAGGTATGGGAAAGATCACAGACTGAGGAATAATATCTTGTACTTGTTCATCCCCTGATCCTCTACTTCTTGATCCTGCATGATCATCACTACTGAAACCCAACGAGTTAGTTAGTGAATCAATGTCAAATATCCACTGAGGACCTGAACCAATAGGATTTGGTGTGTTCTCATTGCATTTGACATTGTCACTTTCCTCAATTATTCTAGAAGAAGAATTAAATACTCTGTAGGCCTTACTCTGAGATGAGTAACCAACAAGAAAACCATCATCTGCTTTGCTATCAAACTTTCCTAAGTGGGTTTTGGTATTGAGAATGGTACAAGGACACCCAAAAGGTTTGAAAAATCCAATAAATGGTTTTCTTTTATTTAAAAGCTCATATGGTGTCTTGTTTTTAGGCTTGACTACAAGAACTCTGTTTTGGATATAGCAATCAGTATTAACTGCTTCAGCCCAGAAAGTAATTGGAAGTTTTGAATCAGCTAACAGAGATCTAGCAGCTTCAATCAGTGTCTTATTCCTTCTCTCAGCAACACCATTTTGTTGTGGAGTCCTAGGAGCACTGTATTGCCTCTCAATTTCTTTTTCCTCACAAAAGGTGATTAGATCAAGATTTTTAAATTCAGTACCATTATCTGACCTAATGACTTTTACCTTTTGATTTGTTTGGTTTTCAATTCTTAGAATAAAGGATTTGATCAGTCCACTTGTCTCATCCTTAGTCCTTAGAAAATATACCCAAGTAAATCTAGAGTAATCATCAACAATAACTAAGCAGTAAGATTTCTTACCTATACTCATGACATTTGTAGGTCCAAACAGATCCATATGCAACAACTGAAGAGAAAAAGAAATTGTGTTCAACTCTTTGGACTTATGAGAAGTTTTGTGTTGTTTGCCTTTGAGAGAAGCAACATAATGATCATCACATGAAAATACTTTTGAAGGCAAACCTCTTACAAGGTTGTTTTTAACAAGTTTATTCATTGTTTTAAAGTTCATGTGACACATCCTTCTGTGCCAAAGTGATGATTCATCCAAAGAGGCTTTTGAAACAAGACAGTTTAGGGATGAGTCATTTGAAACATTTTCCATATCCATACAATAGACATTATCCTTTCTAGGAGTTCTTAGTATTATCATCTTTTCATCAACTACCTTGAATCCAGGAGCAAGGATAATGCATTCTGAATCAGGGAATAATATACTATGCTTTTTGTCACAAACCTGTGATATACTTAACAGGTTGTATCTTAACTGTTCAACATAGAAAACATTCTCAAAGGTCATCTTACCTTTTGTTACATCTCCCTTACCACTAATCTTACCTCCATCTAGAGTATTACCAAAGGCAACATGCCCTCTATCAATTTTCTTGAAATTCTTGAGGCAAGCCATGTTCCCTGTCATGTGCCTAGAGCAACCACTATCAACATGCCAAATGCTCTTTCCCTTGAGCTGCTGGTTGCCCTGCACATAAGATAAACCAATTAGTATTGACTGGGAACCCAAGCCAAAGTGGTCTTGGGCCTCCCTTTCTCATCAAAGTACTTGCACTCCTTTTTGATGAGATTTTTAAATTCAGAAAACTCTTTACTGGAGTACTTTGTCAAGATGATTGGTCTAGAAGCACAAACACTAGAAGCAATACTAATTTTAGAAGTACTAACAGAGTTAGCAGCACTAACAGGTTTAGAAGTACTAACCTTGTTAGAAGCACTAACAGAGTTAGCAATATTAACATTTGAAGAAGTACTAACAATCCTAGTTTTAGAAGTACTAATACTCTCAGCAGCACTAACATTGATAGCAGTAGTATTGATCCTAGCAGCACTATCTTTGTCAGCAGTACTATTTATGGTAGCAGTACTAACAGTTTTAGTGCTTTTGGGAACCCACATCTTGACATTCTCTTTTACAGTCTTTTTCTTCATGTGGCTTTTAGATTTAACATGTTTCTTAGCCACATGGTTCCTTTCATTCTTCCTATAACCAAAGGGTTTTTGCACAGATCTTTGAAAATTTATCCTTTGGTTCATAGGATTAAAATAACAATGCTTGGAAAGATGGTTCAATTTGCCACATATGAAACAAGGCTTTGGTCTGATGATTCTACTCAGATCAACTACTTGTTTCTGAGCCCACTGATTATTCCAATTTCTTTGATTTCCCTTCCTTTTATCATGTTTTAGGGGCTCATTTTTATTACCTACACACTGTTTGCAAGGAACAGGATTCACAACTGTAGTCTGCTTGTAATGGACCTTTTTAGACTTTCCCTCAGTCTTCTCTACACCATCAGATTTGACCCAATCCCTTCCACCACCCTCATTGGTAAGAATGTTATTTTCGAAGGGAATCTCACCACTCACAGTGTTATCCTTACTCTTACCAGCTTCTTTCTCAGTCTTGTCCTTAACAACTACTTCATCTAAAGGATCTATCTTAGTGGCTCCCTCATGCAAGTCCTTCCTATCCTTGTTCTCCAGCAAGTCTAATTTAGGAGGGATGTAGTTGTTATTGTATGGTGGTGGTGTGGTATTGTACCTAATTCCTGGTTTAAGCTTATCATGGATTTGGACCTTTAGCATAGAATCCATGGCTTTAGAAGCATATGAAAACTTTTCCACATCCAGCTTAACCTTGGCTAGCACTCCTCTCAACTTTTCATTCTCCTCTTTAGACTTTGTTAGTTGGATTTCTAGATCATTTTTCTCCCACTTCCAGTAATTTGTATCATATGTGTGTTGAAGTTCATTAGCTTGGAAACCTTTAATTTGTTCCTCAAACCTTTCAACAATTTTCACATAGTCTTTTCTATCCTTTTCTAACCTCTTAAGGTCATCACTCATACTCTGGTTGTGATCCCTGTACCTTTTCACAGTGTCTATGCAAGTTTGAGAACAGAGATTAGAAAGTACCTCAGTTGGGAGATCAGATACCTTTGCCATAAGAGCTTGATTTTGAATGGCATCTTCTGCTTGATCACTCCAGTCAAACCCCATTCCTTGTTGAGAGACAAGAGCTTGAGCAGAGTTTATGTTCTGGTTGAAGCTTCCAGACTGAGCTTGTTGGTGGTTGTTTTGAGACATTCCACTTCTGCATTCCCTGGCAAAGTGTCCTTTCATGTGACACTTGTAGCACTCCACCTTTGACTTATCAAAGCCTGCTCCATCTTCTCTTCTTTGGGAGAAGTTGTTCCTTCCAGTCCTTTTGATGAACTTCTTCACCCTCATAGAAAGCATGGCCATCTGCCATTTAATATCCATCTCTTCAAGATCATCAGGATGAAGCTGTTCTAAGTCATCATTGATTAAAGAAGAGTTTCCATGGCTGGAAAGAAAGGCTTCAAACACAGATTCATTGCCTTTTTCTTGATTTACTCCACTGGAAGCATTAACTGATTCAGGGTTAGCAGTAGAATCAGTTGATGCTGATAGGAGTGCATCATTATGAACATATCCAGTAGGCTTCTTCTTTGCTTCCACCTCAGATTCAAACACTCTCAGATCATTATACAGATCATCCAGTTCCTTTTCTTCCAACATGTCATTCTGTCTGAATGAGACAGTGTACATGGTCCATTCATCTCCAAGAGATCTGAGGAACTTTCGGTTGACATCAGCTTGTTCCATCTGAACTCTAACAGTAGCCAACTTACCAATTAATTTATTGAATCTATCAAAAGTTTGAGTCATGGACTCATTCTTTGAAGATGTAAATTCTCATATTGCTGCTTGAGAATATCCCTTTGATTCCTCTTAGTGCTCTTGGTGCCAGCAAATCTCTTCTCTAAAGCATTCCATAGAATCTGAGCATCAGTGCAGTGATGAAACTGATGTTGATACTCATTAGGAATGGCCAAAAGCAGGGTGCTTAAGGCTTTCATCTCCAATTGTCTCACTTTCTTCTCAGCATCAGTTTTTGGAGGTGGTCTTCTTCCATCTTGTCCAATTTTACCTTCAGCAGAGGGACCATTCTCAACAATGTCCCACATAGAAAAGTTTGTAAGGAGGATGTACTGCTTGATCCTAATTTTCCACATGTCAAACTCATTAGGTTTGAGCATGGGAACCTTTGAAACAAGAGTATTGTTTGATTCAACTGTGTTTTCCATGATGAATGAAGGTTTCTGAGAATACTAGGCTCTGATACCACTTGTCAGGATCTAATTCTTAACAAGAATAATTAAACTCAGAAACAATATTAAAGATGTTGCGGAAAAACACTTTAATATTCAAAAGATCAATGTAACAGTAAAGAATAAATCACAACTTGTAAACTTTATTGAATGATTAAAGTTACAAGCTTTCAAACAAAACCTCAATCTTGATTAACAGGCTCGCCAAGATGAATTCTACTTCTCTAGAATTAGGATTGTAAACCTTGAGGTTAATTCTCTCTATCAACAAAAACTTAGAAATCTCGTATATCAAAACTATTCTGAATACATCTACACATATACTTAAAATAAAAGATAATTACAAAACTTAAAAGATCTTCAGTATATTCTTCCATAGTTATCTTCAACCTTCCATGATTATCTTCAAGCCTTGATCTTCGCATATCTTGATTATCACATAAGCAGTATTAAGTCACAACAACATTAACACTCTGAGCAGTATTAATCTTCACCAGCAGCACTAACTATGATCAGCAATATTAATTTCTTCAAGCAGTATTAATTTGGCTCAGCAGTAGTAACTTATCTCAGCAGTAGTAATCATGTTGTACTGGCAGCATTAATCATACTTAATCAAATCTTCAGTTCCCAACAATATTGATGGAAGAAATTTTATGGATATGGTAGTTGTAATGGTTATTGACTTTTAATAGGATTTAGAGTTCTATATGATAATTCATGAAAAATGTTTGTGTTTGATATGTAATGGTTGTTAATATATATATATATATATATATATATATATAATTTTTTTTGAAAGGGTGTCCTAGGCTATGCCTAGACTATATATATATATATATATATATATATATATATATATATATAAGTAACACATTTTTATACGGTTTTACGAATATCCAAAAAAACGTTTAAAATTGTATACCTTTTTAAACGGTTTTTAAAAAAAACCCGTTTAAAACGTATACTTTCTTACACGTTTTTTTTGGCATTATCATGTAAAACAATACACATTTTACACGGTTTTAAAAAAAACCGTGTAAAAAGATATACAATTTTAAACGGTTTTTTTTGACTTTTTTAAATGGTTTTTAAACCGTTTAAAAATGTGACTTTTTTAAACGGTTCAAAAACCGTGTTAAAAATCCGGTGACTTTTTCAAACGACGCCCCTTTCAAACGGTTGTAAAACCATTTAAAAATGTCCAAAACAACCATTTAAAAAACCTATTTCTGTAGTAGTGATAATAGACAAAGATAGGATCTTTACTTGTAAAATTCTTGTAACTATTGGTATTGATTCAAAGTGTAAAAAATCTTCAACGAAATCGAAGACTAGTTGAAGAGAGGTCAAGATAGTCACCAAAGTGTATTAGTCTGTCATCTAACCAAAAGAAAATCAATACAAGATATAGTCAACTAGTAGTCTGACAAATACTACTACTGGCAAGCCTAATTTTGAAGTGAAAAATTGTCCAACAAGTTTGGCACACCAACTCTCCCAAACTCTCATCCTAGTATGAGAACATGCAAAAACATATCAACCAAAGTAAGTTCTAAAGCACTAGTTTATTAGTGCCATACTTCTTTTACTATTCTTTTGTATACCAAAGGATGAGATGAGTTAATGAGTGTCTACATCAACTACATGGATCAGAAAATCAGATGAAGACACATGTTAAAGTTGTAGGAGAGCATTTAATACAATGGAGACTATAAAAGGTCTTCATTGTCATTGATTGCAAATCACCCATTTTAAAAGAACTTCTATGTGAAAGCTTGAAAGTAAATTCAGCGTCACAATCTGAAAACGATCTTAGTTCTTTAGATCTGAAAGAGAACTTTCTCTCTTTCCCTGTTAGTAAATTTGTGTAACACTCTCGAATTTGGAAAGACCAACTAATTTAAAATTTTCAAAGATATATCAAATAAAGGATAAAATCCATTCTACCAATCACCACTTGAATCACCTCAAATAGAATTCTAGATTAAACCTCAACAAATAATAAACTAAGTCTTATATAAAGACTAAATAAAGATCGGGTGTTACTAAACCCATTAATACTTGCTATCTCCAAATGTGCAGACATCACCTAAAAGATACGTCATTCTCGTGCATCTAACTAGCACTCAACTCTTCACGGTGTCGCTAATATCATTCCCTCAACAAGGACCTAATGCATATGCCGACAAATAAAAAAGGTTAATACCTAGTGAGTGCAAGAGTTTTATCAATTATATAAAACGAAAAAGCGGAAAGAGAGTTATTTAAATCACAATTCTCAGTATGCAAAGTAATTAGAATAGAAAGTGATATCTTTCCCAAAACCCCATTTTCGTGGTAAAATAATTGAATAGAAACACCCCATAATCATGGAACCAAACTCAATACACACATGAAATGCCATAGGGTTAAAATCCAAATACTAAAACATGGGCATAATTCCTTTATTCAAATGTTAACCCTATGGTTCAAAAAACCTGTCATCATTTCATGTCATCATTTCATCCACCCTAGAAACACATCAGGAAGAACAATTGGTAAGTTTGTTAAAACTGCACACTAAGGCTATAGGATGGACCATTTCTGACCTTAAGGGTATCAGCCCTTCCATTTGTCAACACAAAATCATCCTAGAAGACAAGAATTTCACTTCCATTGAACCTCAAAGAAGGTTAAATCCTATCATGAAGGAAGTTGTGAAAAAGGAGATTTTAAAATGGTTGGATGCAGAGATAATATACCCAATAGCAAGCAGCTCCAGGGTAAGCCCTGTACAGTGTGTCCCTAAAAAGGGAGGTGTCACTGTGATAAAAAATGAGAAAGATGAGCTCATTACCACTCGAGTTTCATCTGGTTGGAGGAATTGTATGGATTACCGTAGACTGAACAAAGCTACCCAAAAAGATCATTTTCCTTTACCTTTCATTGATCAGATGTTAGACAGACTTGCAGGAAAGGAGTATTATTGTTTCTTAGATGGCTATTCAATATCCCCAGAAGACCAAGAAAAGACCACATTTACTTGTCCTTATGGAACCTTTGCTTTTAGGAGAATGCCATTCGGCCTGTGTAATGCACCTGCTACTTTTCAAAGATGTATGATGTCTATATTTTCTGATATGCTTGAAACTTCCATGGAAATTTTCATGGATGATTTTTCTGTGTATGGCACATCATATGATCAATGTTTGAAAAATCTTGAAAAAAGTCTTGCAAGATGTGAAGCAACTGATTTGGTTTTAAATTGGGAAAAGTGTCATTTTATGGTCAAGGAAGGAATTGTTCTTGGTCATTTGATTTCAAAAAGAGGAGTTGAGGTTGATAAGGCAAAACTTGAAGTGATTGAAAAATTGCCTGAACCAACCACTGTTAAAGGAATAAAAAGTTTTCTTGGACATGCAGGTTTTTACAGAAGATTTTTCAAAGATTTTTCAAAAATTTCAAAATCTTTGTGCTTATTACTTCAGCATGATCAAAAGTTTTATTTTAGTGAGGATTGCAGAAATGCTTTTCTCACTCTGAAAAAAGCTTTGGTTACTGCTCCTGTGATTGTTACTCCTGGCTGGGGGAAACCTTTCGAAATCATGTGTGATGCAAGCGATTGGGCCGTAGGAGTTGTTCTAGGCCAAAGGAAAGAAAAAGTGTTCCACTCCATTTATTATGCAAACAAAACCCTAAATGAAGCTTAGATTAATTACACAACAACTGAAAAAGAATTGTTAGCCGTAGTCTTTGCCTTTGAGAGATTCAGATCTTATTTAATGGGAACAAAAGTCATTGTACACACTGATCATGCTACCATTAAATACTTAATTTCAAAGAAGGATGCAAAACCTAAGTTAATAAGATGTATTATGTTGTTGCAAGAATTTGATCTTGAAATTGTGGACATAAAAGGAGTGGACAATCAGGTTGCTGATCATTTGTCTAGACTTGAAAAACATGATAAAGAACTGGAAAAACGGGACATAACAGAAACATTCCCAGATGAGAAACTCCTGGTGTTAAAACATTCTGACACACCATGGTTTGCAAACATTGCTAATTTTCTAGCATGTGGAATTATTCCCCCTGAGTTTAATAAACGACAAATCCAGAAACTCAGGCATGATTCTAAGTTCTATCTGTGGGATGATCCATTTTTATTTAAATCATGTGCAGATCAGGTGTTGAGAAGATGCATTCCTGAAAGTGAAATACCGATAGTTTTACAAAATTGTCATGCTTCTAATTATGGAGGGCATTTTGGTGGGCAAAGGACGGCCGCAAAAGTGTTGCAGTCTGGATTCCATTGGCCGACATTGTTCAAAGATGCTCAGGATTTTGTCAAACACATGTAACGAATGTCAGCGGACTGGATCAATCTCCCAAAAGAATGAAATGCCTCTAAATGGAATTTTAGAGGTTGAATTGTTCGATGTTTGGGGGATTGACTTCATGGGACCATTCCCAATTTCAGGAGATTGCCAATATATTTTAGTTACAGTGGACTACGTGTCCAAATGGGTTGAGGCAGTGGCATGTAACTCAAATGATGCTAAAACAGTTATTAAATTTCTCCAAAAGCAAATTTTTACAAGATTTGGTACTCCACGTGCTTTAATTAGTGACGAGGGTACTCATTTTATAAATCATTTATTAAAAGGCGTTTTGGAGAAATATAATATCAAGCATAGAGTTGCCACTGCCTATCATCCCCAAACCAACGGTTTGGCAGAATTGTCCAATCGAGAAATCAAGGGAATTTTAGAAAAAGTCGTTAAACCACACAGAAAAGATTGGGCTTTTAAATTAGATGACGCTCTGTGGGCCTACTGTACTGCTTTTAAAACTCCCATTGGTATGTCTCCGTATAAAATTGTTTTTGGAAAAGCCTGTCATTTACCTTTGGAATTGGAGCACAAAGCATACTGGGCAATTAAAGAGCTAAATATGGATATTTCTGAGGCCGGAATTAAAAGAAAAAATCAACTTTGTGAATTAGACGAACATAGGAATTTCGCCTATGAAAATGCCAAGCTTTATAAGGAAAAGACAAAAAACTGGCATGACAAGAGAATTCACAAACGAGAATTTTTTGAGGGACAAAATGTGCTACTTTTTAATTCGCGGCTAAAACTCTTTCCGGGGAAATTGAAAAGTAGATGGTCCGGTCCGTTCAAAATCTTTAAAATCTACCCTTTTGGAGTTGTGGATCTTGTGAACCCAGAAGACGGTAGTATTTTTAAAGTAAATGGACAACGAATAAAAGCATTTTTCGAAGGAATGGAAAGCCATGGGAACCTGTCTGTGGCTTTGTGTGAGTTGATCTGAGAAACTGGACTTTTAAAGTAGTTTTAATTATTAGACATCTTTAATTTTTTAGTATTAGGTAACTTTTAGGTTAATTATCTCTTGCTAGATAGGTTGTTTTATGCCCGGTTTGCCATAGTGTGTCTCATGCATCTTATCACGAATTTTTTTTGGGGATAGCCATAATAATCTAGTTAATCAAAGTTGCTTACTTTATTTAGGACACATTTCTATAACTAGCCTATGGTTTCAATGGGTCACATTCTAGCCATGCATTACACACAAATTGTTTGGAAAGGACTTAGGCCATCATTTGAAACCCATGTTGCATCTCATACACTCACCCTTCTTTCCCACACTTCTACCACCACATTCACAACAATGAGGACATTGTCATATTCGGTTGGGGGGAGGCTACCGTTGATAGCCATAAATGTGAAGAAAAAGTGAGCAAAGTTCATATCAATCATTGGGTGGAAATGATAGAGCATAAAATGCATACCATATGGGAAAAACTTAAAAAAAAAAGTAGAGCATAAAATGCATACTATCAAAAATAAAATAAAATAAAAAGCTTCCCATTCAAGCAAAGGGCACCCGAAAGACAACAATTGTAAGGACTTCTTGGGCAAAACAAAGATATAAAAATGGGATGCAAGTGCTTAAAAGTCACCAAAAAGCCTAAAACCAAGTTTTAATGATCCAAATGTTGTGTTTTGTAATGTGCTTAACCATTTGAAACTCATGGCTAGCTTATGGAAATTGGGTTTGACGATATTTTGAGTAATCTTTATCTCTAGTTTATGAAGGGCTATCTTATGCAAGTAAAAGGATAAATGCATCACTCTTGGTGGATTTTGGCATAGACAACCTCTTTTGTTCAAACATTATTTTGTGTTGATTAGGGACAATCAACAATCTTAGTCTGGGGGTGTGATATGCGTTCATTTTATTACTTAAATGCTCTATTTTTAAACGCATATCTCAACTTTTTGCAAGCGAATATTTAATTAATCAAGACCCTTTGAGCAAAACTCATATCTTTATTACTTGGGCATTGAATAATTGGTTTTATGTTGTTTTTGTGGCTTGCAGATTGGCTTCTAGGCGTTTTTGTTGAGAGATTTCGTGTGCCGGAAAACAGAGGGATAACAGCTTGCTGCAGCTTGATGTCGTCTTAAGATTTATGGAATATTCCTAAATTATTCCTCCAACCTTGCATTAGCTGGTGGAAATCTTAGAAGATATTTGTCATGTGATCTATTTCTTTTATCCTTTGGGCAATAGCTTTATCCTCCCTTTTGTTGGCTATAAAAAGCCTTGCTCACTTGTTGTAAAACACACAATTCTCTCCCATCACTTTTAAAAATCCTCTCTAAGTGTACTTTTATTCTCCAAGGAGAAAATTTGGAAGACTAGTTTAGTTTTAGTTAAAGCATTTAACTTTCAGTATTTCTTATCTGCTTTATTACGTCTCTTTTAATTATTGCACTTTATCTATTACGTCTCTTTCAATTATTGCATTTTAATTTTACGTCGTCATTTTATTGCATTTTAATTGTTCACCTTATTACGTCATCGTTATTTATATTTATAATTTTTGTAACATTTAATCTACCATCGTTCTTTTCATTTAATCGTCGTAATTTACAGTTGTTTTTATTTTTAGTCGTATTCTCTTCTTTTAAAAAATACAAGGATCCCAAGCGATGATAGGCTAACAACCTTAGCTTGGGTGTGGGGTGAAGTTAAGATTAAAACCAATTTTTGATGGTAGAAATTATTAGTTAATAATTATTTCCAATCATTCATTCAATGTTATTTTTATAAAATTCATTTCCTAACAAATTGATCGTTGTTGAAAATGATTAAAGTGTGATGGACTTAGAGATAAGCCGTCGTGACATGTCAACTTGAATGATATGGAGATATACTCGAGAGAGTTATTTAGATACGAGGAAACTCGTTTTCATTCCATATAGCTTATACAAGGAATAGATTGTGCCATTGCCTAGACTTTTTCTATTTTGGAAACATTAGAACCAAGTCTATGGATGCGAGCATTTCTCAATCTCGAAAGAGTGCCTTAGAAAAGCTAATGGTTGGATATTAATTATGATGTTTCACTTGATTTAATTGTCAAAAATTTTAACGGATCCCTACACCCTTGCTCTTTTTTAAAGAAATTAATTTCTGTTAAATTAGTTGTTAAAAAACACCCAACAATATTTCTTCAAAGTCGCCATCTGAAATAATTTCTTCTATTAGACTTTTATTAAGCTTTTACACCTTTCCCTGTGGATCGATACTCGGTATTTTACCGTTTTATTACTTGTAAAAGACGACAACGGATTGATAATTGTATACTTGTACTATTCACCGTTAGATAACAGTCCAAGAGATTAAGCTCATATAAATCTCGTAACAATCGTATAACACTTCACGACTAGACGTCCAAATGTTCCTACGACTCCTTAACAAGTTTCACCTCAAAAGTCGGTTGACCTTAGTGTCTATTCCCACGAATTCCACCTCAAGGCCCAACACACTTAAGGACTACCTCCAAAGCATTACCTTCAATCGGCGGAGGTCCTAGTGCCTACCTCCAAGGTAGCACCTCCAGACTCAACCCTCCTAGTGCCTACTTGAAAAGTTTAGGGTCACAAAACATGGGTCCCGATGTCCAATCCTACAATACCCATTCGACCATCAAATAAAGGCTGACTTACGTGCCTATGGATCCAATTCAACACAATCTAAAATTACATGACTCCAAAAGAATGTCCAACATCCTAAAAACATATAATTTACAACTAAACATGCCTCAAATGCATGTAATTCCAAAAGAATGTCCAACACTCTCAAAATACATAAAGAAAAATACATATTTACAACTAAATATGCCTAAAAACAACTTCAAAAGCCCATCATAGAGCAAAATAAACCGGACTAATGACCCGAAGACTCTTTTATGTCAAGACCGAACCAAAAGCTCAATAACTCAATTGACCATCAAATAAAGGTTATCAAATAATAAAACACATTTAACCGACATTTATGCAAACACATATCTCAAATATATGATTTACTTAAAAACTCGTCATTGGTTGAGACAAACCATTTTCCAAATGAAATCATACCCTTATATTTCCAAAATGCCTCATAACACGATAACATGTATTTTCTACACGGTTTATAAAACCAAATACACCAAAAATGCATAAATCATCAAATAAACTCCATTTGTACAATAAATCACCAAAAGAACACATTCTTGAGATTTTACTCATCAAAATATTCAAAAACCTAAATATAGACATTTTACAAGGTTTATCAATCCAAATTTACCGAATACGAAAATCCCATCAAATACTCAACACATTTGATAATTATCAAGTAAACACATTATTACTTCAAAATACACATTTTGGCATGTACATAGTTTTCACAAAGCAACTTGAACTCACCTTGCTAGATTTAGGCTAAATCTAGGTTTTACCCCAAACTTTGAGTTTCCTTTGGTGAAGACATGATGATTTCTTAGCAAGCCATCCAAACCTTAGATCCAAAGCTTTCATAAAGTTTACACTACCATACATACTCCTAAGTTTACATAAAGATAATAAGAAATGAGAAAGATGATGAAGAACACAAAAACCCTCGCTTTTTGGTGTGAGAGATGAGAATATTACCTTAATCAATATGCTCTTGAATCCACCAAGAATTCCCCCTTCTAACCATCAAAATCGAACCTTTATCTTCCTAAAAACTCTAACTGAAGAGAAAATGGGGTGGGAGAAGTATTGGGGTGAAGAAATGAGGAAAACCCCCCAAAAATCGAACTTTTTAGAGTTGACAAGCGCTAAAGCGGGTTTCAAGCCGGTAAAATCGCACGAAAGTCGCCCGGATTTCTCAGAAAGTCGCCCTAAAGTCGCACCAGCTCGCTTGATTTCTTCGTTTTTCATGTCCGATCACTGTTTTGGCCATAACTTCTTCGTTTTAGCTCCGATTTTGCTTTGGAAAGAACCATTGGACTCGTATTTAAATCCTTCATCCAATAAGACTATAAAATCTAAGATTCAAGCCTAAAATCCTATTTCTTCTATTTATCTTAAAATACCGATTTCTGTACTAACTTGAAATCATACCTTCCTAAAATCGGGGTGTTACAATTTGTCACCAGTCAAATAGTTTAGGATCACAGGTCTTACCTTCCTAGCTTCCACAACATATCTGAAATTTTATGTTTTGAATAACATATAAAATTAAAAGGTGAAAATTTACTGTGTTTGGATTCAACCCGCTTCTACAAACACCTACCTACTGTGTAAGTCATTGTGTTCTAGGACCAACATAAAAAATAAAAGAAAACATTAAAATAGAGATATATTACACTGTATTATACGAGTAAACTTCTAGTTTACGAAAATATCATTTATTGTATTTAGTCAAATCACTTAAAGATTGAAATAATTAACAATTTTAATGTTAATTTATCATTCTTTTATCCTCTTGTCACAATTTAATCATTTATGTAGCATAAACAAAAAATAATGTGATTTGATATAATTATGATACTATAAATATCAATTTTTTTTCTTTATATAAATAACTAAAATATATATGAAAAATACTTTACTTACCTTAAGGTAGTGGTTATGGGGTATTGAAAAAAGAGAGTCCCTAATCTAAGTTATAATAATAACAATATCCACTTAACCAATTTATATATCTAACTACTATACATTAATTTTATACATAAGTCAAACAACATTTGTTACTCATTAGGTGAGACCATGATATAAGAACTTTGCTCTCTAAAACAAAATATATCTTATGTTTACTCTTCTAGAATATTCAGCATAAAAATAATATAATATTGTAATAAAAAAATGTATATAAGAGTAAATTACAAAATTCGTCCTTGTGGTTTGAGGTTGATTACGAACAAGGACCCTGAACCCTAAAGTTCATGGATAGGGTCCTTATGATTTCACTTTCGTTACGGATCGCGTCCCTTACCTAACTTCTGTTAAAAAAACTCCATTAAAACAAGGGTATTTTGGTCTTTTAACTGATTTTTAGAGTGTATAAGCATGTATAGCTTAAAACATAACCCTGAAATAATAAGAAAAAAGAAATAAAGATGATGAAAAAAACAAACATAACCTACAACCAAACCCCTCTCCGACCGTCGGCTTCTCATCCAGATCACCAACCCTCACCTCCTTACTACTCCCGCCCCAAAGAACCAACTCCACCTTCCCCGACATCGAACTCCAACCCCTTCAACAACCAAGAAGAACACCAAAGGAACACCCCATTTGGTTTATGCACATGTAACTTCAAAAAGAACACCAATTCAAGTTTAATAACCAAGAAAAACACCAAACCCAACCTACATTTGCATTCATTTTTCCTTTTTGGTTTTTGGTTTCATTTTTCTTACTAGATCTAGATCTGGTTCTAGATCGATTGTGTTTGAGCAACAATTGTTTCTGGCCAAGAACCACTGGATCGTTTGAGTTTGAGCAACCATTGGATCAATTTAGGATTAGGTTTCATCGATGCTTAAGATCCTTCCCCTTTCCTGGTAAAGCTCCCCATTCCTTGCGTTTCAGATGCTTCATTTGGTTTCCAACAATCCAACTTGTTTCATATTTGGGTTCCAAAACAAAATGATTTCTAGATTTTTATTTCAAAACAAAATGGATTCCAGATGCTTCATATGTTTTGTTCTCCCCGAATTCCAAATGCTTCAGAGAAAGGATTTGTGCGTTTGTGATTAAAGTTTTGGATTTTATTCTGGTATTAAGTATATATGAATTTAGGTGATTAAACGTTTGGATTGTGGTTGATTTAGGTTGACTTTTGGTGTAGGGTTTAAATTTGGGTTGAGTTTTGGTGATTAGGGGTTGAATTGGGTTGATTTGGTGTGTGTATGGTCCCCCGGATAAGATGATCGGAGATGGGGAGGAGAGTCATGTTTGTTCTTTTTTGTTTTGTTTTTGTTAAATGCTTTAAGGAGTTGTACAATTGGCATATAGAGTTATAAAATAAAAAAGTGTTTTACATAAAAGGGTAAAATGACAGAAGTACACTTGACTTAACGAAGTCTTTTAATGGAAGTTAACTTTAGGGATCTCCTCCGTAGTGAAAGTGAAACCACAGGAACTCTATCCATGAATTTTAGGGTTTAAAGACTTTTTGTAATCAATATCAAATCACAGGGACGAAATTTATAATTTACCCATTACATAAAACATGTTTAACGACACACATTGCTAATCCTTAATTCGAGATGGTCATAAAAATAATATAAAATAACCAAAAAAACCAATAAATAACTTAAAACAAAGTAAATGGATCATAACATTATTTAATTACGAAGAAATGATGAGTTAATAGTCAATAGAGTTATTTAAAAAATTAATTTTAAATTTTAAATTAAATAATTTTGTGTCCAAGTAAATTTGCAATAAATTTCCTACGTTTTTCACAAGATTTCTAGTTCCTCTACCAAGTATTATGTTTCAATCTTGTATTAAGATATTAGCATATAGACGACAAACTTAGGTGCCGTTTGTTTTTTAAGAGGTCTAAAGTCTGAAGTCTTATTTTAGTTATGATTAATAAGAGGTGGTGTGTAAAAATATCTGAATGATTCAGACTTAAGAGCCATTAAGAGGTTTTTTTTAAAAACAAACGACCCCTTAATGTAAATCAAAGTCTTCGAAGAAAAATATATAATGGGATTTTGTAGTTTATTTTTTAAAATTTTGTTTGTTGGTTTATTAGATACTAGTTGTGTACGTGTGCAATGCGAAATGTTATAAATATTGAATAAATTTAAGCACGAATACCGATTACTACATATTTCAAACAAGGAAAAAAAATACCGATTACTACACTTACCCGTAAACACTTGAACAACAATCAATTGATTACAAAGCATATGTATTTACTTTTGGAAAGAAAATATTGTATCAAAACAGATGCTATTTATTGATTTACAGTTTTGCAAGGAAAAACAAATTTTGTATTTATATTAGGCCTTTATATAAATGATATCTTTAACAACTCTTTTGGCTCTTTATAGTATTTTAAACCAGCCCGTACAAATCCTTTTTTGCTAGTCATTCATCTCCAACCGTCCCCTTTAAACAAAGCTCTATCAGCCAATAACCCCATATCCAATCTGATCTGCACAAAAGAACCAGATCATACTTATCCACATCTTATCAGAGCAAAAAACAACCATTTTAGGAAACTCAAAAAGGTTACCATAATTAAAAACCACCGGTTGGGGGAAAACAGTAGAATAGGCAGGGAGAGTAAGGTGCAACCAAAAAGAGAAAGAGTCAACCCAAAATAGTCCCAAACTAATCAACAGAAAACCAATTCAAGTGTCAAATGTTTAAGTGTCAATATAACCATAACACACCGAAACAAATTCCTGAAAGCCAATAGTCCCAAAAAATAGTTCCAAACTAAAAATTGGCACCAAAATAGTCCCAAACAATCTCCAGTTCACATGCATCCCAATTTCCTTACGGAAGGCTAAAATTCTACTGGAAGCTAATCAAAATCACATATTATACATATACTCATCACATGTATGGAGTTTGAGTGTGAAATTTTGCTTGCAAAACTTGACTACTTGCTCGAATCTTCGATATCTCCACTCAATTAAACTTGGTCATCAATTTCTCTTCAATTCAGTGCTCTCTCCCTCCATCAACACAACCAATGGAGGATATTGGCATGAGAAGAATGGTTTAAGCAAATGGCATACCTAATCCGATTGCTTAAACAAAAAAAAAACCCCGGTATACTCTTTGTCTCTGAAACACCACTTCAAAAAAAAAATAAAGCTCATCAAAAATCTAAATCCATCTAAAATTCATACATATTAATGAGGAGACATGTATTTGACGAAAATACATTATGAGCAAAAGCAATTATTTGGAAAAGGATGATATTCTACGATATCAGAACACCAATTAAAACTCTATTATAGAATAGTTTGTCAAAGTAAAAAAAGCAAGAACATCGGTGGAAGAGTACCTACAATTTCTATTTTGGAGATCTAAACTTCATAATGTAGTGCTACTATTGAAAGATGGCTAGAAAAATATCATATTGTATGTATCAGCTTCTTGGCCATCCATGTTATGAAAAGATTAGCATTGTGCATAAGATTGAAAAGTAAACAACATTTGACATTGAAAGTGCAAATAGATTTTCAATATCAAAATTCTTCCATTATTAGGAGTTAATGCTAATTGAAAAGGTCTTGTCTAAACAATCATGGATTCCCAGCTACTGCAACAAAATGAAATGGGTCATGAAAAGGAAAATGGCAAAAATGACAACAAAAAGAAGATTTGTCAGATTACCACCCTTTTGAACTTGGCCAAGAAAATATCATACCAAGTTTTACAACCAATAACTTTAGTTAAAAGAGTTATAAAACCAAAGTACCACCTACAATGCATCAGGTACTTCCCCTACAAAGCATAAAACACAAAAATCTCTTAATTACAATATTGTACAAGTTGTTCATGCATTGGTTTAAACCCCTTTGTAACATGAGCATTTCTCGATTCAATACTTACAACTCTGAAACATCGTATGTAAAACTACTAAAAGGTTTGCAATCACTCTTTCAAGGTACTTAGTGTCTCACATTTGATTTGTTCATGTACAAGGTACTCGATGTTCCTTTCTTCATCTTACTCAAAAAGAAACTGAAACAGAAGGAAAGGACACTGAATGATACCTTTGGCTTTTCATATAACTAACGTTCCTTTCTCCGGTCATGACCTTACTTACTGTTAGAGCACAGTCTCATTGGATTCAAGATCATCCAATCTGAAGATCGCAATCTGAAGCTAATGCAGAAAAGTCGACTCTTAAATATAAGTCTGAAGTCGTTTGTAATAAATGTCAAAGTTAGTTTATTGTGTTTAAGTAATTAGTTTAGTTAGTTGTTAGTTTGTTATTATGTTTTAATTAGTTAGTTAGATAATATCTAAATATCTAGATATTATTAGTTTAGTTATTATATTAGTTTATATTGTTTTTGATAATATCTTGTTTAGATATTATGTTAGGTAGAGTCTTAGAGAAGTAATCAGATTCATATAAAAAAAAACACATATTTCTAAGGTGTAAAACTAGAGAGCTTCTCAAAGATCAAACATCAACCTTGTAATCGTTGAATATTAATCAAAACAGGTTGGTAAATATTTGTTGTTGTTTTGTGTTGATAAGAACTTGTTATAATCAGGGACACACAATTGGTATCAGAGCTTAACCAGATCAAAATCAAATTTTTTTATAAAACTTGACTGTGTTCTTCATATGCAAAATCATTTTCGAGATTTAGGTTGTTTTAGGTGTTAAAATCGATCAGGCTGTGATCGATAGGCATTGTAGATCGATTGGGTATACTTTGATTTCATTATTACACTTCAATCGAGTCCAAATTTGTGAAATTTGTGTCTGAGTACACGTCTGTAAAAACAACACTGTTCCATCGATCTTATTTTCAAAAAGTGATTTTTATTGCGATCGAGTGCTTGTAAACTGTTCTAGATAGGTTAGTGGTCATTTTATTGCAATTTGGGACTGCTAATCGTGCACAAACAGGTTAATATTGAGAAATCAATTCGATTTTTCGAAGACAGGGACGAACTCGCGCAAATTAGAGTTTTGCGCCAGTTCATAGCATTTTGCGCCATCATCGTCTAGCGCAAATCTCTACTTGCGCCACCTTTGTTTCGCGCAAATCTCAGACCACAAGTTTGCGCCAACACCACAGATCACAAGTCACTTTTGCGCCATCAACTTCTCGCGCAAAAGTTCTTTTGTGCGACCTACTTCTCACGCAAACTTTGTTTTGCGCCAACCACTTCTCGCGCAAACCTTCAGTTCGCGCGACCCAACTACAATTCAGAGAAACTAACTTTCGCGCCAACCTCATCTCGCGCGAAGTTGTAGTTTGCGCCAAACACTGCTCGCGCAAACCTCCTTTTGCGCCACCCTCAGTTCGCGTAAACCATCATTTGCGCCACTGCCTTCTAGCGCAAACTTGGACTTTACTCCAATTCTTGACTTAGTCATTTCTGAATCCAACTTTCAATATCTTTCTATATTCATTTGATTATCAGGACTAACGATCAAAAACAGGTTCTTATTGCATATCTATATCAAAACAGGATGACATCAAGAGAGGCTCTAGCTATTGGAACCGACACGAAGCCACCAGTACTCTTCAGGGGAGAGTATGAGCAGTGGAAAGATCGGTTCATGGACTTCATAGAGAGACATGATTTGGGTATTTTCATCAGGAAATCAACAGAAGAAGGAGTAATAGCACCAGTTATGACGACTCGTATGGTGGGAATTGTGCCGACACATTATGAACTTAAGTATCATGAGCTCGATGATGATAACCTAAAGAGAGCAAAAGGTGATAGATTAGCAAAGTCATACATTCTTCAAGGCATTCCAAATGAAATCTATGTAAAGATTGACAGTTATAAAGCCTCTAGCAAAGAAATGTGGGATCAGCTAGAGAAAATGATGCTAGGTTCAAAGGTTGGGAACCAGCTGAAGATATCCAACTGCCTAAACAATTATGAAGAATTCAAAGGCAGAGTTGGAGAGTCTCTAGAAGGAACATACGACAGGTTTGTGACCTTGCTAAATGAGTTGAGCAAGAACAGGGTCAACAAATCACAGATAGAGCTAAATGTCAAATTCCTAAGCATCCTCCAGCCTGAATGGAAGAGGTTTACCAGGCAGATGAAGCAAATCAAATATCTGAACGAGATTACACTTCACGAGGTGTATGAAACCCTCAAGCAAAATGAAGAAGATGTGGATGAAATTCTGGATGCAAAGAAACAGACTAAAAAGACAAGTGTTGACTCAATTGCTCTTGTTGTAAAGAAGAAGAAGAACAAGATGGTTATGGCTGAATCAGAAGAAATTGACAATGAAGCAAACTCTGACTCGGATGACTGTGAACAACCTGAAGAAGGTACCAGTGGATTTTTAGATGATAATATTGATATATATTCATATAATCCACTCCCTCATGAACATAAATGAACCAAAGAGCACCCGATAAGCCAAATCATTGGTGATCCAACCAAACCGGTGCAAACTAGGTCAGCGTCGATGAATATGTGTATGCATGAATCCTTTCTAAGCAATATTGAGCCAAATCGCGTATCAGAGGCTCTTGCTGATCCAGAATGGGTGACTGCAATGCAAGAAGAGCTGAATCAGTTCGACGCACTTCAAGTCTGGAGACTCGTACCCAAACCTCAAGGTAAAACCATTATAGGTACGAAATGGGTTTTCAAGATAAAGAAAGACGAAGATGGTACCGTTATCAGAAACAAAACAAGACTTATTGCCAAGGGATATAGGCAAGAGGAAGGAATAGACTAAGACGAGACTTATGCTCCTGTGGCGCGTTTAGAGGCAGTTCGAATGTTTCTAGCCTACGCAACCCACAAGAACTTCACGGCTTTTCAAATGGACGTGAAGACAACATTTCTGAATGGAATTCTGAAAGAAGAAGTCTACGTCTCACAGCTAGAAGGCTTTGTCAACCAAGAGAAACCGACTCACGTCTACATTCTCGACAAAGCACTCTACGGACTGAAACAAGCTCCTCGCGCCTGGTATGATGTTCTATCTCAATTTTTAGTCAAGTCTGGTTTTACAAAAGGTACGGTAGATACCACTTTGTTTATTAAAAAGGAAAAGGCCGATATCATTCTTATTCAAATCTACGTGGATGATATTATTTTTGGCTCTACAAATCCTAAGTACTGTAAGAACTTTTCAAACCTTATGGTGTCAAGATTTCAGATGAATATGATGGGAGAGATGAATTTCTTTCTCGGATTACAAGTCAAATAATTTTCATCGGGTATCTTTATCAATCAATCAAAATACATTCTTGAAATTCTTCGGAAGTTCAAAATGGAAAATTCAAAACCGATTGGTACCCCAATGGCACCAGGTACTAAGATTGGCACCGATCCTTCTGGAAAGGCTGTTGATGTTAGGACTTATAAAGGGATGATAGGTTCATTGATGTATCTTACGTCGAGTAGGCCAGATATAATGTTTTCTATTTGCTTATGTGCAAGATATCAGGCTAATCCCACAGAATCCCATTTGTCTGTCGTTAAGCGCATATTTAGGTATCTGAAGGGGACTGCAGATCTTGATCTGTGGTATCCTAAAGATACTAGCTTTGAACTAACAGCATGTACAAATGCAGATCATGCTGGTTGTATGCTATACAGGAAGAGCACGTCAGGTCATATACAGTTCCTCGGTGATAAACTCGTAAGTTGGGCATCGAAGAAGCAACTTTGTGTTTCAACTTCAACGGCCAAAGCAGAATATGTAGCTGCTGCTAGCTGCTGTTCTCAAGTCTTATGGATGAGAACATAACTTCGCGACTACGGTTTTCACTTCGACAAAATCCCGATCTACTGTGACTCAAAGAGCGTCATCGCAATAACAGCGAATCCTGTTCAGCACACCAAGACCAAACACATTGATGTCAGGTATCACTTTATCAAAGATAATGTCGAAAAAGGAACAATTGAACTTTTCTTTGTAAAACTGATTATCAGCTTGCAGATTTGTTTACCAAACCTTTAGACGAAAAGAGATTCAACTTTCTTATCTCTAAGCTTGGTATGCTAAATCTTAAGACCTAATCAGTAGTTACCTATCAAAGTTTTCTATTGTATACTTTTTCACAATTTCTTCATGCTTATTTCTGTATGATATCTGCACCTCAAATATTATGTTCATAATCCAAGGGGGAGTATGAGAAGAAACTCATACATGGTCAATAGTATTGAGGACAAGACTACCCAATTTCTGCATTTACCTTTTTAATGTCAAATTTTTGTAATGCATGATTTAAAGGGGAGTTTTACAAATCAAAGGAGTTAGGATATGACTTCTGATTATTTCGGATCAGAACTCGTACTTTCCTTGTTTTACTGCTTTTTGTCTTTTCAATTAAAGTGAATAAAGTTACTTTGACTTGACTTTTAAGACTTTTGCAGAATTTTTGAGTAACGCTTACAAGATCATATCTTTATGACTCTAAGCTTAGCTTCATGAGATGTAAGATCGCACGTTAAGGTATAATCCTTTATCTTAATCTCATATATGGTTGAAAGAAGGACAACTTTCAGTAATTGAAAACATGTTCTTAAATGTTCAAACCACTTCCCGATTTTTCAACAGATTTTATATTTTGGGAGTGTAATTTAAATGTTTTACATGAGCTTACATGATTATAAATAAGTTTGAGCAACATATTCTTTATAGGATATACGGGATCAGTGTGCTAGGACTTAACACAACTTCTATGGAATCACGTTAACCACTGATTTCTACCCAAGAGGTTGATCCATAGTGATAGAGTGTGAGGATTTAAAAGAAATGAGTGTGGATTGAGTGATGAGGTATATTGAAAAAGAGAGTTTGGTTAGAAATGAACTGAATGTTTAAAAGAAAGAGGGTGTGAGAACATAGTTAAAAGAATATCAGAACTCTACACCAACTACTATCTGAGCCGGGTAGCCACATTTCTAGTGTTTCACATTTCTTTGGTGAACATTATTGAAACAGGCAACTAGCCCATGCCAACTCTTGATTTACCCCACCAGCTACTCATTTTACTCTTAAAAGGAAAATGTTTCATTTTCAAAGGGGAAGCAGCACATTTGCTATCTGATTTTCATTTGGAAAATCTGGATATTGAAAAGAAGAAAGTCTGCCCCACCTTCGCGCTTCACTCATGCACATTGAGTCTGTGTTTAACTTACTGTTGTCTCAGTGGTTTACACAATATTGAGCCTTATAAGCAATCATCAGTGCTTAATTCTTTCTATCACAAGCACGAACACACAAGGAATTTGTTTTTTTGTCATAATGTTCATAGAATTTACCCTTTGTGGTGTTTCGATGATTGAATGGAAGCCCTGGGGGATTGAACATCAAAAAGCTCCTTTCCATTGTGTATTCGTTACACACAGTGACTTAGTGTTAGTGACAGACATTTTTAACTGATTCATTTGTTGATACAGGTGTTACACGACTAATTTGTCTGGATTTGCAAAGATCTAGATGAATATCTTATGAATTGACGAATCAGAGGCTCCGAAAGATAGACATTTCTTGACATAAAATTTTGATGAACTTCTTACTCTTTTCATCAAAAAAGGGGAGAAGGGCCGAACCAAGAAATGTGGAACGACACAAGATTAGAGCAAGTATTCTGAAGACATGCTGAATTGCAAGAAATTTTCTTTAAAGATACTTTGCTACAACAATCTGAGCTACAACTAGAGATAATTTCTTCCCATCATCTGAAAGAGAGTTTATCTACATCAAAAGGGGAAGATTGTTACATATTGAAGACTAAGAGGGAAATTGCATCTTCTGAGCTGAAAAAGAGAAGATTGAATTGCACAGATCTATTGGATAAATCTTTTTAAGTAATGATCTTGATCCAAAGGGGGAGATTGTTAGAGCAAAGTCTCATTGGATTCAAGATCATCCAATCTGAAGATCGCAATCTGAAGCTAATGCAGAAAAGTCGAGTCTTAAATATAAGTCTGAAGTCGTTTGTAATAAATGTCAAAGTTAGTTTATTGTGTTTAAGTAATTAGTTTAGTTAGTTGTTAGTTTGTTATTATGTTTTAATAAGTTAGTTAGATAATATCTAAATATCTAGATATTATTAGTTTAGTTATTATATTAGTTTATATTATTTTTGATAATATCTTGTTTAGATATTATGTTAGGTAGAGTCTTAGAGAAGTAATCAGATTCATATAAAAAAAAACACAACACATATTTCTAAGGTGTAAAACTAGAGAGCTTCTCAAAGATCAAACATCAACCTTGTAATCGTTGAATATTAATCAAAACAGGTTGGTAAATCTTTGTTGTTGTTTTGTGTTGATAAGAACTTGTTATAATCAGGGACACACACTTACTATAAATGCAATTTGTAGAAAAATCATTATGTACTAGGATAAGCAACCTACAGTGGTTATAAACAAATAGAATACTGAGAATGGGAAAAGCTCAAGCTACCAAGGAATAGAATCAACCACAAATGTGTATGAACTTAAAACAAGAATTTTTCCTCACATTCAAACCCTTACGTAATCCTTACAAACAAACAATAGTGATATTCCGACATTAGATACCATTTGACTCAAGTCTCAACCCAATTAAAATACCATGCCCTGTGGGTAATGCATTTGAGTCATCAAAATAGACTCTTTGCATATTGCAATGGAAAGGCTACATATAAAAGTGAAAACTTTGCGAGAAAATAGAATAACTTAGTATACTTAAATTTACCCTATCCTTCTTCTTGCCAAGATTTGCTTCACTTCGCTCATTTCCAAAATAAAAACCAGGGAAGGTTGCACATCCAAACTTCTTCTAAACTTAAACACCAAGTAGAAATCAAGAGCAGAAAAAAAAAAATTAAAATCATAATTGTTAACCTGTGAATCGAGATAATTAAGAAATCAAAACATCAAGAATCGAGACCACAAAAAATTAGAAATCGTAATCGTTAGAATGTAAGTCAAGATAATCAAGAAATCGAGATAATGAAATGGTCAAAAAATCAAGAAATAGAGTCCAAACATCTACCTGAAATCGTTAGCCTGTGAATCGTCTGAGAGAATCAATGTGAAGAAGACCGAGAGTATGAATCGTAGCCCTGTCAATCATATAAGAAGAAACAACCAGAGTTTGAATCATCAATGCTCTTTCCAGTTCATTTAGGTTTTGAGTGTAAAGGTAACAACGCCGACAAAAGAAACTACCAGAGAAGAAAGTAGTGAAGAAATCGAGAGTAAGAACCTTACCTATCGAGAAGATAGAAATCCATACCAAGAAATCGAGAGGAGCCATCTGAAGAAGGCCGAATGGAGATGAAGAAACCGAAATGACTGATGAGCCAAATGAACACCACATGAATCGTAAGAAGAAACAGCCGGATATCACGAATCGTTACCCAGCATCTCGAATCTTGGTCTTGGAGAGTGTGAATCGTCGTCATGGAGGCGATGAATAGTAGTCTTGGTGGATGGACTTGATGAATAATCCGACAGATCAATTTGAGAGAATAAAGATTCGTATTGGGAATGAGAGCCTGAGTTCTTTTTAAAAAGTTGTACATGTTGCATAAAGACTTGTAAGGTTGAAAATTAAGTAATATAGCTTTAAATGACAGTACATTAAGCTTAGAAAGTTGTTTTTAAGAGAGGTGGTCAAATGCATTATAAAGTAGTATAGATTGAAGGTTTTAAATGGTAACTTTGAAACCAAGTAATCATACAAATATTTATTATTGTTCTGCCATGTCACGATGGCATCAAGATATGTCATGGTGTCAGACGAAGATCAATGTATTAATCTTGGTATTACTTGTTTAAAGTTTGGTGCTGTGAATGCATTTTTTTCATTACTTTTCTTTAATCTTTCTAACTAAAAATTTTGTACTTTTATAAGTTTTATATATCGATATACTACTTTTCTTCATCTATATCAGTTTTAGTCGTTTAATGTTACTTGTTAATAGTAGAAACACACAAACAAACATACACACACACACATATATATATATATATATTTCTCGTGAGAATAGACTTTTTTTGTAATATGTAAGAATAAAACATTCATCTACGTACTTTCATTTATCTAGTTCGATTATCATAATTGAAAATTTAAGAAAAATTCGTGAATATGACTGAAAATGAAGATAAAGGTGAAGATGAAGGTATATGAAAATTCATGTTTTTTTTAGCTATCAATTAAATGTAGTTATAGATTCAAGTTTTTTTAACCATTAAGCTTTCGGGAAGAGGGGTACTCTTGTGTGTAAGCATAGCATTTATGGTCGAACCTGCCCAGGAAACTGAGCAATAAGTCCATCCGATAGTGGGTGGTGTAGTTGGAGATCAAAAAGTAAAACTCACTCTCTCTCTCAAAATCAACTAATATTATTTAGGTCCTTTGTAAAAAGTAACAATATTAGTTAGTAGATGATTCATATGTGAAATTTGAGTAATGTTTCATAGGTGAAACACAACAGAAACAAGAAAGTGCATAGAAGATGTTTCATTTGTGGAATTTTTGTGAAGTTTTTTTGTATGTGAAACGCAGTATGAAACCAAAAAAGAACAATTTTATAGGGTTTCATTTACAATTTGTATGGTAGGGTTGGGTTTCGGTAAGAATGAAATTTATGGGAAGAAAGTAATAAGGGATCTCCACCCTTGAATGCACATTAGGATAAGATACACTGAGATGCACCAGATCAATTCCCATATCAAGCGATTCATGGGGTGGGGTGAATTTAAAAGTGATCAAGGTCCAAATCCCTTTTTACCTTCTCACCTTCACTCTTCTTCTCACACTATCATTCGTCTAGCTTGTATGGTAATTCGTTTCAAAATAACAAGTGAATGAGATATCAATAGGTGAAAAGAACGAAAATACCCTGGTTTGCATGTTTTGTTTGTACAATTTTAGGCCGTTTGCAAAAGAAAGGGGCATACAAGGGTAGGTTCAAATGAAAACCACATTTTCATTGTGAACATGAGGACCAATCTTGACCATTGATCAAAATTTAGAAAACTAATCAATAGTAAAAACATAATAAGGTTAATTGAGAAGTGATTAGAGACAAAAATGGAAGTTTAACTATAGGCCTACCTTATTTGACTTTTTATTTTTATTTTTAATTAAAACACTTTTCCCCTCCTTAAAGTTTAAAATAAATTATCTTAAAAATTACTAACATTTTAATTAAACTAGTTATATAAAAAATAACGAGAATTTCATGCTCTTCGATATGATATCCATCTCGATATAGTTTTTTTTTCTTTTCATTTTAACCATCTTTTACGTGAAATAATATATATATGTGTTATATTCATTAGAAATCACGTTCATATGTTTACAACAACTCTTTAATATTCATCTATTAATATGATATTCATCATGAATGTACAACTTAGTACAACATTCATCATGAATAATTATGTTCAACAAATCTTCAGTATTCATACATCAGTATGACATTCATCATAATATACATTTTTACTATAACATTCATAATGAATATCTATATAGATTTTTCAACATTTATACATTAATATGATATTCGTCATGAATATCACTATAACATTCATCATGAATATATATATATATATATATATTATTTATCATGAATATAAATATTATTCATCATGGATATTTATATATGATCACATGTATACAATAACCCTCTAGTATTTATATTAGTATGATATTTTTCATAAATATTAATTTTCATCATAATATTCATCATGAATATACTACGGTTTCAACTCTACATACTCTATTTTTGTTTCTTTTTCATTATTGGATTATCGATTGATCTCGATGAGTTCCCGATTCATCTTGATAGATTTCCCGATCCATCTGATAGAAGTTAAAAGTGGTAGGTTATAGTTTTACACAAACAAATACACAATAAAATAATCAATATGTTCTAAATCGGTCTCGATGAAAAATGAAGGTGTTAGGTTATGATTTTAACACACAACCACACACCAAGTCAATGGATGGGTTCTTGATTAGGTTCAATGGGTTTTTGATTAGCTTCGATTGGTGTCGATCAGTCCCGATGGGTTCTAGATCGATCTTGATGTGTTTTGATTGGTCTCGATAGGTGTTGGATTACGGTGATGAAAAATGGGTTTCATTACGACGTTGAAGAAAATGTTGAAGAAGGTGATGTCGAGTTACAACTTTACGGTGTCTAGCTGTTGTACACACTTGAACATACATAAATATTCATAATAAATATAACACATATATAACATTTCACATAAAAAACGACTAAAAGGAAGAAAAAAAAACTATATCGAGATGGATGTCATATCGAAGAGCATGACATTCTCGTTTTTTTGATATAATTTGTTTGATTAAAATATTAGTAACTTTTAAGATATTTATTTTAAAATTTAAGGTGGTAAAAGTTTTTAGTTAAAAAATAAAATAAAAGGTCAAATAAGCTATGTGTGAGACTGAAATTAACTTCATTTTTTACCCCTAATCACCTTAATTAATAATTTTAATTAAAAACTTTAGTTAATGTGAGTTGTTGGATCAATAAAGATGGAGAGCCAAGATTAGTCCTCATGTTCACATTGAAAATAGAGTTTACAATTGAACTTTCCTATATATATATATATATATATATATATATATATATAGGGTCTGGTTATCTTACAACCCAGTGAAATCTAACAAATCATACAAACCGTATTCAACCAATCATAATTTTTCAGTTTTTTTTTTTCAGTTTTTCTTAATCATGAAGGTTGATTAGTCAAGAATAGATGAAACAATTTCATCAATAATATATGAGGATTGATTAATCAATAACATATGAAACAAATTTCATCAAACTGAGAATTACATAAAACGATTTTATTATTACATATAAACAAAAATATATGAAACAATTTCATCAAAAAGAATTATATGAAACAAATTCATCATATTGAACACTTTCATGAAACAATTTCTTTCAATTAAACAATGAAAACGACGGTTTGTTAGATTTAACTGGTTTGTAAAATAACTTTCGCCTTTATTTAGATAGATAGATAGAGAGGGAGAGAGAGAGAGAGATAGATAGATAGATAGATAGATAGATAGATAGATAGATGGATAGAGAAGTTGTGGAAGAGTCAAATAAAAAGATTAAATATCGTAAAAAACGTAAATAGGAAAAGTTTATATATGAATTAATAGAAAAATTCATTTAAAGATACATATGTGAACTCATATGAATAATTTTTAACATCAGTTTATATATGTATCTTTAAATAATTTTTTTAATAAATTCACATAATTTTTTTATGACATTTTACATTTTTATTTTGAACAGAAAATCCAAAAGAAGAAGCAAAGAAGAGATGGGAACAGAAAAGACATAATTAGGTAGGGTATGGACCATCCATAAAATAAACTAACCTACACCTACTTTTTGCTGAATATATATGTTGTTTTTAGCCTCCAACCTAATTAAGACTTCAATCATTACCATTTCTCATCTTAAATCTATACTATGGTATGGTATTAAATCTATACAGATTTGAAAAAGTCTTAAAAACAACTAATAAAGCGTATGGTACTGCTATTTTATACATAATCTCTTAAAATCTCTTAATTACAACACTTTAATGCCTAATGTACAACTTACATATGCTATATCTAACACTCCTTATAAAATCATCTTCCTAAGACACAAATCGCTCCTATACACGCACGCTCTCATGGCTTCGGTTCCCAAAGTGAAGATTCATAACTTGATTCCCCGAAATGGCGATTCATGCTCCCATTGAATTCAAATATGATTATCGCTCCTATATGATTCAATATCATTGCTTCTTATTCAAGTGTCGATCCATGGCTCCTCTACTATTCCAATCGAGGTAATTTTTTTTGTGGTTTAGGGTTTATCGGTTGCATTCTTTATCTGTTGTTCTTGAGTTTTCTTGTGGGTTAGGGTTCAATTTCACTTATGTGTGTTAGGGTTCAATGTGTTGTAATTAATGGTGAAATACTCGATCAAATTTTGTGTTAATGTGCTTCCATCACTCCCTTCCCTAACATAAAAGACATATCCTTCCACAATGACACTGATTAAACTTACAGGAATCAAAATGTGATTTTCAGTCCATGTTGTGTGCTTGGTAACCTGACCGATAAAGGTCTAACAAATTTACCTTCGACTAACAAATTTACCTTTCATGCAGTAGTTATTTGTTGATGTTTGATAGTTGATTTCCATAGCATACCCTTTAATGTTGATATGAAGCTAGAAAGGTAATGTTAATCAACTCAAAACATCAAAACTTTCTTTATCTTCTTCATCATCGTCATATTTTCTTCATTTTGGTTTGGATCTTAGTATTTTGCCACTTTGCTTTAATATTCAAAGTTCAATGTCCCTGTCCTTGAACTATTTAGTTTCAAACAGTGACTTTGTTCAATGGCTTTAGTTTCAAACATGTGACTTTGTACATCCCAAGGAACCGAATACAGAATGTGGTATATTTCGACGTCACAGATTCTTTCTTTTGGTTTTGAGAAACCTTATTAATCCAAGTAAAAGGAATTCGAAAATCTTCTCACACCACATCTCAATAATTATATTGAATCAAAAAAAATCTTCATTGTGTAATTCAACACCATACCAGAAATGTAGATCTTCATATTGTGTATTTTTAATGTCTAGTTGTTGTTTCCTTCTCCAAAACATATATGAAGTAATATCCATGTTATAAGAAGTAATCTTTAGGTTATGTTAATGAGCTTCTATTTGTCAAATTGATGATAAATTTCATGTAATTGGTTGCTTTGTGCTTTGTTTGCCTTGTTACAAATGTGCTTTTATGATAGATTTATGTTTTTTGAAGTGATGACTCCATCTTCTCACACAGCTTCTCTCGATCAATAGATTCATCCTCTCACTCGGATGATGTGTTCGGTCATAGGTAAATCCCGTTGTTTTCTTTTTTCAGAAAAATATCTTGTTGTATTCTTGATGTGCTTGTTTTGCTTTGATTTTAGGAAGCATACTCATGGTCTATCAATTTTGGCTATGGCTATTGATTTACCTATGTGTTCTTTGGTGAAGTTGTAGGATACAATTAATATTGTGTAATGTAGCAAGATTTTGAACCTATCGATTGAAGGATAAGAAGTATAGTAGTGGAGGGGTGACCTCTGCATTAACTTCAAGTTTGGCTTTCACAACCTGCAGGTTTCTTTTGCTCTTACCATGTTTTTGTTACAGGATATTACTGGATACGTTTGGTTTGAGTTTTTAGTGACTTATTTGCATTATTAAGCTTATGATTTAGAAATGCAACAAAATTTAACTTGAAAAATGTTTGCAGGGAATTGACTATTGAGTTTTGGTTATATTTATGTCATTGTAACACCCGTGATTTCGGTACGTCCCTGTAGAGTACTTCTCTAATTATATTAATCTTTAATCTGACCATTTTCCTTAAATATCGATTTTTTTGGGATCGGGAGTTCTTCGGGTCGAAAGCGGGTGAAACGAGCTTCGGTACACCCGGGGCGAGTGTGCCCGCGATTGTGACAGAGGTTACTCTCGCCGGGCCCAATCGCGGAGAGTGTACCGTGAAGGGGGAAGGGCGGGTGACAGTGCCTAGCGATTGTGACATGTGTCACTCTCACAGGGCAAGGTCACCGAGAATGTAATGTGAGGTACCAAACTCCGGCGATAGTGAAACGTGAGAGTGACCATGTCACAATCGCAAGGCACAATTGCGGTCGGGGGTCAGACCCATTTAAATGCCTCAAACCGACTTTTTCTTCATTTTCTGCATTGTGGAGCTACTTTGGTGCGATTTTGGAAGGGTCAAGAGGTAGGTCTTCCTCTCTCTTCATTCATTGCTATCAAAGGAATGATCCTTATTCATTTATTGGGTTTGATTTCGGTTGGTGGTGGTGATTTAGAGCCTTGTGATTGAAGTGTCAAGTCTCCTCCATCTTCTAGTTCTCTCAATCTAGGGTTTGCTCATATTTCCAAGAAGGTCAGTTTTCTATCATTTGATTCTTACATAAATACTAGGGTTTATGTGTTATCACCCTCAACTATGTTTATAACCATATATTGGTATGTTGTATTTTGACCTAATATGGGTTTTGGGAAAAATGGTGGTTTATGACTTAAATATGAATGTTAGAGAAAGGTGTTTTAAACTAAGATAATTGATTTTCTATACTCATCTATTTATTTGATAATCAACTCTTGTTCCATGGGATTTTGGTAATACTCAAAGTGAGAATTAGGGTTTTGGGAAAAATGCAAGTATTAGATTTATTATTTACAACCATGATTTTGAGAAAGGGAATATGTAGTATTATTAATGATGGGTTATGTTGATAAAGTCCCCTCTATGATGGGAGTCAATATTACATATTAATAACCTTGTATACATGATTTGCTTACATACATGATTAATGATAAATGTGTTAGCGAATTCGGGTGTTTAGTCTTAGTGCAAGAGATCCATAGGCACGGTGTTCCTATGTCCCGTTTTGGACATTAGGTTCACCACTTTGGCACGGAATAGGCATCGGGTTCCATGGTAAGTAAGGTGTGGACCTATACGGTCGGGCAGCGTCCCATGGGCAGTAAGGTGTAATTCCATTGTGCTTGAGTTCCCATTTTGGAACTCTCAAGGATAGACCTGGAGTTGTTGACTTGACATTTTTTAGCAATAGACTTAGAGTAGTTGATTTCATTATGTGGTTTAAGTTATTTGTATCCTACAATGACTACTAATGATTTATTTGATTTGTTTTGATTTAGCTCACGACTAGACCGACTGTAAGACTCCAAATGGGTTTATTATTTACTATTCAATTTAATTGTTCTCACTAGACTTTAGCCTAACGCTAGTTATTTGGTTGTCATGTATGGCAGATCATTCTAGCGGTGGGGCTCGTCAGGACTAAGAGAACAGCCTTGGGGTCGAGAGCGGTCTTTTTGAAGATATAGTGACCAATACTTGGAATATAAAGGATACACATTTTGGAAGAATAATGACACCCGACCTTAATCTTTTTTGACCAAGTTAGATTATTAGGTTGTCAAATTATATTCTTCATTTGTTTTGGGTTGTAACTCTTATACTTTATTTTCCCCGTTTGGGATGGCACACTTGGGTTTAGCTTGTCACATTCGTATTATACAGGTTTGGTTGTCCGCCATCTTAGGATGGACATGTTTACTCTATTTACAGAGATTATATTGCCAAATTTTCGAATTTCAAATTCACTTTAATTTTTAGGATGTTACAGTCATGCTTATTTTTTCACTGTGAATTTCTAGAATTTCTATGCAAGGGGATGGGCTTTTTCTTCGGTTGTTTTCGTGTCACAGATGATCTTTGCCCTCAAATTAATCTTTTTCTCATCCGATCACTGCAATCCATATGGTGAGATTTTGACTTTATGGTGATAGATAAGAATCTCAACCGAATGTTATTGTTTTTGAATTTTGGTTTTTTGTTTTCGGCATTCAGAACCTGTCAATTATTTGGGTAGCAATGTCTTATGGTCTGTTTTAGTTCAAGAAGGTGATTGATCAACCTTATCTTTCATCTTATGGATATTTTTTTGAAGGAGATTTCATCGAATTTTCATTTGGGTGGTGTAGGTGGAGAACATGGTGTTGAGCATTATATCAAATTATTAATGCTTTCAATTCCCAAATGATGAATCTCATGCAAATGTTGAAGCTGCACTAATAATAATAGTAATAAAATATATATTTTTTACTACTTATTTCTTCTTTTACTTGAAGGTTATTAGTTACTTTTAATTGATTGCATTAATTTCATATAGTAGTTGTTGAATTAGATTTTTTCTTTTGTGATTGATTGCAGAAAGAATGGAGATATAGAAGAGACGACTTCAGGAAGAAAGCGGAGGGGTGTATCAGAAAATCCCAAGAATTCATCTAAAAACCAACCCCACTATTTTTCCTTTGTCTTTTTGTCTTTTATTATTTATTAATAATTCTGGTTTTCAGTTACTTTATTTTCTGTTGCTTCTTCTGAAATGAAATGAAAATGGTTGGTTTGTTTGTTTTATGAAAAAAATGTCTCGCTCCCTCTATAACATGGTTTGGTTTGGAATGAATCTCGCTGAATGGACATGTTAGTACAAAGACTATTTAAAGTAACATGATATTGGGACATAATATCACGTCTTTATCATCAAAATAATGTAGACAAATGTTGATTTGTGTTATATCCTTGTATGGATTTAATATTTGGACATGAAAACAACTAAATAATAAGAAATTGAATGATTCTCGACCCTGTAACGGAGATGCGGAATTTACATTTCACAAGTTACACATCTATTTAAAAGTTATTAGAGAAGCAACCTGATCAGTTGCATTCCCCGATCAAACTTTTTTACGAATGGATCATATTTTTCATCGTATTCACCAAACATGTAACTGATACCCTGAACAAAACACCCTCTTAGTGAATGATTACTTTAAAAAGGTTCACCTAACAAATAAGTACCCAATATCATGAAGTATATCATGAAGTACAAGCAGGACGGTCCTGACATTTTGGAGGCCTGTGCAATAGATTAAATGTGACCCTTAATTTTTTTTTTATATATACTATTAATTAAGTTATTTTCTATTATATTCCGACGTATGTTTAATAATAAATCGATCAATGGTTCTTTTTTTACTTTAAAAATGTTGTTCATCTTTTTTTTTTTTGACGTTTACAATTATCCGATTCAAAAATTCTAGTTGTAGACATCATATTTTTTAAAGAAGTAATCAATGCTAACAAATACCAACAAGAACGTTTTATAAATCTATCATCGTTAAAAGAGACTCTAACTTTATAATTAAAAAATTCCCAAAGAACATATAAAAAAATCAACAAAGTTTAAATTTATTTGTTTTCTAATTAAATTCCATTACGTACTCAAAGAAAATTATATAAGAAATTATTAAAAATATAAAAAACTACTAAATAATCAAAATTACTGAATTCAATTTTGTACCTAGAACTTTAGAAATGAAAAAGCCAAAAAGAGATGTTTAATGATGAGTGATGACAACGAATGAAGGTTAAAAAACAAAATAAAATAAATAATTATGGATTAAGGATTTAGGGTTTGAACTTTGAAATATAAGTTACAAAGTGGAAATAGGAAACAATATAATCTATTAAAATTTTCAATTAAGAAACAAAAAGTCATCACAAATTTAATTAGAAAACAAAACTAAATAAGAGAGGGCAAATTGCATTAAAAAGTAACGTACTTCATCTGATTTCTATTTTGGATAACGTACTTTTAAAACCTTCATTTTGGTACCTCAATTGTAAAATATCAAACTTTTGAGTACCTGGTTTACCTAATGACTTGCAAATGCTGACTAAGATCAGATTTCTATTGATGTAGCATTGTTCATTTATTTTATAAATGCCAAGTAAGAAAAAAAATTCCATGTCATTTTTTTAAATTTTTTTATAAAATATGTAATTTTCAATTAAGAAAAAATCCACATCATTTTTTTTTTGCAAAATCTTTATTTTTCAATTAAGAAGAAATCCACGTCACTATTAATTTTTTTTTTGCGTGTGTGTATGAAATCTATCAAACTTGTATTTTTATTTTTAAAATGATTGTAAATTTTGTAATTTTTAAATGATTGTAAATTTTGTAATTTTTACATGATTGTTATTTTCTTAACATTTTTAGCCGATCATTTGTTGAAATCTTTATTAAATAAACGAAGCCAAAATAATAAAAACATCTGTAATCATTAGTAAACATTGATAAGTTAATAAACAAAATATTGTCAATGGTTAAATATTTTTACAAAAATGTTGTAACACCGGTATCTTCAATAATAATAAAAAAAGGGGCAATAACATAACACCGTTATCAACTGTAACCAAAATGTTCCAATACTTTGTTGATGTTCAATCAAAGTTAAAATGATCCTATACATCGTTAATGCTCAATCGATGTTACACCCAACTCCACTTAGTTCTCTTTGATGGAGTTTCTTCCCTTTTGCTTGCTTCAACTTCAAATAAGAAAAAAATCACGTTAATTACTTAATGACTTTTGAATAACAGTTCGGAAAAATTTAATAATAATAAAAAAAACATATAGAATCACAGGGTTTAATTATCACTATCGGTGAAACTGGACCAACCCCTTCCCTTTGAACTCCTGCGTCTTGAACCTCTCCCAAAACTACTACTTCTTGAACCCCTACTTGAACCACTGTATCTAAGCCTACCGACTGATTTCTTTGCTTAGATGGTGGATCGTTTTTTTAGGTTTTTACAACCACTGTATCTAGCCTACCAGCTTGTTTGCAAGCATCAAACAACTACCTGACTTCTATGTAAAGCAATGTTCTAAAAAACTCGCCGCACAGCCGCCATGGCGCACCATGGCACCAAGGCTTGTGTGTCACGCCACGTTAAACCCATGGCACGCCATGGCCTAATGCGCGGTTATTGTAATGAGATATTTGATTTTCTTTATGTTTTTAATGTCTTATTTGCAAGTTTTTTATATATACAACCTAATTTAACTTCCCTATTACTATTGACTCACTGAGTAACATTACAAAACATACGTTTTTATATATAATATTATATATGAAATAGAAATTTGATGCCATAAGTCACGCCTTGAAAACGTCATGGCTTCGTCGTGGCTCCTAAGGCTTGAGGCTTGGCCTCGCCGCCACGCCACGCCTCACGCCATTTAGAACCTTGATGTAAAGTGGTGGCAAACATATGATATAAAGTGACCATGCAAATAAATGAGAGAAGCATGAAAGACAAATAATTGTCGGCTGAATTTGTTGGACAAACAATTAAATCAGGGATGGACGCAGAATTTTTTTCATGCGGCGACATCATATAATACAGACAAAAAATAATTTCAAAAAACAAGGTTTTTATCGACGGATCTTCATCTTTTTACCGACGTTCAATATTACCCGATGTGTTTTTAGCCCAATTTCACAAATTCGAGGTATTTTTAAAGCTGTTTGCTTGATTTCAAGGGATTTTTAAAGCTGTTTGGTTGATTATGAGGTACAGTTGCACCTTTTGAAGTTTCTAAAATAACACGGTGACACCTTACAAAACGATACTGTTGCACCTTTCACAACCTAAAATTTTTTACTTTACGTCGGAGAAATAGACGGTGACACGTGCCACCATATTCACCATGCCAAGTCCGTCCCTTTAATAAACCTTTTCCTTCATGTGGATTGTGGCTACAATAAGCTTTGGATCAATGAAACAAAAGCAATGAATGTTCCTTAGAAGTAGTTTTGTCGATAAAGCAAAATACCAACAGATTAAGATTAAGAGGAAGTAAAATTTGAATAAATGACATTTGATGCATATATGCAGGTAAAGTACCAATTGCACCTACAAGCGAAGCAGAAAAAGAAAATAAATTAGTGATTGTGTACCTTGGGGATTAGATCTGCTTCAGAGACTGGAAAACATCCCTTGCGTTAGAGAAGAGCTCCTTCTGATACATTTTACTGCATCAGGCCACAAAATGTAAAAAAAGAGCCCTATTAGCATCAGGGAAGACAACTACCAAAATAGATCCAATCTAACCCGAGAATGAGTTGCTCACATTATTTTTCTGGCGATGTTTTAATGGACCACTGTAATTGTGCTATGCTTGAAATCTCAGTTGAGGATGTCGACTAACCTTGTACTCGTTTGCAACCGGATGTGCGAGGAGAAGAGAGGTGAGACCAAACGAGGTGGTCGTCGACGACAAGAAAAGGGGTGACGATAGATGTTGACGACGAGAGAAGGGACGACCATGGATGGATGGACGATGGTTTCAGTTTTAGGGTTAGGAATCGGGATAAGGGAGACGATGAGACGATGCTGAGTGTTGTATATTTTTGGGGAAAGGATTTAGAAATAAAAAGTTTCCATGTCATTAATTCCACATCATTTTTTATTTCCACGTCATTATCAAAAGATTACACATCATATAAGATGACTGGTTACCAGGTACTCAAAAGTTTGATATTTTACAATTGAGGTACCAAAATGAAGGTTTTAAAAGTACGTTACCCAAAATAGGAATCAGATGAAAGTACGTTACTTTATAATGCAATTTGCCCAATAAGAAATTTAAAAACATAACATTATAGGTTTCGAACCAGAGACGAAGTCTCTATACCCACTATCTAAATCTCCAGGCTGTTTGCCACTTCACAAAACACTACTATTTGTTAGATTATGTTTTAATTAATTTATATACGAAAGTATTATAAATTTATTTTTTAAAGGCCCTCGGAAAATGGAGGGCACGTGCGGCGGCACCGTCGACACACCCCCGGGGCCGCCCCTGAGTACAAGTCTGAAAGATTAGGTGATGTGAGAGTAAAAGATTAGGTGATGTGAGAGTAGATGAATGACGTTGTGTAATTTTTCTAAAACTTGGTTTTTTATGCATTTGTTTTTTAAACCTTTTCCATCCCTAATATTCTATATGGAATGAGACTTTATTTAAATGGTACGGTTAACAAGGTTGAAGTACTTGAATTTCGCGGGTATCACATATTCATGGAAAAAACATTCACTTCCTTACTAGTACAAAAAAGGTCTTTAGTGACGGTTAAAAACCGTTACCATAGGTATTTCGTAACGGTTTTCATGGACATAAAAATCGTCACCTTATCTGCCGTCACTTTTGGTACACTTTTGGTTACGTTTAAAAAATGTTACCAAATCACATCAAAAACCGTTACCATAAGCTAAAACCGTCACCTTAGGCGTATAAAAAAACCAAATTTTTTCCTAAAACCGTCACCTTAGCATGACATACGACAATGTTTATTTGTTAAAACCGTCACCGTAGCATGACATACGAAGACTTTATTTTTCAAAAATCGTCACCATAGAATGACATATAGTGACTTTATTTTTCAAAAATCGTCACCTTAGGATGACATACGGTGACATTGATTATTCAAAATCATCACCGTAGCATGATATACGGTGACGTTTATTATTCAAAATCGTCAACGTAGCATGACATACAATGATGTTTATTTTTCAAAACCGTTGTCGCAACATGACAAACAATTACGTTTATTTTTCAAAACAGTCACCGTATCATTACATTCGGTTACGTTTATTTGTCAAAATCATCACCATAGCATAATATACAACGACGTTAATTTGTTAAAACTGTCACCACAACATGACATATGGTGACGTTAATTTTTCAAAACTGTCATCATAACATGCATACGGTGACGTTTATTTGTCCTTAATCGTCACCGTAGCATGACATTTGGTGATGTATATTTGTCAAAACCGTCACCAAAACATGACATACGGTGACATTTATGTTTCAAAATGTCACCGTAGAATGACATACGATGACGTTTAAATATTCAAACTGTCACCGTAGCATGATACAAAGTGACATTTATATATTCAAAACCATCATCGTAGCATCACATATAATGACATTTATTTTCCAAAACCGTCATTGTAGTATTACATATGGTGATATTTATTCAAAACCATCATCATAGAGTGACATACAATAACATTAATTTTTGAAAACCGTCACTGAATAATAGCTTATGATGACGCTTTCTTTTAAAATCGTCACAATAACATGTCATACAATCACATTTATTTTGAAAGCCGTCATATTAGCTAAACAAATTGTGACGTTTATTTTCTCAAAACCGTCATCATAACTTGACATACTGTGACGTTAAATTATCAAATTAAACTGTTGCCATAAAACATAAACAATCTTTTGGTGACGGTTTTTATCATTTTCCGATAAAATGAAAATGAATTCAAAAACTCAGAATATGAACCAAATGATTAATGAACAATAGGGTAATAATTACATTATAAGAATGATGTATGAGAACACTAATTAGAGAAGTACTATATATCTGAAATAAATATTTTTCTTATCTAAGCTATACTCCCATGCTTCCATCTCTTCACCATCCCGTTAATAATTGCATAATTGTTATTTCCATTTATAACCTTTTGCTTTTAGCCCTTATGATTAGAAGTTGTTTGTGGTACCTGCAAATAGATAAGAAAACAACCGATAAATACAACAAATCACGAGAGAGTGACGAATTTTTTACATATGATTAAAGAAAACATAATATGAAAAAAGTTCAGACTTCTAAACATTAAAGCCAAAACTTTAGCCAATAAAAACTTTTACACATTTATACAATAAAAACAGAAGTGGCAACTTACAAATCATCACAGACGGATAGCCATTTGATTAGTCAGAATAGTACATTGATCAAATGCTTACAATGTTTATGGATCGATGAAAAATAATCAGTTAAATGTAACCGTTTAGCATCATGAATTCATAATTAATCAAGGTTTCATAAGGTTAAATCATAAATGGATTATAGGTTGTTTGTTTTATTAAGTAAGCAAGATCAATGTCATAATTGTTGTTTAAACCATGTTTTATGTACCAGAATGTTACTTCATTCTTTTTAACTATTAAGTTTATAAGTATTGAATTTCTTTCAATACAAAATGCCACACTTTTGAGATATGTATCTCACGGGTATGGATTATATAGATGAGAACTTTTTAAGTTTTTCTAAGCAACTTATAGCTAGGTATGCTTCCTTGAAAGGTCATGCAAATCTATAACCTATCCAAAAGGTTATGTAAAAAAGGTAGCTAAAACATATAAAAGTCAAAAGCAACATTATAAATGAACTTGGCTTCAACATAAGCAGAAACCAAGTTAAAAATAAATATAGAGATGTAGATATCTTAGAAGCAAAATGGTTATTCTCACCTAGTTATAACAGGCACTTTCAATTCTCTAAGACACAACTTTTCATACCCATATGCGAAAACATAGAAAATCATTCATCCAATGTATCTTTGGATCAACAACAACTAAACTATCATCCAAAACTAAATGAGGTAGGCAATAAAAGGAAGATGGTGTTACAAGTAATTCCTAATCCTTCACTCTTCATTATGATGTTGCTGTATATTTATTCAACAGTTTTATTGTTCAAATTAGTAGGGTGGATGGTCGATTAGAGACCATAAGGTCATCTCGACCAGTAGATTAACAATTTCATTTCAAAATAATAGTAGAAGTAGTCGACATATCAATATGGGGATTTATGCATAACTGTGCAGAAACCATAAAATTCACATTTAGGAAATTCGACAGAAGCTATTAGTTATGAAAGAATCCATTTTCTATGTGGGTATTGTATAAACAAGTAAATTAGTTGACGTTGATGACTGATGAGTAGAAACCGAACCTTCATCTCGCCCCTTTTACAAATCTAGGAGATATATTGCATACCAATATGAGGATTTCCCTTTGTTGTTTTATTCCAGTGTATTTAATTTTCCATCAAATGATCTGTTGCCTGTTCAAATCCGGGGGAAAACATTCAAAAATAACGAATAAAGTAAATCGAAGGATAAAAAAGACAAGAAAATAACCAAGAAATTCAAGAAAAAAAATGTGAAACTTAAAATAATTGATGATCGATAATCCAGATGTCAAGATTCTAATCAAACACAACATCCAAATTATGAATGATTCCAGAAAATAAAAAGCATCCCATCTAAATAATCAAGAAATAACTAAGAAACTTCAACACTTAAACATCAAAATTGAATATAAATCGATTTAAATATCCAAAAAACCCACTGAATATAAAGAAACCTAAACGTAATGTTGTTTAACAAACCTTGGGTCCTCAAAAATTCATGATGCAGTCCATAAGTGTGGAATTTGAACTCAAATTTATCCATTATACCATAAATTGGGCAAAAAAGCATTGAACATATGTGATCAAAGTCATTAAACTGACTTTTAGATCAATATGCCTCCTCTGATTAGTATTATGACTACGTCATCATGGAGAAGAAATACCTAATGAATCAAGGACCCTAACATCAATTCCAACAAAATTACTTCAAAACTGCAAAAAAAAAGTTGTACATAACACAATAATCAACTCTATAATTGCACATAAACTTTCCCAAAAACACAAATCGTTGATCATTTTTTTTGTAATAATTAATACAACCATCAACAAACGGATAATCGTACACATCCAAATCAAACAAAAATCATGAAATCGGATTAAGACGGTGATTAAACGATGAACCGCAAATGTTAAAACTCAATCAAACCAAATTCCGACCAAATATTTCCTCAAAACATGAAACCCTACCATATAATAAATTGAAATTAGCAAAACCAAATCAACAAACACCAAAACTGTAGAAAATCTTCACCTGAACTGAAGAAGAATGAGGCGTTGTGAGAGAGGAGTCAAGCCGATTTGATGAGACAAAGAGGAGTCTAACTGCGGAGGGAGGAGGCGTGAGTTACTGATTTAGGGCAGGGTTTTTTTAATATTGGAGAGGGGTACGATTTAAGATATTGTTTTTAGGCATGGAAATGGGGCGGGGATGGGGCGGGGACCTCAATCCCCATCCCCGTCCCCAATCCGGATCTTCATCCCCATCCCCGTCCCCGTCGGGGAATATGATCACATCTCCATCCCCAACGGGGAACGAGGATCCCCAACGGGGAAACGGGGATTTTCTTTTTCCGTTTATGTAAGCTATTTAAATCAAATATATGAGACACCACACATGTTTAAATATCACGTATTTCTAATAAACCTAAAATCGAAAGAAATTTAATTTAGTATAAAAATCACAACATCATATAATAATTAATAACTTAAAACCAAAATAAATTCAACCGAATTCGAAAAAAAAAACTTAACTTCAAACGTACCAAAAGATATCGAGTAAGATTCAAAACTATATCGAGTAATTGTATTTTGATTGACATCCAAAATACATACTAACATCTAAAAAATAACAATTTTATATTATAAACCTAGTTAGGAAATAAGAAATTATGAATTACCAATTTAGTTTAAATAAATATATATCAAATATTAATTAAAATATAAAACGGGGACGGGGCGGGGCGGGGAGTGCGATACCCGTCCCCGTCCCCGTCCCCGTCCCCGTCCCCATCCCCGGTTTGAGACAAACGGGGATCCCCGTCCCCATCCCCATCCCCGGTTTAGCGGGGACTCCCCATCCCCGATCGGGGCGGGTGGACCGGGTTCCCCGACGGGTCGGGGCCTATTTCCATGCCTAATTGTTTTAGGGGAATAAAGAGGGGCTATTTTAGAGGGAAATTATAATTTTAAGAGAAAATTAAAAGGGAAATTATAAATATTTTTTTTGGATCTAAATATTTAAAACTTTTCTTATAACTAAATACTAGAAGCGTAGTCGCATAATGCAGCGAAATAGATCACGATTTTAATGTTTCATTTTTTTTTATCGATTTACAGTATGATTTGGATGATTTTAAGAAAGTGATAATGTTTTTTATAAATTTGTTTAATTTAGGCTTAATAATATAATGTTTTTTTATGAAAAAAATTAAGTATTTTGTTAGAATTCAATGATTATCTTATATATTTTAAATTTTTTATATTTCAATTGAGATGTTTATCTTGTTTTGATTATGTTTATCCGTTAGTTATGAATTCAAACATATAGCTTTAGAAATTTGTACTCATACATCATAACTTGTAATCTTAAATTTTAAGTAATATGTATCAATGAACAGTACTTAATACATAAAAGCTTGTTTTTAAGTGTTTATTCGATAGTTTAATAATAATGTAATTTATTTTAGGTTTAATAATATATTGTTTTTATATAAAATAAACATTAAATATTCTGTTATATTTTCTTAATTATATTCACTATTAATTTTTTTTTTGCGTGTGTGTATGAAATCTATCAAACTTGTATTTTTATTTTTAAAATGATTGTAAATTTTGTAATTTTTAAATGATTGTAAATTTTGTAATTTTTACATGATTGTTATTTTCTTAACATTTTTAGCCGATCATTTGTTGAAATCTTTATTAAATAAACGAAGCCAAAATAATAAAAACATCTGTAATCATTAGTAAACATTGATAAGTTAATAAACAAAATATTGTCAATGGTTAAATATTTTTACAAAAATGTTGTAACACCGGTATCTTCAATAATAATAAAAAAAGGGGCAATAACATAACACCGTTATCAACTGTAACCAAAATGTTCCAATACTTTGTTGATGTTCAATCAAAGTTAAAATGATCCTATACATCGTTAATGCTCAATCGATGTTACACCCAACTCCACTTAGTTCTCTTTGATGGAGTTTCTTCCCTTTTGCTTGCTTCAACTTCAAATAAGAAAAAAATCACGTTAATTACTTAATGACTTTTGAATAACAGTTCGGAAAAATTTAATAATAATAAAAAAAACATATAGAATCACAGGGTTTAATTATCACTATCGGTGAAACTGGACCAACCCCTTCCCTTTGAACTCCTGCGTCTTGAACCTCTCCCAAAACTACTACTTCTTGAACCCCTACTTGAACCACTGTATCTAAGCCTACCGACTGATTTCTTTGCTTAGATGGTGGATCGTTTTTTTAGGTTTTTACAACCACTGTATCTAGCCTACCAGCTTGTTTGCAAGCATCAAACAACTACCTGACTTCTATGTAAAGCAATGTTCTAAAAAACTCGCCGCACAGCCGCCATGGCGCACCATGGCACCAAGGCTTGTGTGTCACGCCACGTTAAACCCATGGCACGCCATGGCCTAATGCGCGGTTATTGTAATGAGATATTTGATTTTCTTTATGTTTTTAATGTCTTATTTGCAAGTTTTTTATATATACAACCTAATTTAACTTCCCTATTACTATTGACTCACTGAGTAACATTACAAAACATACGTTTTTATATATAATATTATATATGAAATAGAAATTTGATGCCATAAGTCACGCCTTGAAAACGCCATGGCTTCGTCGTGGCTCCTAAGGCTTGAGGCTTGGCCTCGCCGCCACGCCACGCCTCACGCCATTTAGAACCTTGATGTAAAGTGGTGGCAAACATATGATATAAAGTGACCATGCAAATAAATGAGAGAAGCATGAAAGACAAATAATTATCGGCTGAATTTGTTGGACAAACAATTAAATCAGGGATGGACGCAGAATTTTTTTCATGCGGCGACATCATATAATACAGACAAAAAATAATTTCAAAAAACAAGGTTTTTATCGACGGGTCTTCATCTTTTTACCGACGTTCAATATTACCCGATGTGTTTTTAGCCCAATTTCACAAATTCGAGGTATTTTTAAAGCTGTTTGCTTGATTTCAAGGGATTTTTAAAGCTGTTTGGTTGATTATGAGGTACAGTTGCACCTTTTGAAGTTTCTAAAATAACACGGTGACACCTTACAAAACGATACTGTTGCACCTTTCACAACCTAAAATTTTTTACTTTACGTCGGAGAAATAGACGGTGGCACGTGCCACCATATTCACCATGCCAAGTCCGTCCCTTTAATAAACCTTTTCCTTCATGTGGATTGTGGCTACAATAAGCTTTGGATCAATGAAACAAAAGCAATGAATGTTCCTTAGAAGTAGTTTTGTCGATAAAGCAAAATACCAACAGATTAAGATTAAGAGGAAGTAAAATTTGAATAAATGACATTTGATGCATATATGCAGGTAAAGTACCAATTGCACCTACAAGCGAAGCAGAAAAAGAAAATAAATTAGTGATTGTGTACCTTGGGGATTAGATCTGCTTCAGAGACCGGAAAACATCCCTTGCGTTAGAGAAGAGCTCCTTCTGATACATTTTACTGCATCAGGCCACAAAATGTAAAAAAAGAGCCCTATTAGCATCAGGGAAGACAACTACCAAAATAGATCCAATCTAACCCGAGAATGAGTTGCTCACATTATTTTTCTGGCGATGTTTTAATGGACCACTGTAATTGTGCTATGCTTGAAATCTCAATTGAGGATGTCGACTAACCTTGTACTCGTTTGCAACCGGATGTGCGAGGAGAAGAGAGGTGAGACCAAACGAGGTGGTCGTCGACGACAAGAAAAGGGGTGACGATAGATGTTGACGACGAGAGAAGGGACGACCATGGATGGATGGACGATGGTTTCAGTTTTAGGGTTAGGAATCGGGATAAGGGAGACGATGAGACGATGCTGAGTGTTGTATATTTTTGGGGAAAGGATTTAGAAATAAAAAGTTTCCATGTCATTAATTCCACATCATTTTTTATTTCCACGTCATTATCAAAAGATTACACATCATATAAGATGACTGGTTACCAGGTACTCAAAAGTTTGATATTTTACAATTGAGGTACCAAAATGAAGGTTTTAAAAGTACGTTACCCAAAATAGGAATCAGATGAAAGTACGTTACTTTATAATGCAATTTTCCCAATAAGAAATTTAAAAACATAACATTATAGGTTTCGAACCAGAGACGAAGTCTCTATACCCACTATCTAAATCTCCAGGCTGTTTGCCACTTCACAAAACACTACTATTTGTTAGATTATGTTTTAATTAATTTATATACGAAAGTATTATAAATTTATTTTTTAAAGGCCCTCGGAAAATGGAGGGCACGTGCGGCGGCACCGTCGACACACCCCCGGGGCCGCCCCTGAGTACAAGTCTGAAAGATTAGGTGATGTGAGAGTAAAAGATTAGGTGATGTGAGAGTAGATGAATGACGTTGTGTAATTTTTCTAAAACTTGGTTTTTTATGCATTTGTTTTTTAAACCTTTTCCATCCCTAATATTCTATATGGAATGAGACTTTATTTAAATGGTACGGTTAACAAGGTTGAAGTACTTGAATTTCGCGGGTATCACATATTCATGGAAAAAACATTCACTTCCTTACTAGTACAAAAAAGGTCTTTAGTGACGGTTAAAAACCGTTACCATAGGTATTTCGTAACGGTTTTCATGGACATAAAAATCGTCACCTTATCTGCCGTCACTTTTGGTACACTTTTGGTTACGTTTAAAAAATGTTACCAAATCACATCAAAAACCGTTACCATAAGCTAAAACCGTCACCTTAGGCGTATAAAAAAACCAAATTTTTTCCTAAAACCGTCACCTTAGCATGACATACGACAATGTTTATTTGTTAAAACCGTCACCGTAGCATGACATACGAAGACTTTATTTTTCAAAAATCGTCACCATAGAATGACATATAGTGACTTTATTTTTCAAAAATCGTCACCTTAGGATGACATACGGTGACATTGATTATTCAAAATCATCACCGTAGCATGATATACGGTGACGTTTATTATTCAAAATCGTCAACGTAGCATGACATACAATGATGTTTATTTTTCAAAACCGTTGTCGCAACATGACAAACAATTACGTTTATTTTTCAAAACAGTCACCGTATCATTACATTCGGTTACGTTTATTTGTCAAAATCATCACCATAGCATAATATACAACGACGTTAATTTGTTAAAACTGTCACCACAACATGACATATGGTGACGTTAATTTTTCAAAACTGTCATCATAACATGCATACGGTGACGTTTATTTGTCCTTAATCGTCACCGTAGCATGACATTTGGTGATGTATATTTGTCAAAACCGTCACCAAAACATGACATACGGTGACATTTATGTTTCAAAATGTCACCGTAGAATGACATACGATGACGTTTAAATATTCAAACTGTCACCGTAGCATGATACAAAGTGACATTTATATATTCAAAACCATCATCGTAGCATCACATATAATGACATTTATTTTCCAAAACCGTCATTGTAGTATTACATATGGTGATATTTATTCAAAACCATCATCATAGAGTGACATACAATAACATTAATTTTTGAAAACCGTCACTGAATAATAGCTTATGATGACGCTTTCTTTTAAAATCGTCACAATAACATGTCATACAATCACATTTATTTTGAAAGCCGTCATATTAGCTAAACAAATTGTGACGTTTATTTTCTCAAAACCGTCATCATAACTTGACATACTGTGACGTTAAATTATCAAATTAAACTGTTGCCATAAAACATAAACAATCTTTTGGTGACGGTTTTTATCATTTTCCGATAAAATGAAAATGAATTCAAAAACTCAGAATATGAACCAAATGATTAATGAACAATAGGGTAATAATTACATTATAAGAATGATGTATGAGAACACTAATTAGAGAAGTACTATATATCTGAAATAAATATTTTTCTTATCTAAGCTATACTCCCATGCTTCCATCTCTTCACCATCCCGTTAATAATTGCATAATTGTTATTTCCATTTATAACCTTTTGCTTTTAGCCCTTATGATTAGAAGTTGTTTGTGGTACCTGCAAATAGATAAGAAAACAACCGATAAATACAACAAATCACGAGAGAGTGACGAATTTTTTACATATGATTAAAGAAAACATAATATGAAAAAAGTTCAGACTTCTAAACATTAAAGCCAAAACTTTAGCCAATAAAAACTTTTACACATTTATACAATAAAAACAGAAGTGGCAACTTACAAATCATCACAGACGGATAGCCATTTGATTAGTCAGAATAGTACATTGATCAAATGCTTACAATGTTTATGGATCGATGAAAAATAATCAGTTAAATGTAACCGTTTAGCATCATGAATTCATAATTAATCAAGGTTTCATAAGGTTAAATCATAAATGGATTATAGGTTGTTTGTTTTATTAAGTAAGCAAGATCAATGTCATAATTGTTGTTTAAACCATGTTTTATGTACCAGAATGTTACTTCATTCTTTTTAACTATTAAGTTTATAAGTATTGAATTTCTTTCAATACAAAATGCCACACTTTTGAGATATGTATCTCACGGGTATGGATTATATAGATGAGAACTTTTTAAGTTTTTCTAAGCAACTTATAGCTAGGTATGCTTCCTTGAAAGGTCATGCAAATCTATAACCTATCCAAAAGGTTATGTAAAAAAGGTAGCTAAAACATATAAAAGTCAAAAGCAACATTATAAATGAACTTGGCTTCAACATAAGCAGAAACCAAGTTAAAAATAAATATAGAGATGTAGATATCTTAGAAGCAAAATGGTTATTCTCACCTAGTTATAACAGGCACTTTCAATTCTCTAAGACACAACTTTTCATACCCATATGCGAAAACATAGAAAATCATTCATCCAATGTATCTTTGGATCAACAACAACTAAACTATCATCCAAAACTAAATGAGGTAGGCAATAAAAGGAAGATGGTGTTACAAGTAATTCCTAATCCTTCACTCTTCATTATGATGTTGCTGTATATTTATTCAACAGTTTTATTGTTCAAATTAGTAGGGTGGATGGTCGATTAGAGACCATAAGGTCATCTCGACCAGTAGATTAACAATTTCATTTCAAAATAATAGTAGAAGTAGTCGACATATCAATATGGGGATTTATGCATAACTGTGCAGAAACCATAAAATTCACATTTAGGAAATTCGACAGAAGCTATTAGTTATGAAAGAATCCATTTTCTATGTGGGTATTGTATAAACAAGTAAATTAGTTGACGTTGATGACTGATGAGTAGAAACCGAACCTTCATCTCGCCCCTTTTACAAATCTAGGAGATATATTGCATACCAATATGAGGATTTCCCTTTGTTGTTTTATTCCAGTGTATTTAATTTTCCATCAAATGATCTGTTGCCTGTTCAAATCCGGGGGAAAACATTCAAAAATAACGAATAAAGTAAATCGAAGGATAAAAAAGACAAGAAAATAACCAAGAAATTCAAGAAAAAAAATGTGAAACTTAAAATAATTGATGATCGATAATCCAGATGTCAAGATTCTAATCAAACACAACATCCAAATTATGAATGATTCCAGAAAATAAAAAGCATCCCATCTAAATAATCAAGAAATAACTAAGAAACTTCAACACTTAAACATCAAAATTGAATATAAATCGATTTAAATATCCAAAAAACCCACTGAATATAAAGAAACCTAAACGTAATGTTGTTTAACAAACCTTGGGTCTTCAAAAATTCATGATGCAGTCCATAAGTGTGGAATTTGAACTCAAATTTATCCATTATACCATAAATTGGGCAAAAAAGCATTGAACATATGTGATCAAAGTCATTAAACTGACTTTTAGATCAATATGCCTCCTCTGATTAGTATTATGACTACGTCATCATGGAGAAGAAATACCTAACGAATCAAGGACCCTAACATCAATTCCAACAAAATTACTTCAAAACTGCAAAAAAAAGTTGTACATAACACAATAATCAACTCTATAATTGCACATAAACTTTCCCAAAAACACAAATCGTTGATCATTTTTTTTGTAATAATTAATACAACCATCAACAAACGGATAATCGTACACATCCAAATCAAACAAAAATCATGAAATCGGATTAAGACGGTGATTAAACGATGAACCGCAAATGTTAAAACTCAATCAAACCAAATTCCGACCAAATATTTCCTCAAAACATGAAACCCTACCATATAATAAATTGAAATTAGCAAAACCAAATCAACAAACACCAAAACTGTAGAAAATCTTCACCTGAACTGAAGAAGAATGAGGCGTTGTGAGAAAGGAGTCGAGCCGATTTGATGAGACAAAGAGGAGTCTAACTGCGGAGGGAGGAGGCGTGAGTTACTGATTTAGGGCAGGGTTTTTTAATATTGGAGAGGGGTACGATTTAAGATATTGTTTTTAGGCATGGAAATGGGGCGGGGATGGGGCGGGGACCTCAATCCCCATCCCCGTCCCCAATCCCTCATCTTCATCCCATCCCCATCCCCGTCCCCGTCGGGGAATATGATCACATCCCCATCCCCAACGGGGAACGGGGATCCGCAACGGGGAAACGGGGATTTTCTTTTTCCGTTTATGTAAGCTATTTAAATCAAATATATGAGACACCACACATGTTTAAATATCACGTATTTCTAATAAACCTAAAATCGAAAGAAATTTAATTTAGTATAAAAATCACAACATCATATAATAATTAATAACTTAAAACCAAAATAAATTCAACCGAATTCGAAAAAAAAAACTTAACTTCAAACGTACCAAAAGATATCGAGTAAGATTCAAAACTATATCGAGTAATTGTATTTTGATTGACATCCAAAATACATACTAACATCTAAAAAATAACAATTTTATATTATAAACCTAGTTAGGAAATAAGAAATTATGAATTACCAATTTAGTTTAAATAAATATATATCAAATATTAATTAAAATATAAAACGGGGACGGGGCGGGGCGGGGAGTGCGATACCCGTCCCCATCCCCGGTTTGAGACAAACGGGGATCCCCGTCCCCATCCCCATCCCCGGTTTAGCGGGGAATCCCCATCCCCGATCGGGGCGGGTGGACCGAGTTCCCCGACGGGTCGAGGCCTATTTCCATGCCTAATTGTTTTAGGGGAATAAAGAGGGGCTATTTTAGAGGGAAATTAGAATTTTAAGAGAAAATTAAAAGGGAAATTATAAATATTTTTTTTGGATCTAAATATTTAAAACTTTTCTTATAACTAAATACTAGAAGCGTAGTCGCATAATGCAGCGAAGTAGATCACGATTTTAATGTTTCATTTTTTTTTATCGATTTACAGTATGATTTGGATGATTTTAAGAAAGTGATAATGTTTTTTATAAATTTGTTTAATTTAGGCTTAATAATATAATGTTTTTTATGAAAAAAATTAAGTATTTTGTTAGAATTCAATGATTATCTTATATATTTTAAATTTTTTATATTTCAATTGAGATGTTTATATTGTTTTGATTATGTTTATCCGTTAGTTATGAATTCAAACATATAGTTTTAGAAATTTGCACTCATACATCATAACTTGTAATCTTAAATTTTAAGTAATATGTATCAATGAACAGTACTTAATACATAAAAGCTTGTTTTTAAGTGTTTATTCGATAGTTTAATAATAATGTAATTTATTTTAGGTTTAATAATATATTGTTTTTATATAAAATAAACATTAAATATTCTGTTATATTTTCTTAATTATATTTTAGATTTTTTAATTTAAAATTTGACTTTTATCCAGTATTTAATTATGTAAGGAGTGATTTTAGAAGAGTTAAAGTGGCAAGAGATAAAGATTTAAAGTTAATATATATCACTAAAATGTAATACATAAAGTTTTATTGGTTGTTTTTAAGAGATTTTAAGTAATTACCATTAAATAACGGTACATTAAGCTTTAATAATTGTTTTTAAGAGATTTTTATAAATGCTTTATAATATAGTATAGATAATTATAAATTTTTTATTAAATTTATTATCTCTTTAATTTTAAATTAAATGATCCCTAACAAAATATTTTATCATTATTTTAAAATTACAATTAAACTAAAATAAAATACAATTTTATTATAAATCCAAACTAGACTAAACATTAAATCACGAAATAATAACCAACATATCTCTAGCTTTCTCAAAACTATAAAATAAAATCGAGAAAGACAATTAACATAATGGATTTCACTGGCCCTTCATGGGCTATATTGAGTTTTAATGAACTATATTGGATATTGGGCATTAAGGTCCAATAGAACTGAGTGAAGTCAAGTAGAATTAATTAAAGTCTTATAGATCCATTAAGCCTCAATTAAACCCTTTAAAGTCAATATAACTCTTTAAAGCCTAATAGAACCCTTTAAAATCCGATAGATCCATTAAGGCCCAATGAAACCATTTAAGCCCAACCGAACCCTTTAAAGACCGATTGATTCATTAAGGCCCAATGAAACCCTTTAAAGGCCAATTAAACCGATTAAAATCTGGTCGAATTAATTAAACCCAATAGATCCTTTAAGACCTAATGAACCCTTTAAATCCCGATATATCTATTAAAGCCCAATGAAACCCTTTAAAACCTTATAGAATCCTTTAAATCCTGATAGATCCATTAAGGCCCAATTAAACCCTTTAAAGCCCAATAGTACCCTTTAAATCCCGATAGAACCCTTTGAAGCCCGATAGATCCATTAAGGCCCAATTAAACCCTTTAAAGCCCAATAGAACCCTTTAAAGCCCGATATAACCCTTTAAAGCCCGATATAACCCTTTAAAGCCCAATAGATCCATTAAGGCCTAATGAAACCCTTTAAGCCTAATCGAAACCTTTAAAGCTCGATAGAACCCTTTAAAGCCTAATAGATTCGTTAAGGTCCAATAAAACCCTTTAAAGGCCGATAGAACCGATTAAAATCCGGGAGAATTAATTAAACCAATAGATCCTTTAAGACCCAATGAAACCATTTAAATCTCGACAGATCCATTAAGGCCCAATGAAACCCTTTAAAACCTAATAGAACCCTTTTAATCCCGATAGACCCATTAAGGCCCAATTAAACCCTTTAAAGCCCAACAGAACCCTTTAGAGCCCCATAGAACCCTTTAAAGCCCAATAGATCCATTAAGGCCCAATGAAACCTTTTAAGCCCAATCGAACCATTTAAAGCCCGATAGATTCGTTAAGGCCCAATGAAACCCTTTAAATCCCGATAGATCCATTAAGGCCCAATGAAACCCTTTAAAACCTAATAGAATTCTTTAAAGTTTGATAGACCCATTAAGACTCAATGAAACCTTTTAAAAGCCAATTTAACCGAGTAAACCTTCTGGTAAAAACCATGTCAAAATATCATCATACCTTTTTACACAATTTTTAAATCAAAACCCTGTAAAAAAGTTCAGATATATCTTTACACGGTTTTTAAGCCAAAACCGGGTAAAATGATTTGATTTTGTTATATGATTTATTCTATAACCGTGTAAAATTGTCTCCCGGTAGTCTTTTACACGGTTTTTTCCATAACCGTGTAAAAACAGGGCGTGTAAAAATGTTATTTCTGTAGTAGCATTCAAATTTTAAAATAGTTGTTAATAGTCGCATTTTAGATTAGCACTTTTTAGAAAAACAAAGAAAAATATCAAATAGGTAAAAAGAACAGACCTTAAAAGGTTATAACCAACATATATTTTTACATATGTACATATTTTGGTTTGTGCATCCAAACAGATATTTTTTAAATAAAAGTTTAATAAAATTTAAATATAATGTTTGAATTTCATATTAATAAATATTAAAATTTTATTACATCACCATTTTATTTAAAAGTTATTAGTTTAAATAAAAAATTAATAATAAAAATTAAAACGTTACAAGATTGTTATTTATAAAGAGAGATTAAAAAGATGTTAACGAGTTATAAGTCTCAAGTCAATAATAATAAAAGCGATAACAACAATAAAAATTAATTAAATATACTTAATAACACCAAATTCTACAAGATTTAGTTGTATTGTAAAATTTATAGCTATATTGAAATATAAAATATATACGATTTAAAAAATCAGGTGTAATAGATTATTTTGATTATGTTTTAGAATCTTAAGATTAAATCATGTTATTAAAATAAATTTTCTCAAAGTTGATTTTGTCCCCACCTTTTTTTCCTACTTTCCTAATTTTCTTATCTAAAACTGAATTATAAAGATTTATTTTATTGATTCTACTCTTTTGACTTCCCTCTCCTTTTCATAAAGAAATTAGAGTAAATTACGTTTTTCGTCCCTATGGTTTATTAAATTGTTTGGTCCTATAAACTTAATAACCTATAAAATAGTTTATTTGGACACTTCGACATTCTGGCATCCTATTTTACTGTAATGATGACATACGATGATGTTTACCATAGTATGACATACGATGACATTTATTATTCAAAACCGCGACTGTAGCATGGACATACGGTAACATTTATTTTTCAAAACCCTCAACGTAGCATGGACATACGGTGACATTTATTTTTCAAAATCGTCAACGTAACACGACATATGGTGCCGTTTATTTTTCAAAACCGTCACTATAACATGAAATATGATGACATTATTAGTTAAAATCGTTACTGTAGCATGACATATGGTAACATTTATTTTTCAAAAACGTCACTGTAGTATGACATACGGTGACATTTATTTTTCAAAAACGTCAACGTAGTATCACATATAGTGACATTTATTTGTCAAAAACATCACCATAGTTGGACATATAGTGACGTTTATTATTCAAAATCGTCACCATAACATAACATACAATGATGTTTATTTTTTCAAAATCGTTGCTGTAATTGACGTATGGTGACATTTGTAATTCAAAACCGTCACCGTAGCATGATGTACAGTGACATTTATTTTTCAGAGTTGTCATTGTAACATGACATATAATGACATTTATTATTTAAAACCGTCACCGTAGTATGGTGCTCGTTGACGTTTACTATTCAAAACCGTCATCATAACATGACATATGGTCATGTTTATTATAAAAAACCGTCATCGTAGTATAACGTAAGTTGACGTTTATTATTCAATCAGTCACCATAGCATGATATGTGGTGATAGTAATCGTCATCGTTATGACATTTATTATTCAAAAACGTCACGGTAACATGACATATTGTGACGTTTATTTTAAAAACCGCTACAATAGAATGACAGATCATGACGTGATCAAAACCGTCACCATAGCATGACATATGGTGATGTAAATTATTCAAAACCGTCACCATAGCATGACATATGGTGACGTAAATTATTCAAAACCGTAAATGTAGCTTGAGATATAGTGACGTAAATGTAGTAATATTGTTACCGTAGCATGATATATGGTAACGTAAAATTTTCAAAAACCGTTGTCATAAACTACATTTTGGTAACGTAAAATTTGCAATACTGTTGCAATAGAACCTGGTAACTTTTGGAAACGGGTTTTAAATAAACGTTACTATATATATTTTAGTTTTGGTAATGGTTATTTTAAAACGTTACAACATAAAACAACGGTTTAGACAAAAAGCGTTACTAAATGGTCCTTGATGGCAACGGTTTTTAAAAACCGTCACAACATAAAGCAACGGTTTTTCAAAACTGTCCTAAACCGTTACCTTAGGGGACCTTTTATTAACGTTTTTGCCTAAAACGTTGCTTTATGTTTCTAGTGTTTTGGTAAGTGTAACGTTTTTTTTATAAAAACCATTACTAAAACAATTCTCTAACTTTTTCTGTGACTTTTTGTAATGGTTTTTATCAAACCGTTACAAACCTATTTTTTCAAAAGCGTCACAAAAAGTCATTTTTGTACTAGTGCCTATTTACGTATAAATTTTGCATTCCGCCCCATTGCGCGGGCATGGGAGGAGCCAGAATATGATTTCAGGGTGGTCCTTTTATTGTGTTATTACACAAATAAATAAATAAGATAAAAAAATATAAATATATAAAAAAAATCTAATCAACAATCTAGGGTTTATGTGAAGTTCGTTTAAGTCTCATCCAACTAATCTATAATCATTTTTCTCTTCGTTAAATATTTATCTATAACTGTTAGAAATTAGAATAACATTCAACGATAATGGTTATTCATATTCATATACAAGCTTCACTTAGAACTTGTTTGAGTTATAAGGCTATATTGGTTACAACATAATTAAAAGGGAAACTGCAATATGAGCCCATCGATCTAGAAAAGGAAAAAATCTTGTTGGATGACACTATAACAAAATTACATTTATATGACGTCAACAATATCTAAGGGGACGTTTGGTTTGCAGATTCTGATGGAATTGGAATGTTGAATTCCGTTGACCAAATTCCATTACATCGTTTGATTCATTCTTTTTAAGGAATTGGAATGTTGAATTCCGTTGACCAAATTCCATTACATCGTTTGGTTCATTCTTTTTAAGGAATTGGAATGTTGAATTCCAATGAATTCCATAAATGAAGGAATTCAACATTCCTTGGGGGGGGGGGGGGGGAGGTGGTATTTCATTGGAATGGAATGTCATATTTTTTTTTGGACAAAATTGCCTCTCATCCTTATATGCACCACCACCTCCGAACACCACCATCGGCCACCGCCACCGGCCACCATTGACCACCACCTCCGGCTACCAACATAGGCCACCACCTCCGGCCACCACCACCACCACCTCCGGCTACCAACAACGGCCACCACCACCACCTTCGACCACCGCCACCGGCCACCACTACCGTTCAACATTATTAGCATACACCAATTCTCTCTCCCTTTCTCTTCATCTCTCCCTCTCTCTCTACTCTCTCTCTCTCTCAATCTATCCTCCCTCCTCTCTATCCCTCTCTCTCTCTCCTCTCTCCCTCTCTCTTCTCTCTATCCTCTCTCTCTCCTCTCTCCCTCTCTCTCTCCTATCTCTCTCTCCCTCTCCCTCTTCTCTCTCTACTCTCCTCTCTCACTCTCCTCTCTCTCTCTATCCTCTCTCTCTCCCTCTCTCTCTATCCTCTCTCTCTCCCTCTATCTCTCCTCTCATCTCTCTCTCCTCTCCTCTCTCTCTCCCTCTCTTTCTCTCATCATCATTCGTCTGCTAAACTAATCAAAGCAATTTTAGTTAAAAATTAAACTATTTAATGACTATTTCATTAAAGTAATTTTTGTTGAAAAAAATTAAAATAAACAAAAAGGGTATTTTGGTCATTTACCAAAATTCCATTCCAATTCTAAAGCTACAATTGTGAATCAAACAGAAAAATTTCAATTCATTTAACAGATTCCATTCCAATTCTGTCAACCAAACAGGTGGTCAAACCTGACAACATTCCATTCCAATTCCTTCAAAGTCAAATTTTTTGACAGATTCCATTTCATCCAAAAACATTCTACGAACCAAACGCCCCCTAAGTGTTTTAATAGACAATTCTATGTAACTTCGGTTTATAAGACAAAACAATAAGACATCATATCTAAAAGTGTTATAATAAGTTTATATCACGTTTTTGTGCATTTTAAAAAGCTATATTAAAAATGTTTTAAAAAACTTGTTAGGACGCTAAAAAAACATTCTATAAACTTATCATAACATATTTAGATAAAAGTTTTATTGTATGCTCCTATAAGCTTAAATCCTATAGAGCAGTCTATTAGGAATGGGTATCAACTACACTTCAATTAACTATAAGGAAATCATTCTTGAAGCGGGTATTGAGGACATTACACAAGCTTAAAAAGTTCTCTTCGAAGAAATCATTTACGAACATGTTGATATTGTTAAAGACATTCTCTACCTTAAAGATAAAAGAAGGGTCGACTATTTAGAAACTTTTGATTTTCTGATCGTGAAGATGAAAGTTGCTAATGTAAAACTTGAGGAGGAGTATATTAGAGAACAATATCAATTGAATGAAAAGCTTGTATATTTCATCAACTTATAATAACATATTAAATGGAGGTTCAAGGGAAAACCTCAAAAAAAATGAAAACTGAGGAACACCCTAGTAACCCTTAATCTGGACGATATGCACTTGTGCATATAAGTAAATTAAGTTGTTTTTTGGTTTTTATGCACTTGTGTATGTAATAAATTACTTGTATGCACAAATGCATATCGTCCAGATGAAAGGTTACCAGTTTGTTCCTTAATTTTCCGTTTTTTTTAGATTTTCCCCTAAGCCTGACCCTATATATAGAGACAGAAATCGAGGATCAAAATAAAATAGAAAAGATCGATGACAAGATCCTAAAGGATTACAATATTAATTACAATGAATAAAATTAGAGATATGATTACATAGCAAATCAAGGGATGCGATCAAGAAGATGATTTGTTGCCATCACTTTTCTAGCGTTATACATGCTTTGCAAACAACATGATCTATGGGGAGGATACCATTACTTTATCATATGTGAAGACATGTATTTTCAGTAACTACCTCAAGAAGCAAACAAAGGTGTTGGTGATGATACAAGTGTCGGTAGTAGCAGTTAGGGCCTATTTGGTGAAAGAGGTTATGATGATGCATATATAGAGGAAAGAAAATTCTAGTGGGTTTTCTGCTTCAAGAAAGCGGCCATATGTGCGAAATAAGTTAAAGAAGAGAGGGAAATGTAACTACAACACACAATCGGCCATTGGGTCAACATCTTTTTTTGAAAATTAAAGAGAAAGAGGATAATGACAATGTTTTGTGTGCTAGTAAGGGATCACATCATGCTAATCATCACTATGTGTTAGACTCGGACATGTCATTTTATATGACACTCAATATGGGCTATTCTCAAACTTTCATGCTATGGAAGGTAACATATTGATCTATGAGGAGCAATGTAACATGTAAAGTAATGTGTGGTGGCATATTTCAGTTGAAGATATATTCAATGGTATAATTCACATGATTTCGTGTGAGTGATATGTCCCTAGAAAGATAACATATCTTTTTCAGTTACGCATTAAGCATGGTTGCAAGGCCTCGTTTGTGAATGATGGAGTGGTGATCTCCAAGGGTACAATGATGATAATGAAAGGGAAGTTGGTAATGAGAAACATGTACATTCTGACAGAATAAACAATGGTAGACAAGCTTTTGTGGGAACTAATAACTCAAGAACATTAGATGCCACCTAACTATGGCATCTTCCTCTTCATCATACTTTGGAGAAGAACCTCGAAATTCTTCAGAAGAAGATGATTGCAGGTAACAAGTATTAAATATATAGAATTATGTTCAAATTGTGTACAAGGAAAACAAAGACATGTCTTTTGGAATCAAAAAACAAACATCGAAAATAGCAATTGATTATGTTCACGTGGATGTGTAGATCCCAACATCTATTGCCTCTCTCAATAGTGGTCACTACTTTATCTCTTCCATTAACGTAACACCCCAAAAATTGGGATAAATAAAAACTTCCAAAAATGGAAATGTGGTATGTATTTACCATAGCATGAGCCTCCCAAAATTGGAGAAAATAATAAACACCTGTTTAAATACAAGTTTGTAATTCAACATAATTAAAATGACAACCTTGTTGCAAGATTTATATAGAATAAACCTCTCAGACTTTACACAAAATGGAGAATAATGCAAGTATATATTTCTCAATCCATTGTCGTCTTTTACAAGTAATAAAACAGTAAAATACCGAGTATCGATCCACAGGGAAAAAGGAGTAAAAGATTTAAATCAAAGTCCAGAAAAAGAAATGATTTCAGATGGCGATTTTGAAAAAATATTGTTGGGTTGATTGATTACAAACTACTGTGATAACATATAATTAAAAAAGAAGTAAGGGTGTAGGGATTCGTTAAGATTTCAAAGCAAATAAATCGGATAGAACTTCGTGACAAACAACTCATCTTATCTAACCATCAACTTGTATAAGGTACTCTTTCGAGGTTGAGAAAGGCACGCATCCATCGACTAACTTTAGTGTTTCCTAAATAAAGTAAAGTATTGGCAATGACACAATCTATCCATTTTGTAAGTTGTACAAAATGAAACAAGTTCCTTGGTTCTAAGTAACTCTCTCGAGCCTACCTCCGTATCGTTCAAGTTGATGTGTTCAAGATGGCTCATTTCTGAGTTCATCAAACTTTAACATTTTAACAATGATCATTTTTGTTAAGAGATGTAATTTTTATCAATATAACCTTCAATGAATGGTTAGAACAATTTGTTATTAATCAACAAATTCCTACCATCAAAATAGGCTTTTTATCTTAACTTCACCCCACACCCGAGCTAAGATTGTCAGCCTATCATTGCTCGGTTTCCTTGCATTTTTTTATTTTTAAGAAAAACGAAAGACATGTCTAAATAACGACAAATAAAAGTTTACACGAAGCTAAACTTGTCTTACGATATGAAAATTAACAAAGACATGAAAAATCTAAGTTATGAGAGAGAACTACGACAAAGTAAAGTAAATCAAGATGGCTAAAATTTAGAATGTAAATCAATAATAAAGTTAAGCTAGACGGAGTTAATAAAGATGCGACTAGAAATAAAGATTTACGATAACATAAAATAGTAAACTAAAATGCATAGAATTTAGATGCCAAGAAGAAAAATACTAAAAGATTGATGCATTAATTTTATAAAAAGAGATGAGAGTTCTTGGACGAAACTTCATCCTTTCAAAAAGATGAAGTAGCTTGAGATGAATACATGATGGGAGAAAATGGGATGATGGGATTATGGGGTAGTGAGATAATGATATTGTGGGATGATGGAATACAAGCAACAACACCCCATACTTTAGCAACAAAAATCACTTGGAGGATTCCAAGTAAATCACCAAATCCTTTAAGATTCCAAGTAAATCACTAAATTTTTGAAGTTTCCAATAAATCACCATATCTTTGAAATTTCCAAGTAAATCACCAAATCTTTGGCGATTCCAAGTAAATCACCAAATCTTTAAAGTTTTGTCTTCATCCAAAAGCACAAGTCTTCCTTCATTTCCATCCTATAGCATCACAAAACATGTTTTCAATTCAACACTCTAAACCATAAGATTAGCCACAAATTAGCATCAAAAGGTAAGTGAATTTGGTCATTGGTTTACCTAAACTCCATAAATGTGAAAATCGAAAATATACATAAAAAGACTCAATCTAACAACTTTTGACAAATTAAAGTAACGAAAAAGAAACTAAAAAAATATGTAATGCGTCAATTAAGTTGCCGCATATCAAACCTATTAATCTAATTTCTAAGTAGAAACAAGATTACAAAAAAGGTGTCGTCTCTACTCTAACAACATACTTCACAAATTGGTGTCCCAGAAAAGCACTCCCCAAGCTCACACTATCCCGCCTACGCCTTTTTAGAGTCGGCGCTGCTAGAACTTGAGATACACATCGACACCAAGCAAGTGTTAGGCCTAAAAGACTCACGAGTTTTAACATTTAAATAATAAGCATCAACGAGGCATGGAAAATAATACACCATTAAGTAACATTAATATTTGGAGTCAATAGGGGAGACCCATAACACCAAACAAGTTCCACCCAAAGAGTCCAGATACCTTAGTCTCGACTACCATGAGTGACACCAAAAAGGTCCGGCACATCCGAGGGTTACAACTAAGCCATTGCCCCGAATGGCGGAGGTATAGGTGCATACCCACATTGTGGCACCCAAGACTATGTCCTCCTTGTGTCTACTTGACTTGGTTCATCAAATAGTCCAGTTAGGCCATAAGGCACACAAATCTATGGGACATATATCCAATGCCATTATAGGGAACTTGTGGTTTACATACCACATACATCATAGTAGGATTTTACATAATATTTCAATCATGTCCAATTTAGCCAAAAAGGCGTATATAATACCACAATGGAATCCAAGTCATACAACCACAATTCATGTGCATAATAGCTCAATACCAAAAGCATAAACATATGACTATCAATAAACATTATATTTGACCAAATCCATAAGTTAGGTCTGTGTTCCCAGATTCTAGTTTCTAAACACTTAATCAAACAAACACAAACAAGAATTCAATCAATTACCTGTTTGATTAACTTTCAATTCCAAGATTACAACTTTCTCTCTCTAGAACTCTCTCTCTCTCTCTGGAAAAACGTACAACTGAATATATTATCCTCCACTTCTGTTAACTACTAATTACAAAGAAAAGAAAACTATTTATACCTACAACTAAAACAACAAGGAAACAAAACTAATACAAATGTTGACTTTGACTTTTATTACAAAGACTTTGACTTTCACTTGAGAGTTGACTTTCTTCAGCTTTGACTTCTTAAACCTTGACTTTTGTCTTTTTGATCTTGTATCCAACATATTTATGCTCTAACAATCTCCCCCTTTGGATTCAAGATCACTGTTTAAAGATCTAGCAATTCAGTCTTCACTTTAAGCTCTGTCAGTACAATCTCCCCTTTTTCTTTGACGGTATTTTTTCCAAAACTTTCTTCAAACGATTAACAATCTCCCCAAAACTTTCACAATAATACTTTCAGACTTTGGAAAGAAATTATCTTCGGAATTAGCTCGAATTGCTTTAGAAAATAATCTTCAAAGAAAATTTCCTCAAATCTTCATAAATTCTTTGATCTTCTTCAAATCTTCAAATCTTTGCTTTGAACTTTTCTGACTTGGACATTTCTGAAAATCATCTCTCAAAACTTTATCATTTCTTGATACCATCTCCCCCTTTTTGATGATTTGAACATCTATATCATCAAAAGTTTTCTTCCAAGAAATGTCTTTGATCATTCTGATTTGTCAAACTGAGCCTTTGATTCTGTGATCCATAACCAAGTATTCATCTAGATCTTTGCAAATCCAGACAAAATAAGAACATGTAACCCCTGAATCAACAAATGAATCAGTGAAAATGCCTGTCAGTAACACAAAGTCACTGTGTGTAACGAATACACAATATAAATGAGCTTTTTGATGTTCACTCCCCCAGGGTTTCCATCCAATCATCGAAATACCACAAAGACAATTTCTATGAATGTTATGACAAAGAAACAAATTCTTTGTATGTTCGTGCAAGTGTAGAAAGAATTAAGCATGAATTATTGCTTTTAATAAGGCTCAACATTGTAAACCACTGAGACAACAGTAGATAAACACAGATTCAAAGTGCTTGATTGAAGTGCGAAGGTGGGGCAGACTTCCTTCTTTTTCAATATCCAGATTTTCCAAATGAAAAACAGATAGATTATATGTTGCGTCCCCTTGAAAATGTGAAACATTTTCTTTTTTAGAAGAAAATGAGTAGCTGGTGGGGTGAAAGTCAAGAGTTGGCATGGGCTAGTTGCCTGTTTCAATAACGTTCACCAAAGAGTTGTGAAACGCTAGTAATGTGGCTGCCCGACTCAGAAAGTAGTTGGTGCAGAGTTTGATATTCTTTTACCCTGATCTCTCACACCCTCTTTCTTTTATCATTATGCTCACATCTAACCAAACTCTCTTTTCCATTTTACCTCAACACACAACCCACACTCATTTCTTTTAGACTCCTCACACTCAATCACTATTGGATTAACTTCTTGGGTAGGAAACACTGGTTAACGTGAATCCATAGAAGTTCATTTAAGTCCTAGCACAAAGAACCCATAATATCCTAATAAGCATGTGTTACTCAAGATGGTTTAACTTTATCAGTTAAAGCTCATATACAAATGTCAGACAAATGTATGCTCATAAAATATAATCATGAAGATTTGAGCATTTTTAGACATTGAAGTATTTTCAAACAAGTATATTGAATGAATGAACATGAATGCAAAAAGCTTTTTTGAAAATCTGACATTGTATGAAAATGATCAGAAATAAATGATATAACAATCAAAGCTTATGGTCAAGAATAATAGATATTGTCTATATGAAACAAAATATAGACATTCTTGAAATGACGTTTCGAAATGAAATATCGCTCAAAATTCTTTAAAGTACAAGTGGGGTGTCTTACCATCGAAAAATTGTTTCAATTTAGAGACATGGTAAGAAGAATTTGATCAAAAATTAAACCGATGTGTGTGAATACTTGAAAGTATGTAGAAAAGACAATACGCAAGTATTTATCTTTGGAAACACACGATTTATTTAACAATTAAGAACAAAAAAATAAAATGAAAACATTTAAAATCACACTTCCAAATTATAAAATCTGTTTAAGAATCGGGAAGTGGTTTGAACATTTCAGAACATTTTTTCTATATCTGAAAGTTGTCCTTCTTTCAGATATATTTGAGATTAAGATAAGAAATTTACCTTTTCGCGCAATCTTAAATCTCATGAAGTCCAGCTGAAGTCATTAAGATATGATCTTGTCAGCTTCTCTCATCCTGCAAAAATCTCAAAGTCTAGTCAAAGCAACTTTATTCACAAAATTATTCGAATGTAAAAGACATAAAGCAGTAAAACGATTAAAGTACGAGTTCTGATTTGAAATAATCAGAAATCATAGTCTTACTCCTTTTGGTATGACATATAAGCTCCCCCTAAAATCATGTATTACAAAAATTTTGTCATTTAATTAAAATGCAGAAATTAGTTATGCCCCCCCTCAAAAAAAATGTAGATCACCTTTAATCTTCTCTTACTCCCCCTGAGATCATGAGCAAACAATTAAAGTACAGATATCCTTCAGACATATAGATAAAGAAAATGATGAAAAATAACAATACGTAACTTTATTAGGTAACAACCGATTATGTCTTAATATTTAACATACCAAGCTTAGAGACAAGAAAATTAAATCTCTTTATAAAATGATACCTGACGTCAATGTGTTTGGTTTTCGTATGCTGAACAGGATTAGCAAATATCGCGATTGCACTCTTCGAGTCACAATATATTGGAATTTTATCAAACTTGAATCCATAGTCTCGCAGCTGTGTTCGCATCCACAACACTTGAGAGCAGCAACTGGCAGCAGCTACGTACTCTGCTTCAGCAGTTGATGTGGAAACGCATAATTGTTTCTTTGATGCCCAGCTAACGAGCTTGTCTCCAAGGAATTGAATGTGACCTGAAGTGCTCTTTCTATCCAACATGCAACCTGTATGATCTGCATCTGAATAGGCAGTCAGTTGAAAACCAGTATCCTTAGGATACCACAGACCAAGATCTGCAGTCCCCTTAAGATACCTAAAAATCCTTTTGACAACAGCCAAATGGGATTCTTTAGGAGCAGCCTGATATCTAGAACATAAGCATGTTGAAAACATAATATCTGGCCTACTTGAAGTAAGATACATTAACGATCCTATCATACCTCTATAAGTTCTAACATCAACACTTTTACCCGAAGGATCAGTGCTAATTTTAGTACCTGGTGCCATCGGGGTTCCAATTGGTTTACAATTTTCCATTTTGTACTTCCGAAGAATATCCAAAATGTACTTAGATTGGTTAATGAAAATCCCCGTTGAAAACTGTTTAACTTGTAATTCGAGAAAGAAATTTATCTCTCCCATCATACTCATTTGAAAACGTGACACCATGAGGTTAGAAAAGTTTTTGCAAAATTTAGGATTAGTAGAACCAAATATTATATCATCAACATATATTTGAATAAGGATGATATCGGCTTTTTCCTTTTAGATGAACAAAGTGGTATCAACCTTACCTTTAGAAAAACTGGACTTGACCAAGAATTTAGATAGAACATCATACCATGCTCGAGGGGCTTGTTTTAAACCGTACAGGGCTTTGTCCAAGATGTAGACGTGATATGGCTTCTCTGCATTGACAAACCCTTCTGGTTGAGACATGTACACTTCCTCTTTAAGAATGCCATTCAGAAAGGCTGTTTTCACATCCATCTGAAAGACTGTGAAATTCTTATGAGCTGCGTAGGCTAGAAACATGCGGATTGATTCTATGAGCGTTACTGGAGCATACGTCTCATCGTAGTCTATGCCTTCCTCTTGCCGGTAACCTTTGGCAACAAGTCTAGCTTTGTTTCTTATGACGATACCATCTTCATCCTTTTTATTCTTGAATACCCATTTAGTGCCTATCACGGTTTTACCTTCTGGTTTTGGAACTAATCTCCAAACCTTTAGGGCTTCAAACTGATTGATCTCTTCTTGCATAGCAGATACCCAGTCTGGATCAGCAAGAGCCTCTGATACTCGCGTTGGCTCAATCTTACTAAGGAATGAGTCATGCATACATTGATTAAGAGTCGCTGACCTCGTTTGTACAGGCTTGTTAAGATCTCCAATTACTTGATGTAAAGGATGTTCTTTGGTCCAGCGATGCTCATGAGGTAGTGGAGTAGAGACTGATTGAATATGATCATCATCTAGAAATCCACTTTCAGAATCTTCAGTTTGAATAATATGTGGGGAGTTTGCAGTTGAAGTCTCAGGTACAGAAATGTCAGTTGGAACAGCAGATTGTGGCTGTTGAGTTGACAGTGTGTTACACCCAACTGAAACTATTACTTCTGGCTCAACATTTGCTTGTGCATCTTCAACTGTAGGAGTAACAGTAGGAAATTGAGTTTCTGACTGAACGGGGGATACTTGTTCAGTTATGACCTCTGAAGTGACTGGATGATTGCAACTTATGTCTTCAGACCTGTCAGTCACAGCAGATTTAGATACATTAGAACCTAGAAACTCATCATAGAAAAATTCAAATAACAAATCTAAATCAGATAAATGTGAAATAGAAGTAGAAGCGTTATCCGAATTTTTCTTTGTAGAAACATGTTCTGGACTGATATGCCCAGAAGCTAATACTCCAGTGATAACGGGTTCTGAACTGATTTGTTCAGAAGCCATGTCTTCATCAAATGTTACATTAACGCTCTCGACGACTGTCTTTGACTTCTTCAGATAAACACTATATATGTTGCAGATGTTGAAGAATAACCAATGAAGATGCCTTCGTCCGCCTTAGCATTGAATTTATTCAGACTCTCTCTGTCGTTAAGCACAAAACATTTACACCCAAATATGTGAAAATACTTGATTGTTGGTGTTCTGTTGTTGATCAGCTCATATGGAGTCTTTTGAAAACGGCGGTGTATCATGGATCGATTTTGAGTATGACATGCAGTTGACACAACTTCTGCCCACAGAAATAGAGGCAAGTCCGATTGGCTAAGCATAGTGCGAGTGGGCTCGACTAGCGTTCGATTTCGCCTTTCGACTACTCCATTCTGTTCAGGTGTACGTGCAACAGAGTATTGATGTGATATCCTGACCGATTCGAGATATTCTTCAAAAATCTTGTTTTTGAACTCTGTGTCGTTGTCCGTTCGAAGAAACTTGACTTGTCTTTGCATATTCACCTGGGTCGTCTTTAAGAAAGTAATGAGAACTTCGGGCGTCTCATCTTTTGATCGAAGAAATTTGACCCACGTGTATCTTGAGTAATCGTCCACAATAACCAACACGTATTTCTTACCACCCAAGCTCTGAGTTCTCATTGGACCACACAAATCCATATGCAATAATTCTAACGGATAACTAGTGCTTGGTTCAGGCTTCGGTTTATGCGGAGCTCTCTTCATCTTACCCTTCTCACATGCAGCACATAAGTGTTCTTTCTCGTATTTCAGATGGAAGTCATTTTACCAATTTTCCACTAACCAGCTTGTTGATATAACGAAAATTCAGATGTGATAGTCGTCGGTGCCAAAGCCAACTTTGTTGCATTGAAGCTTTTGTCATTAAGCAAACTTGATTGTCAATCTGAACTTTGGACAGGTTGATCGTATAGAGGTTTGTCATGCGATGTCCACCTAAGAGTTCTGTGCCGTCTTCAGTACGAACCGAGCAACTCTTAGATTTGAAGTTGACCTCTAGCCCTTTATCGCAGAATTGACCAATGCTAAACAGGTTGTGCCCTAGGCCTTCGACATAACTCACCTTACTGATCGTTATGTTGTCTTGAATAATGTCACCATATCCTAAGATTGGTGAAAGCTGATCGTTTCCAAATCTGACATTTCCACTGAATTTCTCTGTATAATTAGACAATAAAGCTTTTTGCCCAGTCATATGCTTGGAACATCCACTGTCCAAGTATCACATATGCCGGGTCTGCAAGAGAAATCAGGAAACAACAATTTTAGGTACCCATTTAAAAACGGGTCCTAACAGATTAACACAAGATTTTGGTATCCATTTGAATATGGATCCTCTTTTCTTTTGAAAACCTCTAGAAACATTTGATCTTGAAGAATAAACATGATAAGATCCAAACCAATCATTAGAATTATGATGATAAGCAAAATCATTTCTCCGATAATGATAAGATTTAGTAGTAGTAGGAGATAATTGAATCAATTGCTTTATTGAATAACTCTTGTAAGTAGTTACAAGGTTTTGTTTATGAGAAGCAAGTTGACCAACTACAGCACTATCACTACTATCAGATCTATTACATGAATTATCATAAATTGATTCAGTATACTCATCATTCTTCCTTTTTGGTCGCCATTCGGTTCTTGTTTCCGACCTTTTCTTTCTTAAATCTGAAACAAAAGATTTAGATTTATTAGGAAAGTCAGATTTCTGAGATTGATTTTTCTTGCGTTTACCAGTGTTATTCTTGTTCTGTGAATGTTGTTTCTTATGTTTCTTACCATTAGCATAGTAATCAGCATTCCCAGAAACTGATTCACCATCCTTAGTTGATGATTCACCTTTCTCATGTACACTTGGTAAAACTTTTCCATTTATGATAAAAGTAGAATGATTTGGAAGTTGAGCAGTAAAGTCAAACATATCAATTTCCTTGATACACCCTTCATCAGAATTTAGAAAATCATTTGCAGACTCAAATAGATCATCAAAATCAGTCTTAGAAGTTTGAGGTACTTTTGAAGATGTAGAACACACTTTAGATTTGCAAATAAAATCTGTGTTCTTTAATACTGTAGAAAATACGTTTTGTGTTAGATCACTCAAAATTCTTTCATCAGATAAAATATTTTCTAACTCAATTATTTTGCTCTCTAAGACAAGTGGAGGTACATAAATTTTGGCTTGAACAGGTTTTGCCTCCATCTCAGTCGAAGAATAACTAGCAAAATAATCAATTGAAAGAAATTTTGGTGTTTTAGAAAGATAACTATCATTCAGTCTTTCATAACAGAATGGTAGTTGCATTTTCTTCAAATTCATTCTTTTCTCATCTTCTTTTTCCTCAACTTCTTTTGATGCTTTGGTGATAAATTTGGGTTTCAAATGAGGATATTCATCAACTGCATACATATAATTTGCATTATATAGACCTGGCTGTTTTTTGATAGCTTTTTCTAAGTAATGAGGATTATGAAACCCTAATCTCCATTTTTCTTTAAAATCAATATCTTCATCAGGTGTATTCAAAAAAATAGTTTGATCTGTTTGGCCTCTAAGATACAATTTTGCTTCAAAACCATTTACCTTTTTCTCTAAAGTCTTGTTCTCAACCTGCAGTTTAAACGATTTTAGAACACATTCTTGTTTTTCAGAATCAGAATTAAACAATTGTTTTTGCAATTCAGAAATCTTACTTTCAAAACAATCTTTTTCATTTTGAAAAACAGAAGCAGATTTGCGTAGAGAATCAATTAAATCTTTGTTCTCAATAACTGACGTGTTAAGCTCAAAGACCTTTTCATTTCTCCTAGCAACTCTGTCTTTTTCCTTTTTCAATTTATTTTGAAGATCTTGAAGTTCGACCCTCATGGCTTCCATTTTGGTCATGAAATCATTATCAGTTAAGTTCATTACCTCATCAGCAGTCTCATCATCTGAATCATCATCTTTCACTTCTTTTCCCATCAAGCATAGATGAGCAGTCTCTTCTTGTTCTTCCTCATCAGAATGATCCAACCAGTATTCATCTTCAGCCATTAATGCCCTGCCAGCTTCTTGTTGTTTGGCCAAGAGCAATTTGTTTTGATAATATTCTGAGTTGCGAACCTTTGGCTTCCGACATTCTTTTGCATAATGTCCGAACTTGCCACAGTTGTAGCATTTGATCAGATCATTAGCCGTCTTCTTTTCAGTACTTGTGAAATCATTTACATACTTCTTCTTTTCTTCTGGCTTTTTCTCAATCATTCTATTTCCTTCCACTCTTTCTCTATGCTCGTGGTTCTTTGAGCTTGATGAAGAATATCTCTGAGAATTGAATCCCGGCTTCTTGTAGAACTTCTTTTGGAAAGCACGGGTTAACAGTAGCATAGCCTGCTTGAGACTTTCTCCATCATCTCCATCAGATTCAGACTCTGATTCAGAACTAAATACCACTGTCTTCTTCTTATTCTTATTCTTCTTCTCTTTCTTTTCTTTCTCTTTCTCTCCAGCCACTAATGCTATAGGATCAACAACTTTCTCAACTTTCTTTTTCTCAGCTCTTTTCTCTTCTACCTCTTCTTCATTCTGTCGCAGAGTCTCGTAGACTTCATGTAGAGGTATTTCGCTCAAATCCTTCATTTGTTTCATCCTTCGCGTGTGCTCTTTCCATTCAGGTTGCAATATGCTGAGAAACTTTACATTGTTCTCAATCTGTTGCTTGTTGACCTTGTTCTTGGAAAGCTCATTCAGAAGCAGCACAAACCTATCATAGGTTTCCTCCAAGCTTTCATTTTCTTTTGCTCTAAATTCTTCGTAGCTGTTTATGCAGTTAGCTACCTTCATTTGGTTTCCAACTATAGAACCCAACATCATTTTTCTTAATTGATCCCACATTGATTTGGCAGTTTCATTGTAGCTATCCATTTTCACATATATCTCATTTGTCATGCTTTGTAAAATCAAAGATCTGACTTGTTTATCAGCATCAAACCTTTTCTTCTGTTCATCAGAAAAACTAGCATACTTTTTATCCACTCTCCTTGTTCTCGGAGCTCCATCTGGATCACTACCACCAGCAGGAATCTCCTCAGTAGGTTTCTTCATTGGGCCTTCTGTGATAGATTTCAGAATGTTCTCTCCATTTGATTGTCTATCAACAAAGTCCAAAAATCTATCTCTCCATTGTTCATATTCTCCTTTGAACAGCACCGGAGGCTTGACATCAGTTCCAATTGAGAGAGCGTCTCTGGAAGTCATCCTGTATGTACCTGTTTGAACAAATATGCAATAAGAATCTAGAAACCGATCGTTAGTCCAATTATGAAATCACAAGAATATAGAAATGACTCTGAAAATAAAATTCAGAAATTTTGATCACAATCAGAATTTTGAAAAATTTGACTAAGTGACAAAACTCGCAAGTCACTATAGAACTCACAAGTCACTATTTCTGAAAAACTCGCAGACTAAGGCTTGCGCGTTTGTGAAACTCGCATGCTAAAGCTTGCGTGTTCTGATAAACTCGCAGATAGTTAAAATTCGCTTGACGCTGAAACTCGCAAGTGACTATTCCCTTTGAACTCGCTAACGTTTAAACACGCAGACCACTATTCACGATGAAACACGCTAAATGAGACGTGCGCGTTTTCAAAACTCGCTAGTCAATACTTGCGTGTTTGAACAAACTCGCTAACCAAGCTTGCGCGTTCCAACACTTAGAAACTTTTCTTGAAATTCCAAACTCGCAGATCACTGTTCCTTCTCAAACTCGCACCCTTCGATTAGCGCGTTTGTAGAACTCGCTAACCACTACGTGCGCGTTCTGGTCCTTAGAAAATTTTCCAACTTTTCCAAAACTCGCAGACTTCGATCAGCGAGTTTCTAGAACTCGCTAACAATGCCTTGCGCATTTTGACCAAAATCTTCCACTTGCGCGTTTTGACCAAAAACTTCCCCTTGCACGTTCTTGCGAAGAACTTGCGCGTTTCTTGGATCTAGCGCGTTCTTCAGAATATCGATCAAAAACTTCACTTTTTCATCTGATTTCGATCCAATACTTCTTCAATTAAGTCGAAACTTTGCAGAATTTCTCGAAATCAACTTTAGAACAAATTACTATACATGAATTTCGAAAACACACATTCAAATTACAAATCAAATGATGATACAGTGCTTTTTGAACTCGTGAACAAACTTTCAACAAAATCCAAAATTACAAGAAAATTACAGTGCAATTGACAAATCAAATCATACAAACATGATCGAATTCACTCAACAATCATAACCTGATCAATTACAACTCGCAATTGACACTAAAACTAAAAAATTTGAATTGAACTTCGATGAACAGTGGCGACTTGTTTCTTGATCTGATTTCACTTTTGGATCAGCTCTAATACCAATTGTGTTCCCAGATTCTAGTTTCTAAACACTTAATCAAACAAACACAAACAAGAATTCAATCAATTACCTGTTTGATTAACTTTCAATTCCAAGATTACAACTTTCTCTCTCTAGAACTCCCTCTCTTTCTGGAAAAACGTACAACTGAATATATTATCCTCCACTTCTGTTAACTACTAATTACAAAGAAAAGAAAACTATTTATACCTACAACTAAAACAACAAGGAAAGAAAACTAATACAAATGTTGACTTTGACTTTTATTACAAAGACTTTGACATTCACTTGAGAGTTGACTTTCTTCAGCTTTGACTTCTTAAACCTTGACTTTTGTCTTCTTGATCTTGTATCCAACATATTTATGCTCTAACAAGGTCAAAACCTTAGAATTTGGGTATTTTCATGAAATAGTTAAATACCAAAAATTTTGTTGAGAAATACCTTCAACACCTTCAGAACAGCAATTAGAACATTTTTCTAAAGAAACCCACAAGTTATTCAAATATGGATAAGATGAACTTTCAAACTTTTCAAGGATTTTTGACTAAATGATGAGAGTTAAATCATAAGACAACACACGAGACTTGTATCTAGTTTTAACAAAGGTTTGGGAAACTCACAATCTAGGTTTTTGGTCAAAAACCTAGAAAAATAGAAAACCCTAGAAGACTTGAGAGGGATGAGAAGTTGAGGTTGAGGGCTTGAATCTTCACACTAAATGGCTTTAATGAGGACTTGAATGCTCCTCCAAAGATCCACCAACTATAAGGGTTTGAAATAAATGAAATTAGGGTTTGGAGAGTGAAAATCGCCTAGAGTTCTCCAAAAATTGGGTTCCAAACTGATTTAGAAAAGAAATGGGGTGAAAATCAGCTTAAGTGGGAGTTTATACCCACAGACTTGCTGGGTGATTGTGCCCAGCGACTTTGCCACATGGCATTATCATGGGCATTCTCGCGGTCCTCCTCCCCGCCTCGGTACAAACCTAGCGATAATGCCATGCAGTTATGTCGGATGTCACTCTCGCTGGCATAAACGTCGAGAATGTACCGCGGATCACCTTCTCCCACGATTATGTCACGCGGTAGTGCCCGATGGCACTATCACTAACAATGACGCCTAAACCATCCCGAAGTTGAAATTTTTCACATTTGATATTGAGGCTTCGAAGCTCGGCCATTGATAAAAGCAAGTTCAATGTTGCAACTAAAATAGAAGGGTCACAGGTAATTTATCAAGTCTTAACTTACCAGAATTTATGGGTGTTACAATCCTCCACTCCTAAAAGAAGATTTCGTCCTCGAAATCTCATTCTATACGAAAAATTGCGGATATCGTCTCCTCATGTCTTCTTCGGCTTCCCATGTGACGTTAGCACCCCGGTGGTGCTTCCACTGAATTTTGACCAAGGTTACCCCTTTGTGGCAGAGCTTCTTTGTTTTTCTCTCTAGGATGGCCTCTGGTTCCTCTATGCAACGGTTCTCATTATCTATGTGGATTTCTGATAACGGAATGACACTTTCTTCCTTGGCTAGGCATTTACATAGGTAACAAATATAAAACATGGGATGGATTCCCTCCATTTCTGGTGGTAAATCCAACTTGTAATCTTGGAGTCTAATCCGCTCTAATATGGTGAATGGTCCAAGGAAACGAGGACTAAGCTTCCCACACTTTCCAAAACGGACAAGGCCCTTCGATGGAGACACTTTCAACATGACCCGATCACCCACTTGGAACTCCATTAGCCTTCGCTTCTTGTCAGCGTGGCTCTTTTGCCGATCTTGAGCCACGTTCAACCGTTCCCGAATGTTCTTCACTTTATCCGCCGTTTCTTGCACAATTTTTGGTACGGCAAATTGTTTCTCCCCCGCCTCAAGCCAACACACCGAGGTCCTACATTTCAGACCATACATGGCCTCAAAAGGTGGCATCCCGATACTACAATGGTAACTGTTGTTATAAGCAAACTCCACTAAAGGTAAGTGTGACTCCCAACTTCCTCCAAAATCTATGACGCACAAACTCAGCATGTCCTCGAGAGTTTGAATTATACTCTCACTTTGCTCATCTGTTTGAGGATGGTAGGCTATGCTTAACTTGACTTTTGTGCCCAACTCTTTTTGTAGGCCTTCCCAAAACTTGGAAGTAAACCGACTATCCCTGTCGGACACAATCGATAGTGGCACGCCATGTCTTGACACCACTTCGTCAATGTAAAATTTGGCCAATCGATCCATTGGTAACGTTTCCCGCATTTATAGGAAATGTGTACTATTAATGAGTCAATCCATTACCACCCAAATCATATCATGACCTCATAAGGCCTTTGGTAGCTTCGTCACGAAGTACATCGTGATGTGTTTCCTTCTTTAAGTGCTTCCGCTTGACATGTCTTGATGTTATCCACCAAGCTTGACACCACATTGATTCTTGTAAGTGACAACTTAACTCCACCTTCATGACTCTTTCGGTTCAATGCATCCGCCACAATATTAGCTTTATCGGGGTGGTAAAGTAGTTCATAATCATAGTCTTTTAATAGTTCAACCCACCTTCGTTGACGCATGTTGAGCTCTTTTTGATAAAAAAAAATGTAGTTTAAACTTTTGTGATCAGTGAAGAGGGTACACTTCGTCCAATAGAGGTAGTGTCTCCATAATTTTAGTGCAAAAACTACCGCCGCCAATTCCAAGTCATGTGTCGGATAATTCTTCTCTTGACCCTTTAATTGTCATGACGCATAGGCTACACCTTGCCTCTTTGCATCAATACACACCCTAGACCCATCTTGGAAGCATCGCTAAAAAACGCAAATTCCTCCGACCCCTCGGGTAGGGATAAGATTAGCGCTTCACACAATTTCTTCTTGAGAGTTGTAAAAGCTTTCTCTGAGTCTCGGTCCATGAGAACTTGACATTCTTCCTTGTCAGTGATGTAAGACGCGATTTAATCTTCGAGAAGTCTTGGATGAACCTCCGGTAGTACCCGGTTAACCCCAAGAAACTCCTTATTTCCGTCGGGCTCATTGGTGATTCCCAATTCATCATTGCCTCGATCCTTGCCAGATCCACCTTTACTCCATCTTTTGATACCACATGACCTAAGAATTGAACTTCTTGTATCCAAAACTCGCATTTCGAGATTTTAGCGTACAATTTCTCTTTTCGAAGGACCTCCAACACCCCCTGCAATTGTTGTCCATGCTCGGCCTAATTCTTTGACTAAACTAAGATGTCAGCGATGAAGACTATGACCGACTTGTCCAAGAAAGGACGACATACTCGGTTCATCAAGTCCATGAATATGGCCGGAGCGTTCGTCAAACCAAACAACATTACCAAGAATTCGTAGTGTACATATCTCGTACGGAAATCCTTCTTTGGAATGTCATCCTTCTTCACTCTTACTTGATGATATCCAGACCGTAGATCAATTTAGAAAAGCATCCCGCTCCTTGGAAATGGATATTTGTTCTTTACCATAACCTTGTTTAGCTCCCGGAGTCTATGCACATCTGCATAGACCCATCCTTCTTTTTTTACAGACAACACCGGAGCTCCCCATGGCGACGAACTCGGTCTAATAAATCCTTTCTCTAGAAGTTCTTAGAGTTCTGTCATCATCTCTTGCATTTCAGTCGGAGCTAAACGGTAAGGAGCACGAGTTATCGAAGTCATCATCAATGTGGAACTCTACTTGACGTTCCGGTGGCAAACCAAGAAGATCTTCCGGAAAGACGTCCGGATAATCATGTACCACCTCGTCCTCAATCTCCTTTTTCTCTAATTTCGCATCCACTACATAATCCAAATACGAAGAAAACTCATTCGATAGACATCTACATGCTTTGAGTAATGAGATGATCAAAGTGGTCTTTTTTCCTTTTCCCCCAAAAATAGGAATCGTACTTCCATTCGGCAAAGGCGCTCGAATCATTTTCTTAGAGCAAAAGATGTCGGCATTATTCCTAACCAACAGTCTATACCTATCACCACATCAAAACCTCCTATTGCCATGGGTAACAAATTTACCTTAAAAGAATTCCCATCTATTTCCAAAATGCAATCATCAAACCATTTTTGAATCAATACTTGCTCGTCATTGGCTACTTCTACTAATGCATCAGAGAGGGTACTAAAGGGAGTAACGAATTGTTTGCAAAAAGCACTCGACACAAAAGAGTAGTTTGCACCCGAATCAAATAATATACGAGCAGGCAAGGAGTTAACGAGGAACGTACCCGATACTACGTTGGCGGTCTCCCTTGCCTCCTCGGCAGTCATCTGGAATTCTCGGTTCGGTGCCTTCGGCAGGTTCTCCTTCCTTGTTGTCGTCCCACTTGTTAGTGCATAAATGTTGGATCCAAGATCATTGGGATTGAAAGTCAAAGCCTAAGTCAAACTCTCAATGCAAAGTCAAAGTCAAAGCTCAAAGGAAGAAATGTCAATGTGTTAGTTAGCTTGATTAGTTTGTTTGTTTAGATTCCCTTGTAATGTTTTCTAGATATAAATAGCTTTTTCCTTCCTTGTATTGTAAAGAGAGGATACGTATTGCAAATCTTGTAGTGAGAGAAATATTTTGTATGTCAGAGATATTGTAATCTGTTGATTTCAAGTTCAATCAAATGGCATTTGGCATCTGAAATTGTTGTTCATCTTTATCATTTTGCACATATTAGGACACATAATTGGTATAAGAGCAAACATAAATCAGAGATCAATTCAAGAATCTAGAAATTATGGCCGAAACTTGAAGAACCCGCAGAACGTGTCTGTCTAGTTCAATTTTTGTTGTTTAGTGTGTTTTTTTATTGTGAATTTGGTTGATTTGTGTTCAATTTAGTGTGTAGAACAAGTTTTGTGTTGGTTATTTTGTCCAATTCACATCTGATTTGTGTGAATTTGGATTTGTGTTGAATTTTTGTTCAAGTTGTAATACGCACTGTATTCTTGATCGAGTTGTAATTTTTGTTGTTTCGTTCGAAATTATTTGGTTGTAATCTGTACAAACAGTGTTCGAGGTCAAATTGGTGAAGTTTCAGAATCAATTTCAGGGATTTGAATTGATTATTGGTGATTTCAGTATGCTTTTAGTCGAAGAATGAAAGAACTCGCAATATTCAATGAATCCGCAAGTTTCATCCTAAAGAACTCGCGGAGTTGTTTTTGTTGTATTTGGTGAATTGAACAAGTACAGAACTCGCAGAACACAGTGTGTTTGATTTTGTTGAAATATTTCAAGTATAGAACTCGCAGAAGCCAGTGCATGAAAAGTCTAGTTTTCGCAAGTCTTTGTGTACGAGAAGGACAAAATCCGCAAGAGCCTTGGGTGTTTGTTTGTGTTGAAAAAGTTCAAAGTTCAGAACTTGCAGATCATTATCTGCGAAAAGTAAAGAATCCACATATCTCTCTATGCGGAAAGTGTTAAGTCACAAAGAATTTTCTACGAGAAGTTCAGTTTTCGCAAAGGCTAGCTTACGGAAAGCTCAGAATTCGCACGCCTTAGTTTGCCGAAAGCTACTGTTCACATTTTGTTTCCTGCGGAAAGTTGTGAATTCTCAAAGGAAAGCTTAAGGAAAGTTCAATTTGTTGATATTTTCTAAGTGTTGAACTCGCAAAATATTTTGCGAAAAGTCTCTTTGAAAGCTTGAGAAAATTCTAAATCCAGAATCCTCAGAGTTCAATCTGCTAAAAGTGTGAAATCCGCAAAGCTCATTCTATGGAAAGTCAGGTTCTCGCAAGCTTCTTTCTGCGGATTCTTGGTGTTCAGTGGTCTACGAAAAGTGAATTCTATGATTTGCGAAAAGTGATTCTTATTGGCTTAAGGATTCTATACTTAGCCAAATTTTGACTGTTGTCATAATTTGGAAATTTCTAATTTTTGTATAAAGATATGTGCAAAGTTTTTCATGATGACTTCAAGAGATGCCTTATCCATTGGAACTGATGTCAAACCACCAGTCTTATTCAAAGGAGAATATGAGCAATGGAAAGACCGGTTTTTGGATTTCATAGACCGATACGAGAATGGAGAATACATAAAAGAGTCTATAGAAGAAGGAGTTATGAAGCCAATCAAAACAAGAGTACCTGATGAAGAGCCTGATAGTTCTGACAGTGGAGATGGAAATGTGCCTAGAGAGCCTAAGACAAAGAAGGTACTACTTGATATTTCCAAATATTCACCTGAATAGAAAAATAGGTACAAGGTAGATAAACATGCAAGGTCTTTACTTCTTCATTTATATGAAGATAGACATCTATAAGGCAACAACAAAAGATATGTGGGATCGGTTAAAAAAGATGATGATGGGGTCTGAAGTTGGAACCAGATGAAAGTGGCAAACTGCATAAACAAATACAAAGAATTTAAGGCCAAGGATGGTGAAAGCTTGGAAGAGACCTATGATAGATTTGTGTCTTTGCTTAATGAATTGGCAAAGAACAAAGTTCCAAAGAAGCAAATAGAGAACAATGTGAAGTATCTAAGTGTTCTACAGCCGGAGTGGAAGAAGCACACGAGAAGAATGAATCAAATGAAAGATCTAAATGATATACCGCTGCATGAAGTGTATGAGACACTCCGACATAATGAGGAGGAAGTTGAAGAGGTGAGAGAAGAGAAGAAGAAGAGTGAGAAACCAGCTGATACAATTTCCTTGGTAGTGGATAAGAAGAAAGAGAAAGAGAAGAAAGATAAGAAGAAGAAAAAGAAAGTTGTGCTCACTGAGTCTGAGGAAAGTGCCAGTGAAGAATCGGATTCTGATGATGGCAAAAGTCTGAAGCAAGCCATGATATTGCTAACCCGAGCCTTTCAGAAATTTTTTTACAAGAAGTCGGGTTCCAACAGCCAGAGATATTCATCCGAGTTGAGGAATTATGAACATAAGGAACGGGTTGAAGGCAGAAGGTATGAGGATAGAAAATCTGAAGGAAGAAGGTATGAGGAGAGAAAGCCCAAAGAAAAGAAGTATGTGAACAGTTATGAGCCAAAGAAAGTGGAAGATCCAGTTAAATGTTATAACTGTGCTAAGATCGGTCACTTTGCAAAGGATTGTCGGAAGCCGAAAGTCAGGAATTCAGATTACTATAAGAATAAGATGCTTCTGGCAAAGCAGAAAGAGGCAGACAAAGCTTTGATGGTCGAGGATGACCACTAGCTAGACTTTACAAACTCGGAAGATGAGAAAGATGAGACAGGACACATGTGCTTGATGGGAAAAGAAGTGAAGTATGACGAATCAGATGATGAGACTTCCGAGGAGGTAAACAACTTTTGTAAATGTGATTTTTTACGGAAAATGGAAACCATGATGGTAGAGTTTCAAGATCTTCAAAATAAGTTGAAAAAGGAAAGGAAAAGTTGCGAAAAAGCATCAAACAATATTTGACCTCAACAAATAAATTGTTGGGAATAAAATATTGATTGATTCTTTGAACGACAATGTCAACAGTTTTGAAAAACAAAAGATCTATTTTGAAAATCAACTATCTGATGCTCAATCTATGTTCAACATGTGTGAACGTGAGAAACAAGAGTTTGTTTTAAAAGTTAATAAGTTGGAGTTTGAAAATAAAACTTTCCTGAAAAAGATAAATGGTTTGGAACCCAAGCTTTATGCTACAGGTCAAACGGACCAAACCATTCATCTCAACAAGCCAAAGGAATTTAAGCTTTTTAAAGATAATTGGGGCATTGGGTATGACAACCCATGTGTTTAAAGAAAGCTATTAGAAAGCAGTCAACTTTATAAAATTTTGACTTTTTACAAGTGGTTGACAAATGCCCTCATTTAAAACCTAAATTTGTCACAAAGGCTCGAAGGTAGAGCCAACAGAAGGCTCGAAGCTACTAGTCAGGGTGAGAATCCATTTACTGAGGAAGTGTTGACTGAAAGGATGACACAGTTCCTTCAGAACACGTTGTCGGCTATGCTTGAGGCAATGTTGGAGAACCGACACAAGCAAGAGGAGGAGAAAATAGGTGAAAAGGAAAACGAAGTGGTGGTGACTCCACCACCTAAAGAGAAAGGATGTAGCTACAAGACTTTTAATAGCACCCATCCTAAGGAATTCAAAGGGGGCGAGGGTCCTGTTGCTTTGATGAACTGGATTACGAAGATGCAAAGTTGTTTCAACATTTGCGAATGCACTGAAGAGCAGAAGGTAGTATATGCGGCAACAACTCTTGCTGACTCGTCACTCTAATGGTGGGAGGTCGAATGTGCAATCATCGGTGAAGAGGGTATGGCCACCATGACCTGGGAGAAGATGAAAAAGTTACTTATGGACAAGTATTGTACCAAGTCTGAAGTGAAGAAGTTGGAATATAAGTTCCTCAGGCTAGAGCAAGGGTCGTCGTCAGTTCAAGAATATGTCAACGAGTTTCTGGAAAAATCAAGGTTTGCCAGCTATCAGGTGGCAACCGAGCAGAGGAAGATTGATCGCTTTATGGATGGGCTAAGAGTGGAGATCAAGCAGTATGTGGACATGACTTCCCCGTCAACTTTCGTCTAGGCAGTGGAAATGGCAACGGTGGCTGAGGAGAATAACACAAAGGCGTCTGGGGAAAAGAAAGATGGTAAGAGGAAATGGGAGGGGACGAGCACCGGTTAAGACCCGTGGAGAGGAAATCATTATTCCCCAGTGCAGCAAATGCAACCAGAGGCATAGGGGAGAGTGCAGAGCAAGAAACTTATCATGCTACAGGTGTGGAAAGCCTGGGCATACGGTGCGAGAATGTCCAGAATCCAAATCTTGTTATAGTTGTGGGGCAACGGGACATCTAAGTTTCCAATGTCCTAAATCTCAAAAGGGCACAGTGAGCAACTCTAAGACGGTGGGTGATGGGTTCGGCAAAGGTTCAAACAAGAAGAAGGAACTACCCAAGGGATGTGGAAGAGCCTATACTATGACTTTGGAGCAAGCTTGGGAGACTCCTGACGTTGTATCAGGTATGTTTCCTATGAACAACGTCTATTCTCATGTATTGTTTAATTCGGGTGCAAATGGTAGTTTCGTGTCTACTGCATTTCGTCACTATCTGAATATGGATGCCTGTAGGCTAGAAAATAAGTACACCGTAGAAACCACTAATGGAGGACAAATTAAAGTTGATGAAGTAATTGATGGTTGCACGATATGTATAGATGGTAAGGAGTTGCCTGTTAGGCTGATGCCAATGTGCTTAGGAGGGTTTGATGTAGTCTTGGGGATGGATTGGTTGTCCGAAAATCATGCCCATATCATATGCAACAAGAAGATGATTAAGATTCAATCCCTGGAAGAATAAATCGTTCATGTGTATGGGGAGCGACAGAAAAATGACGTTGGGTTGATCTCAGCATTGAAGGCGAGCAAATTTCTTCGGAAAGGATGTGTAGCTTACTTGGCTTACATAGTTAACGCGAAATTGGATAAAAAGAAGGTTCCAGATGTACCAGTAGTGAACGAGTACCCAAAAGTGTTCCCAGATGACTTGCCAGGATTACCACCGGAACGTCAGGTTGAGTTCCGGATTGATTTAGTACCGGGTGTGGCGCCGATCGCAAAGGCACCTTATCGGTTGGCCCCTACGGAAATACAGGAATTAATGAAGCAACTTCAGGAGCTGCTGGATAAGGGATTTATAAGGCCGAGTTCGTCACCATGGAGAGCGCCGATATTGTTTGTTAAGAAGAAGGATGGCACGATGAGAATGTACATCGACTACCGTGAACTCAACAAGATCACAATCAAGAACAGATATCCATTGCTAAGGATAGATGATTTGTTCGATCAACTTCAGGGAGCTAGTCATTTCTCGAAGACTGACTTGAGATTTGGTTATCACCAACTCAAGGTTCGAGAAGAGGATATACCAAAGACGGCGTTCAGGACTCGCTATGGGCACTACGAGTCCTGGTAATGCCTTTTGGATTGACGAATGCACCAGTTGCTTTCATGGATCTGATGAATAGGGTTTGTGGACCCTGTCTGGATAAGTTTGTCATAGTCTTCATCGATGACATCCTTATCTATTCGAAGAGCAAAGAGGAACATGAGCAACATCTAAGAACGATTCTCGAATTATTAGCAAAGGAGAAACTATATGCCAAATTCTCGAAATGTGAATTCTGGCTGCGAGAGGTTCAATTTCTTGGCCATGTAGTTAACGCAGACGAGATTAAGGTGGATTCGTCCAAGATTGAGGCAGTGATGGATTGGGAACCACCGAAGTCAGCATCGGAGGTTCGAAGTTTTCTGGGTTTAGCAGGATATTACAGGAGATTCATTCAGGATTTCTCCAAGTTAGCGACGCCACTAACGACTTTGACTAGAAAATCGGTCAAGTTTGATTGGGGACAAAAACAAGAAGAGGCATTCCAGACACTTAAGGAAAAATTGAGTAGCGCGTCGGTGTTGTCTTTACCAGAAGGAACAGAGGATTTTGTTGTCTACAGCGATGCCTCTAAAATGGGATTAGGTTGTGTGCTGATGCAAAGAGGCAAGGTTATTGCCTATGCATCACGCCAACTAAAAGAGCATGAAAAGAAGTATCCAACGCACGACATGGAGTTAGCTGCAATGGTATTTGCGTTGAAAATTTGGAGGCACTACCTGTATGGTACAAAGTGCCTGATCTACACTGATCATAAGATCTTGAAATATCTCTTTGATCAGAAAGAGTTGAACGTGAGGCAAAAAAGATGGTTGGAACTGCTAAAGGATTATGATTGTGAAATCCACTACCACCAGGGGAAGGCAAATGTGGTCGCCGATGCACTGAGTAGAAAGGAGAGAACCAAACCGATTAATGTTTGTGCCATGTGGATGAATGTACAGGTAGACTTGGTTGATAAGATACGAGATGTTTAAAGGGAAGCTTTATTAGATGAGAACATTAAGGAGAGATTGGTAGGACAGGTCAAGTTTTTGACGGTGGGGTCAGACGGTGTGTATCGGTTTAGGAACCGGGTTTGGATTCCTAGTAAAGGAGATCTAAGGGACATAGTGTTAGATGAAGCACACAAGTCCAAATACACTATGCACCCTGGCGAAGATAAGATGTATAAAAACTTGAACAAAGTTATTGGTGGCAGGGTATGAAAAATGCAGTAGCAAGATACATAGAAAAATGTTTGACATGCTTACAAGTAAAGACAGAGCATCAAAGACCGTCAGGACTTCTACAACAAATGGAAATCCCAGTATGGAAGTGGGAGATGATAACCATGGACTTTGGTACCAAGTTACCAAAAACGGTTAAGGGACATGATGCAATATGGGTGATTGTGGACTGACTTACCAAGTCTGCTCACTTCCTACCGATTAGTGAAAAGTATACGCTGGAAAGGTTGGCGCAAATCTACGTAAATGAGATTGTATCGAGGCATGGGGTGCCGTTATCAATTGTCTCTGATAGAGACGCAAGGTTCACGTCAAGGTTCTGGACTAGTTTTCAACAAGAGATGGGTACCCGACTGCATCTAAGTACAGCTTATAATCCTCAAACTGATGGTCAAAGTGAGAGGACGATACAAACTCTAGAAGATATGTTGAGGGCTTATACGCTCGATTTTGGTGGGAGTTGGAATAATCACCTTCCATTAGTGTAGTTTGCGTATAATAATAGTTATCACTCAGGCATTAAAGCGGCACCTTTTGAGGCATTATACGGCCAGAAATGCAGAACACCTATATGTTGGGCTGACGTTGGGGAGAGGCAGTTAATGGGACCAGAATTGGTTCAACAGACTTCAGATAAGATAGTGCAAATTCGGGAGAGGTTAAAGGTCGCACAGGATAGACAGAAGAGTTATGCGGACAAACGACATCGACCATTGGAATTTCAAGTAGGAGATAAAGTGATGTTGAAGATATCGCCTTGGAAAGGGATCGTAAGATTTGAAAAAAGGGGGAAGCTAAGTCCAAGGTACGTTGGACCATTTGAGGTTCTCGCAAAAGTAGGGGCAGTGGCTTATCGACTAAAGCTTCCGGATGAGTTAAGTGGTATTCATGACACCTTCCATGTATCTAACTTGAGGAGATGTTTAGCTGACGAATCAACTGTGGTGAGCTTAAGCGAGGTAGAACTTAACGATAAGTTGGTCTATACAGAGGAGCCAGTTCAAGTCTTGGTCAAGAAAACGAAAAGACTAAGGAATAAAAGTATACAACTAGTTTTAGTCAAATGGAGGTTTCACAAGGGTTCAGAAATGACATGGGAACCAGAAGAGGAGATGAGGGCTAAATATCCTCATCTATTTGGTCAGAATTAATTCCGAGGACGGAATTCATTGAAGGAGGGGAGAGTTGTAATACCCCAAAGTTTACTGTTATTATTATTATTATTATTATTATTATTATTATTATTATTATTATTATTATTATTATTATTATTTATTATGGTAGGATTTATGGTGTTAAAAAAAAGGAATATAATAATAATAATAGCTTTATTAAAAAAAAGGAGTGGGGTTACTGCAGATTCACTAAAAAGTTGTTGGAGTTTAAATATATATATATATATATATATATATATATATAGAGAGAGAGAGAGAGAGAGAGAGAGAGAGAGAGAGAGAGAGAGAGATAAATATATATATAAAACGTGTTGTTTATCTTGATAACCACCTTGGGGAAAATCCGAGAGAAAATAGGAGACTTTCGTTTCTTGCGGATGAGGTTTACGTTGGTGTAGAGATAAAAAGAGAGGGTTAACTCCTCCTTATTTATTGGTTCGGTGGTTTTCAAAGAGAAGGAAAAAAATAGTTGGAGAGACGAATTTCTGGAAAAGAGCGGTAGAGATCGAGAAGCGGGAAGTTAAGACGGTGCTCAGAACTAAGATTCGACTTCAGTTCAGTAAGGTAAGAAGTTCTCGTTCTTTTCGATTTAACGTTACTTTTAATCCATAGAGTGAATGAGTTCATGTGCGGGTTCGAATAATGGATTAACGTCGACTTTGAGTATGCGTCTTGGTTCGGGATATTCGGAATAATGGTTGGGTAGCAGTTCATGTATTGGTGGTGTTTAATCGTGCATACGATACTAGTTATCGCATAGATTATGTATGGTTTTAAAGGTGAGTTTGATGTCGTCGGTAGAAACCGAAGCAGATCAGCTGTGGAAGGCCTGGTACAGTTGGTGCATGAAAAAGAAAAAACAATGGTTTTGAAAACGGGTTAATGAAGGCTTCGTTGAGACTGAAAATCATGCATACAAATATGTGTGTGTGTATATATATATATGTATATATATATATATATATATGTGTGTGTATGTATATATGCAGACGTGAATTCAGAGAGTTAAATGCATGCATATGTAAGAAGTATGTATATATATATATATATATATATATATATATATATATATATATATATATATATATGGATTCATAAAGCTTTGCGTTTGGGTGGAAATCAAGTAAGGTGGTGAATCGATTTTGGTTTTTTTTTTTAAATAAACATATATATATATAGTACTCTATATGTATGTTTTTTTTTCAAAGTGTCAGATTGAAAGCACCTCTCACATCAACTGTTGGAGGGACTTTTATATATATATATATATATATATATAATATATATTTAATTATTTATTATTCAACTTCTGGAAAGTATTTTAACTATTCTACATCATCTAATAAATGGCTTGAATTAATAACTTGTATGTGTTGGGTTATTAATTATTATGTTACCACTTTTATCTGGGAGTGGAGAATTACAATATAAAATATCAAGTCTACAATTATAAAACGGAAGTAGACTATAGGCGTGCGAGATAATTCGTAATTGACCTTAGTTGACATTTGGTGAGTTGGATCATTAATGGGGTGAATGTGTAAATTGTAGGTCGTGGGTCAGAAGCTAAATCTAACCGATCTACACAATCAAATGAGTTTTCATGTGATTTACCTTGGGATGTATGCATATGTATCTTATACATTATTTTGGAGCATGTTTTAATGAGTGAAAATATTATGGATATGCATGTTACATTTTGGAGAAAATTACCTGTTATTCTGTTGCCATGACATGTATTAAGTATAGGTGTTTCGGTGATTTGCATGCGATTATTTTACTATTTTTAAAGTTACTCGCATGTTATGTTATTTATTTAATTTTGGTGGTCTATGAAATGGGTTTTAGTGTGTGTCGGGATTACAACCGGTTTGCCGGTAAAAACAAACGGACTTAGTTCCGTAAAGGAGAACGGCCAGATGTGGGTTGCGCCCACTAGAGCCAAATAAAGGAGATCACAAGGAGGTAATCCCTACCATACTAAGACCAGTCAGGAGATTTTCTTGGTGTCAATATGTTAGCAAATAAATGCATGATATTTTATTTTCTTGATGCTTAAATATTTATTTGCTTGCTTATGTGTGATTCCATGCACGAAAACCATGAACTCGCTGAGCTTTTTAGCTGACTATTAGTATACATCTCAGGAGCGGGAGGTTTAGGTGTGGATAAAGGTAAGGGACCAGCTTAGAAGTTAAATTTTCTTTTAAGTACTTTATTTATGGTTGGAAATCTTTAGTTTTATTTAGTTTTCTTTTCTCTAGTTCGGTATGGGACGGACTAAAGTCGTAGAAGTTGTATTTATTGAAATTATTCCGCTGTGGTTTGGAGCTTATTTCCTTATTTTATTTAAGATATTTTATTCTTGGAGGATGAATGATGTAACTTCTTTTATTGCGAAATTAAGGGTGTTATACCTGTTGTGATTGATAGATGTGAAGATTCAAGTGATAATCAACCAATCACATCAGATACCTCAACTGAACCAGCTGCCCCGATTCAGACTGAAACTCAAGTACAAAAACAAAGCACATTGATGTGCGATACCACTTTATCAAGGATAATGTTGAAAAAGGTACAATTAAACTTTATTTTGTAAACACAGATTATCAACTTGCTGATTTATTCACCAAGCCTTTGGACGAAAAAAGATTTAATTTTCTCATTTCAAAATTAGGCATGTTGAATCTTAAAACATAATCTGTATTTACCTCGTACAGTTTGATTTATAATTTTTCTTCATTTCCTTATTCTTTTGTCCGAATGATATATGCACTGAAGGTTTGCTCAGGATTTCAGGGGGAGTGAGACAAAGATTATATGATCTACTTTCTAGGGGGAGTTAGAGAATTTTTGTATATATTTTATACTGACAAATTTTATGATGCATATTTTCAGGGGGAGTAAGAGTAACAAAAATGACTTCTAAACATTCAGTTTAGAACTCGTTTTTTAAAGAATTTAACTCGTTTTTCAAGTGTTTACTTTCAATAAATGTTGACTAAATACAGATTTTGAGGGGGAGCTTACATGATCATATCAATCATGACTTTGAGGCTAATTCATGAGATTAATGTTGAGCGTAAGGATTTTTCTAATCTTAATCTCATACTGTTTGAAAGAGGAACGACTTTACATGAAAACATATTTTCCTAAACGTTCAAGCCACTTCTCGATTCTCAAAAAGTTTTTTGAATTTAGAAGTGTAATTTTAAATGTTTTCACTTTATGAGCTTTAATGTTTCACTAACCGTGTGTTTCCAAAGATAAATACTTGTTTATTATCTTTTCCATATACTGTCAAGTATTCACACACACCGGTTTAGTATTTATTTCGACTATGTTATTACCATGTCTCAAAAACGAAACAATTTTTTCGATGGTAATAAACCCCGTTTGTATTTCAATGTTTGTTGAGCGTAACATTCATTCAAAACTGAGTGATTCTTTCATGAATGTCTATATTTATTCCTTAGACAAATTCCAATTTTTCATGACCTAAGCTTTTATTGATAAATCATTCATATTTGATCTTTTACATACATTGTCAGATTCTCAAAACATATCCATTGATTTCACTTCGTTCATTCAATTTCCCTTTTTTGAGTAAATCTTCTATGTTTTAAAATGCTCAAATCTTCATGATTATCTTATTGAGCATACATTTATCTTACATATGTAATTCATACTATTGTGCTCTAACTGTTGAAGTTAAACTGTTGAGCAACATTATGCTTTTAGGACAAATTCATGGGATCAGTGTGCGAACTTAAAATAACTTCTATTGATTCACGATAACCAATGTTTCCTACCCAAGAAGTTATCGTTGAGTGATCGAGAGGCGAGGGGTCAAAATCAAAGAGTGGGTGCATGATGAGGTAAAATGAAAAGAGAGTTTGGTTAGAAGTAAGCTTAAATGGTTAAAAGAAAGAGGGTGTGAGAACAGAGTTAAAAGAATATCAGAACTCTGCACCAACTACTTTCTGAGTCGGGCAACCACATTACTGATTGTTTCACAATTCTTTCGTGAACATCATTGAAACAGGCAGTGAGCCCATGCCAACTCTTGCATTAAACCCCACCAACTACTCATCTTTTTCTCAATAAAAAGATGTTTCAAAATTTATTGGGGAAGCAACACATAATCTATCTCGTCTTCATTTGGAAGATGTGGATATTGATACAGAAGGAAGTCTGCCCCACCTTCGCATCTCGTTCATGCACATTGAGTCTGTGTAATACTGTTGTTGTCTCAATGGTTTACACACTTTGAGCCTATAAAGCTAAACAACTTCAATCTTTGTTGCACATGCACAAGCACACAAGGAATTTGTTTTCTTGTCATAACGTTCATAGAAAATTCCTTTGTGGTTTTTCGATGATTGAATGGAAGCCCTGGGGGAGTGAACATTAAAAAGCTCCTTTCCAACGTGCATTTGTTGCAAAAGTGGCTCCGTGCTGCTTACAGGCATTTCTAACTGATTCATTTGTATTCAGGGTTACATTCTTATTTGTCTGAATTTGAAAAAATTCGGATGAATACATTTATTGAATTGACGGATGTTCAGAAATCCATTTGGAAAGATCATGGTCATAAATTGGGTACATGACATTTCTTGAAGAAGTTTTGATGATTTCTATGCTCTACATCATCAAAAAGAGGGAGAAATAATTACAAGAAATGTTGATTGAAGAATGGATTGTGATAGTCATGGGGAGAAAGATACAAGAAATGATATGGTGAATGAATTATAGGAGAAATGTTCAGAATAAAAGAAAAAAGTTCAAGTGTTCAAGAAAGATTGTTGAAGTTTACTGAAATTTTCTTTGAAAATTATTTGCTGAAGCAAAGTGAGCTGAATCTGAAGATAATTTCTTTTCCAAAGTCTGAAAGAGGCTATCATAACCTTGGGGGAGATGGTTAAAGTTTTTGAAGAAAATAATTACAGACTTTTGGGAAGATTATGCAAACCTGAAGACATTTCAAAGAAAGGGAGAGATTGTTATAGACTTTGAAGATGATTAGTGTTATTACCAAAAGAAGTGAGATTGATTTTCAAAGGAGGAGGTTGTTCCATAATGCTGAATTTCATTTTGAATCCAAAGGGGGAAATAAAGTGCTTATCTTTTTGGAGATGATATTGAATTCAAAGGGGGAGATTGTTAGTGCATAAATGTTGAATCCAAGATCATTGGGATTGAAAGTCAAAACCCAAGTCAAACTCTCAATGTAAAGTCAAAGTCAAAACTCAAAGGAAGAAATGTCAAAGTGTTAGTTAGCTTGATTAATTTGTTTGTTTAGATTCCCTTGTAATGTTTTTTAGGTATAAATATCGTTTCCCTTGTGTTGTAATAGAGCGGATACGTATTGCAAATCTTGTAGTGAGAGAAATATTTTGTATGTCAGAGAGATTTTAATATGTTGATTTTAAGTTCAATCAAATGGCATTTGGCATCTGAAATTGTTGTTCATCTTGATCATATTGTACATATTGGGACACACACCGCTCGACACTCTACGACTTCCCCTACTAACTTCGGGAATTTTCTCTTAACATGACCCGACTCTCGGCACTCAAAGCAAACCGGTCCTCGACAGTCCCGAACCACAGGTCCTTCTTCCCACATTTAGCACACTCGGTGGGACTCAAGTAAGGTCTTGGGTTGCATGGGCCACTATGCTTGCTCTTGCATCTATGGCACTACTTCACTTCGTGTCGGGAATCAACGTTCCTATTTCCAGAAAATGGTTTGAACTGACGAGTGGGTCCGGATGACCTTCCCATTTCCTCTTTTCCCAGATTTACCCCTATTCTTCCTTCCCCTGGGACAAATCCTCCTCCACCAACAGAGACTCTTCTATTGTTTCTTATAGTATCAACACCTTAGTGTTCCTTACCGTCGTTTTCATCTTGACTGGTAACTCACGGTGATACGCCTTAATCTTCATCTTCTCATTGGGAGCCAAATGCTCCACTAAACTCAACTTCTCCAGAAATTGTTTTGAGTAATCGGATATCGACAGATTCCCCTTCTTCAGATTCCTGAACTCTTCTTCGATCTTGTCCAGTACATTCTCACTACAGTATTTGTTTAACACTTTCTTCTTAAAAGTTAGCCAAGTGAGCATAGCCAAAACTTCTGGTGTGAGGTCAAACCGTGTGAGGTTCCACCAAGTTAGGGCCTCACCCCTAAGCAGTTGGGAGGCAAACTTGACCCTATGTAAGTCGGCACACTCACGTGATTCGAACGCCATTTCTACTTCCTTGATCCAGTACATGCACGTGATAGGGTTAGTGGTTCCTGCGAATTCCGACGGCTTGCTATTGAGAAAGGTCTTGTAGGAGCATCCTCTCCCTCTTCTCCTCTCCCCGACTAACACCTATTCCTCAGTACTGACAACATTCACTACACCACCCGATCCGTTCAGGGCGTTTTCTGCTACCGTCTCGGGTCATCGGTGGCTGACATCACGGTCTTCCAATAGTTTCATGAAAAATTCTTGCTATTTTCCAAAGTCGAATTCATGGCTTGCATCATGTTGTCCATCATCCTTGTCTCACGTGTCACTTCCTCTATGAAGGGCTCAGAAGTAGAAATATTAGTCCTTGGCACGTATTCCACACCTCCGCCCAACAAGGGCGGTCTAGGTCGAATTGTAGTAGCCGCAACTCCTTCCGGTTGATCAACGTAGAGGTTGTCGATTCATGACCATCCGGTAGGGTTTGGGGTCTGCTTTGGGTATTCACCATCTTAGTCTGTTATACACACGAGATTGGAGATGGGAAATAGACTAAATGAGTTGAACGCAAAGATACGTACTACTACATTCATCAGTTATCATAACAATAGTAATTCAAATACGCTTATGTAACAATACATTCATAATAGCATTAGCTAAGTGAGATTATGAACATATTATACATAAAAATTATCGTTGCTATCATCACAACTCACGATCAACATAGTTCCGTAAATCCTAATACTCTCCCCACCTGTGACTTTTACCCAAAGTTGACAACTTAACCATTGACATTTACAACTTAAGTCTATGCATACCAGAGTCGACACCTGGTTAACTTAAACAAAATCTCTAATACCAACTTGTAACACCCCAAAAATTGGAACAAACAAAACCTTCCAAAAATAGAAATGTGGTATGTATTTGCCATAGCATGAGCCTCCCAAAAATGGGGAAAATAATAAACATTTGTTTAGTTACAAGTTTGTAATTCAACGGAAATAAACGACAACCTATTAATCTATATTCTAAGTAGAAATAAGATTACAAAAAGGGTGTCGTCTATGGAATGTGCTAATTATCTATGTGAGCATGACTTAAATGCGGAAGTTAAGTCTAATCCCTTGTGCACGAGGAATTAGATGGTTCTTAAATGAAATGCATATGTTGACCGTTAGGTCTTTAGCGAGTAGGCAATAGGTGATGCAAGTCTCCGAGTTGTAACTCATCTACTTTGGATAGGCATCCATGTCCATAAGTCCTTGGAGCGTAACTCGACGGAGTAAGCGTTAGAGGCATAAACGGTCCGAGGATTGTGATGTCCGGCGTGGCATGGGAACTAGGATCGGGATATGTGGTGAAATCTAATTTAACATCGCGGGTGACTCCACTCAAGTGTTCTCGTCACCCAAGATGGAACGGGTTTTTCCCCGTTATTTGGAGATTATCTCTGGTGATTTATACAGGTTGAATTTCATTATCCCAAAACGGGATGATGGCACGAATTTAATCTAAAGGCGTATCGATAACATTTACTTGCTTTACTTGTGCTTCTTGATAAAATGTGAACTTCTTATATATCCTTCTTGACTTTAACCTAACACTTGTGCATGTGTACTTTGACTCACAGAATCAATTAGCGGTGTGTCTAGAGCACCTTGATCCGCCAAAAGCACACCTAGGAGCACCCATGGTTCGGGTATCATTTTTGGGGTCTTGAGAGAAGAGCGGTTTTTGGAGACATAACAACACCCGTACTTAATCTAGTTAATTAAATTGTTCTAGATTAATTAGGTTGTTGTGTATTATGTTTCACCTTTACCGCTACACTTGGTTGTACAAACTAACCCACGTCTTGGGGCTTTAGTTGTTCTAATAACATGTTCTAAATTCTTATTTTTAGCCGTCCTGTTGTCGAAATTTTAAGTTTTATTTTACACCAATTTTTAGGGTGTTACAAGTTGGTATCAGAGCTTTAGTTTAAATGAACTAGGTACATAAACTTGATGCCTAGACTTAAGCTGAGACTATTAAGTTATGAATTGCGAGCTTTGGATAGAATTTCTAAGATGGGACGACCTTAGAGTCAACAGAAATTACGTTGTTGAGAATTGTAAAAGTGGTAGCGATGATTTTTATGTAGTGTATGTTCATAATTTCAATTAGCTACTGTTATTATGAATATATGATTACGTGAATGTACTTGAATTACTATGATTATGATAATCAATGAGCCGTATGAGTATATTTCTTGTGTAATTCTTGTGTTGCTTATCTCCTTTTTCCCTCTAAATTGTGTGGCAGATCCGAAATGGTAAATACTCGGAGTCGACCACTGATAGAAGGAGAAATGCATGAGGATAGTTCGTCTAACCCGAATCCTGTAGTCCGGATGGCGACTGTAGTTCCTCCCAACATGCCGTCGATATTCACCGGAGAGGTGGAGCACATACCTAGAGTGGAGTTAGCCTCCACGAAACCGGTCATTCAAGAAGCAAATCCTCAAGGGGATATGGTGGCCAGTGTTATGCAAATAGTGACCTCGGCCATGGAAAAACAACAATAAGTGTTTATGAAAATGTTAGAAGAAATGGATGCCAGCCTTCGAAGACCGGAGGTGGTTGCGGAGAATGCGGTAGCCGGTTCGGGTGGTACCGGAGGCGGGATCCGTACAGATGGATTGGTAGCTATAGATACAAGACAATCAGGGTAGGGTTGTTCGTATAAATCCTTCATGGGTTGCAAGCCGCCAGAGTTTGTCGGGGCCGACGATCCCGTGGCTTGCATGAGATGGTTGAGGGAAATCGATCTGGCCTTTAGAGCTTGTGGCTGCGAATGAAAGTCAGAAGGTGAATTTTAGTTCCCAAATGCTTCGGGGTGCGACTCTAATCTGATGGGATGTCCACACCGCAACTATAGGGGAAACTGTTTTGGCAAAGATGTCATGGGCTACGTTCAAGGAGAAGGTTATGGAGGAATATTGCAACGAACAAGAGATGGATTTGATCGAAGAAGAGTTCCAAGCCTTAACGAAAGGGGAATTGACGGTGAAAGAGTATACCCGACTCTTCATGGAGAAGCTAAATCTCGTGGGGCACGTGGCCCCAACCGAAAAGGAAAAGATAAAGGCCTATTTGAAGGGTCAACCCGCGGACATGGGAAACAGAGTCCGAAATTCTAAAGCTACAAATCTTCGGGAGTTTATAGAGGAGGCCAAGATAATGGAAAGGGTCTACGCAAAGGACAAGGAAGAAAAGTCAAAGCTCGCGGAAAAGAGGAAAGGGGAGAGCTCACCGAACCCGTTCAAGAAACCGAAATATCAACCCAACGCAAGAAGCATTGATAATCGTCGGGAGGCGAATTGGTGTTCCAAGTGTAAACGTAAGCACTTCGGTTCATGCAACTCCCACGCCAACCCTCTTTCGTGTTACAAGTGTGGCAAGTCGGGTCACACTAGTCAAAGTTGCTCTCTCCAAGGGCCGGTATGCTTTGAGTGCCGGGAGGCGGGCCATGTCAAGAGAGATTGCCCCAAGCTAAGGGGTGGGGCTAGAGGAGGGAACTCGTCGATTCAACCGAAGAAGGAAGTCGTCCCTAAAGCTCAAGGGAGGGCCTTCCAAAGGTAGAGAGAAGAAGCAAAGGAGACCACCGACGTGGGGCCGGGTACGTTCTTACTCAACTCCCTTGCCGCTAAGGTGCTATTTGATTCTGGTGCAAATTTATCTTTCGTATCTCTCGTTTTTTGCAAAGAATTGAATGTGCCTACTAGTACTCTTAGCGATGCGTTAGTAGTAGAGATAGCGAATGAGGAACAAGTTATCTTGGGGGAAGTGTTGGAAAAGTGCCATCTAGATTGGGAGTTTCGATGTGGTGATCAGAATGGACTGGTTGTCATGCCACAAGGCGGAGATCTTATGTTCAAAGAAGCTGATCTGATTACCGACTTCAAGCGGGGGTTTTGTCTTTGTCTACGGAGAGAAGCGTAAGGGTGAAGTGGCTCTTATTTCTTCCATCAAAGCAAGTAAGTGTCTTGCGAAGAATTGCCCATCGTTCCTTGTCTACGTGTTGGATGCCAAGGTGGAGAAGAAAAGATTGAAGACGTTCGGGTCGTTAGTGAGTATCCGGATGTTTTTCCTGATGATCTGTCGAGCTTGCCTCCCGACCGCCAAGTGGAGTTCAGAATCGATTTAGTCCCGGGAGCGGGCACCAATTGCCCGTGCGCCTTACTGTCTCGCCCCGACTGAAATGCAAGAAATGTTGTCACAACTACAAGAGTTGTTGGAGAAGGGATTCGTGAGACCGAGTTCCTCGCCTTGGGGAGCTCCGGTACTTTTCGTCAAAAAGAAGGACGGGTCGATGCGGATGTGCATCGATTACCGAGAATTGAACAAGGTGACCGTAAAGAACAAGTATCCTCTACCTCGAATTGATGATCTATTCGACAAACTACAAGGAGCCGGATGTTTCTCCAAGATCGATCTTCGATCGGGTTATCATCAAGTGAGGGTTAGAGAAGAAGACGTTTCCAAGACCGCCTTTAGAACCCGTTATGGTCACTACGAGTTCTTGGTTATGCCTTTTGGACTAACTAACGCGCCAGCGGTATTCATGGATTTGATGAACCAGGTTTGCTGACCTTTCTTAGATAATCGGTTATAGTGTTCATCGATGATATCTTGGTGTACTTGAAGAATTATGAAGAGCACGAGCGACACCTCAGAGAAGTGTTAGAAGTGTTGAGGGATGAGGGATGAGAAGCTCTATGCCAAATTTTCCAAGTGTGAATTTTGGCTAGGAGAGGTTCAGTTTTTGGGTCATGTGGTGACAAGTGAAGGAGTAAAGGTAGATCCGTCAAAGATTGAGGCCATGATGAATTGGGAACCGCCAAAGAGTCCCACGGAAATTCGGAGCTTCTTGGGTCTAGCCGGTTACTATAGAAGATTCATCCAAGATTTCTCCAAGGTCGTCTCACCTTTGACGTCTCTAACAAAGAAGAATGTGAAGTTCCTTTGGACCGAGAAACAAGAGCGAGCCTTTCGTATCCTCTAAAGGAAGTTGTGTGAAGAGCCAATCTTATCCCTACCCGAGGGGACAGAAGATTTTGTAGTCTATAGCGACGCATCTAAAATGGGTTTGGGATGTGTTTTGATGCAAAGAGGCAAGGTCATAGCTTATGCATCAAGGCAATTGAAGGAGCATGAAAAGAATTACCCAACTCACGATCTCGAGCTAGCGGCGGTGGTGTTCGCTTTGAAGTTATGGCGACACTACCTATATGGTACGAAGTGCACCCTATTTACCGACCATAAAAGCCTGAAGTACGTCTTCGATCAGAAAGAATTAAATATGCGGCAAAGGAGATGGCTCGAACTACTCAAAGATTATGATTGTGAGCTTTAGTACCATCCCGGAAAAGTAAATGTGGTCGCGGACGCTTTGAGCCGGAGGGAGTATGGTAGTGGCGTTCAATCCACCTTTGCAAGGGTGGAAGTGGTCTCAAGCTTAATTGACAAAATCAAAGTGTCGCAGTCGGAAGCACTTCTGGAGGCGAAACTCAAAAGTGAAATTATGGTGAAGCAACATCTCCAATTGACCGAAGATGGAAGAGGTTTGAAATTATACCAAGGCCGAGTCTGGGTGCCAAAGATTGGAGGATGTCGGGACTTGCTATTGGAGGACGCGTATAAGTCCAAGTACTCAATTCATCCGGGAAGCACTAAGATGTATCGAGATTTAAAGCTCAACTATTGGTGGTCAGTGATGAAACTAGATGTGGCTAGTTATGTGGATCAATGCATAACTTGCCTACAAGTGAAGACAGAGCACCAACGACCATACGGTAGCCTTCAATCCTTGGAAATAATGGAGTGGAAGTGGGAACACATCACCATGGACTTTGTAACCAAGTTGCCAAAGACTTTGAGGAACCACGATACCATTTGGGTAATAGTGGATCGCTTGACCAAGAGCGCGCACTTCTTGTCCATGCGAGAGACTCTACCGATGGACAAGTTGGCCAAGTTATATATTGACGAAGTGGTCTCAAGGCATGGAGTGCCACTTTCTATTGTGTCTGGCCGGGATAGCCGTTTCACATCTCATTTTTGGGATAGTTTGCAAAACGAGTTGGGCACAAGAATTAAGTTGAGCACCGCTTATCACCCTCAGACAGACGGACAGAGCGAGAGGACCATCCAAACTCTTGAAACATGTTGAGATCTTGTGTCATCGACTTCGGGGGAAATTGGGATTCACACATTCCATTAGTGGAGTTCGCCTACAACAACAGTTATCACTCGAGTATTGGCATGGCACCGTTTGAGGCATTGTATGGACGAAAGTTTAGAACGTCCGTTTGTTGGCTAGAAGCGGGCGAGAAACAGTTTGTCGGACCGGAGATTGTGCAAGAAACGGCCAACAAGGTTAAGAGCATCCGAGAGCGTTTGAAAGCGGCTCAAGACCGACAAAAGAGTTACGCGGACAAGAAGAGGAGGTCGGTTGAATTCCAAGTGGGTGAAAGAGTAATGTTGAAAGTTTCACCGTGGAAAGGATTAATCAGGTTTGGAAAACGTGGGAAGCTTAGTCCCCGTTTCTTAGGACCTTTCACCATCTTGGAGCGTATTGGGCTTCAAGCCTACAAATTGGAAAACGTGGGAAGCTTAGTCCCCGTTATCCGCGCTTATTTGTCTAGTTAAGATTTCGAGGACGAAATCTATTCTAAGGGGTGGAGGATTGTAACACCCCGAATTTTGGGACCATGAATTATTTAGTAATCATAATTGCTTATAGTTCGTTTTTATAAAATCGCCTTAGAATCAGTCGAGTGAGCGGGATCGAAAGAAGTCGAATTTTCAAAGGTTGAGCACTCGGCAAGAGTGACTGGAGAGAGTGCCATGGTCACTCTCGCGGTGGCAAGATCGCCGAGGCCCAAGGGGAACTCTCGGTACGTTTCGGGCGAGAGTGCCAGTGTCACAATCGCGGAGACCAATTTTGGTCATTTGGGCCGAAGTTGCGGTACAAACTCGGCGAGAGTGACCAGCGAGAGTGCCCTGTCACTCTCGCATGTCACAATCGCCGTCGGGGTGAAAGGCTTTTAATGCCTGATTTCTTGAGAGTTTCATTTATTTCATTTTTTGGGGTTTTGAAGACAACCGATTTTCTCTCCCTAGGTAAGGTTTCTTCTCTTCAATAACATCATCTTTTCTACCTTTAATCACCCTTAGAATCTTGGTGAGGTGTATTTATTGCTAACTAGGGTTCCTCTCTCTTGGTAGCTAGCTTCATCTTCTTGAGGTTCAAGGTTCTTAAATCTACGGTTTCTCCATTTCTAGGGTTTGTCAATACAATCCTATTGGTGAGTCTCCTAAACCATATCTATTTGATTTGCATCATTATTTGCTTGTATGAACATTGCTAAGTATTCAAGTAAACTAAATCTAAAGTTTTGTGTACTTACCATGTATGGAGGTCTTGGCATGTTAAGCTTCATTTAATGTGTTAAGGGCCTTGTATGTATGAAATAATTGTTATGGTAAATGTGTTCTTCGCATGGAATGTGCTAATTATCTATGTGAGCATGACTTAAATGCAGAAGTTAAGTCTAATCCCTTGTGCACGAGGAATTAGATGGTTCTTAAATGAAATGCAATTGTTGACCGTTGGGTCTTTAGCGAGTAGGCAATAGGTGACGCAAGTCTCCGAGTTGTAACTCGTCTACTTTGGATAGGCATCCATGTCCATAAGTCTTTTGAGCGTAACTCGACGGAGTAAGCGTTAGAGGCATAAACGGTCTGAGGATTGTGATGTCCGGCGTGGCATGGGAACTAGGATCGGGATATGTGATGAAATCCAATTTAACATCGCGGGTGACTCCACTCAAGTGTTCTCGTCACCCAAGATGGAACGGGTTTTTCCCCGTTATTTGGAGATTATCTCTGGTGATTTATACAGGTTGAATTTGATTATCCCAAAACGGGATGATGGCACGAATTTAATCTAAAGGCGTATCGGTAACATTTACTTGCTTTACTTGTGCTTCTTGATAAAATGTGAACTTTTTATATATCCTTCTTGACTTTAACCCAACACTTGTGCATGTGTACTTTGACTCACAGGTTCAGTTTGCGGTGTATCTAGAGCACCTTGATCCGCCAAAAGCACACCTAGGAGCACCCATGGTTCGGGTATCATTTTTGGGGTCTTGAGAGGAGCGATTTTTGGAGACATAGCAACACCCGTATTTAATCTAGTTGATTAAATTTTTCTAGATTAATTAGGTTGTTGTGTATTATGTTTCATCTTTACCGCTACACTTGGTTGTACAAACTAACCCACGTCTTGGGGTTTTAGTTGTTCTTATTACAGGTTCTAAATTCTTATTTTTAGCCGTCCTGTTACCGAAATTTTAAGTTTTATTTTACCCCAATTTTTAGGGTGTTACATATTTTGAGTCAATGGGGGAGACCCATAGCACCAAACAAGTTCTACCAAAAGAGTCAAGATACCTTAGTGTCGACTACCATGAGTGACACCAAAAAGGCCCGGCACATCCAATGGTTACAACTAAGGCATTGCCTCGAATGGCAGAGGTCTAGGTGCATACCCACATGGTGGCACCCAAGAGTATGTACTTCAAGTGTCTACTTGGCTTGGTTCATCCAAGAGTCCAATTAGGCCATAAGGCACACAAATCCATGGGACATATATCCAATGCCATCATAGGCAACTTGTGGTTTACATACCACATACATCATAGTAGGATTTTACATAATATTCCAATCATGTCCAATTTAGCCAAAAAGGAATATATAATACCACAATGGAATCCAAGTCATATAACCACTATTCATGTGCATAATAGCTCAATACCCAAAGCATGAACATATGATTATCAATAAACATTATATTTGACCAAATCCATAAGTTAGGTCAAAACCCTAGAATTCGGGTATTTTCATGAAATAGTTAAATACCAATAACTTTGTTGAGAAATACCTTCAACACCTTCAAAACACCAATTAGAACATTTTTCTAAAGAAACCCACAAATTATTCAAATATGGATAAGATGAACTTGCAAGCTTTTCAAGGAGTTTTAACCAAATGATGAGAGTTAAATCATAAGAGAACACTCAAGACATGTATCTAGTTTTAACAAAGGTTTGGGAAGCTCACAATCTAGGTTTTTGGTCAAAAACTTAGAAAAATAGCAAACCCTAAAAGACTTGAGAGGGATGAGAAGTTCAGGTTAAGGGCTTGAATCTTCACACTAAATGGCTTTAATGAGGACTTGAATGCTCCCTTAAAGATCTACCAACTCTAAGGGTTTGAAATAAATGAGGTTAGGGTTTAGAGAGTGAAAATCGCCTAGAGTTCTCCAAAAATCAGGTTCCAAACTGATTTAGAAAAGAAATGGGGTGAAAATCAGCTTAAGTGGGAATTTATACCCATAGACCTGTCGGACGATTGTGCCCAACGATTTTGCCACATGGCATTGTCACGGGCATACTCGCGGTCCTCCTCCCTACCTCAGTACAAACCGGGCGATAATGTCTGCGGTTATGTCGGGTGTCACCTCGCTGGCATAAATTTCGTAGTGTACTGCGGTTCACCTTCTCCCCGCGATTGTGTCACGCAGTAGTGCCCCATGGCACTATCGCCGACAATGTCGCCTAAGCCATCACGAGGCTGAAAATTTTCACATTCGATATTGAGGCTTCGAAGCTCGTCCATTGATAAAAGCAAGTTCAATGTAGCAACTAAAATAGAAGCGCCATAGATAATTTATCGAGTCTTAACTTACCAAAATTTATGGGCGTTATAATTAATGACTTTTACGGAAATGTATAAGTGCATATCATGGAGCACAAGTTTGAATCCTCTGAGAAGTTAAAATTTTGGTTGGCACTTGTTGCGAACCAACAGGCAAGAAACTAAAGGTATTGAGATCGGATAATTGACGTGAATGCAAAGATATCGAGTTCTTTAACTATTTCTCGTTGTGTGGTATTTAAAGACATTTCACCACACTTAGAGACTCACAAGTGAATGGTATTGTGGAGAGAATGAATAGAAAAACCGTTCGAGAAAGCTACATGCATGAGATTGATAATAGGTCTCTGAAAACGATTCAAGGACAAGGATTGTCAGCTCACGTGATAAATAATTTCGTGCTTAGTTATTGAATATATAATTCCCGAAGAGGTAAAGAAGGGTAACATGCTAATTAGTCTATAATACTTTAGAGTATTTGGTTGTCCCATGTATTCACAACGAATAGGGAAGGATAAACTTGATTCGTAGGTCTGTAGAATACTACTGGTTTGGATGGTAGGAACAAAAAAGATAATCCACTTGCATCACATGGTGAATCTCATTTCCTCAAGACACCTTTGTTCTCTAATAATCAACCATAAGTATGTCGTCATATACGCCTATTGAAACTATAAAGGCTAGTCATCACTCAACTCGAGATGTAGTAGAAAACATTTAAAATGGTGTTGAGCATGATAGGGCGAACTAACACACTCATGGCATGCCTGATTGACTTAGGGATTAAGAGTACGCAAATATGAGTTTCAGAAAACAATTAAACTAAACCTTGAACATCCTTTAGGATGAGCCTATAGACTATGCTATAAGTACGTGTAATAGCTTCTTATGGATGAATTTGAAGGAACAAGAGATGCAGTCCTTAAAAAAGAATAAAACTTGGACGTTGGTGTCACTATCAAAGGGGAACCACTCAATTGGATGCAAATGAGTATGCAAAGTCAAGGATGATGGATGACATAAGGCACAAATAGTTGCCAAAGGGGTTTCAGAAAGAAAGGAGATTAAATATGGTGGCATCTTTGTTGGACATTCAGATCTTGTTGTCGATTGTTATTAATGATTTGGATATGAAACTATTGGAAGTGAAACCCACGTTCCTTCATTGAGACTTGGATTCAAAAATTTATATAGCTCAGACGGAAGGGGTCGTGGTAGTTGGGAAGTCGGCTTGGGTTCACAAATTCTACTAGTTATTGTATGGATTGAAACAATCACAACATCAATGGTACAAGAGGTTTAATTCCTTTATGCTTAATCTAGGTTTCTAACAACGCGTAAAGTATTGTTCTCTTTATGTCACGTGTAGTGTGCACTTACCTATGTCGATGATATCCAAGGATTCTCAAGAAATCGATCGTTTAAAGAAACATCTTAACGCTAAATTCAAAATGAAGGATCTTGTAAAGGCTAAAATATTCTTATGATGGAAATATAGCGAGATAGAAAGTCAAGGAAGTTAACATGGACACATAAAGAGTATGTCCAAAAAGTATTGATGGAGTTCAACATGGAAACTTCAAAGGTTAGTTTGACACCCTTACCTTTACATTTCAAACTTTCAAGCAAGGATTGTAAGCTATAAGAGGAGCATGGTCATAGTACCTTGTGCTACTGTTGTGGGGAGTTTAAAGTATGGGATGGTTTGCAGATGGATAAATATAGCACAACTAGTATGAGTCGTTAACATGTTTATGACAAATAATGGTAGGACTCGGGAGGTCATGAAGGTCTTGATCTCACGGGAAGTACTAAAAAAGGAGCAGGGAGCATGCATAGTTTTCTTCGGTTACTATGATCTTGATTATCTTGGGGACAAAGATAGGTATAAATAGACCTCTGGGTATTCGAGCGCCGATCAAGACTAGCGATTGGTGACTGTGAATTTTGGAAGGAGAGGCAACAACACCGATCAAAACCACCTCGGTTTTCGTAAATTCCTTACGCAAACCAATTGTTTTTTGTTAATTTAAATTGTTTTTAGAGATGCTTAAACTTCATATTGTTCAAGCTACTGAAAAACAAAAAGTACCTTTTCTGTCTACTAAAAAGAAAAAAAATGAACTGAAAGGATGAAAAAAAAACATACGCAAATATGTGTAACGATACGTGGCATGCGCAACCAGCCTATCTTACGCAAAGAGACTACGTCTACATGCATGTTGATGTAAAGACCGACCTGAATTCCCTATGCAAAAACCTTTTTTTCATTTCTTTTTAGAAAATAGTTTTTCCACAAATGTGTAAGGCATGTACGTAAATGGGAATTCAACCTAAAAAGTCAATGAGTTTACTAACATCAAGGTTTATCAGGCCCTATCAGCAGTTCCTTGAAGCTTCCAACTATGCGATCTCGTATTCTACAAGGAACTATTTCATTGACGGGTGAAAGATTGATGGAGACATTCAACAATAATCCAATTGCATGTAATAATGGGTTGATGTCGGAGCACAATCAGAGCATCTAAACCATCTTCATCGCTACCGATCAATGTTTTTCGCTCATAAACAACCGAATTTTGCGATGATCAGAAAACGAAATCACCTCTTAATGCATATCATAACATACGCACCTGTATATACTTAACAAGATCCAAACTGAAGAAGGGAAGTTAGGTAATGAAGGCAAGTTGTTAGAGAAAATGTCTGAAAGGGCATGATCATACCTTCTTCTGCTGCTCTTTTGGACTAACAAATTGGATTCAACTCTAGTGGTCAGCGAGACTGCTGCTCTTCGTGTGTGTTTCTTCGGTCTAAATGAGAAAGGATCGTCCATGAAAGAATCGACAATCTCAAACAGAAATTCACTGCTACAATCATAGAATTAACAAAATGGGTATCCTCGTTTGAAAGTGGTGAATATCGTAAGTAGATTCAAGCGCATTTGTGAGATCGCAAACTAATCTTAAGAACAATATCTAGAAGAGAATCACAAATACAAAACAAATTGAGAGCCCAAAGTCATAATTGTATTGATAACTCAGAGATTACAGAGAGAGTGTAGAGAAAGAAATATTACAAACTGAATGTAACTATCAAAGATTACAAAATGAGCAATTACCCTAACAAACTCTTTAAACAACTATTTATATTACAAAGGAAATACAGAAGATACACGACTGTAAAAGACAAACAAATCAGAACAAGATTGTTGGTTCCCATATTCTTACTTTGATTGATTTTGTTAGAAGATGGAAATGAATGAAGAACACGATGAATATGCCGAAGGTTTGAAACCTTGATGTATTGATTGAGAGAAAACTTACAATACTGAAAGTAAAATTATAAGAGAGTATTAACCTAATCTACAGAATACAACAAATATATACGAAGACTAAAAGGGCTTGGGCCCTAACATGGGCCTGGGCCTCTATATACATTAACATCCCCCCTCAAACTCAATCGGGAGAAGAATGAGCCAGATGGAGTTTGGAAACAAGATCACGAAACCGTCCTGGTAAATGAGCTTTAGTAAAAATATCAGCCGGTTGATCAAGAGTCGAAATAGGAAGCAGCTGAATAGTCTTACGAGTCACATGTTGACGAACAAAGTGACAATCAATTTCAATATGCTTCGTGCGCTCGTGGAAGACATCATTGTGAGCAATCTGAATGGCACTGTTGTTATCACACCACAATGAAGTTGGAGACTGTTGAGGAGCCCCCATGTCAGAAAGAAGCCAGCGTAACCACACAAGTTCTTGAGTTGTGTCAGCTAGTGCTCGATATTCAGCTTCAGTGCTGGATCGAGCTGTGAGAGATTGTTTCTTGCTTCGCCAGGATATAAGAGAGTCGCCAAGAAAGAAACAGTAGCCAGTAGTGGAGCGACGATCAGTCATGTCACTGTCTTAGTCAGCATCAGAAAAACCTCGCAAAATCAACGATCAGGTGGATGGAAAATGAAGACCATGAAACATAGTCCCTTTTAAATATCGAAGAATGCGCAGGACAGCAGCATAGTGATCAGAACAAGGTGCAGACATGAACTGACTAACAGTATGAACAGCATAGGCAATATCAGGTCGAGTCACTGTCAGATAGACAAGTGACCCCACTAACTGGCGATATAGAGTAGGATCACGTAGAGGTGGACCAGCATTTGGAGCCAAATGAAGGTTGTGTTCAAGAGGAGTGGATGCTATTTTGTTGTCAGTAATCCCAGCTTTCGACAAAAGATCTGAGGTGTATTTGGCTTGACACAGATAAAGACCCGATGGATCTGAGAGCACCTCAAGACCAAGAAAATAGTGTAAAGAACCAAGATCCTTCATCTCAAAACAGGAGCTGAGAGATGACTTCAGATTGGCTATGCCTGTAGAGATGACTTCAGGAGAAGTAATATTGTGCCAGCTTCAGTGGTCCGAGTAAACAGTCCTGAATCATAGTTGCTGGGTGCGAATCCCAAAGAGGTGACAGTGGAACTGAATTTCTCAAACCAAGCTCGCGGAGCTTGCTTGAGGCCATAAAGAGCCTTCCGAAGTCGACAAACATGACCTTGTGGAAGTCGAACGCCTGGAGGAGGTGTCATGTAGACTTCCTCAGATAAGTCACCATTCAAAAAGGCATTCTTAACATCCATCTGAAAAAGAGGCCATTGTTTTGTAGCAGCAATGGCAAGAAGACTGCGAACAGATGTGACACGAGCAACAGGTGCAAAAGTCTCATCATAATCAATACCATATTCTTGATTAAAGCCCTTGGCTACAAGCCGAGCTTTGTACCGATCAATAGAGCCATCCGATTTGGTTTTGATTTTGAACACCCATTTGGAGCCAATGGGTTTCTTGCCTGGTGGAAGAGGGACAGAATCCCAAGTCTGAGCTTTGTCAAGTGCCTGAAGTTCCTCATCCATAGCTTTCTGCCAATCAGAGTTAGAAGAGGCTTCCTTGTAGGAAGTAGGTTCGTGATTTGACAGCAGAGTAGCATAAACATGATAATCACGAAGATGAGAAGGAACTTGTCTTACCCGTTCTGATCGTCTAACATTCTGAGATTGAGTAGTTTCAGGAGCCAAAGACTCAGCAGGCACCTCAGATGTTGGCTGTGCGGATGGAGCAGATGAGTGACGATGATCAGTAAAACTTGGAGAGGCTGACTCAGAAGGAGTTGGAACAATAGGTGGAGGTGATATAATGTCAGATTGGAGTGAGTCCAATGAGACGGAATCATCGGTGAAAAACGGAGGTGTGAGATTAGGAGACTCACGAAACTTGGATATAGAAGAGAAAGGAACATGTTCCCAGAAGGTAACATGTCGAGAAATACGAAGACGCTGGGAGATAGGATCCCAGCAGCGATAGACTTTGTGCTCAATCCCATATCCAAGAAAGCAACACAGTCTGGAGCGAGGTTGAAGTTTGGTATGCTCATGAGATTGCAGTTGAACAAAGCAAGCACTACCCCAAACTTTTAGAAGTTCATAGGCTGGAGTGACCTCATAAAGAGCCTCGTAAGGAGACTTATTATGAAGGATGGGAGTAGGGTGACGATTGATAGTATAAACGGCAGTAAAGGCAGCTTCACCCCAAAAACGTTCTGGACATTTAGCAGAGATGAGAAGAGTGCGAACCGTATCAAGAATATGACGGTGTTTGGGTTCGGCACGGCCATTTTGTGGAGAAGTGCCAGGACAGGAGTACTGAGAGAGAGTCCCCTGAGATTGAAGAAAGGAGAGAAGGGATGACTCTTTGTATTCCATAGCATTATCAGCTCGAAGGATCTTTATAGATTTTGAAAACTGAGTGTGAATCATCCGAGCAAACATAATATAGATTTGAGGTAATTCAGAACGATGTTTCATAAGATATATCCATGTGAAACGGGTATGGTCATCAATAAAAATAACAAAATATCGAGCACCACCCATGGATGGATGTGGTGCTGGTCCCCATACATCAGAATGAATAATATCAAAAGAAGAAATAGAATTAAATTCATTCATTTCAAAAGGTAAAGCATGATGTTTGCCAAGTTTGCAAGATAAACAAGAAATATTGTCCGTTGAAACACAATTTCCTAACACACCTAAGTGAGCTAATGACTTTATTCTGGCTAGAGATAAGTGACCCAGTCGGGCATGCCACAGCTCAAGGGAAGAAGTGCTAGAAACCGAGGCAACAAAACTTGAAGAGGGTAAAGGAAGACGCAGGTAGACCACTTCAATCATCCGTCCAACTTTACGGCCGAGTCCAAGGATCTGCTTGGTCTTTAGATCTTGTACAACACAACCAGAAGAATGAAATAAAATGATCAAATTAGATTCAAGGAGTTGTGCAATCGACACTAAGCTCAGAGATAGCTTTGGAACATTTAGAACATCCGGTAATTGTATAAGAGGAGTGGAAACATTTCCACTAAAGGATACCGGTAGACCAGTGTTGTCAGCAGTTCTTATTGACGTAAATTGCTGAGGTGGTTTCTTAGAAGCGAAACCATCAGGGCAAGGTGTCATATGATTGCAACACCCAGAATCAAAAAGCCATACGTTACCTGACGCGGCTGAGTGTGGAGAGTTCATACCCATAGTACCAGACATGATTTGTTCCATAAGTTCCTGATTGCGACGCATCAGGTCCATTAGGTCAGGTGAGGAGACTGTAGAAACCTCAGTATCGGCAATGGTAGGCCCAGCAACAGCATGAGTCCGGTTCTGAGAACTAGTGTGCTTTGAGTTCTTCGGACAGTCAGTCTCATAGTGGCGCGGATGCGTGATACCACACTTACGGCACTTACGGATAGGACAATCAAGAAGAAGATGAGCAGGAGAATGACAGAAGGCACACTCGGATGTGTTCGTCTTGCCCACAGATCTGGAATGATTGTTATTAGTCCATTTGCCTTTTGGCTTGGAATGAGACGTGTAGAGAACTCTATCAGTAGCAGGCACTGGTGAACGCATGTGAAGACGAGTTTCTTCACTTAGCAATTCTGATATTGCTTCTTCAAGAGTAGGTAAAGGCTGCCTATGAAGAAGTGAAGCACGAACATTCTCAAATTTATCAGTCAAGCCCATCAAAATTGTGATCAGATGCAGCTGGTTGAAGTAAGCAGTGAACTGTTGAGCGGTTTCATCAAAGATCTAAGGTGCTCCAAGACTTATATGATCTCTGAGGGACTGAATTTCAGAGATATAAGAGTTGATGGATTGATCAGGAAGTTGACGTTTGCTCTGAAAAGTGGTCCACAGTTGATACTGATGAGATAGACCAGATGATGTATACCGCTTGGCGAGAAAGTCCCAGAGACTTTTGGCTGTAGTATAACCAAGGAACTGTTGGTTGATCTCAGAAGTAGTGGAGGCATTAATGCAGCCCAAGATACGAGCATTATTAATATCCCACTCGTTCATTCGTTTTGCAAAGTCAATAGCATCCTCAGTTGCGTCTTGAACTGGAGCTTTGGATGCGCCAGTAACATAGGTGTGAAGACCATAAGACTTTAACAGAATTGTCATATGGTGATGCCAAAGAACATAGTTGCTACCGTTGAAAGCAACGGAGATGGGATTTGAGTGACTGAAATTGGTAGCCATGAAATAAGGAAAAGATACTGAGAAATAGTATTAAAGACCGGAGAAAAGCTCGACCGGAGGAATGTTCGACCGAAGGGGGTGATCGACCGAAGGTGAGTTCGACCGAAGGTGTTACTTCGACCGAAGGAGGTGTTTGACCGAAGGAGGTGTTCGACCGGATTAATGTTCGACCGAAAGGGGTGATCGACCGAAGGTGAGTTCGACCGAAGGTAAATTCGACCGATGTTACGGCTAGGGTTTCCAACAGATCGATCGATTAACAATTCTGAAGGCGACGAGAGAGAGCAAAGAACAACGACAAAACAAGAACAGCGGCGACGATGGTAAGAACAGCGGCGGCGGCGAGTTGACTGTGACGATGAACAGTAAAAAAAACGAGATGAACAGTGAATCGATGAACAAACCTACAGCTCTGATACCATGTTAGAAGATGGAAATGAATGAAGAACACGATGAATATGCCGAAGGTTTGAAACCTTGATGTATTGATTGAGAGAAAACTTACAATACTGAAAGTAAAATTATAAGAGAGTATTAACCTAATCTACAGAATACAACAAATATATACGAAGACTAAAAGGGCTTGGGCCCTAACATGGGCCTGGGCCTCTATATACATTAACAGATTTATACAAAGATGATACGACCGGGATCTCGAACCTTGCTGAAGATGTGCACGGGAAGCCTTTCTACTTGCGGTTTGCTCTCAAAATTGCGAAGATATGGGGTTGAAATCGATCCCACACCCTCTATTTATATAAAAAACAGGTTATAAATCCCACCTACCCGACTACCCAATTTATTGGTATTAAATGTGGTGGGTGGGGTAGGTTTCGGTGGGTAAAAAAAAGCTATGTCCGCAAGTTATGGACCTAGATCTTACGGACCTGTCAAATTCAAAAAAGTTGTCTTTTAGCTAGGTCCGCAAAAATTGTGAAGGTAGTGAAATTTTTGTAAAAGTGGGAGAGGAATGACTAGAAAACCAATTAGGGTGGTGTGTGAAATGGTCATTTCAGTCAATTTCCCTTAAAACACCGACATCAATCATGACCTATGTTGTTATAAAAGGTAATGTTGTATGCAACCCCTTTTATGTGAAAATCAAGTCAAGCGGTACATTGGGAATGTAAAAATGAAATTTTAATGTTGATGTGTGTAAGAGGAGAATTAGTAGGTATTGCAATTAGCCTAGCCCCTGTTAGAGCATCTCCAACAGATTTTCCAAAATGGAAAAATAAAAAGTCAAAATCTCCAAAAAAGATCACTTTCATCTCCAACAGATTCTCTATTTTGGAGATTACACAATTAATTATATTATTAAAATACTCGATACAACTCATAAAATATTGTTTCTCTCTCCTAAATCTTTACTATAAAGCAATTTCATTGGTAGAATGAATAAAAAACCATTTATCTCTCATAAGTGATCATTTTTGGAGAAATCTCTAAATTTGGAGATTCTCATCATCTCTCATACTTTCTCCATTTTGGAGAAGGTCACGGGTAATCTGTTGGAACAAAAATCCACAAAATCTCCATTTTAGAGAAGCTATTGGAGATGCTCTTATAAAACTAGTTATTCAAAGAACTATAATGCCTACCAAATATTAACCCAATCCTCTTCTGAGATATTACCATATATAACCTTAAATAAGTTTATCATGAGTACAAAGTCATTTTTCTTTTAATAAGTAAGTAGATCATGAAATCAAACATGGCTATACATTCATAGTATTTACCCAACAGTGAATATATTATTTATATAAAAAAGTTTTTTTTAAGGAACACACACATATATAACTAGTTATACTCGCAATACAATCCATGTAACGGTCAAAAACATCTCATGTTTATATTACACAACATAATGAATTACCGCGGTACGAGATTCATATGTAATAAAATTGCGAACAAAAGTTAAACTAAACCAGTAAATCCCACTTGAAGTAATACGTATATCTTACCTCCGCCTTGAAAGACTGTTTCCATGAAGATCCCAATTTGAGAAAAAGATTTTGTGAGAATCAAAATTGATAAACAAATTTATAGAAAATGCAATGAGGGATACTTAAAACAGATCGATATTAGTTCATGGTGACGATTTACATTTTAAAGGTGTATTAACACATGTAATAGTTACATGTATTGTGCAAACAGATAGTACAATGAAAAGGGGATATCGTTGAACTCAACAAGATAAGACGATTACAAAGACGTAATCGGTTTTGAGATCTGGATCACATTTTTATATGACGAGTTCAACCAAAGCAATGAACGGTATAATGAAATATCAGATTCCGCACAATTACCATCTTCTATGATAAAGATGAGTGAAAAACGAGCTTTAATTTCTAACCTTATTTCACGAGCAGAAAAGTCTCGAAAACAGGTAGCTATGGCAACCCTGTACGGTATCAAGCAGAGGACTAGTTTGGCATGCTTCATCCGCTCCCCGGTTTTTCCATTTCCTCAAAATCTCTTCAGCAACAAAACCAACCTGGTGTTGCAGTACAGCGGCACCAAGCGGTCCGATCAAATTCAGCCTGGTTGCCGCTGATATAATATCTCTCATCGTTACAAACATGAACGCCCTTTGAGATGTTTCGCTATCCAACCCGATTAATCCACAAACCAGCCCAAAAATTGGGGCATGGTGGAAACAAACATCCCCAGAGCTCAAAGATACATTTCTCATCATTTTCAGAGACGGAATCTCCGTAAAAACCGAGGAAGATACCCTCATTAATGCCGATCCTTGTGAAACTGATGCCTTACGGCTAACCTCATTAGTTAGCGTTGCATCCAATATGGTGTCGAGCTGGTGCCATGTTTGAAGATCGGGTGAATTAGTTGCTGAGTAAACGAAAGGAAGGAGTAGGCTTGCGATGTTCTCGAGGACGTGGATGACGAATGTGTGAAGATCTTCAGGGTGAGAGACGATATGAGCTTGCATTGCGGCCTCAAGACCAAAGGAATGAGCAAAGCCGCCTGTGGGGAGAATGGAATCCAGTAACTGCCATTTGCTCCATTGAAGAAGAGGATCTGCTTCTGGTGATGCAGCTTGATTGGTCCCATTGGTTATCTTTACCACATCTTCCATCCCGATAGAGGAAAGCCTCGAAATCTGGTGTAAGAGGGGAAAGGATTTGCATAAGAAAGAGAAAGAATTTGTTGTAGAATATAATCAAGCTTCAAAATGACATGAGGCATGACGTGGCATAGCAGCAAGGTCAAGCCACAAGTAGGAGTCATGGCATTTTCCAAAGAGTGGCTTAGGACAGCAAGTGTGAATATATATATATATATATATATATATCCATACACACACACACAGGGATTCATGTGAGAACAAAGCATTTTCATTGACCCATCACTCATATAAACTATCAAAACACGTAATCTGTCAATGAGTATATTCCTCAATGCATATAGATATGCATTGATGAATATACTCACTGAAATTCATTATTCATTAGTGTGTATGCATCAATGAATATATTAGCTCTCACGGTTCTTAAAATATTTACGTTTCTCATTTGAACCGGCCCATATATATGTCAAAGTGTAGATAGCTCTTCTAAATTACATTACAATATTAGAGATCCACCCACCCTTTTGCTCATTCAAAATTACATAAATGTTTTAGTAAAACCATGAAACTGGATTCATCGGTTATACTAATTATAACACATAAACAAAGTTTTTTTCAAAAAGAAAAAAAAAAAACAAGAAATTCATTATCATCGATTTCGTGTTGTAACAAAAGAATCCTCAGCAAGATAATTTCTTCAAAAACTAGAAAATACTTTTCTTTCATATTCAACTATTTCAAGTTGTAACAAAGAGAAATCTACTCAAAATATATGCATCCAGTGTTTTAGAAGTTAAGGATACATCCATCCAATTAGGCAACTAAGCTGAAGATTACTCAACCACTTAGCTCCACTTATCGCTTTTAGAATACACAAGTAATTCCAACATCAAAGGCTACTGTATACCAACTATATCTTATAAATTAAGCTTTTAATGCGTTCGCTTAATCCCCGCTTTACCATACAATTGTTAGGTATTCAGTCGACCGCCTAGTGCTGTTTAGGGCATTGTAAACACCTGTTCTTTTACTTCATAGATTGGGATTTTCTCTCAATCCTTTTAAATCAGCAAGATTTTCTCTATATCTTACTTTCTCTTCTGATTCTGCAATACGTCAAAGAGCGAAAGAGCAGTTCTGCCAATTAATCATCACTACTTACAGTACTTCATGTTAGCAAAAGAAAAAAACACAAGATATTGCAAGGGTAATGGTGTAAAAACTTATAAGTTATTTTTCGCACATTTGTCATCTTTTTTACATAAACCTTTCTTATGACAATGAAACCTCAAGATATTGTAATGCTAGTAAGCCTTGAACAGCTTTTTCCTCAAAGCTGATATCCAAAAGAAGGTTTTCTTTCACTTTTTTCTCTCTTCCACTTGCTTCTCCAAATGTATAACCAATTGTCGAGTTTTCACCATTCGGTTAACATTTTCGGTTTGCTACAAGCCTACAATGAGTTGGCATTAATACATTTTTTTTTAAATTAGGTACATGGCACAAACTTTTCATCTGGGCATTATAAGCACTTAAATACCCTCATGAAAATTTGAGAAAATTACATGAAAAACCGTCGATCTTTGAATTCACAATCCATTTCAATCTTTAACTATATGATGCTACCAGAAACACCAATGCACTACAAATCTTTTTCTTATTCTCCCTTGTGCTTTCATATACCATCATTTCCTCCTTTCTCTTTTGGCTTTTTAAATCCTTGGCTGCAATTTTTATCATTATTCGTCTTTGAAGTCTTTTTCTAACTTCTAATGCTTCCTCCTTTACTTATTCAACTAACGTGTATTTCCTCCCTTTTTGAAAGGCTAACCCAACCATCTTTCCATTATCTTCCAAAAAGGTTTATAAACACCAACTTTTCACAACGCTTTCACAAGTACAAGCTACTTTTATCCTTTCTATACTTCCCCGCTGCCTCTTTCCTAACCACTAAGATCACCTCCAATTTCTATTACCCTCCACGCTAACTTATATTTGTATTAGATTAATGCATCTTCAGCCATCAAAGGCTCTGTTAATATCCCATTGCATGGTTGGTTTCTGTTTCATACTATATTTCTTGATCCAAGCTCCCAGTTTCAGAGGATCTACACATTTTTTTGCCTATAATGTCGAAAGGTTTAATCCAATGAATGTTCATTTCCTGAGTCTCACAGGGAAGAATGTCTTTTTGGTTTTTTGGCAGTGACTAGAACCCTGTATCAAATGGTTGTCTATTTCTCTTGCTAATAGACGTTTCATACATTGATCCAAAACTGAATCGATTGATCACATACGATATTTTAAAAACACCAAGTGAAGCTATGTGGTTGAGTGACTTTTAGCACTTAATCACCTAAGCAGGGAATTAATGGACACTCAAGTGAAACCACAAGATGTTCATTTCACTATACAAAGAAAAAAATAACTATTTATAGAAATGATTTGACATCATTTTTGCATGATTAATTCTGTTATCAAAGGGTTAGGAAAACTCCCTCCAGGTTGAGAGAATTCGATTGAGGATCATAAGTTTAGATTGATCAATCTTTACTTAAGTTTTTGAAATTCTTACTTAATTCAACGATTAGCTGCTAATCAAAACGGTAGAGAATTTTAAATCAAACATGACTCTGGAATCAAACAAAACCCTAATTCCCTAAATCAATGCCATCCATGTAAAACAAACAAATTACAGTTCCGATTATTAACATATCTTTACACTGCCTAAATTATAATCAAACAAATTTAAATTCTCAAAATAGAATTAGGAAGAGAGCAACTTACAGAAGAGATTGAGGGGGAGAGAGAGAGAGATAAAGACTTCAAAATTGATAGAACCGAGACGAAGTGGTCGGACCGGAGGAGAGTGGCGGCGACGCCTAATGGAAGTGAGGGTGTTTGGATTGCTTATTTTTTTAAAACAACCGATGCTTATTTGGAAGTGTTTATCAACTTACGACCGCATCAAGTCGAAGTTTTTAAAAAAGTGTTTGAATTAGTTTATTGTGGTATCAATACGTAATAAGCTAATAAGTTATTATTTAAAGGTGTTTGGAATTGTTTAAACATATAAAATAACCAAAAAGTGAAACACTTTTGAAATAAGCTAACAAGTTAAAACCAAAATAACTTATGAAAAAGTGTATATCTCCTGTTTGACATCGCTATAAGCACTTTCATTTTTTTCTCCATCTAAATACTAGAAAGTGCTTATCTCCGATGTCAAATCATAATAAGTAAAAATCACTTTAAATAAGCAATCCCAAACACCCGTGAATGGTGATGACGGCCTGAAGGCAGAAAGAAGAGGAGAGAGCTTGAAATAAGCACGATTGAAGATTTGGATTAATTTTTTTGTGAACTTTTTGAAACAAAGACAATTTACACGAAGGTTTTCCGTTAACAGGTATGGAATAATTTTGTTTTTATAGATGAAAAAAGTTTTTGTATAAATTAGGAAGGTTTTTGTTTAAAAAGTTTTTTTCATAGATGAAAAAAACATATTTTTTAATTGGTAAAGACATATTTGAAAAAAAAAACAAAGCCCTTTCTTAGAAGCTTAGAGCATCTCTAAAAGCTATGCTAAAGTTTTTCTAAGATTGAGTAAAGAAATCAAAGTATCTAAAAATGTTTGCATCCAACTCCAACAACTATTCTATTTTAGCAACTCTAGTATTAATTATCTTATTAAAATATTCAATATATTTAATTATATTATTAAAATATTTAATATATGAAAATTTTGGAGAGGAAAAATTTGTTTTGGGGTAATAATTAGTTTTGAGGAGAAATTATCTACTTAGAGATTTCTCTAAATTTAGAGATTTTTACAATCTCTCTTCTCCTTTTTCTATTTTAGCATAGAGGATAGTATAGTTGTTGGAGCAACAAAAATGTTCAAATCCCATTTTTTTCCATTTTAGCATAGTTGTTGGAGATGCTCTTACTGAACAAGCCACTTTTTATATAAGGGGTTGTTCGGTTGTAGCTTAATGGGCTGTATAGTCCATATAGCTTATTCGCTCAGCCATACATTGTTGTTCAGAAGTGGCTTAATAGCTGAATAGGTGGCTGATTCGATAAGCTAGAAAAGGAGGGTCCTATGCATTCAGCCCTCTATTTTCCCAATGTACCCTTTTCTGTTTCACGTCTCTTTTCTCTTCCACTCCTAGAGAGCAGTAAAAAAGGAAAAAACCAGACCTCTCTCAAACCCCAAACCATCAACCCTCTTCCTTGACAATCGCTCCTCCCATCGTCCCTCTTTCTTGTTGTCCCCATCGCTCCTCCCATCTTCCCTCTTTCTTATCGTCACCACCGTCACCATCGATCCTGTATTATATTCAAACCATCCACCTCTTTCTGGTCATCTCAGAGAAACCAAGGGAGATCGTTGTTTTGTACCTCGAAGAGATCTCCGACAGGAAGGTTTTATTGAAAATATTATTTGATAGATTGAGGAATGGACACTGGATATTATGAAAATCAAGTTGAAGAGGTGCAGAGCTTCAATTTGGTTGCTGATGGGTTTTGTATATTCTAATCTGGAGCTTCAATTTGGTTTTGGGTTTTTAACCTAAACTTTGATCTATTTCTTTGTCTTCAATTTGGAACTCAGTATTTGGATTTTTTTTTTTCATTTTTTTCCTGCTAAAAAATTGTATTCTCAATGTAAATATAGATAAGGGTAAAATAGTCTTTTCTATCATTTAGATTGATTATTCAGCACAACAACCGAACAACATATTAGCCTGATTTATTCAGACAACTTTATCCATATAGACAACTTTATCCTACAGGACTTAATAGATAACCAACCGAACAACCCCTAAGTCATTACCAAAAAGTCATATATAGTTGAATGAATAAGTTGTGAATCTCAATAAGCTCTTAACTAACATCCCCTTAATTAGCATTGACATTGTGTTTTCATGTCTTTTTTTTTAAAACGGATCAATTTTCAAAATCTTCCTTTAAAATTTAGAATTATCGAAACTGTCGTTTATTCTTTTTTAAATCAAGCTTTAAATCAAATAGAAGAATCTATATATATATATATATATATATATATATTAAAAGAGAAACCACGTCTAATGACGTGGCCTCTCCTCAGCCCAAAGAAACCTTTTTTCTTTTATCTCCTTCACTCTACATTTTCTCAAATCTCTCTTCATTTTGTATTCCAGCGATCCATCTTCTTCACTCTGTCGGTTGCCGTTTCTCAAATCTCTCTTCATTTTGTATTCCAGCGATCCATCTTCTTCACTCTGTCGGTTGCCGTTTCATAAACCAGTTGAAGAGTCTCCATTGCCTAAACCCCTCTCCACCCCCTACACACCATGACCAGCGCGTCCTTCGTTTTCCCATCGGAGAAACAGATCCAAATTTGGCCTCTTCTCAAACCCTAGCGATCAATAGGAAGAAGGGAATATTAAGAATCGTTCAAAACCCGATTTAAGGTCTATTCTCCTCTTTTATACCACAAAAAACCCGATTTCAAAACCCTAATTTAGTTTTAATTACAATTGTTTGGCTTTTTTATTAGTTTTGGTCTGTGAATAGTTTTAATTTAGTTTGATTTTCAATTTATCATTTACAGGTAGTAAAAGTTGGATTATTGTTGGCTTGGATATGTGCGTTTGTCTTAATTACATTCTCCTTCTATGCTACTACTCACATTTTGCCTTCTTCTTCTTCAATTAAAGTCCATATTAAAAATCTTAATGGTTCAAAGTGTCCTACTGTTACAATACTTGCAGCTGCTAGGGATTTTAGTGGTTTAATTGGGAGTAGACAGGTGTTTGTTATTAGATCGTGTTCAAAGGGGAAAAAAGGATTTGCTACGGAATTAGTTTCAGATCAACGAGCTCTACAATCTGCTGCTCGGCGGTTTCGCCGGGGAAATACTCCGTCGACGGTATCAGCAAAGTCACTGTCAACAATGAAGTATAGGTGAAAACGTTGTAGGAACCAAAAAACCGGGTTTTAAAAAATTGGTTTCAATTTTTTTTTATGTCAGTATAGAAGTATTCTTCATTTTGTCTAGCAAGTTTGTAAAGTTTGTTGTGCCATCTGTTTTGGATTCAATTTCTCATACAACACATTTGATTTGTATATCTCCATTTCAAATCAAAGCCCTCCAAATTTTGAGTGGGTGTTTATTATTATTGCTTAGATAAAAAAGGGTCAAACTCTAAAAACCTAAATGGGGTTGTGTTGTCTGGACCATTTAATTGGCACTAAGAAAGCTGTTGATGAGAACAATATATTTTAGTGTTCAAGTTTTTTTAACTTTTTTAATTGTTGTATTACTGAAGTATATCTCAGTTGTCAATAATTTCTAATTTGAGGCTTACTTTTATGGTTCCTATAATGTTAAGTAGGTTTAGGATTTTCAATTGATGCGGCCTTTCTGAAGTTATCTCTGCTAAGCTACTACTGGTTATTTAGCTACTGATTATTCATCTATTTGGAGGTAGATGATGGTCTGGATGGATATCGAATTGCTATATTGAAAGAGTAGTGGTATCCTGTTAGTTGGCAATGAGTAGGCCTCCTTCATTTTTGGCGAGGGCATAATCCAATACTAATGTTGACCCGGAATTTGTGCAAAAAGTGGATTGTTACATTTTGCATAATTAGATTCGATCTTGAACAGGGTCAGCTTATCGAAGAGTGTTCGATCATCAGGTAATCAATTTTCTAATGCATCAGCTGTTATAGTTAATCTATTACTGAAATCATCTTTCTGATAAAAAATGATCGGAAAGTAGATATTTATATCAAAACAGGAAAACCATATCACAATTGAAGTAACGACTGAATAGTTTGTGAATACAAGTAAAATTAACTACAATTGAAGTAAAGCCACACCATTAATTAATTGGTACAGAAATAGAAAAATGTAGATTACCAATAACGGAATTTAGAGAATAATGGAGTGGAGAAGATAGAGAGAGAGACAGAGAGAGAGAGAGGTAAATACTTTTTTTCTTCTTCTTCTTCTTCTTCTTTGAACTTCAAACTTTTTATTTATTTATGGTTACTATGTCTTCCATAAGCTCACTATACATATTCTGAAACACATGAAAATTTTGGAACATAAATTGAACAGGGCTGCAAGAAGAAGCAGGAAAAACAAATTCAGCCAACTACCAAAAGCAATCCTTGGTTCTCCACATCAATACATTGAAGTTTTAAAATTACAATGTAGAACAAGATGTGATTTGAATGTGAGTATACCCAAGATCTTCGTTTAGTAGAGATGAGAGTTCTGCTTCTTCATTTCAATTCCTATGTAAGTTACTATATTTTTATTGCTTTTATACTTTGCACTATCATTAGCATCATTGGGTGACTTGGCAAGTATGAAAAGTAACAATGGATTTCAAGTGCCATCAAGTTTTACAAGCATTATTCATAAACTAGCCAATCAAAATCCCACACAATGACAATTTATAAGCATTTGAACTGCACTGTGTATAACATAAACATGATTCCAAAGTGTCATTAATCAATTAAATTCATTCACTTTAGGACCATGATTAAACAAGAGCACGTATTAATCTCTGCATTCAACTGAATCACTATTAGACCAATCAGTCCAATGAATCCTTATTAGATTATAAAGATGAGGTAACATCATGAAACTTTACGTTTGATGGAAAAATAAAACATTTAGCTTCCACACGAGAGAGAAACTTCCAACAAAAATTAGGAATGCGAAGAACAAAAATTAGAATGGTGCAATGCATGTTTGAATCAACAACAAATACGACAACTAAAAATATAACTTCCATTGACACCCATTAGAGTTCATTTGGTACGCAAGAATGAATCGACATGAGTGGACGGGCAAGAGTGAGGTGAAAGAACTAGACATGGTAGATGGTTCTATTAATTTACATATATAATTTGGTTAAGTCTTTTTTGGTGTGTGTGTGTGTGTGTGACTATTCAGTAGTCTGCATTTCTTTTGAATCAGTAACAACTTCTAGAATTACTGAAAAATTGTAATGATTCAGCTTTTGGAGGAACTAGGCACGGATTAGTGTCCGGTTGCGCCTGGTAATCGATCGTTACGGTGCACTGGAGTGGCATTGAGTGTTGCAGCAGGTTTGCTTGGGGCTTGCTTGCCTGGTACTGGTGCTCGAATGGTGGCATTGGTTGGCGATGTCTCCTGAAATCAAGTAACTAGATTTAAGATTTTTACTTGCAAATGTTGTTTATGAATGCGGTTCGTCCAGTTAGCATAGTGTATGTATCTTTTTGATTTTTAATTTATATTGGTTGTAGTTATTGTTTTCCCAGAGGCTGCCTTGTGTTGCCATTGTTTCCTTGATATTTGAAAGAATGAGCAGGGTTATACCATCATAGTCATGGAACTATGTTGAGGCCATATGTTTCAGCATTTTTCTTATGGCAAATGGTTTCTCATTGGAACTTGCATTTTGCAATTCGGCAAAGCCATTTTTCCTATGGTTGCATTTATTTTTCAAATTTATATGTGCTACGAGGAGGACAACGAGAAAGCCCGACTCTGGTGGCGTGAAATTCAATGGAGAAGCCGCTAAAAAGTGAGATTTTTTAAACTTAAATCATGAACTTTTTAATATTATTATCTAATCAAATCCGATTATACACAGTTAATGGTTAATCTGTTTTGTGTATAACAACATGAACTGGTGTGGTCAATGGATTGCACAAAGTGATAGACTGATAGTAAAGTAAAAACCTTAATTGAACACCCAATCAAGTAGTTATCTTGAAATCTTCACTCTGTTTAAAATTAATATATTTAGTTTTTGCAAATTAAGTTCTACTACCTTATAAATCAATCATTTGAATATGATTTATTGATTCTTATATTTAATATTTATAGTTTTGTGTATGTACAATTTACATATTAGTACCAAAAATCCTTACACTACCGCGCATCGCTCGGTTCTCATACTAGTTAACAAGAAGAGGGGTACAAATTTTGGGTAGAGAAGTCTCATTCTTGTTAAAATTTAAATAAAAACACGACTCTCTAGCTATGTTATAGACCATTGTGCATGTTGATCATTTAATAAAGATGATAGAAATGGTAAAGAAACAATTGGTTTTGTTTTGTTGTAATTGTATATTTCATTCCATTTTACATCTCGTCATACCAAACGCTACACTAATACAAGTGGTCATAAGGTTACAACATGCCAAGAATCAAATGCGCGTGAGAATTACCTATAGTAGTAGACAGTAAAAGAGAAGAATTGGAAGAGATAATGTGTTTATGGATGGAGTATTCTCTGTTAAATCCCTTTCTTCTATGGTCGATAATCTGACTTTTTGTCCTCCCTCCTATGTATTTCTACCCACTAGAACAAGTTGATTCCTTGCAAAAAAAAAGTGTTGTTATTTGAAGACTAAATCTTGGGAGAATTCTAGTGCGCATAATACTCAATCAAATGGGTATTTGTTAGACCTAATTAACCCCTAAGTAGATGAAAGTTTTATAAAGAAATTGTATTTTGGGTTTTTGGGAGGTTAATGGGTTTGAGCCTTCATATTATAATTGTACCCTATAAATAGGTGTCTAGGGTTCATTTGTCTTGTGAGAATAGAGAGATTCCAAAATTACACACACACACACACAAGGTGAGCTTATGAGAGTCGATCAATTCCTTGTGTGGTGATTTCTCTATTCCATCTCCATTGAAATTAAAGCATATGAGATGATATTTTCATTACAATTGTTCTTCATGCTTTATTTTCTCTAATTTTATGGAGTTTCTTTAATTGTTGTCTAATTGGGATCTAACATTTGGTATCAGAGCCAGTTGAAGAAACTTTTCTTCAATACGGTCATTTTTTTTGTTGCAACAATTGAAGTTTTGGGTGATTGTTTTTATGATTTAAGTGCTTAGATTGATTCAATCACACGAGTTTAAACTCAAATATCATTTTCATAATTTGTTTTCTGTTTTGAGTTTACTTGGGATCCACTCCTTGATTTGGATGAGTTATGGATAAATTTGAAAGGTTGATTTTATTGAATCCTCACAAAATCTGATTTTGCACACCACATGTTCGATGAAATGCCTCTGTGAAGATTTAATTCTATTTTGATTAATTATGATCAGTTTCATTACATGTGTGTGTTTTTTATCCCCCTCCCTTTATTGGTCTTTTATCAAATCTTCTGGTTGGTGATTGATCTTTGATCTTACAATGATGAATGTTTCAGTCTCATTTTATTGCAAATTGGTACCATGGTTGTTGATCTCATATATGGCCAAATAGCTACCAATATGAGACACTCTTTATGTTTAAAATCTGATCAGTTTATGTACTCTAATTTCTCGATGAATTGCATGAGCAAGATTTGATTCAATTTTGTGATGATATTATTAAAAATTAGCATGCTGACAGATTTGCGATGTTGTAGTAAATTGATCATATCTCACTCAACAATTCACCAATTGAGGCAATTCAAAAGACTCTGGATAGAAAACAGATGGACTAAAAAGTTTCATGTTTTAATCTTCAGAGATTCGAACTATAGAGGGGACATACACATCGTTGAAGTGGACAGTAGTGTGCTGATGCAAAGTTGTTGGATAGATATGTGCGACTGTGGTACATTGATCATATCTTATTCGTTTGAGCTCCAAGGAAAGTGATTTCAGATTCTCTGAACAAATAACGAACCAATGCACACTTCTTACATTTTGAGTTTTTTACAAACTTCAGAGCTATCATGATCTAATTTAGTGTCAAAGTTGGTGTAAAGTTGTTGAACATAAACCTTCTGTGTTGATTCGTGTATCAAAGAAGACCAGAGTTTGCACAAAAAATTGATACAGATGTGTTATCAAAGATTAAGTCAGAGATCTAAGCAGAGGTTGTTCAAAGACCAGAAGGTGCCCTCTATGTGCAGAGCTGGTTCAAACACTATCAAGAGGTTGTCTAAAATGCATATACAGAGGTTGATCAAGAGGTTGTCCAGAGTTATGCAGAAGCGTAAATGATCAAGCGCATAAGCTCTGGTCATTAAGGACAACTGAGTAAAACCATGAAGGACCAGAGAGGTTCTGGCTACATAATTAGAGAGCATGCAGAAGAACAAAACCAAAGAGACCATAGGTTGGTAGACCAGATGGGGGACCATAGGACAGAGGTAGACCATAGGATGGACCATAGGTTAGTGGTCCAGACGTCACGATGAACCAGAGCCCGTAGCCCAGTTTTTCAGATTTGCTGATAGCTTTGCGTTGTTTTAGTATTTTGCACACAACTTTCTCCTCGAAGCTCCAAATTACATGAGTCTAGTTGCGTTGGAAATCCAAAACATAGATGAATGACTTTAAAGTTATGAGTCTTCTCAAATTCCATGTGATGATATGTCTAAATCAATGTCAAAGTCTACAGAAGGGTGCTAGACAGAAAGCTATGCATTTCACTCTTATTCCTCCTAATTTCATAACGGTGTTCTCTCGTCTGTTCTTCATGGATTCAAGCTACAATTTCGACATATTACATGTCACTCCCTTATCTGATCTTAGATATTCGAGCTCGGAGTTTAAAAGTTTATTCAACTCGGTTTGCAAAGACAAAAATTTGTTTTAACGACCATTTTGTGCAGTTGTGGGAAAACATACACAACTCACTCAATTTTCATCCAAAATATCCAAGCTTGTTAAAAATCTAGGATTCTAGAGTACAATGTCTATGTTTTTTGTTTTCTCTCAAAGTTGCTTGATGGTCAAAAACAGTGATGAAGTTGACACATGAAAGATGGACATAAAGTTTAATTGTCTCGGTTTTTCAAGATCATGAGCCTACATTTGAGGGGGAGCTTGTAATGCTTTGAAGACTTGAAGAGTGGCACAAGAAAGTTTCTAAAGAAACCAAGGGGGAGTTTATCTGAAGATTCTTTCTTTATAAAACTTTAGGGAGATTTCCAGACCTAATTAGCCCTAATTAGATGAAAGTTTTATAAAAAAATGTATTTTGGGCTTTCGGGAGGTTAATGGGCTTAGGCCTTCATATTGTAATTAGACCCTATAAATAGGTTTCTAGGGTTCATTTGTCTTGTGAAATAGAGAGATTGCAAAATTACACACACACACACACACACACAAGGTGAGCTTATGAGAGTCGATCAATTCCTTGTGTGGTGATTTCTCTATTCCCCATCCATTGAAATTAAAGCATATGAGATGAGATTTTCATTAAAAAATTTCTCCATGCTTCTTATCTCTAATTTTATGGAGTTTCTTTAATTGTTGTCTAATTGGGATCTAACAGTATTGATTTGCATACCACTCTTTGTCTGAGATGTGGGAAAGAGGTCGAATCCCTGGATCATTGTTTCGTTGCCTGCAAGTGGCTTAAGATTTCTTGGTTGAAGATCTTCGTGTGGTATGGGCTCAACTCGGTTACAGTAAATTTGTCTCAGGATATGTTCGGGTTGGCTAATCTTGTAACACCCCGAATTTTTGGACTATTGTTTATTTCGTATTTATAATTTCATATTATTCGCTCATCTGAAATCGTCTTAGATCAGTCGTGAATTCGGATTCGGAATCTATCAAATTCTAAGTGTGGAAAAGCACTCAGCAAGAGTGCCCGACGATAGTGCCATTGGGCACTATCGCGTGTCATAATCGCTTTAGAAAACTCCAAGACTTTCGGTACATTTTCGACGAGAATGCCAGTGGCATTCTCGCGGGCTCACAATCGCGAGGAGGCTGGAGCCGAGACTTTCGGTACACTCACGGCGAGAGTGACCGGCGAAAGTGCCCTTGTAACTCTCGCGTGGCATAATCTCCGTCAGACGTTAAGGCTTTAAATGCCTGATTTAATTAGGAGAGCTCATTTATTTTTTCACTTAGGGTTTTGGCAGCCGATTTTCCATCTCCATCTAGGTAAGATTTCCTCATCCAACTCCATCCTTCTTGTATTTAATCCTCTATTGATCTTTAGTGGGTGCATTGAATGCTAACCTTGGGTTCATCTCCACTATGTGTTAAGGGTTCAAGTCTCATTGAAGTTCAAGATTCTTCACCACCTACTTCCATTACTTCCACCTTCTAGGGTTTCATCTAGTAAACCTCTAGGTGAGTCTCCTAACTCTTATTTGTCTATACTTGCATTATTAATTGCTTATGTGAATAACATAAGGTGTTTAGGGTTGACCCAAAACTAGGGTTTTACATATGTATCATGTATAAGGGTTTTTATGCTTGTGGGAATTATTGAACATCTTGGGAAGTCCTCTATGCATGCAATATAGTAGCAAGTTAATTTTATGGCAAAGGACTATCCACATAAATATGAGATTTGGTTACATTTATTCTTATCAGCAGTTAGAATTATTACACTGGTTTGGTTGCTATATTGTCAAGCAAGTGATGAGGTAGAAATATATGCATGAAATGAACTTTATTACGTCATCTGAAAGGAACGTGCATTGCATGAAAGTTGTTACCTATACTTGACCATGATCTATATATGGAATTCATGTATATCTCCTTCTGCACGAGGATTTAGATAGTATGTATATGTGACCTTAATTGTTGATCGTTGGGTCGCTAGCGAGTAGGCAATAGGTGACGCAAGTCTCCGAGTTGTAACTCATCTACTTTGGTTAGGCACCCATGTCCGTAAGCCCTTGAGGTGTAACTCGACGGAGTAAGCACTAGAGGCACAAACAGTCCGAGGATTGTGATGTCTGGCATGACATGGGAACTAGAACCGGGATGTGTGGTAAAATCCAATAAACATCACGGGTGACCCCATTCACGTGTTCTCGTCACCCAAGATGGTAACGGGTCTCCCCCGTCTTCCAGGAGTTATCTCTGGTGGGTTTGTACAGGAAAAGGATTGTTATTCCCTTATGGGATGTTGACATTGATTCGATCAAAGAGTATGCCGGTAACACTTAATTACGTTGCTAATGCTTACCTTATAAAATGTAAATTATTTGTTATACTCCAAGGATTTAGTCTAACACTTGTGATTGTGTTTAATGGCTCTCAGGTTCGGCTAGCGGTGTGCATAGGGCACCTTGATCCGCCGGAAGCACGCCTAGGAACACCTTTGGACCGGTCATTTTTGGGATTCTTGAGTGAAGAGCGTTTTGAAGTCATAGCGACACGCGCCTTAATCTAATTGTCAATTGTTCTAGATTAAATAGGTTGTCGTGTATGTGTCTTATTTATTCCGCTACTTTAATTGTTGCAACTACCCCAAACCTTATTGGGTTTTTAGTCATTCATGATATACAGGTTTAAATATCCTTATATTTTAGACGTCATAATGACAATTTTTTAAGTTTTAAATTTACCCAATTTTATGGTGTTACAAATCTCCACTATATGTAAGACCCGGAAACTTAAAATAATTTCCACATGAATTTGATGGTGTTTTGATTATTGGAACATTAATCCTTTTCAGACTTAATGCCTTAATTTCGTTTTGTTTATTTATTGTTCGCAAATTATGATTTGGTGGAAAAGTGGGTTCGGTACACAACCAGCGACTATACCCACGACTATGACACAAGGTCACTGTCGCTAGGCATTGTTGCGAAGATAGTACCGAGAGGATCAGGACATGGGCGACTATGCCCTGGGCATAGTCGTAGGGCAATGTCGCGGTCAGGCTCAGAAGGGCATTTTAGGGTGCAGCTCGATTTTCTGGAATACAATACTGATTTGAGACTTTTGGGATACGATTTTCTCTCCAAAAATCTGGTAAGTTCCATATCCAACCTTCCCTTACCATTAATGCCTTCCATCTACCACAAATCCCTTGATCATTTATGGCATTTTAGGTTTCCTTGAGCATTTATTGTGCTAGTCCAAGCCTTCTCAAGATCCCACCTCATCTCACTAGTTTCTTGGATTTTAGGGTTTTAAGCTACAACCCTACAAGGTGCGTTCATTCTCTCTTTTACAAACTCTATACATGTTAAATATGGATTTTAACCTTCTAAACATCTCCACTTTGATTTCTTTTAATTTGGGTGAGTTTTCACCAAAACCTAATTTTGGAGATGTTAGGGTTTACTTGAATGAGTATGATTGCAAGGTTAAGAAACCTATACCTTGGGTTATTTATGGTTTATATACATGTGAAATATGTTTTCCTCTAATCTCAAGTTTAAACTCTTTGAATAAAAAAAACTATGGTTTTGGGATAGTGATATATATATATATATATATATATATATATATATATTGAATGAGAACTTGTGTGGATTGATTTAGCATGTGGAAATTTTATTTAAAGAACTATATTGGAACCTCTTTGGAACTACATGAGGATTTATATGAATTCTTGATTTTTACACCTTTGATGGCACCTTAATCATTTAGGGATATTGGTTGATTTTGTTTATATGAGATTGACTATTTGGTTGCATTTGAGTGTCATGACCCCATAATCATTTGCATCATTACGTCCGATGATGGAACGTAGTTTTCCACATCGAGGCACGGTTAGGCATCGACGGTATGGTTTAAGCCCTACGTGCTAGTACACGTCATTGGATGAGGATACTCAATGTAAGGACCCTATGTGGTTGAAGTTGACATTCTGTGGGTGTACGTTTAAAGCTACCGATCCTGACATCCAATGCATGTATTTTTATTATGTGTTTGGTTTTACTAACATGTCAAGTGGCTTACTTTTGTGTTTCGTCACTTAAGTTAGTAAGTGGGCCTCTCCCGTCAACCCAAGAGATATTTGTAATAAAAGCAACATTTAATCCATAATTATTTCACTTGCTTTCTCTAATTATCTCATTTGGAACTTACTGTTTTCTCCAACATAACTGATTGTTCTCACTAGGATTTACCCTAACACTTTTTCTTAAAATTACATGTACAACAGGTCATCCAGGCGGTGGGACTCCTCGGGTTTGAGTGGAGAGTCATTGAAGAAAATTAGCATTTTTTAGATTCATAGAAGCGTACACTTGATATAGCGATGGTATTCTTTTGGAAGCGAGATGACGACACCCGTACATAATCTAGATTTAGTTGGTCTAGATTAGGAGGTTGTTGAGTTTTATTTCACTTGATTGTTGTAATGTAAACGCCATACAATTATTCCCCTTTTTGGGTGATTTGGTTATGTTAGCTTTGTTTATTCCGCAAAAAAAACCAGGTTTTAATTACCCCTATTTTTAGGGTGTTACAAGTTGGTATCAGAGCTCTAGTTTAAGTGAACTATGTATGAATGTAAGATGCATAGACTTAGGTTGAGATTGTTAAGTTATGACTTGTGAGATTGGGTAGAACTCTTAAGATAGAATGGTCTTAAAGTCGACGGAAATGACGCCAATTGAGAGTTGTGGTAATGGTAACGAGAATTCTTACCTATCATATATTCATAATTTCACTTAGCTAACGTTATTATGAAGATGTTTTACGTAAGTGTTCTTGATCTACCGTTGTTATGACAATTGATGAATGTAGTAGTACGTTTCCTTGTGTTTAATTCTCATAGCCTATTTCTCACATCTATTCTTGCATGTGTGTGGCAGACTAAATGGTTACCACTCAGAATAGGCCAGATGGCCATGAGGCGACGGCATCCATGGCTGACCAACCTAGGGTGACGACGGCAGAGTTGCCCCCACCTTTACAAAATGTTTTGGGCGGAGGGATTGAGCAAATACCCCAACGCAATATAGCCACATCTGAACCGATTATGGAAGAAGTAACTCCAAAGACAAGAACGATGGACCGAATGATGCAGGCCATGAACGCGGCTATGGCCTAACAACAAGAGTTATTCCTGAAGTTACTTGAGGACAAAGATACTAACAACCGCAGGCACGATATGGTTGCATAAAATGTTATTATGGTGGGATTCGGGGGGTACCGGAAACGAAATTCCCACGGATGGAATAGCAACATTGGAAGCAAGGCAACCGACAAATACTTGCTCTTTCAAAACTTTCTTGAGCTACAGGCCACCCGAGTTTAAGGGTAATGACGATCCGATAGTCTGTGTGAATTGGATCCGAGAAATGGAACAGGATTTTCGGACAAGTGAATGTGGAGAGAGCTAGAAAGCAAAATTTGGTTCTCAAATGTTGTGAGAGGCGGCCCTCACATGGTGGAACATCTACTCTATGTTCCTTGAGGCCTCTGTGCTAGCCAAGATAGATTGGGAGACTTTCAAGAGGAAGGTTCTTGAAGAGTATTTCAATGAAAGGGCTATGGACCGGATCATCGACGAATTCCGGAACTTGAAGAAGGGAAATTCGACAGTGAAATCAGGAAACAATCGGTTTAGGTACCCATTTATAGATGGATCCTACAGTGTTAGCACATGATTTTGGCACCTATTTGAATTTGGGTCCTCTTTTCTTTTGAAAATCTTTTGAAACATGAGAATGATGTACATGATATGATCCAAACCAATCATCAGAATATTGTTGAGACACAAAACCATTTCTACGATAAGTAGAAGTCCTATTAGTAAATGGAGATAATTGGAATAATTGATTTATTGAATATCGCTTGTAAGAAGTTACAAGTTTTGGTTTATTAAAAGCAACATTACCAACTGCATCTGTTTTACTATTAGTCTTTCTATTACAATCAGAATCAGAAGATGATTTTGCAGTCTCATCAACTTTCTGCTTTGGTCGCCATTCTGATCTCACTTCAGACCTTTTCTGGCTCAATTCTGAAACAAAAGATTTAGATTTGTTAGGAAAATGAGATTTCTGAGTTTGTCTTTTCTTTTGCTTACCTGTGTTGGTCCGTTTCTGTGAGCACCTTTTCTTTTGTTTTTTTACCTTTTTCATAATAATCGGTACTTACAAGAACTGACTCATCAACCTTAGTTGATGATTCACCTATATCAAACACACTAGGTAAAGCATGAGAATTGCTAGTAAAGTCAGTATGATCTGGAAGTTTTGCATTGAAGTCAAACATACCAATACTTTCATCAACACAACCATCATCAGAATTTAAAAACTCATTTGCACACGCAAATAAGTCATTAGTATCATCTTCAGAAGTTTGAGGTGCCTTGGAAGAATTTGAACACATTTTAGATTCGGATTTAAAAGCAGTGTTCTTCATTACTGTAGAAAACATAATTTTCTCTAATTCAACCAAAGTTCTTTCATCATCTAAAGTGTTTTGAAGGTCAACAATCTTGCTTTCCAAAACAAGTGGAGGAACATAAATTTTAGCTTTAACAGGTTTTGCCTCCAACTCTTTAGTAGAATAACTTTCAAAATAATCATTTGAAAGAAACTTTGATTGTTCAGAAAGATAACTATCATTCAACTTTTGATAGCAGAATGGTAGTTGCATTTTCATTGTTTTCGTTCGGCTCTCGTCTTCCTTGGCCTCAACTTCATCAGAAGATTTGGTAACAAATTTGGGTTTCAAATGAGGATGTTTGGTAGCCGCTTATAGAAAATCAAAGTTATATAAAGCTGGTTGTTTTCTGATTGCTTTCTTCAAATAATGTGGGTTATCGTAACCGAGACCCCACTTTTCTTTAACATCATTATCCTCATTTGGTGTGTTTAGAAAGATGGTTTGATCTGTTTGACCTCGAGTATACAATTTTGCTTCCAAACCATTTACCTTTTTCTCTAATTTCTTGTTTTCAATCTGCAATTTATGAACTTTTAGTACAAATTCTTGTTTCTCAAGATCAGATTTTGTACATTTTGAAACAGCTTCAGAAATCTTATTTTCAAAACAATATTTTTGTTGTTTAAAAACAATAGCAGACTTGTTCAAAGAATCAATCAAGTTTTTGTTCCCAACAAGTTCTTTGTTGAGATCAAAAATTGTTTGACGTTTCTTTGCAACCCTGTTTTTCTCCTTTTTGAGTTTAGCTTGAAGGTCTTGAATCTCAACCATCATAGCTTCCATATGTTTTAGAAAATCAGATTCAGAATTAAATTGTACCTCATCGGAAGTTTCCTCGTCTGATTCATAGTACTTCACTTCCTTCCCCATAAGGCACATGTGAGTTGTCTCTTCTTTTTCTTCATCTTCTGAGTGGTCTAGCCAGAATTCATCTTCTGTCATCAAAGCCTTTCCTGCTTCTTTCTGTTTTTCCAGAAGCATTTTGTTCTTGTAGTAGTCTGAGTTTCTCACTGTAGGCTTCCGGCAATCTTTGGTATAGTGACCCACTTTTCCACAGTTGTAGCACTTAATCAGCTCATCTGACTTTTTCTCATCATAGTCATTCACATACCTTTTCTTTTCCTTAGGCTTCCTTTCTACAAACTTTTTCTCCTCATACCTTCTTCCTTCCATCTCTTCTTTGTGATCATAGTTTTTCGATCCTGATGAGTATCTATGGATATTTGATCCCGACTTCTTGTAGAATTTCTTTTGAAATGCACAGGTCAGCAATAACATTGCTTGTTTCAAGTTTTCCCCATCATCAGAGTCAGAATCAGTAGCATCAGAATCATCAGAACTTGGAACTATAACTTTCTTCTTCTTTTTCTTATCCTTTTCTCTTTCTCTTTCTTAGCTACTACCAAGGCTATGGGATCTACAGCTTTCTCAACCTTTTTCTTCTCTCCTCTTTTCTCTTCCACTTCCTCCTCGTTCTGCCTTAATGTTTCGTACACTTCATACAGAGGAATGTCACTGAGATCCTTCATTTGTTTCATCCTTCTTGTGTGTTTCTTCCATTCGGGATGAAAGATGCTGAGGAATTTGACATTATTTTCTATATGCTTCTTCTTCACCTTGTTCTTTGCAAGCTCATTCAGCAACAGAACAAACCTCTCATAAGTTTCCTCAAGGCTCTCATTCTCCTTGGCCTTGAACTCCTCATAACTGTTAATGCAGTTAGCAACCTTCATCTGGTTACCAACCTTGGATCCCATCATCATCTTTTGTAGATGATCCCACATCTTCTTTGTATTTGCCTTGTAGTTGTCTATTTTGATGTAGATCTCGTTAGGTATACTTTGCAACAGTAGAGATCTAGCTTGCTTGTCAGCTTTATATTTGTTCTTCTGTTCTTCTGTGTATTGAGATATATCCTTCGGTACTGTCTTTGTTTTCTGTTCTCTGTCCATATTCCCGTCTTCACTATCTGAGGATTCGTCATCAGGGATTTCCATGGTTATAGGAACCATTGGACCTTCTTTGATGGATAGCAGAATGTTTTCACCGTTGGCATGTCTATCAATGAAATCCAGAAACCGGTCTTTCCACTATTCATACTCTCCTTTGAAGAGAACCGATGGTTTGACATCCGTGCCAATAGCAAGTGCATCCTTGGAAGTCAGCTTTAGCTTTACACTGTATGAAATGATCGTCAGAAATTCAGGAACAAAAGAACCTTCAAAAATCAAACTTGGTCAAATCTGGAAAAACTCAGAAAAATTCTAAGTATGGAACTCGCATAACAAAGGATACAAACTTCGCGCAAAAAAAAGTGATGTGAGCGTTTGAAGTTCGCGCACATTGAAGGATGCGAGAAAGAGCTTCGCGCAAACAGGCTCGTGCACGTTTTAGCTTCGCGTAGAGAACAACTTGCGAGTTTCTTCCAAAACCACTTCGCGCAATGACGTTGCGCGTTCTAGACTTACAAATTTTTTTGATAATCTACTTCGCGCAAACAACACACTTCTCACAGATGATCCACTTCGTGCAGATCCCACTTCGCACAGGATGAATGAAATGAATAGTAAAAACGCACACTCAAGGTCTTGCGAGTTTCTTCTTCTCGCACGTAAAAACTTGCGTGTTCTTCATGTTTTTCAAAATTCTTTGATGTGCGAGTTCTTCAGTCTTTGCACGTTCTTGCCTTTGTGTGTTCTTCAGATCTTGCGTGTTCTTCACTTTATGAACAAAACCTTGATTTTTTCAAATCGAAATCGATCAAATTCTTCACCAAACGATCCGAAATTTCGCAGGAATTATCTATTACATACCACGAACCAATTACAACCAATTGATTTCAAACTAATACACTAGATATTACCAATCGATCTAGAACAGTATGATTCAAAAACTCGAACACGATTTCAAGAAAATCTAAAATTCACATCAAATTGATGTAAATTTGACAATGCAATCCAAACTGAATTTGTTCTAGATGCTAAAATGAATCTAAAACAACCAATTACAATTCAAAAACAACACTGAATCATGAAATTGAATCTAAACAGGACGTTTTGTGAGTTCGTGAAATCATACCCAAAATCTTTCGAATTGAACCTTGTTTCTGAAAATCTGTTTGCTCTGATACCAATTGTGTGTCCCACAATCAGTGTAAAACAATATAGATGACTCAAACAATTAATTGAACAACTTTATTTCAATGACAAGAATCGATACAGTAAGTTCTCTCAAGACTTTCTCTCTCTCTAGAATGAACGCGAACGCGTACAACTACTAGTCATATCCCTATTTCAACAAAACACTTATATAACTAAAACACTCACACCACTAAACATTGACTTTCACTTTGACTTTTATTACAAAAGACTTTGAATATGCTTGAAGGGCTTTGACTTGAGCTTTGACTTGTATTGATTTCAGTCTTCAGTCTTCTATGATATTGTATCCAACATATTTCTGCACTAACATATATGAATCAGTTAAAAGAGTTCATATGTGAATTACACTGGTTCACATATGAACATATAGTTCATATGTGAATCATACAGGTTCATATATGAACTCGTCCCGTGTGTTTGTAAAAATTACGAAACTGTCATTCTATTTTTGAAATAGCCACAACTTTTGACCAGTCAAAATCGCAAGTCTTGACCAGTCAAAGACGGAATATTTGACCAGTCAAATCTGATCTTGACCGTATGAATGGCTAGGATTACTTCTATATTTCTCACACACTTAGCATTTCTCATTTGAACCTATGGCTAACTTTTTATATATATATATATATATATATATATTATACATAACATAACGGGTAATGGATAACGAAAAACAGTTTATCCATAACCTTCCCACTAAAATTTTAGGTAAATGGGTAATGGATATGTAGATAAAATTTAATTATCCATACCCTTATCCAACGGTCGAAACATAATGGGTAGTGGGTTTACCCTTACCCATTGCCAGCCCTACCAATAAGGTAAGTGATTAGGTAAGCGCTGCGCATATTGGGTAATCGTTTGGTAAACGACCCCTTATTTACATGTTTTTTTTTCATTTTGTTCTTATATTTTGTTCTGTAACATGTCTTTACCTATTTTACATTCATTTGTGGTCTTTTTCTTTTTGAAGCAAATGGCATCTTCAATGGATAACATGAAATCTTATAACAAAATTATAAAAATTTGTGTAAATTTTGGTTCAAGCGATAAACCTTTTCCAATGGGTAACAACAATTCTTTCACCAAAATGTAAGATTCTAGGAATATTTCTTTTTATCTTCTCCAATTGGTGTAAAATTTTATGTAAATGAATAGTGTTACATCAAAGTTATTGTGTTACTGTTAATTACACCAAATTTGGTGTTAAACTGTTTAGTATCTCCATCAGAATGATTTGGTGTCCAATTTAATATTTGATGTAAGATTCGATTTCCCCGTTGAAAATGAATTGATAGCTCAATTATGTTATATGTTCTTGTTTTTCGTTGGTAATGAAAAGCGTTGAACTGTATCTTAATAGGATTATACTAACTACCAAAATGTCCGTATAGACTATCTATTGATTGATTTGACAAAAATATTATTAGACTAAGATATTAATTTGTAAAGTTCGTGGTACCAAAGTGTAAATATTATCATTATATATACCGGTGAATGTGAATGAATAGGGACACGGTTTTCTGACCATATTCTTACATGGTATCAGAGCGTACCTAAACCCTAGCCGCAAACACCTAACAAACCCTATCCGTCATCTTCCTGCTACTGCTGCTCCAGTCGACCTAAACCCTAGCCGTCGTCTTCTGCTGTCCCTTCTGCCATCGATCTTCTGCTGCTCCAGTCGACCCACTGCTGCTCCAGTCTTCTGCCATCATTTTCTGTCATCCTCCGGCGTGAACAGTGCTCCGTGAACAGTGCTTCCGGCGTGAACATTACTTCCGGCAGATCGACCCAGATTTCTGCCGTTCTCACCACAGGATCGATCCAGAAATCCCGGTTTCTACTTCTGACTCATGGCCTCCCTGCATCCCGCTATCACTGTCACCAACATCCGGAACTTCATCCCGATGATTCTGGAGATGGACGACGGACAGTATATGTCATGGGTCGAACTATTCAAGATCCACTGTTGTGCACACGATGTCATCCATCACATTCTTCCCGACGAATCTTCTTCATCCAAACCTACGGCCGGAAAAGACAAAGAGAAAACAGATGATGTGGCTCTCTTCAAACGTCTGGATTCCATTGTCCTTCAATGGATCTACGGTACGATTTCTAAAGACTTGTTAATTACTATTCTAAAACCAAATTCAATAGCCGCTCAAGCTTGGACATCGTTGGAAAACATTTTCATCGATAGCAAACCCTCAAGGGCTCTGTATCTAGAAGACAGATTCAATAATGTCAAGTTGGAGTCTTTCTCTAATGTTTCCGCTTACTGTCAAGAGCTTAAGACTTTATCCGATCAACTCACCAATGTTGATGCCCCTGTTTCTAACGACCGTCTGGTTCTTCAACTCATCAATGGACTTGGCGAGAAATACGAAAGCCTCGCCACCTTACTCCAACAATCCACCCCTCTTCCGGATTTCTACATTGCCCGATCCAAACTGATCTTGGAAGAAACTTGCAAGAATCAAAACTCCAAGGCCACAACTGAAGCGACAACCATGAACGCTCAAACAACCGCCACTAACGAGGATCGACGTTCATCAACCGAAACCTCGTACCGTGGCGGTGGGCGTGGACAGTTTGAGTCTCTTGACTACGGCGACAGAGGGCGCCATACTGGTAGAGGGGGTCGGGGACGCGGTCGTGGTCGCGGTCGCGGACGTGCCTCACACTCTTAGTCGGGCTACTATCCACAACCACCATCCATCGGGTGGAATGCTCTATGGCCAACACAACCATGGAACACCCCTCCTGCATCATTCCCTACGACACCGGCCAACAGGTACCGTACTATTCCCAGAAACCCTAATTTTGCAGGTATCCTTGGCGCTAATCCGTACAGCAATCCGGGTTCCGAGCACTCATACAGCCTGACCAACATCGAGCAAGCAATGCACACGATGACATTAAATCCGGACCAGAACTGGTACCTTGACTCCGACGCCACGAACCACATGTCACACACCACAGGTAACATTTTCAATTATGTCTATAATGGTATACAAAACAACATCGTCATTGGCAATGGTTCTCAAATACCTATCCTCGGAACTGATCACACCACCCTCCAACCACGTTACCCACCTTTAAAACTCAACAATATCCTTCACGCACCTAAACTTATGAAAAACCTTCTTTCTGTTCGCCGACTAACCACTGATAATCCTATTTCCATTGAATTTGATCGTTTTGGTTTTCTTGTGAAGGATTTTTAGACACGGATTCCTATCATCCGATGTGACAGCACTGGCGATCTCTATACTCTTTCATTACCTTCCGCTCAAGTTACACCACCTACTACTTTTGCTGCTTTGACGCAAGATCTTTGGCACAAGCGCCTGGGCCACCCCAGTTCCTCTCTGTTACGAGTATTAAATAAACGCAATTTTATTTCTGTTAAGACTTTTTTGGAAAAACACTTATGTCAATCGTGTGTTTTTGGCAAGCATATTAAATTACCTTTCTATGATTCTACTTCTGTTACGTGTTTACCCTTTGATATTGTGCATAGTGACTTATGGACCTCCCCGGTTCAAAGCTCCGGGGGTCACCGTTATTATATCTTGTTTTTGGATGACTACACCAACTATCTATGGACTTACCCTCTCACACACAAATCCCATACACATTCCACCTTCCTATCCTTCCACACACTCATCCGCACCCAATTTGAACGTGCAATTAAAATCTTCCAATGCAATAATGGAACCGAGTACAACAATAAATCGTTTCACGATTTCTATGCTCAACACGGAATGGTTTTCCGATTCTCATGTCCCCACACTTCTTCTCAAAATGGGAAAGCCGAACGAAAAATTTGTTCCATAAACAACATCATCCGCACTCTTCTCACCCACGCATCCCTACCGCCAACCTTCTGGCATCACGCCCTACAAATGGCCACCTACATACTTAACATACTTCCCTCCAAAACCAAAAACAACGCCACCCCTGCACTTCTTCTATACAACAAACACCCCACATACACTCATCTTCGAACTTTCGGCTGTCTTTGCTATCCCCTCATCCCATCTCCATCTATTAACAAACTTGAAAACAGGTCCACCCCGTGCGTCTTTCTCGGTTACCCCTCCAATCATAGAGGGTATAAATGCTACGAACTCTCCACCAGAAAAATCATCCTCTCTCGTCACGTCGTGTTCGATGAGACCGTGTTTCCGTTTGCTACACTTCACTCATCCCTCCTTCCTACGACTTTCTTCACTCCCACCAATCCAGTGAGCTCCATCCGTATGTCTGGGAATCCGTCACTTCCACAAACCAATCCACATCCCCAAATGAACCTCTTACCCCTTCCTCCCATCCTCCACAAGCCGAAACCCCCCCTCCCTCGCCGTCCCCAACTTCAACTCAACCGACTCCCACCTTCCAAACCTACTCACGTCGACCCAAACCACGCGAAAACCCACACCCCATCGACACACACCAACCGCCTCCCCCACCCGCCACAACCTCACCTATCCAAGACCCACCACCACCACCCACCCACACCATGCACACACGTAGCATGACCGACATTTCAAAACCAAAACAACCTTTCAATCTCCATACCTCTGCCCCATTTGAGCCTTTGCCCCGCTCCCCTACCAAGGCACTCAAAACTCCCGTTTGGAACCAAGCCATGACTGATGAGTTTAATGCCCTTATCGACAATAATACATGGGAATTGGTACCTCCCCAACCGACGATGAATATCATCCGGTGCATGTGGATTTTCAAACATAAGACCAAATCTGACGGATCTCTTGAGCGCTACAAAGCGCGCTTAGTTTGTGATGGCAGGTCACAGAAGGTTGGCGTCGACTGCGACGAAACGTCTAGCCCGATGGTCAAACCGGCAACCATTCGCACGGTCCTCAACATTGCGTTATCCTACCAGTGGGAAATCAACCAACTGGATGTTAAAAACGCGTTTCTCCATGGACACTTAGCGGAAACAGTGTACATGCATCAACCCATGGGATTCCGGCATCCGTCTTATCCTAACCATGTTTGCAGGTTAAAGAAGTTTCTCTACGGCCTCAAACAGGCACCTCGTGCACGGTATCAACGCTTCACTGACTATGTCACTAAGCTTGGCTTTCGACATAGTGCCTGCGATCACTCCCTATTTATCTACAGACACAACCGAGACACGACCTATCTTCTTCTTTACGTCGATGATATCGTTCTCACTACATCATCATCGGCTCTCAAACGCCACATCCTAACTCATTTGTCCAATGAGTTCGCTATGAAGGACTTGGGTCATCTCAGCTACTTCTTGGGTATCTCGGTCAAGCGTGACCCCACTGGCCTATTCCTATCTCAACATAAATATGCTGCTGACATTCTTACTTGGGCAAACATGACTGAATGCAATCCTGTCCACACTCCAGTTGACACCGACGGGAAGCTCAGCCCCAACTCTGGGGAATTGATCGATGATCCCACCACCTACCGCAGGCTCGTAGGTGCCCTACAGTATCTCACATTCACACGTCCTGATATCTCCTACGCCCTCCAACAAGTTTGCATGCACATGCACGCTCCGAGGACGTCACACATGAATGCCCTGAAACATATTCTTAGATATGTCAAAGGCACCATTGACATGGGATTATACATGAGTCGTACCTCAGTATCCACTCTTATGGCTTACACCGACGCTGATTGGGCGGGTTGTCCGGACACCCGTCGTTCCAGCTCTGGCTACTGTGTATTTCTGGGAGACAACTTACTGTCATGGTCCTCTAAGCGTCAGTCAACAGTCTCCCGTTCGAGCGCCGAAGCTGAGTATCGAGGTGTGTCTAACGTCGTTGCCGAAATTTTATGGCCCAAAAACCTCCTTCTCGAGCTTGGCCATCATCCCACACGCACATCCTTGGTCTACTATGACAACGTTAGCGCCATCTATATGTCGGAGAATCTAATCCAACATCAACGGACCAAGCACATTGAGATCGACATCCACTTCGTCCGAGAGAAGGTTCAACGCGGTCAGATTCGGGTTTTACATGTCCCGTCACGCTACCATCTAGCAGATATCTTCACCAAAGGCCTACCACGAGTACTCTTTCACGACTTCAGATCCAGTCTAAACATCCGTCGTACTCCTCCTTAGACTGAGGGGGTATATTAGACTAAGATATTAATTTGTAAAGTTCGTAGTACCAAAGTGTAAATATTATCATTATATATACCGGTGAATATGAATGAATAGGGACACGGTTTTCTGACCATATTCTTAGAAATATTTTTCTATTTTTCTTCAAAAAAAAAAGAATTTGATATGTTAGTTTTTCTTTCTCTACCGCCTTTCAGTTACTTTACTGGATGAGAATAACAAAGACCAAAAATCTTACCCGATAAGAGATATAGCAAGGACCAAAATTTTATTTGGTAAATGAGAGAGAAGACTCTAGATTGATGAGGGAATAATAGGGGTCCCCGATTTTATAACTGTATGCTTTTGGGAGGATACAGAGGAGCTGGTTTTGGGTAAAGCAAATTCCTTAGGTCCTAAGGGGAGAAGTTCAACGTCCACCTATTTTTGAGAATTGGTGGGTGGTTTAGATGGTTTTGCCTCTGAGAGTTTCCTAAGTCTTTTTAGAGAAGACTTAAGAGGAGATTTGGAGTGCCTCCGCTTTTGAGAGTGGTGGGAGACGGGGGCAGCTACCGAAGGTTTTTTTGGTGGCATAGTCTCAGAACCGGGTGCAGAGGTATCAGTGGCTTTGGTTTTCTTCTTTTTGACCACCGATTTCACTCAGGTAGTGGCATCAAGGGTCACTGAAGTGAGTGATACGGAGGGAGCCACCGATCCGGATATAGGTGATTACTCAACATCTCCCTACTTCAGATCAGAAGAATTTATGAAAGAAATCATACCTGGACGAAGAGCTCGATTGGTGGAGAGAGAGCCCTTGTTGAGAGTGGTCTTCTTGACTTTCTAAGTGTTGGTCGGAGAGTCGTCACCAAATCAATTAGTGACCCAACAATTTATCTCCCCCTATTTGATGATGACACCAACACTTAGAAAAAAATGGTACTGACACTCAGAAAAGGGATAAGACAATTAGAACTCTTAAATTCAGTGGTCCTTTTTTTGGGCTCTTTTCCGGGATTTTTTTTTGTTTACGGGTAAGAAAAAACGGGAAGAGAGAATCGGGAACAAAAAATCGGTAAGAAAATCGGGGAGAAGAAAAATCGGAGAAAAAATGGGGAATAATTGTTGCTCATATAATTAATCATTACGTTTTTAGTCCTAGTGGTTTATTGAAAATTTCTATTTTAGTCCTTATAGTTTTGAAATTATGATTTTCATCCCTATAGTTTGTAATTCATTACATTTTTTGTCCTTATGGTTTAAATTTTATTGCTTTTTTCATCCCTATGGTTTACAAATCATATCTATTTCAGTCATTCATACTTAAAAGTAGTGTTTTGACTTCAGGGACGAAAATAGAAATGAATTGCAAATTATAGGGATGAAAACCAAAATTTCGAAACAACGAGAACAAAATTAACAATTTTTAACAAACCACAGGGACAAAAAATGTAATTTACTCAACATATATTATAGTTGCTCATATAATTAATCATTATTTTTTTAGGATTTTGCGATAGTTTTTCTTAATTGTTTGAATAATTGTTGTTGTTATTTAAATCTAAATTTATAGTTTGTATTTTTATTTGTTATTACTCTAATTATTTGTAGTTTGATTATATATCAATAATTCACATTAACCGGACTTGATTTGTAATATTTTGATTGGAAAATAATGCCCAACTCAAAAAATTTATGAATTTCTCTTGATTTTTATTTTATTTTTTTAAACTTGATATTTTTTAATGCAAAAGTCATTTTGTTAATATAATAGTTTTTAAATAAATATAAGGAGTTTTATTTGAGATTTGTAATATATAAAGTAAATAATTTAATTAAAAAGATGTATCACGAATTTTCTGATGCGAAAATTACATTATAAATGTAAAAGTTTTTAGAATAAATATAAACCTTTTATTTTATATGTAGTTTAATTTAAGATATTTAATTTGTGATTAAATATATAAAATGTTTTCAATATTTTTAAAAAAAAGTTGTGAATAAGTGAAACCCAATAAATTTAGAGTGAATTACAATTTTGGTCTATGTAGTTTATGTAAAGTCTGATTAGTCCTTCATAATGGTTACTAACTAAGGGTGTCAAGCCTAGGGACCATGAGTGTTATAAAATTATAAAGTTAAAGACCACGTAAATAGTTTGTTTTAGAGACCAAATCCAAAAATTAAACAAACTTTAACGAACACCAATGTAATTCACTCTTAAATTATCTCAAGTATAATTAATTATTTTTTATCAAATAATATTAAAAAATGAATATCTTATCCTCTTTATTTTGTTACGGGCAAAATGCGTGAAATAGCAACCTACTTTCATAAATTTTTTTATTATAGCATTATACTTTCACTTTTTCTTATTCTAGAAATGTACTTTCAAATTGTTTTTTATTAGGACATTGTACTTTGAAAAAATTACTCATTATAGCATTAGGTAACCTTTTGATTTAGATGTACCCATTATACCAGGTTCTCATGCCACCTCATTGTCCACATAGGCTGTCCACATGTACTATATTGCTGACGTGTCATTTTTTATTACAGCATTGTACTTTCAAAAAAAAATTATTATAACACCACCAGTTACTATTATAACATTGTACTTTTACTTTTAATATTTTTGTTATTTAGACATAGTACATTTAACAAAAAATAAAATTTCATAAATTAAACATGTTTACAAAAGATCACTATTTCATGAATAAAATGTTCACAAAAGATCATTGGTGAACCATTATTATGTATTTGTTTTCAATATCTGACTTCGATTATTATGTTCTGATATCGAATAAATGTAGTGAAATGCAAACCCCAACTCTCTTTTCATTATCTTCATCCTCCACCATCTCCAGTTATCTCCCTTCTCCCCCATTTCACTTTCCACATGTTATTTTTTTTCTCATTTTTATCATCTAATTCTGTTTTGTTGGGAATTCGGGCGGTGTTGATTATGATTAGAAATGAATTACACTTTTCATTACTGTCCATGGTTCACCAATGATCTTTTGTGAACATTTTTATTCATGAAATAGTGATCTTTTGTAAACATGTTTAATTTCTGAAATTATATTTTTTGTTAAATGTACAATGTCTAAATAATAAAAATATTAAAAGTAAAAGTACGTTGTTATAATAGGAACTGGTGATGTTATAATAAATTTTTTTTGAAAGTACAATGTTGTAATAAAAAATGACACGTCAGCAATATAGTACATGTGGACAATGAGGTGGCATGAGAACCTGGTATAATTGGTACATTTAAATCAAAAGATTACCTAATGCTATAATGGGTAAATTTTTCAAAGTACAATGTCCTAATAAAAAATAATTTGAAAGTACATTGCTAGAATAAGAAAAAGTGAAAGTATAATGCTATAATAAGGAAATTTATGAAAGTAGGTTGCTATTTCACGCATTTTGCCCATTTTGTTACCCATGTAGATGTATAGTTTTCAACTTTTTTAACCGCGTTTTCAATATTCTGATAGCAAAAATATATTTATATGCGTGTGTATATATATATATATATACTAGTGTTGGGCCCGTGCATTGCACGTGAGGACAAATTTTTTGTTGGAATATTGAACCGAGTTAAAATGAAACGTAATTTCTCTGTTAACAGTTAATTAAATACAATGTGAAAAACGAATGTATTTTCATAAGTGGTTAACTTGTATATATTCATAATCGTTTGTTGTTATGAGTTTGTGCAATAATATTGGTAATAGTTTTGTATTATATTATTTAAAACTCAAACAACATGTCTCACAACATATTTATCTGACTATTGACTTCAAGACTTCATAGTATTATTCGATAAAAATAAAGATATGTATATATATCTTATTCCCCTACTTCGAAAAATATGATTGCGGATATTGAAAAATATAAACAAATCCTCAGTAAATAAAATAAAATATAAAAAAGTAGTTTTTCAAAGAAACAAAAATATAGTGGAATATTTTTGTTCAGTTGCAGGTTCCGCCATTGACACCCGACCGTTCGTCTTCTTTTTGTACTCGGATGATACATAGAGAAGAAGCTATTATATTTATAGTGAATGTAGAGAATATTTTAAAATCTTTTATTTTCATTTTCGATTTTACATTTAAATGTAAATATATTAAAAATATGGAAGAATATTTTTATATCTATATCGTTTCTATTTTATTTTCTTTACACTTGGTTAATTTGGAAAGTATTGCGGAATATTTTTATTTTAAAGAATACGATAATTTATTAGTGTATCTCGTTATTTTTTATTTTTAATTCATATCAACCTTCTTTTTTCTTCTTTTAATGCTCGTGAAAAAAAAAATACGTGTAGATTTTATATTATCAAAAAAAATACGTATAGATTTTATATTATGCTAATATAAAATACGTGTAGATTTTATAAAATAAAATAGATTTTATATTAGCAAAAAAAAAATACGGCAGAAAAAAGAGTTTATATTATATTACATCTCATTATGTAAAAAGATTTTATAAAATAAAATATGGAAAAAAAATTTATAAAATAAAATATGGAAAAATCATTATGAGATGTAATATAAAAAAATACAGAAGAAAAAATATTTTATATTACATCTTATTAATATAGATTTAAATGTAAAATCTATATTTAAAATAGATTATTTATAAAATCCTACACAAAAAAAACAAATAGTTATATTAATAAATGAATATCCATTCCACAAATAGATGATTATGTGAGATACTGTGCTTGGAAAGATTGTACCAAAGCATTAAGAAATTGTAAATTAAGTAATTGACTTTAATTAATTGTAACTTGTGCTTAAAATGTTGTAACTAAGAGTTTTTTATCCCGTTTTTATAATATAGTATATATATATATTTACTGTATCATAAAATATTTATCACATCTTAAAATCTCTTATAATTCATTTAACAATCCCAGTGGTCCTAAAGAACAGCAAAAAAAAATTCATAGTGGACTTACAAGACTCGAACCGAAGTCCTTTCACACTTTTTATGTATCAAATTCATAACTAGAATTCAATGCTTTGTTTGTTATTTGTATTTCGAAGATCCAAAACAAACATGTTGAAGGGATATTGATAAATCTGTTTTACTATCTACAGATATACGAAATAAAAGAGTTCATCTCGTTACGGCTTATACCACCTTTCAACACCGATCTCTTGAGTTTGCTGCCCAATTCGGCCACTCTCAGCCGCATCTCCTCCCCTTCCTTTGAACTCATTAGGATCTTGACCGCCTCTTCCACCACCATAGCCGTCACCACCTCGTTTCTACGATCCCAATCCTTCATCGCCACGCCAATTCTAAGAATATTTGTAATCAAAAACGCATTTCTAGGTTGATCAGAGTGCATTGGCCATGTCGCCATTGGCACGCCCATCGACATACTTTCCATGCTCGAATTCCATCCGCAATGACTCATAAAGCCACCCGTCGCAAAATGTCCCAAGATGTCGAGTTGTGGAGCCCAACCCCGTTCAATGAATCCCCTTCGTTTCACTCTCTCTTCGAACCCGTTTGGCAACTCGACCATCCGGTCCATGAACCGAGACACATCCCCTATGTCTGCGGCTCGAACCACCCAAATAAACCTTTGTTCGCTTCTCTCTAATCCCATAGCCAGTTCCCTTATTTGGCCGTCGCTAAAAGTTGTCGTCGTTCCGAAAGACACATATATAACCGAATTAACCGGTTGCTTGTCAAGCCATTGCAAGCATTTGTGACGGTTTTCTGGAACCGTCACATCATATGTTATCCGGATCGGATTGAACGGTCCGATAGCCCATATCTTCGTTTTCCCGGAGATCTCCTCTCTCTCTAGATGTTCAATAAATTCGCCTTCAATCACTCTAGACGAATCGTATAACTCTCCGACGTGAAAATTCAAGTGGGATCGTTGAAGCATCACGAACTTCAAGAACTCGGGGCTGGAAATTCCATCTTGAGAAGGAAGCCGATTCAGCAGTTGTGGGTCGATCGGAAAAGGCTCGCCGGTGTTCTCCCAGTGGCTGCAGCATCTGTAGAAAGCTGACGGCGGTTGGAAGACGTAAGTCTCGGCGTTTGGAATCAACTTCGCATCTTGAACGACGTATGACATGAGGATATCGTGTACGACGGCGATTCTCTTGACGGTGTGTGAGAGAGAACGGAGGAGGTCGGCGACGGGGCGGCGGAGATGGAGGGTGGAGTCGAAGGCGGGTTGGAGGTGGGTGGGAAACGGGATGGAAGGGTCTGGAAGAGGAGAAGTGAAGGGAGGAGTTGGGAATTCGTGGAAGTGAATGTTGGCGGAACTACGGTGGCGGGAGCGGGCTTGGCGGAGGTGATTGGTGGTGCAGACAAAGTGGAGTGGCAGGTTGTAGGCGGAGATAAGGTGGGAGAGGTGGAGGAGCTGGTTAAGGTGACCTTGTGCCACGAACGGCACCATGACAACCACCACTTCGGCCGCCGGAAAGGTTGCAATGGGTAGCTGGTGGTCGCCGGCCATCGGCAGAGGTTTTCAAAGAGGATAATTGTTATACAAGGTGTTCCAATTGAATATATTAGTTATTTAGGTATGTGGTAGAGCTACGCATTATTAATTTTGATGAAATATATAATTTATTATAAATTGTAAAATCTATTTTTTTAACAAAAAAGAAAGTAAAGTTATAGTTATTAATTTTAAATAACTATGTTAATCTGATTGACATGATATTTTACTTTTTCAATATCGACTAAAAATACTAATTTTCTTCTTTTCTATATTAACATCAAAATTTACGTTTTATATTTATAATGCATCATTTAACTTAATTCTAAAATAAAATGAGATACATATTACCCACTAAAAATCCAATGTATTACCAACTGAAAAAAGACAATTAAAAGGTTGAGCGACAAAATATGTATTAATATTTAAATTGACAAGTAGCAAAAATTAAGAGTTTGTTAAAGGGAACAACAATATGGAGAGAATAACAATAAGACAGAGAGAAGAAGTCTATATTCTCATTAATCATAAGCCTTTTAAATAGGGAGGAGTTACAAGTAGATAGTTAGGAGATATTTCAGTTCTAATCTAACTCTGATATATTTATCTCTATCTCTATCTCTATCGTCATATCCTTTAGACGATGACACACTTATCCTACAACACTCCCCCTTGTGCCGAGTTAAAGGAGTGGTGGTGCACAGTTGTTGCCTCGTTAAAACCTTACGCCAAAATAAAACCCAGTGGGAAAAAATAAAAATATGACGAAGGAAAGAGTACAACGCACCAGCTTCTTTGCAATACATAGACTTATCCTTCAGTCTAGTTTTCTCTTAGATTCATACTTTAATCTTGAGAGTTAAGAAAACATGATGGTATATAAACAGTTGCCTCACTAAAACCTTACACCAAGGAACAAAACCCAATGGGAAAAATAAAACCTTGGTTGAAGGAAAGAGTACAACATATCAATATCACAAATATAGTAGACTCCCCCTTTTGTCTACTACTCCCCCTGATTCGTGCATTAACCAAGGGAATTTGGAAAACATTTCCATTTATTTTCTACACGTTTCCCAATATATGGTTTTAGGTAATGACTTGGTAAAATATGTCACATTCTTTTGACACCTTACTTGATTCACTTGAATCTAAAGGAGAGTCTTTTATTGCTGATTGTATAGAAACTTAAGCAGAATATGTTTTGTGTTATTACCCCTGATGTATCTTATGTTCATTTCTTCGATACATGATACATTATTACCATATATGCAAGTAGGATACTGGTTGAACCCAGAATTACTAACTCCTATAATATATGTAATGATAGTCCTTAATCATATACATTATTTTATTATCTCATGGAGAGTAATATTCTTGGATTAATTCAAGGAGGTAGTTACAAATGATCGCTTAGTTTACTTCCAAGCAATCGACGTGTTCTTTGTGGTAATTCTTTATTCAGTTTGGGAACATCATTTGTATGGGTCAGACAGATACTAATATCAGCAAACACATACCAAGACATTATTTGGTGTTTTTCTATAAGAGCTAGCTAGTACTTTTGCTGCTTACATTCTAAGTAGGTATTGAAGTTCCATTATCAATCCCATTTTTCTTTCTATAGGGAAAGTATAAACCATGTCAATGGTTCCAAAAGATTAATTTAATATCATTCCAATGATTTTGCGTTGGCGCTGAGCTAAATCTAGCTAACAAGTTCATTGAGAAATACAATATATGGTCAAGTGTATTATGTTAAGTACGATAATGCGCATATTGTACTTAGATAGGGAATTCCAGCTCCTAGCATCTTTCGTCATCATCCTTTAGACGAAATGGATCTTTCCTTATATCCGACACTTCGACCGATCATGGGAGTGCTAACCGGATGCGCTTTGTCCATATTAAATTGCCTGATTATTTTCTGGACATATGCGATCGGTGAATTAATATTTCACAAACTCGGTGTCCTAGCTCAAATATCTAGACAAAACCAAGTTTTCCCAAGATCTTTCCTCTCAAAATCAGATTTCAAGTAGCTTGTGGTTCCTCTCATTTCATCAAGAGTGCCTATTATGTTCATAACATTGACATATAGAGCTACTTTGAAAATCTGGAACTTGTTTTCCATAATAAATAAGCAAGAGAACATTTCATCGTTCTTATATATCCTTTCCCAATCAAGTATTCCATTAGGCGGGTATACCACATCCACTTATATTGTTTTAATCTATAAAGTGGGCGTTTCAATTTATTGCAAACGCATTTCGTGGTTTAGAGTTGCTTGATTTTGGTAATGTAATATCATCAAGCACTTTTATATATCTCTAAATCTAGATCCCCGTATAGATATGTGGTAACCACATTCATGAGTTGCATTTCCAGTCCTTCGGAAGCTACTAGGCTAGTAAATTATACGGATGTCATAACATCCATCATGAGAGAGTAAGTCTCCTCGTGGTCAATCCAGGGCGTTGTGAGAAACCTTGCGCCAAAGGAGAGTCTCATACATTATGAATTAATTATTCTCATTACGCTTTAGGACAAATGATTTATCTATGTCTTACAGGCTTTACACTTGGTGGGTTAGCACTACCAAACCAAATACCTGTTCATTTGTCAAATAATATGATTCTCCTGGATTGCTTATTTAGGCCAGTTTGCTCTTTGTTGATATTTTCCAACTGAGCATGGTTCGATGTCAATGTGCTCTATCACCTCATAAACAATAATATATGCGAAATATATCATCAATAATTATATATGATCTGTCCATCGACTCATATGTGCTCTCATAGTTCATTTGAGATTAATATTCATCTCTAGAATCAATATTAACTTCGGAGCGTCCTCCAGTGATGATTCATAGACATAGTTTAATCAGAGACAATCTCATGAGAGGTTTATGTATTGATGACAAATAGTTGTTCCTTACTCTTCTCTTCCTTTAGATGAGTATCTATCGAACCAAGTAGCTTCCCCCATTTCCGTTTGGGAGCTACGACCTCAACCACACCTCCACTATGTGTGATTGCAACGCACTTTCCAATGGCGTTGTGCCCCTGTTGGGGACTTTTTAACCTTGCAAGTATACTTGCAACTCGTATATGTGATCTTGTCACTTTTGGAATATTAAACGTATCAGGTATCGAGTCTGATTCGTTTGACTTCAACATTACGTTGTGAAGTTTTGGGGATCGAAATGAGACAGAGTGGGAATATTCAATGACACTTCCTGTCGTTCCCATGGAAAATCCTTTTTCCTATCTCCCCCTAACGACGGGAAGACTGTCTCATGAAAGTGACAACCCGCAAATCTAGCGGTAAAGAGATCACTAGTCAAATATTATAATTAGCGGATAATTGTTGGGGATTCATATCCAACATATACCAAATCGTCTTTAAGGACCCATTTTGATGCGTTGTGGGGGCGCAATTGGCACATATAATCAAACATGCGTAAATGTAAAGTATCAGGCTTATATCCAGTTACCAACTGGTACGCATGAGCAAGTAGTGGGTCTAAAAACGAAAAAAAAATGCATATAATAATTGCATAACCCCAGGTAGATGTGGGTAAATTGGTGCGCATTAATAATACCCTAGATGTCATCATATTCTTTTGATAACAACTTCTATGAGACCATTTTATATATACACATGGGGTATAGGAAACTTTACATTGATCCTAATAAATATGCAATTAACATCAAATCCTTATGATGTAAATTCTCCAGCATTCAATGTCATGTAGACTTGATGAAATAATCAGGGTGGTGAGACCTTAAACGTATAGTTAGTGCTAGGAGTGCAGTATTTCATGTGGACAATAATATGACATGCGTTCATCGTGTCGAAACCAGAACCATAAAGTACTTTAATGGTCCGCATTCTGGATGTTTATGTCCATAAATATCACCTTGTATTCGTTGTAACAATGAAATATTTTTGTATTATGTCCTTAGCTTTAGGATGGTCTCAATCCTGTCTTGGCTAAGAAGTAGGTTATATACAAAAGTTTTAGGTATTCGAGATGGCATATAGCAATGTTGTTTCTTATGCTACAGAAGTCAACAGTTGCAATTTTCCTCATTCTGCCTTTCACTCGAAAGAGAATGTGTCTATGTGTATTTTGCAATACACGGATCACTATGTCATAACCACGGTGTCCCGCATGGTCATGCCAAAACATATATGTGTTATTGCCCCCAAAAGTTCTTTATTGGTGACAAAATATGTTCCGATGACCCAATAATCTACTAGTTTGACACATTAGTTTCCATGATATATGTTTACTTTCATATATTCATTAGAACTTATGTATATATGTTCATTTCCATTATAATTTCCATTTGATACAAATATTTTTACAAGGTTCTTATTGATCTTGTACCAACAAGAAAATGACAGTTCATCGTCTAAGTAATTTAGTTGGATGTATTATAAAACAAGTATTAGTCTATCTTTTTTTCAAGGGTGTGATAGGTCAAAAAAAAATCAATTCTCCTCGATACATTCCTACACGGAACGGAGAATATTGAATTTTTTTTTTGTATTTGTTTACATCTATAATGGTTACATATTCGATTTTACTTTAGCAAAGAAATTAATTTTTTAAAATTAATTTCAAATAAACATATGCATAATCAATATTAAATATTAAAACAAATATGTTATATTTCATTTTCATCGTGTTCCCTTTTTTTATAGAAAAACTTTTTAGTGCATATCTTATTTGATTGTCCATGAAAGTAGTTGTATCCTACTCCAGGTGTTGAAAAATTCTTCCTGACTCTTACCAATACCCTGACCCTTTCTAGGGTCTCGTCCACATGGTGCAGAAATGTCATATGTGTGAAATGGTTTTTAACTCACAATCATTTGGAGTTGTTTCCACTTCTAACACTTTCATTATTGATATCAGGAATTTTCTTTATCCCGACATATGTGGTGTTATTCGAAAGAACCTTGTTGTGTCTCTCAACCACTTGCAGTAGGTTGATGAGGTTGTCTAAATGTTACATTCCAACTTATATTGGTTCATTAATATTTACTTATATATGAAATGTGGAAATGATATTAGGAATCATGTCATCTTCTGTGAGCTCCTTGCCACAGAGATTGAGACGCGTTTTGGATATAACATTTCTTTGTTGAAAACAATTACCTTTTTGTAATCGAGTAAGTGGGTTTCATTCCACTGTACGATTAGTTCGGAAAGTACATATTCATCAGTACTCCCGATTATCCCTTTCGGAACATCCCACATTTCTTTGGGGGTTTCTAGTAAAGGTATCCTATGAAACTTAGGATTTATATGTCGTCTCAAAACATGAGGGTATTTGTTTGTACCTTTTCAAGAGGTTGATTTTAGAGTCAATGGGGAGTTGATGGACTTTAGGTATTTTCTTTTTGATAAGGAAATGGATTTTGGTTATGAAATTTCATTATCATAACAATATTGGATTTTTGTATGCTTTAGTTTTATTGATAATACTTTATCAATATTTCAATTTGCAAAAAAAAATCACTTAATCTATTGGATTTCCAGGTAGTAGGGGAATCACATGGATTTCTTAAATCCCTACAAACCTTAGGGCTATTTACACCCGTTTGACAAAATCCTTTCGATGTATTGCGATTAATTCATCAATGAAATACATAGATAACATTTGTTATTTGGTAAATTTTGACATGAGGTCAAAAAAAATCATACCATATTGGTATTTTGGGATCTTTTGGCAAGAGGTCAAAGTGACTATGAATTTGGCATATGAAACAATTTTAATACCTTAATAGCATTTTTTGGAGTTTTTGGTAAAGATCAAAATATATGAGCTTGGATGTGTAACTTCCAAAAAATAATTATATAGTTTAAAATTATGAGTAGGAACTCACAATCAAGATAAATGTTTGAATTTAACATTTTCATGTTATTTTTGAATATTTTGGCAAAATAACAGAAGTTATGGGGGTTGAAATTGTAAATTTCAAAGATAATTTATAAGTCATAACTAAAATAAACATCTGAATTATACTAACAATTATTAGGATAAACATTTGAATATTAACACAAACAAATAGTAAATAAATATATAATATTGTAACTAAATGGATAATCATTTAAATATATGAATATTTTAATCTAATTTGATAAACATTAATAAATCATAATAATATTTTAAAACAATAAAAGTTATACTAACACAATTAAAATAAATAAGATGAAACAAATATTAAAATAATTAATAGTCTAATTCATTATTTGGACTAGTCTAAAAGAATATATATTTAATTGGTCGAATTAATAAAATTAAGTAAACATGTCAGAAAATAAGTCAAGATTGGCTCGCATAGATAAAGTATATTAAACTTAAATAAAAGTTAATATAATAAATATTTATTAAACAAAAACGTAAATTAATGGGAAAAAAAACAAATTAAGTTTTGTTTTAGTTAAATAAAACAATAATACTTATCCCTTGTGGATACTTAAAAATTATTTATTTAATTCCTTTTGATAATTAAAAAAAATAAAAACAAAATCATTCAATTATCCTAATAATTCAGATAATTAGATCATAATCATATTAAAATCACATATAAATTCCAATAATTATCTTTTAATATAGGTTTTTTTTTACGTCAATATAATTTTCATTTATTTAATTATTTCAATAAAAATAAATAAATAATCATGAATTCGATTTTTTTTTTTGAATTCAATTAATATCAATCACGAAAATAACGGAAGTATTCTACAGAAAACTTAAGAAAAAAAATAAACATGATTCATAATATTCACTTAAGAAGAAATTGATAGAAAACTTACTAGAATTTTTTTTGGACATGCGTAGCAACTGGCAATGTGCAAAAGATAACGCAGTAGCGATGCAATTTTGCGGCAAACCGTTCAACGACAACGTGCACCAATCGTTTAGAGACGATGAAAAACAACTTTGAGCTTTACGTGCTGATAACGTGTTAAAGGGAAAAACAAATGGAACAACAATATGGAGAGAATAACAATAAGACAGAGAGAAGAAGTCTATATTCTCATTAATCATAAGCCCTTTAAATAGGGAGGAGTTACAAGTAGATAGTTAGGAGATATTTCAGTTCTAATCTAACTCTGATATATTTATCTCTATCTCTATCTCTATCGTCATATCCTTTAGACGATGGCACACTTATCCTACAACAGAGTTGAAAATATTATGATATTGTAAAATGTTACATCAGTAAATTTAGTTCCTCTTTTCCTTTTTTCCCTTCTGTTTTGTTACTGGTTTCTGAGGTTGCTTTATGGCTTGCTTCTGTGCAGGGCGTATGGTTGGTTGTATCACTTTGTTTTGGTTGGTGTAATATTATTTGCCTTTAAAAATATCAATTAAATGTTTAACAGGTTACCTTTGATTCTATATTATTCGTAAAGTTTATTTTTAAACGGCTAAAATAAATATTTTTTAAAAGTTGGTACTTAAAATAAAAATAAATCTAAAGATTGTTAGATTTTAATGCAAGATGATTTTCATTAATGGTTCAACAAAGGCCAATTTGTCATACATCCTCCTACATCAATAATATGTGTGTGAGAATGGGTATAAAATATGAGTTTGGAGTTGAAACATATAGAGTAGGTACGTAATTTGGATTTTGGAGTGTTAAGCCTAGTTTAAAAAAAGAATATCAATAAGGCGGCGTTTGTTTTTTATGAGGTCTGAAGTCTAAAGTCTTATTTCATTATTGATTAATAAGAGGTGGTGCTGAAGTCTGAAACTTGAATCAATAAGACTGTTTGTTTTTGTAACGTCTGGAGGTGTCTTGAGGAAAATGAGAGAATATGAACTGAGACGGCGATAAGAGGTTTTAAAAAGTAAGGTCACCACATCTTATTTCAGATGTATTTAAGAGTTAAGAGGTTCTGAAAACTGGAAAAAAAAGTCTGAATGTAAAAAGGTCTCAGACTTAAGGGTCATTAAGAGTTTTTTTTTTTTAAACAAACAACCTAATGGTCCCTAATAAGTAAAACACTATTATAGAAAGGGGGGTTGAATACAATACACAGAATTTCACTTAATTTTTAATTTTTTCTATTGATATAAGATATCAAGAATTACACTTAGTAAACAGAAAGATTGTTACAGAAAAGAACAGTAAGTTATTCTAACAATCTTAGCACTTATAAACTTTAGAACACAACTTTGAAAGCATAAAGATTAAAAAGCTATGAAGAGAGAATTAATTTCCAACTTGCTTGAGTACACTGAGATCTCTTGAACTGAAAGCGTAAGTTGCATGGAGGAGGTCTTCACCCTTTTATATTACCCAATGTATTGAATGCAAAAGACACTTGTCACATGTTGAATGGATCCTTGGGATTTCTTCAATAAATTAGGAGATATTTGAAGTGGCTTATCAATATACAAAAAGAGACTTTTGTACTATGATAAGACAATATCCCAATAAAATATACCTGGTACAAATCTTTTTGATATCTTTAAGAAGAAAGTCTTTATCAGATCAGAACTTAAGCGAATATCCTCTGTGCAATAGAATGTTCCATTTCTTTTGTCAGAAGGATGTTGGGAAAGAAGAAGTATAGTCAAATCATGAGGATTTGCTATAAAGCGTATCACCGAATTAGGAAATAATTCGGCAGTAAGGTAGTTTGCCGAAACTTCGGCAAGTGATTGTCGATTGAAGGGAATATTGGCAAAGGTGACTCCTGCCAACCAACCAAGGAAGTATCGGCAGGAGAGAGTCTGCCGAAGATGATGCTTCACTTCGGTAGAGGTTGCTTAGTACTTGTAAAGTTTATCTTGATCTGCATCAGTAGACTCACTTCATGTTGAATTCGGTTGGTCTTCGATTCACCGATCTTTTAAAGCACAACTAAGCTATTACAAAGAACCATAAGATACTCTAAGTATGAACATGTACAACATACAACAGCTTCCGGCTGCAACATATTCAACCTCTGCAGTAGAAGTGGAGACGGAATGTTGTTTCTTGCTTGATCAGCTAACCAAATTTCCACCTAGTAATTGGCAGCTTCCAATTGTGCTCTTCCTGCCTACTTTACATCCTGGAAAGTCAGAATCTAAATAGCCAATTAGATCAAAACCTGAATCTTTGGGATACCAAAGACCCAGATTCATGGTACCTTTTAGATACCGGAAGATGCGTTTGACAGCGGCCAAATGGGATTCCTTAGGATTGTCCTGATAACGCGCACATAGACAAGTAGCAAACATAATATATGGTCTGCTAGCAGTAAGATAAAGAAGAGAACCAATCATTCCTCTATAATTAGTGATGTCAACTGATTTACCAACTGGATAAGAGGTGGTGCCATGGGAGTTTTCATGGGAGAGCAATTTTCAAAATTGAACTTCTTGAGGAGGTCACAAATATATTTACTTTGATTTATAAAAATCCCCTCAGAAGTTTGCTTACTTTGAAGGCCAACAAATAATGTAAACTCACTCATCATGCTCATCTCATACTTACTCTTCATGGGAGAGACAAACTCCTGACAAAGAGATTTGTTAGTAGCACCAAAAATAATATCATCTACATAGATCTGGACAAGAATAATATTACCTCTGGTTTTCTTGAGAAAGAGAGTGTTGTCAATTTTACCTCGGGTATATTTGTTAGACAGAAGAAAGTCAGACAAAGTGTCATACCAGGAACGAGGAGCCTGTTTAAGACCATAGAGAGCCTTGTTCAACTTATACACATAGTTTGGATGAGCAGGATCTTCAAAGCCAGGAGGTTACTTTACATAGACTTCTTCAGCAAGCTCTCCATTGAGAAAATCACTTTTGACATCCATCTGAAAAACTCTAAAAGTTTTTATGAGCAGCATGAGCTAGGAAGATTCTTATTGCTTCAAGTCTAGCAACAGGAGCTAAGGTTTCATCATAATCAATCCCTTCCTCTCTGTATCCTTGGGCAACAAGTCTAGCCTCGAATGACAGTTCCCTCCTCATCCATCTTGTTTCTAAAAACCCACTTAGTACCAATGATTGTCTTTCCAGAAGGGCGAGGAACAAGTCTCTAGACCTTGTTTCTTTCAAACTGAGAAAGCTCTTCTTGCATGGCAGTTATCCAACATGGATCGGCCAGAGCTTCTTCAATTTTCTTGGGTTCTATGATGGAGAGAAAATTCACATAGAGACAGATGATGGCAACCCCTCTTCTAGTTTAAACACCGACTTTTTGATCACCAATGATTTGTTCAATGGGTGTGATCTTTGGTCCACTTTGTAGTTGGTGGAAGAGGTGCAGGAAGCAATTTGGAGAGTTAGAGGAAGAGGGTTCGGCAGGGAAGTTATAGGTAGATTCTTTAGGAATATTTTGAGATAAGGGTTCGGCAGGAATTCAGATATTACTATCTAAATATTAGGTTCGGTAGGAGATGAGAAGGAAGGTTGGTTATTTTGAGAAGGAAGATATGCCGAAAATGGGACTGAAGATGGTACTGCCAAATTTTGATTGTGTGTGTCTTCTCCTACACAAGAAGTTATCGACTGATATATTTATTGTCATCACATGAGAGAGAAGATGACTTTTGATCATCAAATTTAACATGTATTGACTCATAAATACATTTCCTTCGGAGTTATAAACTCTGTAGGCTTTGGAAGTAAGAGAATAGCCCATAAAGATCCCTTTATCAGCCTTAGGGTCGAATTTCCCAAGATGTTCTCGGTCATTAAGAATGAAACACACATAGCCGAAAACATGGAGAAAGCTGATGTTTGGTTTTCGGCCATAGAAGACTTCATAAGGAGTTTTGTTGTGCCTCTTAACAATGACAGATCTATTTTGGGTAAAGCAAGCTGTATTAATAGCTTCAACCCAAAAATAGGTAGGAAGATTGGATTTACTCGGCATAGAACGAGCAGCTTCACATAGAGTTTTATTCTTCCTTTCCACAACACCATTTTGTTGTGGTGTTCTGACAGCTGCAAAGTTTTGAGAGATTTCTTTGTCATTGAAAAAGGCCTCCAAGATAGCATTTCTGAATTCTGTGCCATTGTCACTTCTGACAGATCGTACAAGTTGACCATTGAGCACTTCAGACTTCTTGATAAAGTTGATGATTTCTTCAGATGTGTCACTTTTGTACCCCAAGAAAATATACCCAAGTGTAACGTGTAAATTCATCAACTATTACAAGAATATACCTTTTTCATCCCAAGCTTGGAGTGTTGACTATTCCACATAGATCCATATGCAACATCTGGAGAGGGTTAGTGATAGAGAAACACTGCTTGGTTTTGAAAGAAGATTTTGTAAATTTGCCTTTCTTATAAGTTGCACATAGTTTTTCTTTAACAAAAGATAGCTTCAGCATTCCAACAACCAGATCTTTATTGGAAAGATCATTCAACGTTTTGAAGTTGAGGTGAGAGAGACGTTTATGCCAGAGCCAGTTCTTTTTGATAAATTCTTCAGAGATGAAACATATGCTTTCTTCTTCTGCCAATTTATGACTCATGTTGATGACATACACATTGTCCTTTCTGGAACCAGATAGAACAGTGTGATAGTTTCTATCGGTAATAAGACAGTCATCAATTCTAAAAATCACATAGTTACCCATATCACATTGCTGACTAATGCTTAGAAGATTATGCATCAGTTCATCCACATAGGCAACCTTGTTGAAGGTAATAGAACCATTAGAGAGAGTTCCATAACCTTTGGTGGAACCACAAGAGTTATCACCAAAGGTCACAGTAGGTCCTTTTTTAGTCACATAGTTACTTAAAAGAGATTTATTTTCGGTCATATGACGTGAGCATCCGTTGTCTAGGTACCATGTATGTTGATGTTCAATGACCTGCAATCACAAAGAAATCAGTCCTTTGGTACCCATTTTCAAGTGGTCCCTTTAGGGTTAGAAGAAGAAGAGGATGAGATTTTCAGATTTACTCTTTCAATCCGTTCCTTGGGACAATCTTTTGCAAGATGAAAAGTATCCCCACAGTTGTAACATTTTCTGTAAATAAAAGTCTTTTTGGTTTTTTTTTACAGATCTCCTTCTCTTTTCCTTTAGATTTGACTTTAAGAGGTTTAGAGGAAGAAGATGGAGGACATGTCATGGGTCCAAGAATTCCTTTTCAGATGAAGGAATAGAGAAGTTTGAGGTTCCCTTCGATTTCTTCAAATTGACAGATCTAGGAATGAACTTATTTAGAGGAACAAAAGATTCACCTTTGGAAGAAGGTGACATCTTTCTTTTTAAAGGAAGATCATAGACAACTGATTTTCCTTTATCAAGAAAAGAAGACTTTTTAGAAGAGGAAGAGGAAGACGCTTCATCAAGATTCAAGGTTTTGAAAAAATTGTTTATGGGTTTAACAACATCATTAGAATCTTGATCTTCTTCAGGTTGAAGTTTGGTTTGTTTAGCTTTAACAAAAACTCCAAATTTTCTAGAATCACGAAGATCCATTGAATGAACAGAGTGAGGGTCCCCTGAGTCAGATTCGGTGTACTCAGAAGAGTAAGAAGGTAATTTAGAAGAAGAAGAATAAGAAGGAACATGACAAGAGGAACCATTAATATCCATCTTGCCAAAACCAAGTCCAAACTTATCATCACCAATTACCTGGTCTTGAAAAATTATTTCAAGATTCTTGGAAGAGGTAGTCCATTTGTTTACAATTTCTTGTTCCTTTTGAAGACGTTTGAACATCTTATTTTTCTCTTTTGCAAGAACAAAGTTGATGGTTTTTAAGTCTTCTAACTCAGCTTTGATTTTATCAAAGTGTTTTAACTGAGACAGACAAACTTGCAATTGAGAGGAGAGAGATTTGACCTTAGCATATGCCTCTTTATTAGCATCTTTTTCATTGTAGTATTCAACAGTCAATGAGTCATATGCTTTGATCTTTTCATCATTGGAGAGAGAATGAAAGGGATGTACCTGAGATGAGGAGGATGAGTATTCAGCAGAAACCAAAGCCATGGTCATGTCGGTATCCTTGAATTCGGCCATATCGTCTAGTTTGGCCATTAGACACTTGTTTGTTATCTCTTTTTCACTGTTAGATGTTGGTTCATCAGCCCAGTCATGGGACTCGACCATTAAACCCTTTCCTCCACGGTGAGAGTTCTCATTTCTTTCCTTCTCTCTCTTATATTTAGCTTTATATTTTTCAGTTCGATCAGTGCTTTCTTTGAAAGAAGAAGAAGAGGATTTTAGGGAGAAGGATCGACCTGCAGAATCAGATCTCATTTTTCTCCCTTTAGAGGAGTTGGAAGAGTTAGATTTGGATCTCCCTGGAGGATTGCTTCTGCACTTAGATGCAAAGTGGCCTTTCTTGCCACAAGCATAACATTCCTCATGGGATTTATCCATAGAGTTTTTATAAGAGAAGGAGGACTTTTGGTTAGTTCTAAAACAATTAGAGGGAAAGTTGTTTTTGAACTTTGAAAAGTTGGCGAGCATCCCCATCTCTTCCGTCATCTGTTCAACCGAGTTGTCCTCACCCCCATCATCAGCCTCACTAAGATAGGCTTCCGATTGGTGAGCTGAGACATCATGACTTTCTCGATCAGACTCATCATAAGGATAGGTGATTCGAGGAATGCACATAGATTTCTTGGAAGTATCACCGATAAGAGCCATAGAAGGGCTTTCTATATCTTTGATGATAGTTTTCCGTTGGATCCTTGGTTGCTCATAATTAAAAAGGGATCCAGGGATCCATAAAGAACAATGAGGGGAAGATTATCAAGACCCTTGGTTGTTTTGATGCAAGTACAAATGTTTTCCCAGAAGTCAGGAAGATCATCCATGAACTTGCACAAAACTTCCACATTTTCATATAATCTTCCCATAAGCTTAAGATCATTTAGAAGACTCTTGATGTAGTAGTCAGAAAGAGATTATCCCTTTCATGGGAGAAGAGTTCGTACTTACAAACAAGATAAATCTTTTTGCTTTTCTTGAACTTTTATGTACCTTCGTACAGAACATATAGAGTGGTCCACATTTCTTTGGCAGTAGAAAGGTTTACCAAATAGTGGTACACTTCATCAGGAAGTGAGAGAGCAATGAATGCTCTCACTTTAGAGTCAAGGCCAATAAGACCCTTGTCTTCATTAGTGTAGGTTTTGGGCTTTTTTGAAAATGTACCTACCAGTGGTAGAAGTTTGTTCTTCATCTAAGGAATCATCAGAACTTTGGTACAAACTATCTTTGTCTTTATCCTTTTCTTTTTCTTTATCTTTGGATGATTTTTGAAATCTATCACAAACTTTAGGGATTATGGGTCCCTCACGAAGTACAGTAAGAAAACGACTGTCAACACCCTCTAAAAACAACATCATGCGACTTTTCCAAAAGGAAAAGTTGTTAGGGTTGAATTTCGGAGGTTTGGCTATAAGGCCATTGTCGATAAGAAAAGAGTTTTGGGAAGAGGAGTCAACCTTAGCAGAAGAAGATGATGTCGTTGCAGATCTGGTTTATTAAATTAAACCAACTTGCTCTGATACCACTTGATGGTCCCTAATAAGTAAAACAATATTGTAGAAGGGGGGGGGGGTTGAATACTATACAAAATTTCACTTACTTTTTTATTCTTTTATTGATATAAGATATCAAGAATTACACTTAGTAAACAGAAAGATTGTTACGGAAAAGAACAGTAAGTTATTCTATCAATCTTAGCACTTATAAACTTTAGAACAACTTTCAAAGCACAAAGATTAAAAAGCTATGAAGAAAGAATTAATTTCCAACTTTCTTGAGTACACTGAGATCTCTTGAGGTGAAAGCGTAAGTTGCATGGAGGAGGTCTTCACCCTTTTATACTACCCAATACATTGAATGCAAAGGACACTTGTCACATGTTGAGTGGATCCTTGAGATTTCTTCAATAAATTATAAGATGTTTGAAGTGACTTATCAATATACAAAAAGAGACTTTTGTACTATGATAAGACAATATCCCAATAAAATATACATGGTACAAATATTTTTGAGATCTTTAAGAAGAAAGTCTCTATCAGATCAGAACATGAGTGAATATCCTCTATGCAATAGAAGGTTCCATTCCTTTTGTCTGAAGGATGTTGGGAAAGAAGAAGTATAGTCAAATCATGAGGATTTGCTATAAAGGGTATCACCGAATTAGGAAATAATTCGGCAGTAAGGTAGTATGCCGAAACTTCGGCAAGTGATTGCCTATTGAAGGGAATATCGGCAAAGGTGACTCCTGCCGACCAACCAAGGAAGTATCGGCAGGAGAGAGTCTGCCGAAGATTATGCTTCTCTTCGACAGAGGTAGCTCAGTACTTGTAAAGTTTATCTTGATCCGCATCAGTAGACTCACTTCATGTTGAATTCGGTTGGTCTTCGATTCACCGATCTTCTAAAGCACAACTAAGCTATTACGAAGAACCATAAAATACTCTAAGTATGAACATCTACAACATATTACAAATATGCAATTATAAGCTGAAAAAGGGGAGGTCATCTTCAAATCCTTGATGACCCAACACAACCCCTAAGTCTTCCATATTTACAATTAGAGGAATAGAGAAAGGTATTGATGACCTCAAAAATAGGGGCGTATAAAACTTGAATAATTTGAAACTTAAATCGGAACTGAAAATAAGTTGTTTGTGCAAAACTCCAATGTCCCGAAATTTGAAATCCGACTTTTGGGGGAATATTTGGGTTAAGGTTGGGTTTGATTTTGTGGCCACCTGGATCGTCTGAAAACCCGATATATATATATATATATATATATATATATATATATATATATATATATATATATATATATATATATATATATATACTTAGGGTCAGGTTCAGGGGAAAACCTAAAAAAAAATGGAAAAGTGAGGAACATCCTGGTAGCCCTTCATCTAGACGGTATGCATTTGTGCATACAAGTAATTTGTAACATGCACACGAGCATATGCTCAAGTGCATAATACACACATGCATAAAAACCAGAAAACAACTTAATTTATTTGTATGCACAAGTGCATACCGTCCAGATCAAGAGCTACCAAGGTATTCCTTAGTTTTCCCTTTTTTGAGGTTTTCCCTTGAACCTCTCTCTCTCTCTCTCTCTCTCTATATATATATATATATATATACTTATATTTCGAAAATCTTAAATCCTAGTCGTCCGTTGTTTTGGTAAAAAATGACACCCTCAATCAACGACAATATTTCCCTCTACCACAGCGTCAGTAACGAAGGTCCATACGACCAACGATCACACTACATATGATCACAGTTAACCTCGATCCTTGATCGATGAATTTGTATCCACGATCAAAGTTTTATTCGACGACACTATACTAACGTAATACATTTATTACATCGACTGTTATGTATGGTTTTTATTTCAAAAATAAAGAGGCATGCGATCATTAACTACAGAAGATCATAACATAAAGCTAAGATTCAAGACAAATTAATTACAATGTTTTCTTCATTCAATGGCAATCAAACTCGGCCGTAGCTCTATCTTACGAATCAACTATAAAAGGCCAGAAGATCACAAATAACAGGGCAGATTCATGAGAATCTATACATAAGCAAAGATCACTAGTGAAAGCATTTTGTGTTATTTACTAGTTTCCATGACCGACATATTAAATTACTTACATCGTTGTATTTGTTCTAAAGGACGACGTCCCTGATTGACGTCCATAGTGCATCGATGATCTCTTGTATCATCCGCGGGTTTTTCCCTTGTTCAAGGGGTTTTTCGACGTCACCAACTCTCTTGTCTCCTTGTTCCTATTTTTTGTTATTTTCTTGTGTTTATTTGAAGGTGGTTAATCTTTAGTTGTTGAAGTTCCATAAACAAACCATAAATTATATTTAGTGTAACTTTTAACATAAACAATTTGGCGCCCACCGTGGGGCCACAACTAGAGATCGCCTTTGAAATAAACACCTGTGACTAACTGTTTATTCTCTTGTAGAACAACCTACTTTTTCAAGATGGCAAACTCTAAACATGATCAATTTGCTAAGGTGCAAGTTGAACTGGCTGCCGCAAGATTGAAAATAGCTCGACTGAACGGACAGAAATCCGATAAGATTTTTGGTTTACACAAACCCAACCTACCCTCTCGATACACATCCCTACTTAAAAAGACATCTTTTGACATATCATTTAGATACTTGCTAATATAAGTGTGTTAATTTAATATTATATATATATATATATATATATATATATATGGAGAGATTCATTTGAGAAATGCTAAATATATGAGAAATAGATAAATAATCCTAGCCTTTCAATCGTTCATGATCGACTTTGACCGGTCAAATATTGCGTCTTTGACTGGTCAACAATTACGACTTTGACTGGTCAAAGGTTACAGTTATTCCAAAAATAAATGGACAGTTTCGTAATTTTTACAAATACACGGGACGAGTTCATATATGAACATGTATGATTCACATATGAACTATATGTTCATATGTGAACTAGTGTAATTCACATATGAACTCTTTTAACTGATTCATATATGAACCTTTATGATTCATATATGAACCAATTAACTGATTCACATATGAACTAATTAACTGTAGGTTCATATGTGAATTAGTTGAACTAATTAACAGATTCATATGTGAACTTTTGTTTCACATATGAACTAATTACCTGATTAATATATGAACGTATAGTTCATATATGAATCACAAAGGTTCATATATGAATCAGTTAAAAGAGTTCCTATGTGAATTACACTGGTTCATATATGAACATATAATTCATATGTGAATCATATAGGTTCATATATGAACTCATTATGCGTATTTTACGAAACTACCCCTCTATCTTCTACAGACCACACAATGAATTATCCGTTGCTTCACGGTCAAAGTCGCAAATGTTGTCTAGATAAAGGGCTAGGATCATTTCTTAATTTAGCATTTGTAACACTCCAAATTCTTGATAACTTTTAGAACACCTTTTCGTATCGAAACTGTCATCCTTTAGAAGTGAGATTTCGGCCCCATGACCCTCTTGACGATTGTGCCTTACGACAGTGCCTTGGGGCACAGTCACTTAGCATTGTCGCCTAAGGGGAAGGGACATCGTTACGTTCACCGCGAGAGTGACATTGTGATTGTGCCAATGGCACTCTCACTTGTCACAATCGCCCAGGCATGACAGGCCTCGGTACAATCGGGGCGATAGTACCCACGATTGTTCCCTTGGCACTGTCGCCCTGACATAGTCGCCCGACGCCCTCAGATCACTTTAAATTCGAGATTTCAGCCTTTTTCCTCATTTTTCACCTATTCCTCTTCACCTTCCCCAAATTGATCTCTCACCCTCTCCCATGAACCCTAACTCGTTTTTAGGGTTTCCTCCCAAAATCAAGTGTTCCCTCATCAACTATACTTGTGATTTCAACCTCTTGGACTAGATTCAAGTGTTCACCACTATCTCTTGAAGATTTCTAAGTTTGGGGGCTTTGTTCAAAACCTAGTGGTGAGTTACCTTCCCTCTTCTAAATCTTTATATAAGTACTAAATGCTCTATTGATGATTTTCTAATGTTTATATTCCTCAAAATTTGGGTTTGGATGATGTTGGAGAAATTAGGTCAAATTAGGGTTTTGGTCAAAATGGTAATTTTGGTATACATTGTTTGGGGAACAGTTCTAAATGGTTGAATGCGGGTATTAATGGGTGGAAACTTGTGGATTTAGGTTTTTGGAAGTTTTTGACTTGAAGATCCAAGTTTTTTCAAAGGAGCTCAAGTTGGGGGAATAATCTAGATTTAACCTAAATCTAGCAAAGTGAGTTCAAGTTAATTTGTGAAAACGGTGTACATGCCAAAATGTCCATTTTGAAATGTTTATACTTTTTACATGAAATTATCAACTTATGAGTTATTTGGTGGATTTTGAATATTTGAAGTGTTTAATTTTATAAAATTTGTAAAACACCCACAGTTAGGATTTTGGGCATTTTGATAAATAAATCTTGAGTATTGGTATTTTAATGATTCATTTTATGGAATGGAATCTTTTAGGTATAAATGTACTTCCAGTGTGTGTTTTGGGAAATTGCTTGATTTTGTGTTATGGGACGTTTTGAAAGGATAATTAGTATAAACTCGTTTGGAAAAATGATTTATCTCAATCTAGATTGTTGGAGTTCATTCACGTATTTTGGAGCATGTGCTTGTATAAACGTTGGTTAATCTAGTTTCATTTCATTTTGTGGATTTTAGCATATGGCTATTTGTTTTGTTGAGCTTAAGGCTTGGTCTTTCATCTATGTCAGGTCTTGAGGACACTTGTTTGGTTTTAATAAATTAAAGAGGAGTTTGGGGGTGAGTGGCATCTATTGCACTTTATTTTGGGGAATACATGTTTGAGTGTGTTAGTCATTCATTTGAGTCAGGTAGTGTTTTAGACTGTAATGCATTGGATCCATAGACATAGAGGTCGGCTTTATCGTGTAAGTGGGATAAGATTCCCATGTTGTAATTTGGAAATAAGCATTGGTGATGTGATATAATTTCTAAATGAACAAGCGTGTCAAGGATGGTGGGGTCCCAAGGTAAAGATCCATGGATAGGGTTGAACTTGGTGATTCTTTGGGCGGTTGTCCTAACGATTAATGATCCATGGATAGGGTTGATTTCTACCTTGACTAAAGATCCATGGATAGGGTTGATATCAATGGTTGTCCATCCTTGAAGATATGCTTATTACATAGATATGTGGCTTAACTTTGTGTGCCCGCCACATTCAATGGAATCGCCGTCACCGAAGGGTGTTGTTTGGGGTATTGTATTTTAGTATACATGTTTTCGATGGCATTATATTTATATATACATATTATGGATTTCTATATGTGATTCAGGGGTGGAGTATTATGCCCCACCCGTGTTTCGGGTGTTTCGGGATATAATGTTTTGTCCGTGTTTTCATGAATTGGGAGATTGATTTCTATTCGCGTTATGAGTGAGTTTTGGTTGCATCACCTTATCAAGAGTGTTTTGTATTGGAACAATTGTCTTTAAAAATGCATGTTATTTGTTAGCTCCAATTCTGTGTATAGAACGTATTGAAAAATAGGCTAAGTGTAGGAACTTCAGAAGACTGTTGATTACACCAAGGTACACCATAGAAGTGTCGAGCTCAGAAGCTCTGTCAACCATCTGCCCGAGAAGTTCCCAACCAGAAGATCATTCTCAGATCACAGAGCCTCTGTGATCACTCACATAGCCTATGTGATGGCTAACCTATGGAGATGTAAGACTTGAAGATATCAAGACTCAATGGTCAAGACAAGATCACGTGCAGAACATGTGAGCCTGATGTTCGTTATATGCGCGTCCACGATGTTCTACTTTCCAGGTGGCATTCCTTTTATGGAATGTCAACCTTTGTCTTGTACTATTGTTTGCTCCCCCCTTGTATATGAAGGGAGCACCTCATGAATCTTTATTCATGCGAGCACACACTGTTGAGAGTACCCTGTATTTTCAGTATTATCCTTGAGAGCATTTTGCACACACTTATGCATGTTCTTGGTGTATTGATCAAGTTAATGAAACTTTTGATTCAGTGATTAAATTTTATTATGTTCATTGATTGCTTTGTTACTTGCTTGTGTGTTTACTACCAAACTAAACCATTCTACTACATCTAAAATCGCTTCCGCACTCTTATTATTCTGGTTTATGTAGTTTTAGTGGTTTATCACTTGATTAGAACACAATATTAGGATCAACAATTGGTATCAGAGCAGACTTTTATCATTAATTATTATGTCCCAAGATTATCAAGTTCTAATTGCTAATTCAATTAACAACAAGATGATTACAAATGAAATACTCAACCTGTTTCAATTTCAATCACTGGAATTCGTACAATGGAGTTTTCTCTCTCAAACTTTCTCTCTCTACAATCTCAGTCCGCACGATACAATTCTGACTTCTAACTTCTAACAACTAACTACTAACTCTAGTCATATCCCTATTTGACCAAGGACACAACAAGACAAAACAAAAATACAATTGACTTTGACTTTGCTTTGAGAGTTGACTTTGGCTTTGACTTGGTTGACTTTCAGTCTTCAGTCTTCATGATCTTGCATCCAACAATTATGTGCTCTAACATTCTCCCCCTTTGGATCAAGATCATCTCTAAAAGATTTTGCAATTCATTCTCCCCCTTTCGTTTCATTGAAGAACTCTAACAATTTATCTCCCTTTGTAGATTTCTGTCAATTCAGATCTTCTTCAGCAATAAAATAAGCATTGAAGTTCAATCTCCCCTTTATCTCCAAAAACAATTATGTATTCTTCCCAAAGTCTTTGAACAACATCTTTTGCAATCAGGTTTAACATTCTCCCCCAAGGTAACAAGAACCTCTTTCAGACTATGGAAAGAAATTATCTTCAGATTCAGCTCGGTTTGCTTCAACAAATTGTCTTCAAAGAAAATTTCAGTGAAATTCATCTCATCTTCAAAAAACTTTGAACTTGATCTTTCCGCTTTCATCAAACTTTCTTCAACATAACTGTCTTAACATAAATTTCTTCTTTAAAAATCCAACCTTTATTTATCAAATCCCATATTTCTTGATCATCTCCCAAACATAACTTGATCCTCTCCATTTCTTGAATTTATTCTTCTCCACTTCAAATATTTCTTGAATTTCTCCCCCTTTTGATGATTAGAGCATGAGATCATCAAAACTTTCATAAGAAATGTCATTGATATGATCTGACCACTGATCCATTACAAGAGCCTCTTACTATTCATCGATCCAAAAGATATTCATCCGAATTTTTGCAAATTCAGACAAAATATGAGTGTAACTCCTGAATCAACAAATGAATCAGTTAAAATGCCTGTCAGCAACACTAAGTCACTGTGTGTAACGAGTACACATTGGAAATGAGCTTTTTGATGTTCACTCCCCTAGGTCTTCCATTCAATCATCGAATAACACAAGTTTATTCTATGAACGTTTTGACAGAAAAACGAATTTCCTGTGTGTTCATGCTTGTGTATGAAAGAATTAAGCATAGATGATTGCTTTTATTAGGCTCAAAATTGTGTAAACCATTGAGACAACAACAGTATAACACATACTCTATTGTGCATGATCGAAGTGCGAAGGTGGGGCAGACTTCCTTCTTTACAATATCCAGATTTTCCAAATGAAAATCAGATAGATTATGTGTTGCGTCCCCTTTAAAAATTGAAACATCTTCTTTTTGAGAAAAAGATGAGTAGCTGGTAAGGTTTTTATCAAGAGTTGGCATAGGCTAGTTGCCTGTTTCAATGATGTTCACGAAGAATTGTGAAACACTAGCAATGTGGTTGCCCGACTCAGAAAAAGTTGGTGCAGAGTTTGATATTTTTTTACTCTGTTCTCTCACCCTCTTTCTTTTTAATCATTAAGCTCGATTCTAACCAAACTCTCATTTCCATTTTACCTCATCACTCAACCCACACTTAGTTATTTTGACTCCTCACTCTTCGATCACTCAAGGATTAACTTCTTGGGTAGGAAACACTGGTTAACGTGAATCCATAGAAGTTCTGTTAAGTCCTCACACAATGAACCCATGTAATCCTAAAAGTACAATGTTTCTCAAAGTGGTTTAACTTTGCAGTTAAAGCACAAGAATACAAGTCAGATGTTTGTATGCTCAATGAGATAATCATGAAAATTTAAGCATTTTTAAACATTGAAGAAATTTCAAACAAGTATACTGAATGAAAGAAATGAATACAAGAAACTTGTTTGAAAATCTGACATTGTATGATAAAGATCAAAATCAAAATGATTTATCGATTAAGGCTTTGGTCAGCAAAAATTGGATATTGTCTATACGAATCAAAATATAGACATTTTTGAATGAAATGATTCGAAATGAAATCAACACTCAAACTTTGAATATCAAGCGGGGTGTATCACCATCGAAAAATTTTGTTTAATTTGAGACATGGTGATAACATGTTCAACAAAATATTAAACCGGTGTGTGTGAATACTTGAAAGTATATGGAAAAGATAATACACAAGTATTTATCTTTGGAAACACACGGTTTATTAGCACACATATATGAAAACATTTAAAATCACACATTAATATATTCATGAAATCATTTTAAGAATCAGAAGTGGTTTGAACATTTAAAAGCATGTTTTCATATCTGAAAGTTGTCCATCTTTCAGACACGTATGAGATTAAGATTAGAAATAAACCTTTTGCTCAGTCTTAAATCTCATCAAGTCAGCTCTAAGTCATATAGATATGATCTTGGTAGCTCACCCTCAAATCTGCAAAAATCACAAGTCTGTCAAAGTACAAAGCTTTATTCACAAAATTTATTGAAAAGTAAATGACATAAAGCAATAAAACTTTGAAAGTACGAGTTCTGATCAGATGTAATCAGAAGTCATATACCATACTCCTTATCTTTTACTCCCCCTGAAATTATGCATCAGAAAAATTTATCAGTGATAAACATATGCAAAATTTATATATTCCCCCTCAAATGTATGTAGATAAACTTAATTTCTTCGCTCACTCCCCCTGAGATCATGAACAAACTTAAGTGCAGATATCTTTCAGAATAAAAATAAAGAAATGAAGAAAAATGACAGTAGCAAAACTTTAAAAGGTAATCACAAATTAAGTCTTGAGATTTAACATACCAAGTTTTGAAACGAGAAAATTAAATCTCTTTTCATCCAGAGGTTTGGTAAATAAATCAGCAAGTTGGTAATCTGTGTTTACAAAATAAAGTTCGATTGTACCTTTTTTCCACATTATCTTTGATAAAGTGATATCTCACGTCAATGTGTTTGGTCTTGGTATGTTGAACAAGATTCACAAATATGGCAATAGCGCTCTTCGAATCACAGTAGATCGGGATCTTGTTGTATTTGAAGACATAATTTCGGAGTTGTGTTCTCATCCACAACACTTGAGAACAGCAGCTCGCCGCAGCAATGTACTCTGCCTCAGCTGTTGATGTAGATACACAGAGTTGTTTCTTTGAAGCCCAACTCACGAGTTTATCGCCCAGAAATTGTATGTGCCCCGACGTACTTTTCCTGTCAAGCGTACAACCTGCATGGTCTGCATCTGAATATGTTTTCAGTTCAAAACCTGTATCTTTAGGATACCACAAACCAAGATCTGCAGTGCCCTTCAGATATCTAAAAATTCTTTTAACTGCAGATAAATGGGATTCTTTTGGATTAGCCTGATATCGAGCACATAGACATGTAGAGAACATTATATCTGGCCTACTAGATGTTAAATACATTAAAGAATCAATCATCCCTCGGTAGGTTCTAACATCGACTGCTTTATCCGAAGGATCAGTGTCGATCTTTGTTCCCGGTGCCATCGGGGTTCCAATAAGTGTACAACTTTCCATTTTGAATTTTCTAAGAATATCGAAAATGTACTTTGATTGATTAATAAAGATCCCCGTTGAAAATTGTCTGACTTGTAATCCGAGAAAGAAATGCATCTCTCCCATCATACTCATCTGAAATCTTGACACCATGAGGTTAGAAAAATTCTTACAGTATTTTGCATTAGTTGAGCCAAATATGATATCATCCACATAAATCTGAATTAAAATGATATCGGCTTTTTCCTATTTGATAAAAAGAGTAGTATCGATCTTACCTTTCGAGAAGTCAGACTTGACTAGGAATTTAGATAACACTTCATACTAGGCTCGAGGGTCTTGCTTCAGACCGTAAAGAGCTTTGTCCAGAATGTAAACGTGATTCGGTTTCTCTGGATTGACAAAGCCTTCAGGCTGAGAGACGTAAATTTCCTCCTTTAAGATGTCTTTGAGAAAGGCAGTCTTCACGTCCATTTGGTAGACGGTGAAGTTCTTGTAGGCGGCATATGCAAGATACATTCTAATAGCTTCGATGCGCGCCACTGGAGCATAAGTCTCATCATAGTCAATACCTTCCTCTTGCCTATACCCTTTAGCCACTAGTCTTGCTTTGTTTCTGATCACGATACCATCTTCGTCTTTCTTATTCTTGAACACCCATTTTGTGCCTATAACGGTTTTACCTTCAGGCTTAGGCACTAGTCTCCAGACTTTTAAGGCTTTGAACTGATTTAGCTCTTCTTGCATCGCAGATACCCAGTCTGAGTCAACTAGAGCTTCAGATACACGTGTTGGCTCTACCTTACTCAAAAATGAGTCATGCATACACATGTTTAATGTAGCAGACCTATTTTGCACCGGTTTAGATGGATCTCCTATGATCTGATGTATCGGGTGCTCTCTGGTCTACTTATATTCATGAGGGAGTGGATTTGATATACATTGATCATGATTTTCATCTAAAAATCCACTTTCAGCTTCATCGGTTTGCTCAGTATTTGGTATGAATGCAGTTGAAGTGTTATGTGCAGAAGCTTTAGTTGGTACAGCAGTATCTTGTTGTTGATTAGTCGTTACAGTGCAGCCAACTGACGCAACAACTTCTGACTCTTCATGAATGTTCACAACTTCAACTGTTGGAGTAGGCGTTTGAAGTGGAATCTCTTGCTGAACCGGGGAATTGGATTCAGTAGATATATCTTATTGGTTATTAAAGCAAAACACACATATAAAACATATATATAAACGCAACGGAAAGAAATCACCAAAAGGAATCAACGTATTGCCAATATGATTAAACGAAAAATACAAATAACGGTATACCTTTGTAGCGTGATTTGTAGACAAAATGAATCCGCTTGTGTGTTCCTTTGAAACCAAGTATTCAATGGTGAATACCTCTAAAGTAGTCCACACTACACTTCCTTGATCACCACTGGATGCTAGTCCTCCTTAGTAACGATCTTAGAGCCTCGATTAACCAAGAACCGAGCTAGGAGATCAAAGGAAAAACCTTAGAGAGAGCAAGGGGGCACCGATTTTGGGAGAGAGGAGGAGAGATTAGGGTGAGCCTTAATTGGTTTATTTGATATCCTTATATAAATAAACCCTAAAGCTTCCTTGGGCTTTTAATCATTCTCTCTTCTAAATATTTATGGGCCCTGTATTAAATTAAGTATAATAGGTTTGCTATTAACTTAAATCTAATACAAACCCAATAAGCCTAATTAAATGTTAGTGTCCATTTAATTACCCCACGTTACTTAGGTTATATATAATGTAATACAATAATTACATTATATTAAATGGTATCTCAGTGTATATCTGTGTGACCCTATAGGCCCCACGTATGTCTCGCCATATAATTATCTATTATGACACGAGCATATTCCAACAGCTCCCACTTGCGCACGTCATAATAACAAGTAATCATACAAGCAAAGGTTAGCGTCTAGCAACACGCCAATTCCCCTAGAGACACATGAGGTTAGTTTCTTAAACGTCTCATTTTAAATGGTTTATTAAATCAGTCATCCCTTTGTTACAGATACCTTGTTGAATACTAGATATGGATCATATGTCATTCTAATTGTTCAACGATTCTGTTTCTCGATTTGTTTGTTGAATTAGATTACCAAATTAATCAAGCATCATCTTGATTACATTTGGGTACGACCGTACAAACATCTATTCAATTCACCGAGGGGCCTAGTAGTATCTAACTCTATTACCTGTAGAGGAACAAATCCCATTTTGACTGCACGTGTCTGTCATGTGCTTCATATCACTCCTGAAGATGATTTTTATAACAACCGTATTGAGGACAACGTTTAACCATTTCAAAGACCGACATTCCACCCACACAAAACTTGCTTGCATCTCAAGTCTAAGGACGAGTGACATAACCATCTACGAGATTCATTGGTGATGCCGATCTATGCAGTGAACTCTCGTAGGTTGGGTCAGTCCAATGTTCATCACCAATGAACAATATGTGAGTTTGGTAGCATCATCACCAATACGCCCACATTTGCCTTAACTCGATGATACTCCCATATCATCAACTGACAATGGACAATTTAGAACAAATAATTTATTCATGGATTAAACATGCAAATATATAACACAGTTGATATAAATGAAAACGATCATACCTAGTACATCAATTCATTGTGAAATAAAAACTGTTCAACGTTTCAATTATTCAAATACTAAAACAGATCTACATGAGACTACTAGCTGGTCGAAGTCCAATGTTCCTAGCATGTTCGAAATGTTTGGTACAAGACATTGGTTTCGTAAAGGGATCAGCTAAGTTGTCATATATGTGAACTTTGAGAAGACGCATTTCACCAATCTCGATAACCTCTCGAATGTAGTGAGTCTTCCGGCGAAAGTTCTGGCGCCTATTTGAACTCTAGGTTCGTTGGCTATGACAATGGCACCAGAATTATCGTAGTACATATCCATGGGTCTTTCATTACTGGGGACAACCCCAAGCCCATAAATGAATTTCCGTATCCAAACAGCCTCCATTGCAGCTTCGGAAGCAGCTATGTATTCAGCTTCTGTATAAGACATCGCAGTAGTGCTTTGCTTAGCACTCTTCCAGTCAATAACGCCTTCGTTCATGACGAAAACGAATACAGTCTGAGATCGAGTGTCATCTCGATCTGTTTCGAAACCAGCATTAGTGTAGCAAGTAACACTGAGCTCTCTTTCTGTATCACCACCATAAACAAGGAACATATCTCTAGTATTTCGAAGATACTTCAATATGTTCTTAATAGACTCTCTCCTGGATACATGATGGATCCCACAGCCGAAGCATAGGGGATTCCCTTCATCCGCTTCACCTCATCAGGTGTGTAGGGTCCCTGAGTCTTACTCAAGTTTACATTGTATTGCATTGGAAGTTTTCCACGTTTGGAAGCATCCATTCTAAACCGTTTTAGAATTTTGTCAATGTATGCACTTTGACTTAAACCAATTAACCGCTTCGATCTATCCCTATAGATTTTGATTCCTAGGATGTACGCCGCTTAGCCTAAATCTTTCATGGCAAAGCATTTTCCAAGCCAGGATTTGACATCTTGTAGCATTGGAATGTTGTTCCCCATGAGTAATATGTCATCAACATATAAGATTAGAAAAACGACGATGCTCCCACTAGCTCTCATATATAAACATGTCTCATCAAGGTTTTGAGTGAAACCATACGTTTTGATTTCCTCATCGAACCTTTTATTCCAGCTTTTGGATGCTTGCTTCAGTCCATAAATGGATCTTTGAAGCTTGCATACTTTATTGGGATGGTTCGGACTCACAAAACCCTCAGGTTGCACCATATAAACATCTTCATTAAGGTGACCGTTCAAGAAAGCGGTTTTGACATCCATTTGCCAAATCTCATAGTCATAGTACGCTGCTATGGCTATAAGAATCCTAATAGCTTTAACGTCAGCAACAGGCGAGAAGGTTTATTCATAGTCAACCCCATAGGTTTGAGTGTAATAGGTGTGTACATTTCCATCCATGTCGGTCTTCTTCTTGAAGATCCACTTGCTCCCGACAGTCTTGCCGTTCTGAGGAAGATCAACCAAGTTCCAGACTTGATTGTCTTTCATGGATTGCATTTCAGCATTCATAGCTTCAATCCATTTATCAGATTCTGGATCCAACAATGCTGCTTGATAGTTAGAGGGTTCACCATGATCCCCCAAATTCTGCTCCTAGCATCGACATAAAAACTATATCGTTTAGGTGCTCGAGGTGTCTTTGCGGATCTACGAATGGGAATTACATCATTCTGTGGTTCAACATCTGTATGTTTAGCCTCAACGTGATATTCGCTAGTGTTGCCAGGAGGTTATGCATCTTCGCTTTGAATTCGTCAAGGTCTACAGTGCTCCCACTTGCTTCTTGTAAAATGAGATTGTTCTTAAGAAACTCAGCATACCGAGCAAAAAATATTTTGTTTTCGAGTGGGTAGTAGAAATAGTAACCCATCGTTGTCTTTGGGTACCCTATGAAGATATACTTGATAGATCTAGGCTCAAGTTTGTTCGGTGTGTCTCATTTCACGAGAGCCTTACAACCCCAAACCTTCAAGTAAGACAAATTAGGGACTTTCCCATGCCATATTTCATATGGTTTCTTATCAACCTTCTTGGTCGGAACCATATTGAGTATGCGAGCAGCAGACTCTAAAGCACAACCCCAAAAGGATAGTGGCAAAGTAGTTAGACTCATCATGGATCGAACCATGTCTATCAAAGTTCAATTTCTCCTTTCAGACACACCATTATGTTGTGGAGTGTATGGAGGAGTGAATTGTGAGACAATCCCACACTTAGTCAGATGGTCTAAAAACTCTTGACTCATGTACTCTCCTCCCCGATCATATCGGAGAGCCTTAATAGTCTTGCCGGGTTGATTTTGTACTTCATTTTGAAAGGCTTTGAACGTTTCAAAGGCTTCATGTTTATGTTTAATCAAGTAAACATAAACATAACGACTGAAATCATCAGTGAAAGTGATGAAGTAGTTAGCACCTTCCCTAGACACAGTTCTAAATGGGCCACATACATCAGTATGTATGAGTCCAAGTAGATCTTTGGCTCTTTCACCTATATGGGAGAAAGGTTTTCTTGTCATCTTCCCAGATATGCAAGAGAGGCACTTTTCAAACGACTCATCGTCGGTTGACTTTAGAAGCCCATCGTGTTCCAGCTTTATAATGCGCTTCTTGTTTATGTGGCAAAGATGGCAGTGCCATAGGTAAGTTGAATCCAAATTACGTTTGGATTTTTTAGTGATACATGTATATATAGAACTATCGTTTGAAATAAGATTATGCATGTCAATTTCACAAATACCATCACGAGGAATAGCATTAAAATAAAATATATTATCTTTAGAAACCGAAATACCATAATCCGTAAAAGTATTAACAAAGTCGTTATCCTTCAAACGAAAAAGCGAAACAATACCCCTAGTAATAGTAGGTGCATAATGACAATTGTGTAAAATAATGATCAGTCCATTAGGGAGGATAAGATCATAGCTCCTTATAGCTTCAACAGCTGCACGCATTCCATTGCCTACGTATAGGTCCAAAGCTCCTTTGTTTAGCTTTCTACTTCTCCTTAGTCCCTACACATTATTACAAATGTAAGTTCCACAACCGGTGTCATAAACCCAAGATTTATTAGGAAAAGCATAAAGTTCTATAGTGAAGATACCTGATGTGCTAGCCGGGGTAGCTTTGTTCTTCTTCAACTCTGCCAGGTAGGTAGGACAGTTCCTCCTCCAGTGGCCTATCACTCCACAGTGATGGCAGGTGGCGTTCTTTGCAGGGTGCTCCTTTTTAGCAGGTGGGGGATCTTAGGTTTGGGTTTGTAAACATGTTTACCCTTGCCACGACCCTTGCCCAGTGCTTGCGGTTTGGGTTTCTGGATTTTACCTGCCCTGATTGCTAGAACAGTAGGAGCTTTCTTGGGCATCCCTTGCTCTGCAAGTTTCAGCATGCAGTTCAGAGATAGTCTTCCCCATGCTATGCATGTTATAGTTCATAACAAACTGATTATAGTCCTTGGAGAGAGAGGTAAGAATCAAGCTCACTCCAAGAACTTGTGGCATGGGGTAACCAAGACGCTCCATTTGGTCAAGATAGCCTTTCATCTTCAAGACGTAATCGCTAATTGGTTGGCCATCCTCCTGTTTACAAGCGTGGAATGCTTTGACTGTTTCAAACAGTTCCTGTTCTGCTTGTTGTTGAAACATGGTTTTCAACTCTCCTAGCATCTCAAAAGCTGTGAGTTCCTCCAAGTTCTTTTGGATCCCGGGTGTCATGCTCACCAGCATAAGAGCAGCTACTTCTTGTTGCTCGTTAAACCTACGGGTGTAGGTTGTACTAACTGCAGCAGAAGCAGTGGTAGGATGTGCCTTAGGTAAGGCCTCTTCCAAATGGATCAACTTATTTTCATCCCTGAGGACGATCCTCAGATTTCGATACCAGTCGATGAAGTTGATACCTGTCAGTTTCTCTTTTTCAAGAACTGACCTGATTGTTGAGTTGCTTCGGGTTTGGTTGTTGTTGGTTGTTGTCATCTACAAACATACAAAGTTTAAGATTTAATATTTTCAATAATTAATCCTTTTTCTTTAAACTAACTACCCAATTACATTTTAATTTTACGAAAAAGGCTAAGATCCTAGTTGAGGTTCTATCATTACATCAGTTGATATGCTAGCAATGATAGATTCAATGGGTAGGTGATGTTCACCAATTGCATTACTAGTGCAATTCTTAGATCCTTATGGGACCCATGGCATCTAGTAGCCGAGCAACTAATGTCAAGCTGGCATGTTTAGTCCCATCCTTGCCTCGGGTCAAGGTCTCACCTGCTTAACTTAATTAAGTCATCCAATTTGAAATCATGTGAAAATAGATCTAGGTCTCACGCATAGATAATAATCACCTGGGGATTACAATTCAACCTAGGTCTCACGCATAGGCAAAAGGTAATGGCGAGTGATTTCAATCCGATTGGACGTCATGACTTAAAATTGTGACGGGTATGATATTTTGATACGCTAAAAAAATGTACGAAAGAAGCATGCATTCTTCATTCGTAGCATAAGTTAAAAAAAATTAACTTAGAGTCTAATTTGTTTTATTTTATGCATGTCGAGATGTCCATTAATTAGCTTGGACATTACATAAATTAAATAACCGATGAAACCCTTTTTATACGTTATTTATATAAAACAATAGTTTTAAATTTCAAATCCAATTCAAACTTATTTATTAACCAAAATTAACGATTTAGTTCCAAAAGTGGTATGTGTTTAATTTTTAGGTTTGAAAAACCCATTTGCAAGTTATAACATTCGAGACATACATAACAATGCAATATAAAACAAAAACACACAACCAATATGTGCAATACCTCAACCGATGAAAAACCTATGCTTGATCTCGTGAGCCATCAAAACGGATCAAGAGGGCAACTAAGGACGGTCCAACATAAACCCTTAATGGGATTCCACTTGCTCCAAGACCATCAAGAGCAAGTAGAACCCACATGAAAATTCGAACATCAAAACTGTCTAAAAAAACGCAGCAGCTTCGGGGCTCGAAAAGACATGAAAGGAGTATTCCCCAACCAAAACATCCTTCTGAAAAGTTGTACTCCTATGAGATATGCAACTTCAGCAACAAGACTCAGCACATTCCGAGGTGCGAAACTCCGGGAAATCCATTTTTCGTGCCGGTTGTCCAACGGCTACGAAATTTCCTTTTCGTCTTTAACTTTGTCGCCATTCCATTCCGAGCAATGGTTACAATTTCTTGACTAAATACATTTATTCTAATACTAAATTAAGTGAAAATAAATGAAATAATAATCTAAATTATTACAATCCAAAACCCCGACAAACAAAGAAACAAGGCACACAAACGGTCACGGTTTTCATCGGTTTTGCACATCAACATAATAATACACGTATCATTAAAAGTGTTGGCTTGGTCCATGGTAAAAAATGCATGTTTTTACCATGGATCTAAAACACTTACAATAAGAAAAAAAAACAATCCAACAAATCGAAGAAAAACTACAATAATTAACCTCCGATTAGTATATGTAATTTGAGGCAAAAAGAACATTATCCAAACCTCATGTGAGTCGAAAAAAAAATTATTTAAAAAAAACGAACCACAAGGAGAAAGAAAAAGAAAACGTTTTTAGCCACTTTTACATATACGCGCTAATCATAACATACGATGGCTCTGATACCACTGTTGGTGATTAAAGCAAAACACACATATAAAACATATATATAAACGCAGCGGAAAGAAATCACCAAAAGGAACAACGTATTGCCAATATGATTAAACGAAAAATACAAATAACGGTATACCTTTGTAACGTGATTTGTAGACAAAATGGATCCGCTTGTGTGTTCCTTTGAAACCAAGTATTCAATGGTGAATACCTCTAAAGTAGTCCACACTACACTTCCTTGATCACCACCGGATGCTAGTCCTCCTTAGTAACGATCTTAGAGCCTCGATTAACCAAGAACCGAGCTAGAAGATCAAAGGAAAAACCTTAGAGAGAGCAAGGGGGCGTCGATTTTGGGAGAGAGGAGGAGAGATTAGGGCGAGCCTTAATTGTTTTATTTGATATCCTTATATAAATAAACCCTAAAGCTTCCTTGGGCTTTTAATCGTTCTCTCTTCTAAATCTTTATGGGCCCAGTATTAAATTATGTATAATAGGCTTGCTATTAACTTAAATCTAATACAAACCTAATAAGCCTAATTAAATGTCAGTGCCCATGTAATTACCCCACGTTACTTAGGTTATATGTATAATGAAAATACAATAATTACATTATATTAGATGGTATCTCAGTGTATATGTGTGTGACCCTGTAGGCCCCACATGTGTCTGGCCATATAATTATCTATTATGACACGAGCATATTCTAACATATCTGAAATAGTTGGATGATTATTCATTGAATCGTCCAATCTGTCAACCACAACAGGTTTAGTCACTTTAGTACCAAGAAATTCATCATAAAACAATTCAAACAATAAATCTAAATCAGATAAATGTAAAGTAGACGATGACGCTTCATCTGATTTTTTAGCAGTATGCACAGGTTCTGGACTGATCTACCCAGAAGCTAGTACACCAGTGATAACGGGTTCTGAACTGTCTTGAACAGAAGCCATCTCCTCATCAAATGTAACATTTACGCTCTCAACTACTATCTTTGACTTCTTCAGATAAACTCTGTAGGCTGTAGATGTTTAAGAGTAGCTGATAAAGATGCTTTCGTCTGCCTTCGGACTGAACTTATTTAAATTCTTCTTGTCATTCAGTACAAAGCACATGCATCCAAAAATATGGAAATGTTTAATGCTAGGTGTACGATTGTTGATTAAAGAATATGGCGTTTTACCAAACTGGCGGTGGATTATAGAACGCTTCTACGTGTAGCAGGCAGTCGATACAACTTCAGCCCATAGAAACATAGGTAGATCCGATTGACTCAGCATAGTTCTAGCGGCCTCGACTAGCGTTCTATTACATCTCTCTACGACTCCGTTCTGTTCAGGCTTTCTGGCAGCAGAAAATTGATGTGTTATCCCGACCGATTCGAGATAATCTTCAACAATTCTACTCTTGAATTCTGTGTCGTTGTCTGTTCGAAGAAGCTTGACTGGCTTTTGCAGATTCACTTGGATAGTCTTTAGAAATGTGATGATGACTTCGGGAGTCTCATCCTTTGTTCTCAGAAATTTGACCCAAGTGTACCGCGAGTAATCGTCCACAATTACTAGGACATACTTTTTGCCGTTTATGCTTTGTGTACGCATAGGACCGCAGAGATCCATATGCAGAAGTTCCAAGGATGAACTTGTACTAGGCTCAGGTTTCGGCTTATGAGTGGCTCTCTTCATCTTGCCCTTCTCACACGATGCGCACAGATGTTCTTTCACGTATTTAAGTTCTAGAAGTCCTTTGACTAACTTTCCCACGACCAGTTTCTTGATGTAACGAAAATTCAGGTGAGAAAGCCTTCGATGCCATAACCAGCTTTGTTGCAGCGAGGCTTTTGACAGTAGACACACCTCATTTTCAGTCTGGACTTTTGACAGACTAATCGTGTAGAGGTTAGACTTTCGCATGCCGACCAAGAGTTCTTTACCATCTTCAGTATACACAGAACACCTCTTGGCTTTGAAATTGACCTCTAAATCTTTGTCACAAAACTGTCCAATGTTGAATAGGTTATGTCCTAATCCTTCAACGTAGCTTACCTTCGTAATTGTCACATTATCTTGAATCACATCACCATATCCTAGATTAGGTGAGACCTGATCATTTCTGAATCGAAATGTTCCGCAATATTTCTATGTATAATTAGATAATAAATCTTTCTGTCCAGTCATATGCTTGGAGCAACCAGAATCCAAGTACCACATATGACGGGCCTGCACAGGAGAAATCACGAAACAATAGATTTAGGTACTCATTTATAGATGGGTCCTACAGTGTTAGCACAAGATTTTGGCAACCATTTGTATATGGACCCTTTGATCTTTTGAAAAACTTTTGAAGCATGAGAATGATAAGAATAGACATGATATGTGCCAAACCAAACATCAGAATATTTCCAAGAAGCAAAATCATTTCTATGAGAGGTAGAAAATTTTCTAGTAGACGGAGATCATTGGAACAATTGCTTTATTGAATAACGCTTGTAAGAAGTTGCAAGTTTTGGTTTTTGAAAAACAACATTCTCAACTACATCAGTTTTACTAGTAGTTCCTCTATTACAATCAGAATCAGAATCAGAATATGATTTCGCAATCTCGTCAATCTTCTTCTTTGGTTGCCATTCTGATCTAACTCCAGACTTTTTCTTTCTCACATCTGAAACATTTGAAACTTTAGAGTTAGAACAGTGAGATTTGAAAAATTGCCTTTTCTTTGGCTTACCAGTGATTGTCTGTTTCTGTAAATGCCTATATTTCTTCTTCTTACCCTTAGCATTCTTGGTATTCACATAAACTGGTACATCAACTTTCGTTGATGTTTCACCTTTCTCGAACACACTCGGTAATCCAAAAGAATTATGAATTGTGAATGATCAGGAAGTTTAGCATTAAAATCAAATTGACCAATACAGTCATATAAATCACCTTCAAAGTTAAGAAACTCAAACTCTTCATCAAGTAGATCATTTAAATCATTAGATTTTGAAGCTTTGGAATGTTTAAAAAAATCAGAATTTAGAAGCACAGTAGAAAACACAGTTTCTTCTAGATTAATCAAAATCCTTTCTTCTATCAGAGTGTTCACGAGTTCAGAAATTTTACTTTCTAACACGAGAGGAGGTACATAAATTTTACCCTCAATAGGCTTAGCCTCCAACTCCTTTGAAGAATAGCTTTCAAAATAGTCATTAGAAAGAAATTTTGATTTATCGGAACTATAACTAGAATTCAACTTCTCATATCGAAATGGAAGTTCATTTTAGTTTTGTTCTTTCTTTTCTCTTTTTTCCTTAGCTTCATCCTCTTCAGACAGTTTAGTCCACTTAACTTTGAGTTCGGGGTAATATGGTGCCAGTTTTAAAAATCCCAAATCATAAAACGCAGGCACTTTAGAAATACCCTTTTTGAGGTAGTGTGGGTTCTTGTAACCAAGACCCCAACACTCACTACTCTCTTTAGGTTTATTTAGATGAATGGTCTGTTCAGTTGGACCTAAAGTATATAATTTTTCCTCCAAAACATTCACCTTTTCAGATAAAGACTTATTTTCTTTCTTTAAAGAAGAATACTTTTTCGCAACCTCTTTTACTTCAAACTCACACATTCTGAATTTGGAAGTAGTTTCAGATAATTCATTGTAAATTATAGTCTTTTCTTTTGCGCTGGTATCAATGTTTTTATGCAAAGCCTCAATCAATACGTTCTTCTCAGCAATGTCATTGCTCAGTTTCAGTATTGAATGGTTTTTCTCTTTTATGATACCTTTCTCCCGCTTAAGCTTAGACTATAATTCTTGGAGTTGGACCATCATAGCTTGCATTTCAGTAAGAAATTCTGATTCATACATATCACATACCTCTTCGTTTTCCTCACAGTCAGAATCAGCTTCCTCTTCAGTCACTTCTTTGCTCATAAAGCACAAGTGAGCTTTCTCTTCTTTCTCTTCTTCTTCATCAGAATGATCAAGCCATAACTCATCCTCAGCCATAAGAGCCTTGCCAGCCTCCTGATGCTTAGCCAAGAGCATCTTATTCTTGTAGTATTCAGAGTTTCGGACCTTAGGCTTTCTGCAATCCTTAGCAAAGTGTCCGAGCTTTCCGCAGTTATAGCACTTTGTTGGTTCTGGCTCTTTCTTCTCTTCAGTTATATATCTCTTCTCATCAAACCTCTTTTCTTCAATCCTCTCCTTATGTTCGTAGTTTCTTGAGCCTAAGGAGTATTTGAGCCTAAGGAGTATCTCTAACTGTTCGAACCAGGCTTCTTGTAGAATTTCTTCTGAAAGGATTTTGTCAACATTAGCATGGCCTGTTTGAGATTCTCACAATCATCTGAATCAGAATTTTCTTCACTGTCAGCCTCCTCAGATTCAGAAACTATTACTTTCTTCTTCTTCTTTAGGATCAACAACCACTTTCTCAGCCTTCTTCTTTTCATCTTTTATCTCCTCTACCTCTTCTTCGTTTTGTCTCAAATTCTCGTACACCTCATGAAGTGGAATCTCGTTCAGATCTTTCATCTGCTTCATCTTCCTAGTAAATCTCTTCCACTCAGGCTGCAGGATGCTGAGGACTTTAACATTGAGTTCAATATGTGACTTCCTGACTTTATTCTTGCTAAGTTCGTTCAAAAGAGTCACAAATCTGTCGTAAGTTGTCTCTAGAGATTCACCCTCTTTAGCCTTGAACTCTTCATAGTTGTTGAGGCAATTTGAGACTTTGAGCTGGTTGTCGATCTTGGATCCTAACATCATCTTTTCTAGCTGGTCCCACGTCTCCTTGCCCGTGGCATTATAACTGTCGATTTTAACGTAGATCTCATTCGGAATTCCTTGTAATATGAATGAAGTGGGCATTCGTATCGTTGTTTACAATCTCTTCCTCATTCTCTCCCTCAGTGGATAAGATCTTTGTAGGAGGTTTCATGACTCCTTCCTTCAGAGATATCCTGATGTAATCTCCCAACTCATTGCGATTGATGAAGTCCAGGAAGCGGTCCTTTCACTGCTCGTACTCTCCTTTGAATAATACTGGAGGTTTCACATCGATTCCAATAGCGAGTGCTTCCCTTAAAATCATCCTGTTTCAAAAATGTACAATAAGAACTTGACAATGATCGTTAGTCCAAGTGAAATCAGAAAAATACAGAAAAACTTATAAAGAATTTTCAGAAATTAAATTTCCAAAAATCTACCAAGTATGGAATTCGCACACTAGAGTGAAACACAAAGAATTCGCATACACCAATTCGCACACAAGCACAAACTACAGAATTCGCACACTACACAGACCAACCTTAAAATTCGTACACAAGACAATTACAGAATTCACACACTACACACACCAACCTTAGAATTCATACACAAGACAATTTTAGAATTCGCATACAAAACAATTTAGAATTCGCATGAAGTTTTATGCGAGTTCTAGGAATTCGCATACAACTCTATGCGAGATCTAGACTGTAAAAAAAATTTGAAAATTAAACTTTTCGCATGAGCAATTCGTATAACAAACACATACGAATTCTGAACTTTGGAAAATTTAAAACTTTTTATGCGAGTTCTGAGGAATTCGTATAACACTCTGATGCGAATTCTTAACTTTTCGCATACAAGTATATACGATTCTGTCCTTGTACAATTTTCACAAAAACTTTTCGTATAAAACACTATACGAATTCTAACTTTTCGCATATAGCCCTGTACGAAATCTGAGGAATCCTTATCACACACATATACGAAATCTATGCATTTCGCATATCACACACATGCGAAATCTATACTTGTGAGATTTTCAGACAAAATAAGTATGCGAAATCCTTTAAGATGCGAGTTCTTGGTGCGAGTTCTTTAGGGCTATGCGAGTTCTTGAGATCTCGATGAAAATTCACTCTAATTTCTTCAAAAATCCATCAAATCTTTGATTTTCAATCTATAACTTCGACAATTCAATAAATAATACATCTAGATTCGATTATAAGCAATGAATTTCAACAAAAATCACTTAAACGTACAAATCGATTCAATTACAGTGCGACTGAACTCGTGAACTCAAAAATAGTAAAATCCTACAAATTAATCTCAACTACAGTGCAATGTTCTAACAAACCTTCACAAGATTTATCTAGAAACTTATACGAACACAATGAAATCAATTACAATTACAAATTCTCACAAAAACTCAAAATTCGACCCAAACTCAGAAAACACAGTGCTATTCCATTTTCTTTGTTCCCGTTTCGTCGAACGCTATTTTGGAATATTGTATGTAACACCCGTAATTTCCTAAAGAACAGATGATGATCGGTCAGCGGTCGGCGTAATTTCCTAAAGAACAGATGATGATCGGTCAGCGGTCGGCCGAGAGAAACGGTCGGAGAACGGTTTAACTCAAGGCACATGACAGCTCAGCAAGCGGCACGTAGGGCTTGGCCCGCGGCCTCAAGCCGCGGCTAAGCCCGCGTAACTCACTGTTGTCTATGGCCTAAAGGACACGCGCGGCTTGGCCCGCGACTTGAAGTCTTTGGCCGCTAGAATCAGTCTGGTCGATTTATGCCGAGATTTCTAGGGTTTTTCCCCATTTCTACTCCTACAGTTTCATTTCTTTCATTGAGATGATTTTGGGAGCCCAAGATCTGATTTGGAGCACCTTGGTGTAAATCTACCCTAGGGAGATCAAAGAGTTGGGGAATGAAGCTTGGTTGTGAAAAGGATGAAAGATGTCATGGATGAAATTTTGGTGGGAAAACTTTAAGTTTTGTTTAAGGTAAGTTCTTGTGTATTTCAAGCTAGTGTATGAGGATCTTTGTAGATCTAAAGAGTTATACTTGTTGGTGGTTCATTTCTTTTAGATTTGGACGAAAAGGGTTATTTGGAAACCCTAACTCATTGTTGAAGATGATGTGTTGATGATGGAAGTTTCATTCTTGGAGGCTAAGGATTTGGGTTGAAATCTAGGTTTAACTTAACCTAGCAAGGTGAGTTCAAGTTGATTTGTGAAAACGTTGTACATGCCAAAAATGTCCATTTTAAAGTGTTTATGTGTTTACATGAATTTTATTAATAGGGAGAGGTTCATTTGAGAAATGGTAAATATATGAGAAATAGAGAAGTAATCTTAGCCATTCATCTGGTCAACATTTGCGGCTTTGACCGCGAAGCACCGGATAATTCCTTGTGTGGTCTATATAAGGTAGAGGGGTAATTTCGTAAAATACACGGGATGAGTTCATATATTAAACTGTATGAATCACAATGATTCATATATGAATCTGTTAATTAGTTCAACTGATTCATATATGAATCTTTGTGATTCATACAAATTCATATATGAATCTTTGTGATTCATACAGATTCATATATGAATCACAAAGGTTCATATATGAATCTGTTAGTTAGTTCAACTGATTCATATATGAATCACAAAGGTTAATATATGAATCGGTTAAAAGAGTTCATGTGAATTGCACTGGTTCATATATGAACATATAGTTCATATGTGAATTATACATGTTCATATATGAACACAGCCCGTGTGTTTTGTAAAATTTACGAAATTGTCCTTCTATTTTTGGGATAGACGCAACTTTTGACCGGTCAAAGCCGCAATATTTGACTAGTCAAATCCGATCTTGACCATATGAATGACTAGGATTACTTCTCTATTTCTCATATATTTACCATTTCTCAAATGAACCAAACACTATATATATATATATATATATATATATAGGGGTGGGTTCAAACGAGAATGGATGCTATTTAAAAGAATAAAGGGACGACTCTCGACCAATCATTTTTAAAAAATACTTCCAAAAATAATACTTTCCAAAATGAACCTTAAAAGGGTATTAAGGTCATATTAAGTCATGGATTAATTAGGATAGTATTGACTTCCTAAAAATCAGGGATTACAATATCTCATCATTTTCCTTATTCATGAAACCATTTTAAATCCATTTCGATAATTGATCTTGTTCTGTTTGTTTTTTCAAGCCAGTCTTGAATATACAACCCAATATCACAAATGATTATATGATAAGTAAGTTGGACAGATTGTTTAGGTATAATATGAAACCCAAAATCACATATGATTATATTGTAAAGAAATTGAATAGAATGTTTAAGTGTAATATGCATCACTAAATCACATATGATTATACTTTATAGTAACTAGATAAATCCTTATATTTGATATCATTCACAAAATCATATGTGATTTTATGATAATATAGTTTGCTATAACTCAACACTAAAATCATATGTGATTTTGTTCTAACTAACTTGGACAAAATGTTTCTACTAACTTTGCAACTTTAAATCATATGTGCTCATCCACCTAAGATCATAAATGATCAAAAACAAAACACAAATTACCACGATTAATCCCCGGATTAATACGTAAATCATAGCTGATCGTGACATTGATACGTAAATCACCGTCACCGGCCAATTAAATGTGTAGAAACAAAAACACAGCCAATCGTGAAATTGATACGTAAATCACCGTCACCTATGGATTTTCTGTACTTTCTCCACCGACCCACGATAAGATGCTTGAACAAAGGAAAATCAATTTGAGAAAAGAGAGATCTGTAAACTCGACCCACCAGAGCAAGAAACCTTAATTCGACAATCTTGATCAACAACAGCAGCAAACTTCTTATCTGAAGGTCCACCACACATAGATCTAGGCGAAACAACTATTACACGATGCCCACCTGCAATTGGCAAAGACCCACACACATCTCCTAAGCCTCCAGTCTTCCAGTAAGGTGTTGCCTAAAAAGTAACAAAAACAATGTTGTTTTTAACTTTTGTACGTCTTCTTTATCCCAAGTCATCATCCACAATCACTTCTTCCTCTTTGTCGGTTGTTGATATGTCATCGTGAGAGTTGCTAATTTCAGTGCCATATGGGAGTTCTAGGAAAATCAATGGTTGAAAACGGATGACTTGAATCCTCCATAAAAACGAACAACATATTTTCCGGTGGTGCTCCTCTGATACGTCTTCTCCAGGAAATCGAAGAAAGGTAGAAGAAGGTTCATGGATTTGATCGATATCATTGAGAGAGGGAGAGGGAGAGGATCTCGCTTAAATTTGGTCCATAATTGTTCATTTATTCTTTTAAACTGATGTCATTCTCATATGATCCTCCCTCTCTCTCTCTCTCTCTCTCTATATATATATATATATATATATATATATATATATATAAGCAAAATGTGGAGTTGCTTAGGTGGAACAGTGAGGAACCTTCATTCACATTTTTCTAATTTCTCATGATTTTGAATTTCTTTTAAATAGAAACTTTCTCATTAAATGAGTTTTAACTTTTCATCAGAGTAAACTTCACCTTTGGTTCTTAACGTTTGTCAATTTTAATGGATTGCGTCCCTAAACTATCGAAACTCGGATTTGGCCCCGCACGTTTGTCATTTCCCTTTGGTTTTTGTCCATCCCACTAACGACCGTTAACTTTTTTCATTGACCAAGTGAGCAAATCAGCATCCCACCATGGCACAACGCCACCATCGGATTTGCATCGAACTCCTACTCCATCACAAGACTACCACCACCAGATCTACAATCGGACTCCCACCATCGCTACCAATTTTCTCAGTACCTCTGCCTTGGATTTGTGGTGCTGCCATACATCGGTCTACGGATCTATTTCCCTTATCTCTGACGTGAACGAACCAGATATGTGATGTAATCACATCCATAAATAGCTTGAACCCAGATACATCAACAATTTTTTTTATTATTTTTTTATCGGGTTAGCCATACACTTCACATATTTCTAGCGCTTCACATGGCTTCATCAAATGATACAAATATTTGAAAGAGTGTATCATCCTAAAAATCCGAGTGAAATAAAATTCGAAATTTTGGCAATATAACGTTTGAAAATAGATAAACCTGTCACCCTAGAATAGGGGATAATTTAAACCTGAATAGAAAGGGTAAAACAATTCAAACCCAAGTGTATCATTCCCAAACGGGGTATATGGTAAAGCATTTACAATCCCAATAATGAAGTATAAAACGACAACCTACTAATCTAAGTTTGGTTAACTAGATTATGGTCGGGTTTCGCAATCCTTCCAAAAGGTATATCTTCAAAAATCAAGGCATGTTGGTCACTATGTCTCTCAAAAGATCACTCACGACCCCAAGGTCGTTCCCTCAGTCCCGATGTGCCCCACCGCTAAGATGACCTGTCAAACATGACAACCAAAGAACAAGTGTTAGGCTAAAGCCTAGTTTATATAAATAGGAATGCTTATATGTAACGACCGTAATCCTCTCTCTTTAAGCAAATGGTGGGCAAAGTTGGAAAATAATAGTAGATACATGTCTTACTTCAAGGTAAATGCTTATTTATATATTAACTATGATTACCTCAAGTTTATAAATAGTAATTCGATCAATTTTGTTTACAGGGCTGCACCGGGTGCATTGACGGTACTCATATAGATGCTTGTATTCCGGTAGCAGACCAAATGAAATATAGGAGCAGAAAAGGAGTTCCCACCTTCAATTTAATGGTCGTATGTGACTTTGACATGTGTTTTACATTCGTATTTGTTTGGGTGGGAAGGATCAGCACATGATACCCGAGTATTTATTCATGCAATTAAGACACCATCTATGAATTTTCCTAAACCACTAGAAGGTACAACTAATTTGACATTCTTTTGTAATTTATGTGTTAATAAACTCATGAAATTTGTTTTCTCTTTCTGGTAGGAAAATATTACATAGTAGACAAAGCATATCCTGACCGAAAAGGATATCTAACACCATATTCTCGTATTAGATATCACCAATCATAATTTGAACATGTGCTTCCAACTAATGTTGAAGAGGATTTCAACCGTATACATTCATCTCTTCGGAGTTGTATTGAACGATCGTTTGGAGTCTTGAAGAAGAGGTTTAAAATATTGAATAGAATGCCAAGGTTTAGCAAGACAACACAAATTGATGTTATAATGGCAACATTTGCTCTTCATAATTATATTAGAAGGAATGATGCGGAAGATATGGTTTTCAACATTGTTCAACAATATCGTGATTACATACCTATGGAAGAGTTAGATGGCGAAATAAGTTCTAATCAAGGTAACATGCGAGGGTCAAGCAATGAGATGCGAGAAATTCGTAACAACATTGCAAATATGATATGGAATGCAAATAATGTCTACTAAACCTAAGTACTTGAAATGTGTTAGTGAGTTGTTATTGTTCTTGTTGCTAATTATTTAAATATAATGTTTAAAAACCTTATTATTTTTGTTGCTACGTATTTTAATATGATGAAATGTGTTGGTGGTTTGTTTTAGTTATACTATAATGATAGAAATGTGTTAGTGGTTTGTTTTAGTTATAATATTATAATGTTAAAAATATGTCAGTGATTTATTTTAATTATATTTAAAAATATGCTAGTGGTTTATTTTAATTATATAATGTTAGAATTGAGTAATTTTAAATATTGTTTGTTTTAATTATATAATGTTATAATTGAGTAATTTTTTAACATATCCTTTTTAATCATTTTACATTTGTCAGCTAGCTTATTAGTTAGTTTTTGTCAAACGTGACTTTTCCATCAGCTAGCTGATACAACATAGCCTAAGAACAACATTTTCGATGATTTAATGCACGTCCAAAAATAATCTAAAAAATAACAGCAAACTAAACTACTCTTATGAATATTATCATGATTTTAAACAATTAAAAACTAATAAAAAAACCGACAGTGATTATGAAGGTTGCACGGAGTGTAACCTTTTCATGGGTTGCAAAATAACTGTGGCCAATATATATATATATATATATATATATATATATATATATATATAGGACGATAATGAGAACCAAAAACAGATTGTGAACCGTGAAAATCGATCTAAGTCGTTTATTGATTTTAATCAATGGACATTAAAGACGATGACATTTTTGTGATTTTTTTGAATCTTAAAACCAGTTATTGAATAAATGACAAAGTGAAAGGGCATTAACGTCTAGATCTAATTCCAAATCACCTATCGTCGGTTTCCAAAATTAATCCCAAATCTCCTTTCTTCAGTTTGCATATCTAATCCCTTCTTCAATCAATTTAAAATCCAATTTTGATTTCGATTTCAATCTCAATCTCAGATCTCGATTTCAATTTCAATTTCGATTTCAACCTCAAAACATGCAGCGATGTAAAGAAATCGCATGGGAATTTCAATTTCGATTTCAACATAGACGAATACAACGACGACAATAAACCTACCATTACAAAAATCATCTTCACATCTTCAATCGGTTTAATCCTCGTTGCCGCAATGCACATTCGTCGGAAGTAGGAGTGGGAAGAAACGGAATCTGAGGTCGAGTGAGTGTGCGAACTTGGAGAGACGGTCGTCGGTTCTACGGAGGATGTCGAGATTGGTGGCGGTGGAGGTGATTCATAGGGTTGGTGGAGGGTGGCGGTCGGCGATGGCTTGCATTAACGGCGGCCACTGGACACCGTGCATGATGTCTAAATCCAGTATGTGAATGTCATCGTTTTGATCATGAATGGATTCCAAGATGGCTTGATTAGCAGTGAGTTGACCGAATCTTATGAATGGGGTTTTTTGATTGAGTGATAAATATGATGATTGTAGAATCGTGATATCATCGTTTTGATGATGGTGATTAGAGGAAGAATTATTAGAAAATTTGTGAACGATGGTTTTGATGGGAAAAGGTGTTGTTGGTGGTGGGTGAAGATGGAGGCGGATGTGTTATCTAATTCCATGAGGTGAAATATATTAGAGATGAAAATTGTGTTTGATTTCATGTGGTGAATATGTGTATTTCATATGGTGAATCTGTGTGTTTCATATAGTGAATCTGTAAGTTTCATCAAGTGAATCAGTGTATTTCATATGGTGAATATGTGTATTTCATTAAGTGAATGAATCTGTAAGTTTCATCAGGTGAATCTTATTACCAAAATGACAATTATGCCCTTTTCATGTAACACCCTCAAATCAGGAGATAGCAACTAATTTGAAAATTTCTAAATACTTCGATAACCGATTTATCTACAACAACAAATTTAAGGTTTAAGTTCAATAAACACAATTCAAACCTTATACACGGTCTATAATAGGGACGGGTGTTACTAAAACCCCATAACCGTCACTATCTCCAAAATGCGGAAGACTTCACCAAACTACTTACCCTCATGTAAAACTAGTGCTCATCTCTTCATAGTATTGCTAGAACCATTCCCCAACTGAAACCTGATGCACATGCCGACAAATAAAAGGTTAGGGATAACGCCTAGTGAGCTTAAGGAGTCGTTTGGTTCACATAATGGAATTTGATGGAATTGGAATCCATCGAAGGAATTTGACTTTGAAGGAATTGGAATAGAATTTGATGGAATTTGACCAAGCGTTTGGTTAGTAGGAATTCAATTCCTTCACTTAAGCCAAGGAATGATGAATTCCTTAAATCGTGGAATTCAATGGAATTTGAAGGATTCCATCACTTTCATTCCGTGAACCAAACGTAAGCAAGGAATTTGGTCAATGGAATTGGTCATTCCAATTCCTTCCAATTCCATGAACCAAACAACCCATAAGAGTTTTCATCTTGAATAAATATATTGTTAAAAGGAAAGGATGCAATTCAAATCATAATCTTTCAAAACGATTTAATTTAAATATGGGGACGACTTGTTTTCCATTAACATGCATTTTTAAAGATGAATACTCCAATGCAAAAAATTCTTCATAAAGTGAGGCAACCCAAAACTCACTCAAAACGTGAATAGAAATTGTATTCCCAATTTATAAAAACACAGATAAACTTTATATCCCGAAACACCCAATAAAACGGGTGGGGCATAATACTCAACCCATAAATCATAGAAAAAATCCATATATACAAAACGTCACCGAGAACTTGGATAATAAAACTCAATACCCAAAACAACACATTTTGGTGACGGGGGAGACCCGATTACATTGCACGTGACGGAACACAAAAGTAGGTCACATAACCATGTAGTAAAATCAAAACGCATGGATTATACTCATAAGACATATCGAGCTCAACTCCTCTAGATCTTTTGCCCGTGGAGACTCAAATTCAACCCCTCTGGATCTATACTTTGAGATATCCAAATCCACACAAAACATACATGCACAAATGGAATTACACCTTACTGCCCATGGGACGTTACCCGACCATATAGGTCCACACATTACTTACCATGGTGACCCGATGCCTATTATGTGCCAAAGTGGTGAACTTGTCCAAAACGGGACATAAGAACATTGTGCCTATGGATCCATTGCACTAGTTAAGAACATTACATGACTCCAAACAAATGAACTAACTCATTCAAAACATGTAATTCTCAAATAAGATGCAGTAAATGCAATTCATGACCAAACGCTCTACGTTGAGCTATCAAAACTCGAACAATCGTCCCCAATACCTAACGAGGTCCAAACCGAGCCATAGGCTCAACAAATCAAAAGACCAATTGTAAGGAATTCATAAGATGAAATTAAACGTAAACAACCCGCATTTATGCAAACCCATGCTCCAAAATATATAAATGACTCCAACGTAGTTTAGATTGGGACCAAACATTTTGCAAGTGGGTTTATACCATTTATTCTTTCAAAAATGTCCCATAACACAAAGTCAAGCATTTCTCCAAAACACACAATAAAAGTACTTTGATACTAAAAAATCTACCATTATAAAACAAATCATTAAAATGCCAATATTTATGATTCATTTATAAAAATATCCAAAATCCTAAATGTGGATGTTTTACAAAGTTTATAAAGTTAAACACTTCAAATAATCAAAACCCACCAACTAGTTCAACAGTTGGTAAATTCATGTAAAACATGTAAACATTTAAAAATGGACATTTTGGCATGTACACCGTTTTCACAAATCAACTTGAACTCAACTTGCTAGATTTAGGCTAAATCTAGATTTTCCCCCATCTTGAGCTCCTTTGAATAAACTTGGATCTTCAAGCCAAAAACTTCCAAAAACCTAGATCCATAAGTTTCCACCTATAAATAATCATATTCAACCATTTAGAATAGTTCCCAAACATTTTTTATGAAGATCTCAACTCATACCGAAACCCTAATTTCCATAGATGAAGAAAAGATAAGATTACCTTAACCATAACTTGAATCCACCAACAAAATACTTCTAGGTCACTATTATGACCCCAAATCCCAAAGCACCAAAAGAAAGGATAAAGGGTTTGGTAAAACCCTAAAACTTAAGAATCCTTGAAATGGGGATGAAGGTGAAGAACTTCTAGGAGTAGCTTCCAAATCTCACCATTGATGAGGTCCCAACATGAAAGAGTAGGGGAGATGGAGCCTTGGATGCAACCTAAACCGACATTTGGGAGGTTTGAAGAGTAGAGACAGTTTTGGGTAAAAAGGGTGAGGAATTGTGGAGAAAAGCCACCTAAAATCGGACCTTAAAGATTCCTGGTACCCGCAGGCGATAGTGACGAGGCGACAGTGACATTGTCACAATCGCCAGTCATAATCGCGACATATGCACCACGGCCTCGGGGATGTAACACCCTCAAATTTAGAGAAATAAAAATTCGAAAATTTTGCAATATGACGGCTATAAATTGGTAAACCTGGGTATATCAAACCTGTTATAAATAATCCCAAAGTATCATCCCGATAAAACGGGGAAACAAGTTATGACCTTTACAATTGATCAAATGAAGAATACACTAACAACCTAATAATCTAACTTAAATAAGAAACATTAGTATCGGGTGTTGCTATACTTCCAAAAATGTGTCCGTTATCCAAAATACCGGTCTATACATCTCCCAAAAAGACCGCTCTTGACCACAAGGCCATCCACTCAGTCCCGACGAATCCTACCGAAAACCTGACCTGTTATACATGTCATTTTAAGAAAAAGTGTTAGGCTAAAGCCTAGTGAGATCAAACATTTGCAGTTAAATAATCGAACTTAAGAGTGAGTAAAAGAGTTTCATTTGTGACAACAATAATAATAGTAATGATAATAATGCTCTTGAAATATAGTAAGTACCTTTTGGGTTAACGGGGGAGACCCGCTTACTAACACAAATGACGGAACACAAAAGTAAGCCATTTGATGAGTCAGTAAAGCCAATACACAAATAAAGTAAACGCAAGGGATGTCAGGCTCAGTGGCTTTAAACGTACACCCACGGAAACTCAAGTTCAACCCCGAAGGGTCCTTACGTCGAGCTCCTCATCCAATATCGTAATACTTTAGCACGAAGGACTTATAACCCAATCCGATGCCTAACGTGCCTCGACGTGGGAAACTAGTCGTCCCAACGTCGGAACAACAATATAACAAATTACGGGGTCATGACTCCCAAATGCAACAATTAAGCCAAATAATGCTCATAAGGCCCAACGAGTATTCCCAACAATGGATATTATGCATAAATGACATGAAGGGTGATTTCCACCAAAACCATTTCCCATTGTTTACCAAAAGACCACTAGTCAAAATATGAATGACCCTTCTTATATTTCAAATCCCAAAATATGATGTAAGCTAGTATGCAAACTTATCAGTAGTTAACCGCAAGTTCAATATTCCCAAATCCATAAGTTTTACATAGTAAATGTCATCCATTTAAATATATGTCCCAAGTATAAATAAGTTAAAAGAACATTATTGGGGTCCATAAACCTCCATTTCCAAAAAGTTATCACAAACCCTAATATCTCCAAAAGTTAGGTTTAGCACAAATTCCATAAATCAAATATATGAAAGAGAAGATGTTTAAGTATTCAAAATCTACATTTGACATGTATAAAGTTTTGTAAAGAGTGTATGAATTCACCTTCTTAGGTTTTATCAAAAACCCAAACCCTAGGAGATGATTACTTGAACTCAAATGCTTCACAACACCTAAAATAGGTTCATAAATGGTCAAGGATGGAAGTAGATGAAGGCATTAATGATGGGGGAAGTTAAAATGATGAACTTACCCAAAATCTTCAAAGAACTCAGCTGGTGAAGTCTTCCCAAATCAGATAATAACCTAAAATTTGCGACTTAAGCTTTTTATACCCTAGATCACCTTCCGCGATAGTGACACGGCGAGAGTGACATTTGTCACTCTCGCAAGCAAGGTCGTGCGAGACTCACCACCCGCGGTACAAACGGGGTGATAGTGCCCCACGATTGTGACCATGGCACTCTCGAATGGCACAATCATGAGAAATGTACCGAGAGTTCTCGGCCCCTGGCGATTGTGCCTTCGCGATTGTGACACCCTGTCACTGTCGCGGGCACTGTCGCGAGCACCTAGAATTCCCCAAATTTGATGCTTTTCAACCCACGATTCTTAAATCCGAAAAACTCGATATTAATCTAATAAATCCCAACATTCAGAAGGTTCCAAAAATGAGAAGAATAATACATGGGTTCTCAGAATTCGGGGTGTTACAATCCTCCCCAACTTGGGAATGATTTCGTCCCCGAAATCCTACTAACTAAACAAATGAGGGTATCTACGCCTCATGTCTTCTTCCGCCTCCCAAGTCACATTGGTTCCACGGTGATGCTTCCATTGAACCTTTACCATCGCTACCTCTTTATGTCAGAGCTTCTTGATTACCCTTTCTAAAATGGCCTCGGGCTCTTCAATACAACGGTTATCATCCACTCGAATTTCGGACAAGGGTATAACGCTTTCTTCTTCCGCTAAGCACTTCCGTAAATATCACACGTGGAAAGTGGGGTGAATCCCGTCCATCTCCGACGGTAAATCCAATTTGTAAGCTTGGAGTCCGATGCGCTCGAGAATAGTAAACGGTCCAAGGAAACAGGGACTTAGCTTCCCACGCTTCCCAAACCGGATCAAGCCTTTCCAAGGAGACACCTTTAACATTACACGATCCCCCACTTGGAACTCCACCGGTCTTCTCTTTTTGTCGGCGTAACTCTTCTGTCGATCTTGTGCCGCTTTCAACCGTTCCCGAATTGATTTGACTTTGTCGGCTGTCTCTTGCACAATTTCCGGGCCGGAAAATTGCTTCTCCCCCGCCTCTAGCCAACACATGGGGGTTCTACACTTTCGACCATACAAGGATTCAAACGGCGCCATCCCGATACTGGAATGGTAACTATTGTTGTACGCAAATTCCACCAAAGGTAGATGGGTATCCCAACTACCGCCAAAGTCGATCACACATGACCTAAGCATGTCTTCAAGAGTTTGAATCATCCTTTCACTTCGTCCGTCTGTTTGTGGATGATATGCCGTGCTCAAATTTACACGCGTGCCCAACTCTTGATGTAAAGATCCCCAAAACCTCGACGTAAACCGACTATCGCGATCGGAAACTATCGACAAAGGTATACCGTGTCTAGAGACTACTTCGTCTATGTAAAGCTTCGCCAACTTATCCATTGGCAAAGTTTCCCGCATCACTAGAAAGTGAGCACTCTTCATCAATCGATCGACAATAACCCAAATAGTATCGTTCCCTCTCAAGGTCTTCGGTAGTTTGGTCACGAAGTCCATGGTAATCTTGTCCCATTTCCACTCGGGTATTTCAAGCGATTGAAGGCTCCCATAGGGTCGTTGATGCTTGGCCTTCACTTGCGAACAAGTTACGCATCGCTCTACATAATGTGCTACATCCAACTTCATAATCGGCCACCAATAATGTAGTTTCAGATCCCGGTACATCTTGGTACTTCCCGGGTGGATAGAATACTTGGACTTATGCGAGTCCTCCAAAAGTAGCTCTCAGCAACCACCAAACTTCGGTACTCAAACTCGCCCATTGAAGCATTTTATCCCTCGACTATCTTCGGTCAACAACAACCATTGTTTGGTCATAACTTCATCCTTGAGGTTTTCTTCCTTTAATGTTTCGGTTTGCGACCCTTTAATCCTTTCCATGAGGCTCGACACTAACTCGATCCTTGTAAGTTTGGCTTGAAGTCTCCCGCTATACTCTTTCCGACTCAAGGCGTCGGCCACCACGTTTGCTTTACCCGGGTGGTAGAGTAGTTCACAGTCGTAGTCCTTAAGTAGTTCCAACCACCTTCGTTGCCTCATGTTGAGTTCCTTCTGATCAAAAACATACTTCAAGCTTTTGTGATCCGTGTACAAGGTACACTTTGTGCCGTAGAGATAATGCCACCATAACTTTAATGCGAACACTACCGCCACCAACTCCAAGTCGTGAGTGGGGTAGTTCTTCTCATGCACCTTCAATTGCCTGGATGCATAAGCGATCACTTTTCCTCTTTGCATGAGTACACATCCAAGTCCCATTTTGGACGCATTGCTATAGACCACAAAATCCTCCGATCCCTCCGACAAGGATAAGATCGGAGCCTCGTATAACTTCCTTTGCAATGTCTGAAACGCTCTTTCTTGCTCTTCAGTCCATACGAATTTTACATTATTCTTGGTCAACATCGTCAACGAAGAAGCAACCTTGGAGAAGTCTTGTATGAACCTTCGATAATACCCCGCCAAGCCTAGGAAGCTTCGAATTTCGGATGGACTTTTGGGAGGTTCCCAATTCATCATAGATTCAATCTTGGCCGGATCCACCTTTACTCCGTCTTTCGTAACTACGTGCCCCAAGAACTGCACTTCCTTCAACCAAAACTCGCACTTAGAAAACTTTGCATAAAGTTTCTCCTTCCTCAAGATTTCCAATACTTCCCGAAGGTGATGCGTATGATCGGCTTCATCCCTTGAGTAGATAAGAATGTTGTCAATAAACACGATGACCGACTTGTCTAGAAAGGGTCGGTACACACGGTTCATTAAGTCCATAAACACCGCTGGAGCGTTCGTCAACCCTAAGGGCATCACTAAGAATTCGTAGTGACCATAACGCGTCCTAAAAGCGGTTTTCGGGATGTCTTCCTCTTTGACTTTCACTTGATGATAACCCGAACGGAGATCGATCTTCGAAAAGCAACCCACTCCTTGAAGTTGGTCGAATAAATTATCAATTCTAGGGAGTGGGTATTTGTTCTTCATGGTCACCTTATTCAACTCCCTATAATCGATACACATCCGCATGGTACCGTCTTTCTTCTTCACAAATAAGACCGAAGCTCCCCAAGGCGAGGAACTTGGTCTTACAAACCCCTTCTCCAAAAGATCTTGCAATTGGCCCATCATTTCCTTCATCTCTGACGGGGCCAAGCGATATGGAGCTCGGGCTATAGGAGTTGCTCCCGGCGTCAGATCAATCTTGAACTCCACCTGACGGTCGGGTGATAAACCGGGTAAGTCGTCCGGTAATACATCGGGAAACTCTCTTACCACCTCGACATCTTCTAGCTTTTTCTTCTCAAGTTTGGCATCGATAACATATGCCAAAAAGGATGAGCATCCCTTCGACAAGAACTTTTGTGCCTTCACCATGCTAATGATTGCAACTTCAGCCTTCCGCCTCTCACCATACACGTCACCACATCATCATCCATAAGCGGAATTCAGATCAACTTTTTAGCACATAGGATCTCCGCGTGGTTAGTCGACAACCAATCCATACCGACAACAACATCAAATCCCCCGATGACCATAGGCATTAGGTCAATCGGGAACTCCCTCCATTCGATTTCGAGCTTGCAATTTCTTATAACGTCCCGAACCACTACTTGATCACCATCCGCTAGTTCTACCAGCATCTTCTAAACTAGTAGTGGGCATGGATAGTTTTGGACAAAACGAACTTGATACAAACGAAAAACTAGCTACCGAGTCAAATAATACACATGTAGGCACGGAGTTTAGGAGAAACGTACCCGACACTACATCCGTCGACGCTTTCGCCTCCTCGGTGGTCATCTGAAAGGCTATCCCTGTCGCTTTAGGAGTGTCCACCTTTTTGCCTCCACTAAAGTTCGTCTTTGCCTTCAGGCATTCACTTCTGATATGGCCCGGCTCCTTGCACTCGAAACAAATTCGTCCCTTGACTGGACAATCACATAAATTATGGCCGGGCTTACCACATTTGAAACATGGTTCGGACCCCGAATTACAAGGGCCGATGTGCTTGCTCCGGCACCTTGAACACCACGGAGAATCCTGTATAGGACCATTTCCTCTTTGATTGTTGTTGAAGTGTTTTGACCTTTTTGAAGGTGTGGGACCCCCTTCCCACCTTCTCTTCTCGACTACACCGCTCCTCTCCATCTTACTCGAGCCATAAGAGTCTTCCACAAGCTGCGCTTCTTCTATTGCCTCTCGAAGAGTAGAGGCCTTTGACACTCGAACCATATTCATCATCTCGGTAGGCAAACCCTTGATGTATGCCTTGATCTTCTCTCTTTCAGTGGGGACCAGATGTCCCACAAAGCCCATCTTGTCCATAAATAACTTATTGTACTCCTTCACCGACAAATTCCCCTTCCTCAAACTCCGGAACTCATCGATGATTCGATCCATCGCTCGTTCGTTACAAAATTCTTCCATAACCTTCTTCTTGAAAGTCTCCCAGCTCATTTTAGCCAATACAGTGGCCTCAATAGAAGTGGAATATACGTTCCACTAAGTGAGGGCGACCCCTCTCAGCATTTAGGATCCGAAAACAGCTTTCTGACTTTCCCCATACTCGCTCGATCGGAAAGCCTGCTCCATCTCTCTAATCCAATTCATGCATGCCACCGGGTCGTCTGCGCCCTTGAATTCTGGTGGTACAAGCCTTAGACGTTTGTCTCACTTCTGGGGTTGGGGTTGCATTAGAAGGGATAACGGGTCTCGTACCTCCGGATCCTGCCACTACCACATTTTCCGCAACCGCCTCATGCCTGCGGTGGCAACCGCCTCAAGCATTGCCTCGGTCATCCAAGAGTTTTAGAAAGACTTCTTATTGTTGTGCCATTGCTGCATTCATTGCCTGCATCATCTTCTCCATCATTCTTGTTTCCGATGTCACCTCCTCCATAATCGGATGAGTTGCAGCTAAGTTACGTTGGGGTATGTGTTCCGGTCCTCCACCCAAAATGTTTATAAAAGCTCGGGCAAGTCCACATTTGTCACTTTAGTTTGATCGGCTGTAGACGCCGCCGTATCCTGCCCTTCCGGCCGGTTACGCGTATTAACCATAGTCTGCCACACACGCGAGAATATAGGTGAGATGAGGATATACAGATTATAAACAAGGAAACGTACTACCACATTCATTAATTATCATAACAACGGAAAACAAGCATAATCACGTAAAACATCCTCATAATAACGTTAGCTAGGCGAAATTATGAACATGCAATACATAAGAATTTTCATTCCCATTACTATAACTCTCAATTTGTGTAGTTTCTGTCGACTCTAAGACCATCCTATCTTAGGAGTTCTACCCAATCTTACAGCCTAACTTCACAACTTAAGTCTAGGTATCTTACATCCATATCTAGTTCACTTAAACTAATGCACTGATACCAACTTGTAATACCCTAAAATTTAGAGAAATAAAATTCGAAAATTTTGCAATATGACGGCTATAAATTGGTAAACCTGGGTATATCAAACCTGTTATAAATAATCCCAAAGTATCATCCCGATAAAACGGGGAAACAAGTTATGACCTTTACAATTGATCAAATGAAGAATACACTAACAACCTAATAATCTAACTTAAATAAGAAACATTAGTATCGGGTGTTGCTATTCTTCCAAAAATGTGTCCGTTATCCAAAATACCGGTCTATACATCTCCCAAAAATACCGCTCTTGACCACAAAGCCATCCACTCAGTCCTGACGAATCCCACCGGAAACCTGACCTGTTATACATGTCATTTTAAGAAAAAGTGTTAGGCTAAAGCCTAGTGAGATCAAACATTTGCAGTTAAATAATCGAACTTAAGAGTGAGTAAAAGAGTTTCATTTGTGACAACAATAATAATAGTAATGATAATAATTCTCTTGAAATATAGTAAGTACCTCTTGGGTTAACGGGGGAGATCCGCTTACTAACACAAATGACGGAACACAAAAGTAAGCCATTTGATGAGTCAGTAAAGCCAATACACAAATAAAGTAAACGCAAGGGAGGTCAGGCTCAGTAGCTTTAAACGTACACCCACGGAAACTCAAGTTCAACCCCGAAGGGTCCTTACGTCGAGCTCCTCATCCAATATCGTAATACTTGAGCACGAAGGACTTATAACCCAATCCGATGCCTAACGTGCCTCGACGTGGGAAACTAGTCGTCCCAATGTCGGAACAACAATATAACAAATTATGGGGTCATGACTCCCAAATGCAACAATTAAGCCAAATAATGCTCATAAGGCCCAACGAGTATTCCCAACAATGGATATTATGCATAAATGACATGAAGGGTGATTTCCACCAAACCCATTTCCCATTGTTTACCAAAAGATCACTAGTCAAAATATGAATGACCCTTCTTATATTTCAAATCCCAAAATATGATGTAAGCTAGTATGCAAACTTATCAGCAGTTAACTGCAAGTTCAATATTCCCAAATCCATAAGTTTTACATAGTAAATGTCATCCATTTAAATATATGTCCCAAGTATAAATAAGTTAAAAGAACATTATTGGGGTCCATAAACCTCCATTTCCCAAAAGTTATCATAAACCCTAATATCTCCAAAAGTTAGGTTTAGCACAAATTCCATAAATCAAATATATGAAAGAGGAGATGCTTAAGTATTCAAAATCTACATTGACATGTATAAAGTTTTGTAAAGAGTGTATGAACTCACCTTCTTAGGTTTTATAAAAAAACCCATGTAACAACCCATACATCTTTAATTACATAAAAATAACATTTCCTGTTCAAAAACTTGTACGCCAAGTTCTCAAAATGTGAATTTTGGCTGAAAGAAGTTCAGTTACTAGGTTATGTGGTGTCGAAAGACAGGATTAAGGTTGACCCGGCTAAGATTGAAGCCATTAGAGGGTGGGAAGCGCCGAAAACACCATCAGAAGTAAGGAGTTTTCTAGGATTGGCAGGTTATTATCGAAATTTTATCCAGGACTTCTCGAGGATAGCCACGCCACTAACGACGTTAACCAGGAAGAATGTCAACTTTGTATGGACGGAAGCTTAGAATGAAGTGTTCAGTAAATTGAAGGAGAGTCTGAGTAGTGCCCCTATCTTGTCCCTACTTAATGGAACGGAAAGATTCGTAATTTATAGCAATGCTTCAAAATTAGGTCTGGGGTGTGTGTTAATGCAAGTAGTCAAGGTGATTGCGTATGCATCTCGTCAGTTGAAAGAGCATGAAAAGAATTACCCAACGCATGATTTAGAGTTCGCAGCGGTAGTCTTCGCTTTGAAGATTTGAAGGCATTATCTGTACGGGATCAAGTGTCAGATTTATACGAATCACAAGAGCCTTCAACATCTTTTCAACCAGAGGGAGCTCAATATGAGGCAGCGTAGGTGGATGAAGTTGTTGAGCGATTACGACTGTGATATCCTGTACTATCCGGGCAAGGCCAATGTGGTGGCAGATGCTCTAAGTCATAAGGAACGTGGAGAAACAACAAAATTGGTGGCATATCGAGTCGATGTCGTTTCCAGTTTCTTGGAAGAAGTCATAAAGTACCAAGAAGAAGCAGCGTCAGAAGAAAACTGGAAGAGTGAGAAAATAGTTGGAATTGTTAAATCATTAGTCGTTGACAATCGCGGAGTGAAGTGCTTCAATAAGAGAGTGTGGATCCCAAAAACAGGTGAACTACGGAAGAAAGTATTGGAAGAAGCGCATAAATCACGTTACTCAGTGCATCCGGGAACCAACAAGATGTATCGAGATTTGAAGCAAAGCTATTGGTGGCCAGGTTTAAAGAAAGATATTGCTCATTTTGTTGAGCGATGCCTGACATGTTTGAAAGTTAAAGCAGAGCACCAGAGACCTTACGGGGAACTTCAATCGTTAGAAATTCCAGTCTGGAAGTGGGACGAGATTGCGATGGATTTTGTTACTGGATTACCGCGATCACCTAAGGGGCACGATGCCATTTGGGTGATAGTGGATCGACTCACAAAGTCGGCCCACTTTTTACCGATCTAGTAGACGTACCCACTAGAGAAATTGGCTCTATTGTACATAGACGAGATAGTAACCAAACATGGAGTACCGTCGTCAATTGTGTCAGACAGGGATGCTCGTTTTACGTCAGCTTTTTGGAGAAGTCTATAGAGGGAGTTAGGTACGCAACTCAAGCTGAGTACGGCCTATCACCCACAAACCGATGGCCAGAGTGAGAGAACCATTCAGACGTTAGAAGACATGCTTCAAGCATATGTCATTGATTTCAAGGGTTCGTGGGAAATTCATTTGCCGTTGATTCAATTTTCTTACAACAATAGTTACCATGCTAGCATTCGAGCGGCCCCGTTCGAAGCATTGTATGGACGTAAATGTAGAACACCTTTATGTTGGAATGAGGTGGGTGAAAGACAGCTAGCGGGACCGGAAATCGTGCAGGTGACAACCGATAAGGTCAATCAGATTCAAGAAAGGTTAAAGATAGCTCAAGATCGTCAGAAGATGTATGCAGATAAGCGGAGGAAACCGATAGAGTTTCAGGTAGGAGACAAAGTAATGTTGAAAGTCTCGCCTTGGAAAGGGGTAGTCCGCTTCGGAAAGAAAGGGAAATTGAGACCAAGGTTCGTTGGACCATTTACCATCACGGGACGTGTTGGTGAAGTGGCTTACAAACTTGATCTACCAGAGAGTTTGCATGGGATTCACCCCACATTTCATGTGTCAAACTTGAAAAAGTGTTTGGCAGAAGGAGATGTAGTAGTTCCCTTAGAGGACATTCGAGTGGATGAGAAATTAAGTTATATTGAGGAACCCGTAGCAATTTCGGATTTCAAGGTGAAGAAGTTGAGAAACAAAGAGATCCGGTTGGTGAAAGTCCAGTGGAAATTTCACAAGGGACAAGAGTCAACATGGGAAGTGGAGGCGGACATGAGATCTCAGTATCCCCATTTGTTCAACGATGGAATTCCGGGGACGAAATTCTCTTAAGGGGGGGAGATTGTAATATCTGGGTCCAGAAAATTTATTAATTTTTTAGTTGGGTGAAAAGTTAAACAAGTCCCTAAGTTCAGGGGGGTTAATTGTAACTTGGGTTATATATATATATAATTTAACCCTAAAAGTTAATTATCATAACTCAACTCTAAGATTTTGGGAGCGGATGAGGAAGACGAGAGCAGGGAGAAAGGAGAATAGGTCTTGAAGAATCGTACGGTTTATTTGCAAATAAAGGTATGATTCTAGCCTTATACTCTCATCTAAGTGTTATAGTCGGTAAATAGTCATGGTATTTAAGTTTTTATCCGTGTCTTTGGATGATTTAAGGATCAGAGGTTTCTGTGCGAAGTATTGAGTCGCCGACTTAGTTTGAATTTCGACCGATGTGTCGACCGGTGTCGACCGGTATATGGTGACCGGTGTCGACCGGTATGTGGTGACCGGTGTCGACCGGTTGGTCAACGACCGATGTCGACCTGTGTATTGTCGACCAGTCTCGACCGGGGTGGTCTTGACCGGAGGGTCTCGACAGGGGTGGTAGCAGTGTGTTGTCTTTGAAATGTTTAGAGAGGGAAAGAACGTTATCTGCGAGTTAGCTTACCCTTTTTTTTCGGTACCATTGTAGGTGGTGTTAATCGTTAGAAAGCAAACTTTAAGCAAGAAGGATCTGAGGTGAGTCTTTCAAACTAAATCCTTTATGATTTCGAAAGTTATTTGATAAATGTGAGTTTTCTGAACTGCACGTTTATATTATCAAAAGTTGAGAAGTTTTAAATTAAACGTTGATTTAATTATATTGGAATTTCATGCTATGTTTATAGAAACGCGTTTTATATAATGTTGTTAATTAGATGTATGCATACATTTGATTCAGAAGTTTGACCTAAGTCGGGAAGTGTGGCCCGCCTGATCGTACCGGGGAGTGTGGCCCGTTTATGCCATTGGGGTGTGTCCGCAAAATAAGGCAGTACGAGACAGACATACCGTCTTTGACGGCAGTGTTGGTCAGTAGTGTGAGTTACGCTCGCGAAGCGTGGTAAATGCTTAGTCAGCAGAGTGAATTACGCTCGTAAGGCGTAAGGCTTTGTTTAAATGTTTTAAATAATATTTGAACTGTTACAGTAGCACTTGGAAGGGACTCACTACACCATCGGTTTAACCCTCGCTCTTTCAAAATTAAAATCCTGTTTCAGGTTATCGCAAAATAGCAGGTGCAAATAAGGGTAAGGAGAAGATGTGAGCTATTTCCAGGAGATAGAAGACTCCCTGTAGTAGTTTAGTTTTTGACTCAGTTGTGTAATAGGTTGTAGTTGCAAACCTTATTCTTTTGAATTGTAGGCTTGGGGCCGTTTTTGAACAGGAAATGTTATTTTGATGTAATTAAAGATGTATGGGTTGTTACAACCCAAACCCTAGGAAATGATTACTTGAACTCAAATGCTTCACAACACCTAAAATAGGTTCATAAATGGTCAAGGATGGAAGTAGATGAAGGCATTAATGATGGGGGAAGTTAAAATAATGAACTTACCCAAAATCTTCAAAGAACTCGGCTGGTGAAGTCTTCCCAAATCAGATAATAACCTAAAATTCACGACTTAAGCTTTTTATACCCCAGATCACCTTCCGCGATAGTGACACGGCGAGAGTGACATTTGTCACTGTCGCGGGCAAGGTCGCACGAGACTCACCACCCGCGGTACAAATGGGGCGATAGTGCCCTGCGATTGTGACCATGGCACTCTCGCATGGCACAATCGCGAGAAATGTACCGATAGTTCTCGACCCCCGGCGATTGTGCCTTCGCGATTGTGACACCCTGTCACTCTCACGGGCACTGTCGCGAGCACCTAGAATTCCCCAAATTTGATGCTTTTCAACCCACGATGCTTAAATCCGAAAAACTCGATATTAATCTAATAAATCCCAACATTCAGAATGTTCCAAAAATGAGAAGAATAATACATGGGTTCTCAGAATTCGGGGTGTTACAGGGGCCTTCCGCATTTGTTCCCCCGCGATAGTGACCAAGTCACAGTCGCGGGGCATTCTCGCCTGACGTGTACCGCGAACACACACCTCTCTGCAACAATGCCCTCGACGATAATGATAGTGTCACAGTCGTCAGGCACAGTCGCCCCCACTATGTCGAGCTCCAAAAATCGGTCTTCCAACCTCGAAATGCTCCTGATCCGATAGGTGCCTTAAGCATAAAATTTTCCAACCTTAACCACCAATTAAAACAATCGAAAGTCATAAAGGATATCTTTTATTTAACGAAAATTATGGGTGTTACATTTCATGTGATGAAACAACTTTTAATTAAAACCATAGAAACAAAACCAAATTACGACTTAGATCGGTTCTCATAGTTCTCAATCTTTTTTTTGGTTCTCACATGATTTAACCCCTATATATATATATGATTTAACCCCTATATATATATATAGGGGTTAAATCTAGTAAAAACCAAAAAAATGTTACAAACTTAAGGACTAATCTAAACCCTTGATTAGAAAAAATCAAGGGTCATTAAGAAAAAAGCTTATCTGTAATAAAAGGAAAACATAAGGGTAGTTTTGACATTTTGCAATGATTTTTAGGGGTATAATTAAAATTATATTATATTATTAAATTCAAAAACATATTACACGGATTTCAAATCTAATATAAATGAAATTGTATTATTAAATCCAAATACTTATTTACACAAATTTCAAATATAATTCATAATTGATTAATTGCTACTCCAGTTCATTCATCGTCTCCGTCGAGCTTATGCACCATCAATTTCATCTCTGATAAAGATCAATCATTGGAGTTTGATTAACAACCTGTAATCGAATGGCAACTGATAAAGTTCATTCACTGCCGAAGATAAGGATCAAAGGTAACGTTTTTTTTACTAAATCTTTAACATTCAAATTTTAGGGTTTTAATAGGAGTTAAAATCGATATTTTGATCTGCAGTTGGTAGAAAGAGCGAGAGGTTGGTAGAGAAAACAAATCAAGATGATAATGTACCTCTTCGCAACATTATTGAAGAAGCTAAGAAACAATCTGATCCAAAGGTGTCGAAAGAAGGTATTTTAGTTTTGATTTTTAGTTATTTACTGTTATTCAAATTTATCTATCAGATTCATAAGGTGAAATTTTTGACTGTTTTTAGTTTTGATTTAGGTTTGATTCATAAGGTGAAACAATCAATTTTGACCTACCTAAACCTATCTATCAGATTCATAAGGTGAAACAATCTAACTATGTTTCACCGAAACGATAAAACTATGTTTCACAAGGTGTTTTTTTAACTATGTTTCATAAGGTGAAATAATGTTTATGTAACTATGTTTCATAAGGTGAAATAATGTGAAGACAATGAATATATTGATGTTTCACAATGTGTTTTTTAACTATGTTTCATAAAGTGAAGACAATGAATTTATTGATGTTTCATAAGGTGAAATAATGTCATTTTGTTTCATAATGTGAACCTATTTCATAACGTGAATATGTTTATGTTTTCATAAGGTGAATATACTGTCATTTTGTTTCACAATGTGGACCTATTTCATAAGGTGAATATGTTTATTTGTACATAAGGTGAAAAACTGCCATTAACATAAGGTGAATATGTTTATGTTTTCATAAGGTGAAGCACTGCCATTTTGTTTCACAAACTGATCCACGACATAAATACTTTCACAATGTGAATCACTGATTCATATATAAATGACTATTATACGGAATATTTGCACAGGGGATAAGAATGAGGAACAAATGCGTAATGTTGAAGACAAAGAGACAGGTGCACATTTTTTCTTAAAGTTATATATAAACATTGCCATTCACCTATATAGTTTTATTTAACATCACAATAAAATGTTATATGCACAGGGGACAAGGTTGAGGAGCAAATGGAGACTGTTCAAACCAAACAGACAGTTAAAGGCATGGTTCTTAATGCATCTGGGATTGAAAAAGGTATGAATTTTTAAACTTTGTAAATGGTAATGATATAGTGATATGGATAATAATTCAAGTTACAATATATTGATCTATGCAGAAAATGTGAATATGACAAGGGAAATGATCAAGAAAAGAAAGAAAATGGACAAAGTAAGCATTTCAAAGGATTCAAACCCTACAGGTACTTACATCAATTCACCACATGAATAATTTCACAACATGAATCACTGATTCATTTAATCACTTATATATGAAATATTTCTACTAGTAAATGAAATGTATCAGTTATAATAGTATATGAAATGTGATTTGAACAGAGGATAATATTGGTAAGCAAATGCATATTGTTCAAGCAAAAGAGAGAGGTGCAGGTATAGATCCTAAGGAATCTGTGACTGAAAAAGGTATTGTTCATAATATATTATTGTTCATAATATAAATATAAAATTTTTAGGTTTCATAATATAAAATGAATTTGTTTATGTTTATATTTAGATGATCAACCACCTAAGAAAAAAATCAAAGCTACAACAAAGAGTGATAAAAAAGTTGCTATTACTCAAAAAAGCCCTAACACAAGATCTGCTGCAAAGAACAAGTCTGTTGGTAAATCGAAGGGCAATGAAAAGAAAGGTGATAAATTCAAGTGTTAGATCACTATCACTAACAAAGGGCAACAAGAAGGTTGTAAGAAAGAATAAGGAAAAGGTTGTTATGAATCAGGACTATAATACATTAAAGATAAGGACATCTCCAAAGTCACTGTATTTGGCAATGCAAAGTCTGACCATTGAACAAAAGGAATGGGTGGTTAGGATGGGTTTTGAATCAATTCTGAAAATGAAGATAGATTCAATACCATCAAAGATGGCTTTCTATATTGTTGACAATCTTGATACTGATAACATGAGGTTAAATCTTAGGGAAGCTTCAATAGAAATAACACCAGACAGTGTGCATCAAATGTTAGGAGTGCCTATTGGAGGATTAGATTTGAATTCACTGGATTGTGCACAAGAAGAAGAAGACATTACTAGCGAATGGAGACAACAATTTGAGAATCCGAAAGGTCGACCAATGGAAATCATGAAGAAGATCAAGAATTCAAAGGTTACTGATTTCAATTTCAAGATCAACTTCATAACTTTGTTTGTGAATACAATGGCAGATTGCAATAAGATGGGTTGTTACAATTTGGGGTTCCTATCACACCTGCGTAAAGACATGGACTTAGGAAACATTGACTGGTGCAAGTTCATATTTGATTTTCTTAAGACTAGTAAGCAGGGATGGAAGAGAGCCAGTGAATTAAGTTTCTATTCTGGGCCAATAACTTTCTTGACGGTACGTCTTATAATAATATTTATATAAAGTCATAGTCTATCAAATGGAACATTGAATTTACATTAAACATTTTCATGTAGTTGTTATATGTTGATTCCACCATATGTTCAACTCCGGATGTTGTGAGGCGACGACCTTCAATAGGGTCATGGGACACAGACCTTCTAAAGCGGCGTGAAACCACATAGATTGATAGAGGGGGTTTTGGATTAGGAAAAGTTGTTGAAAAACAAACAGAAGAGGATATAATGGAGGTAATTTAATTCTTGTAGATTTATTGAATTTGTTTCATGATATGGATAGAATAGAATTGTACATTACATACCTTATCAAATATATTCATATAAATCAATAGTTTCATGAGGTGAAATTTTCATTTGAATATTATAATTTTGCAGGGATACATAAATAGACTCCATGAAAAGCTATCATGGATGATTGTTGAAAAGATAAAAATAGAAGCAACACTAAATGAGGCACTTTCAAAGTTTCCAGATGCAGAATACTTTGTGGAGTTCAAAGATAAGTTAGAAAGCTTGTTCATGGTCGGTCAAAAAAACATGGATGATGAGGTTGAAAGAAGTTTGAATAAGAGGACACCCGATGCTACTTGTGACAGTGGAAATGATAACGATGTCAATGCAGAAGAAGTCAGTAATCAAGCAGAGAAGACTAACCCCGAGCCTCCAAAAGAATCTGTGCAACTTCAAAAGGAGATCGGAGTACAACAAGCCGATGCAACAATTGATGATCCATATGCGCCATCGCAATACTGGTACAGACCACGATTCATTGACTCGTGTGACAAAACCATTGAACGTATAACAAGAGTAGATGCTACTGGTGTACCAAGTTTCAGTCTTGATTTTAGTCCAATGGAAAGAGAAAAAACTCAGATCCAAACAACAAAGACAATAGAAGCTGAAGTTGGGGAGGGTGCAAGGCGAGCACTTAACCTTGGTCAACACCTCCGGTCTCCTTATGTTAAAAGAATAGTTGACATTTCTGCATTACAGAATAAAGATGAGAAAATGGTTTGCAATTGGATTCTTTCCGGTTTAGAACCATCAAAGTAAGTATATTTAACAATTGTTCATCTGATGAATCTCTGATTCTCCTATAATTTGTTTGTTAAGAAATTTTGTTAACTTCAATTGTTTTGTTTGAAATTTATGCTCCAGTGAGGTTGTTTCTGAAACAACTTCATTCAAAACATTCAGAGGTGCAATGGAAGCACTTGTAGCAGGACTTCCAATTCCAGTGAATGTCATTGATAGTTGGATATTAGTATTAAATGATGAGGAGAAGTACAGAAGCGATGAAGCTATGCGAAGAATATTCTTCAATACCAAAGTCATGGTAAGATTCTAACAAATATACAATATAATATATGCAAATTATACTCTTTCTAACATTATAGCATTTCAATGAAACAGGTAGGAATTATGAATGAGACATTACAAATGCAAACACGTTTTGATATGTTCAATGCCAACTTAACTGCTGCAGCTCCACTAAAAGAGACCGTTACAATGAGGAATGTTGATCTTGTACTTTTATCTATTTCTTTTTTGTATTATTAACCATATAACTAAGATAAGTAATTGTTTCATAATATTATTCCTATATGACTAAAATCATACTAATTACTAATTATTCATCATAGTTGTTTTTCCCAATGGTGCATGGATATCACTACTATCTGATGGTGTTCAACCTCAAGAACCCTGTTGTTGTCATTATTGAAAACAATGCAAATGATGATGAAGTAGAAAATATATATGGAAGAGTGCCTAGTAATCTGGTACGTATACTACTTCAATCATATTAATAATAACATGTATTATATAATAATATTATATATTTTTTGGATTGCAGCAACACCTAATGTCAAGATATCTTAGGGTTGTCCATCATCCTTCATGTGATGAAATAGCAGAAGCAGAAATTGAAAATCTATCAATGCGGTGGTGTACAACAACGAATGAAAAAGACAATGGAGTGTTCGTTATGCGGCATATGGAGACGTATATGGGAGAACCAGTTCACAAATGGAAATCTGGATTGTACAAGGAGTGTACGCGGTAAATAAATCAACTGCATAATTTGAGGATGAAATATGTTGCAAAGATACTGCTATCGGATATCAACAATCATCGCCCAAAATTCATAGCACATAGCGAGAATTTTAATGCTTTGAGTGACGGTGAAAAGGTTGAACTTTATGAAGTTGCTCAGAAAACAAGGGGAGAAAGATTGAAGTCTTACAAAATATGATGTTGGTTGTTTTGGAAAACATATTGGGATATGGTTAGGAACTAATATGGTTTTGTTAGCTTTTGGTAAAACGATGTTGATATTAGGTCTTTTGGAAAAACGGTGTCAAAATTAGGTCTATTGCTTGAATATGGGTTTGTTTTGTTTTGGAAAACATTTAACATGGGATGAAATTTGCTCTTAATGACCAGTGGCTTGTTAATCTTTTGTTCACTTATACTTTTGCATTGATTTTGATCTGTATATTCAGATTACCATTTCTTGGTTTCTTTATTATAGATGGATATTGTCTTGGTGCATTACTTGTTTTTAATTTGAGTCAAAGTTCAAGTTCATTATTGCTTCTGAACTTTATGCACTTTACAATTTTGTCAAGTTTTGATTAGATGAGACAATCTTGAGCTTGGTTTCTGGTTTCTGTTTGTAATAACCATGGCTTCTGTATTATAGTCAAAGTTTATGTAAAATTCATTTGGTGTCAGGCGTGGTTCTTCATTTGGTGACACGTTTGTCTTTTTTGTTAAATATATGGTCCATTTAGATAGTTTCACATTGTTAAAAGTTTTCTTGGACTACAATAGATAATGGAGTATAGTATTTTCATAAGGTGAAATCTTCTTTAATAAGGCTGGTTATATTACAAAGTAAAACAACATGTGGCTTGTTGTTTTATTACAAAGTAAAACCTGATAGTTTCACAATACGAACCTATTTCATAAGGTTAATATATTTATGTTTTCATAAGGTGAAATACTATCATTTTGATAAATATATAGTAATGTGAGATGAATATATACTAATTCACATTACACAATATTAGAAAACGCAATCCACTTTATTAGAAAACACAATCAACTTCATTATGCACCGTAAACACTTCAATGTATCCAACAAGTTTTATATGGTATCTGGTAGAATATGAAAGAAAACAATCAACAATCAAACTACTTTATCCAAAACAGTTATGCTAGTCATGATTCACAAAGCTTCAACAACTTTTGAACATCTCTAATCAACTACAATGTTGGGACAGTTACGCGAGTCATGGTTCACAAGGTTTCCGTAACTTTTGCACATTCTCTTGTTTCTTGAGCTTTTCACAGAAGCTCTCTCAGCTGCACCAATTAAGCGTTTTCCGGTCCCACAACCTTTATTCCTAATCCCTGTAGGAGGATGAACTTCAATAGTTTCAGGTTGGGAAACCCCAATCAAATCTTTGATTGTTTCTATCTTTTCATTTACACCAGCCTCCATTGGGAACAATTTTTCTATTTTCTCCCTCAACCTGCAAACAGTTTCAGCAAAAGATGACAATTGCAACTTGTTATTCCTCAATCTCCCAAGACAATAGTCCACTGTCGACAGAATATCATTGAAAAGTTTTTCTTATTCCTCATCTAAATCTCCGTATCTTAAGCGACTATGTTGCAATTCAACGGGCATTAAATCTCTTTTCCACCTCCGAATGATATACTTTTCTGGGATCTGATCAGTATTAGTGTTGATCAAAACCTTAAACACATGTCGACATAAGAACCTGTGTCGAACAAAATGATTACAACTGCAAACAATCGTTGATTCCTTCTTATTTGAACAACCTACAAAGAAAATTTTGAATATTAAATTGAATGAAATGGATATTTGTTTATGAATGATATGAATGCATCTAAAGTTCAAGATATTACCTTATGATGTGATTTGACTATTGAGGTTTTGTCTTTTTGCAATATCATATATGTATCACAGTCATCTTCTGAAAAAACACTTTCGATTGAACAAAACCAGGTTGCTCTATATATCTCGATCTGCACATCATTGAATATTCCACGAGTATAGACATCACATGCATGCCTTTCAATTCGACAAGGAGTCAACCACTTCGGCAAGGATGAACTTGTTACATGATCAAGATTTCGTTGTGAAAAACGTTGTTTATCCAAAGCAGCATCAAAACAATTGACAAAAAAACAAGAGTATTGCTAAAATGCGAGAATGCGTTGAAAAACGAGTTGATACTCTCCGAACGAGACGTTGTCTTCATCAAACAGCACAGTGGAATGTCCCTAAAATACGCCGGGATCCAACTTTCACGGATGTTGAACAAATCTTGAAGCCACTTGTTATTAGTAAGGCAAAAATCTTCCAACAAAATACTCCATTTCATCTCAAATTCATTTGGTTCAATGAACACATTCCACACAATTCTATTCAATTGTTTCCTGAAAGTTGTTTCATTTAGCAATTCTGAGCTAAACTGCAAGACAAAAAAGAATAATTGAAGTTAAAACATTAGGAATTAGATCAAGAATGTATACACAAATAACTTAATGATAAATTGGAATAAAATATTTCATGGGGTGAAACACGCATATCATGACTAAATAGTAGATGGTCTGGTGAAAAAGTTAGGGAGTAAGGGTACTAAATACTAAAGCATTAAAAGAATAATATTATACTGTATATGATTACCTTACTAGGAAGTTTGCTCATGATGTGCCACATACAGAGCCTGTGTTTTGAATCTGGAAAGACAGCAACTATCGCTTGTTTCATTGCTGCACATTGGTCTGTCAAAACCAATGTAGGTTGTTTTTTATGAGCTTTCAAAAATGTTTCTAAAACCCACTTGAAATTATCGATAGTTTCCTTATTCACAAGCGCAGCGCCAACAACCACAGTCTTTTTGTGGTTGTCCACAACAGTGAAAGGAATGAAGATCATGGCATACCTAAATACAAAACATATACAAATAATATAATTAAAAGTAAAAACATATGATAATGAATGAACACAAACATATAATTAACACTTACCTATTAGTTCAGAACGTCGCATCAAAGGACATAACATCCCCAAACTCTGCATAATTGAACCTTGCTGTCTCATCTGCCCAAAAGGTACAAACCAACTCGCTATCGCAGACTTTATAATCAAAGAAAAAGTTTGGGGCAATCTATTTCCTTTTACTCATCATGTTTACGAACATCTATGCATCACCACCAGTAACAACGTATTTATCCATGTCCCTTTTAAAATTTTGGAAGTCTACTGTAGAACAGGAAGCAAATTCATATCCACCTCTCAAATTGGTTCTCATCTTATGGATCCTAGTTGCACCCATGTTCAAACTATTTGCTCGATGTATTAACCTTTGTTCTCCAAAACCAAGTTTCCTACGTTTATGAGAAAAACATATGTCATCTGGATCTATAAGAGGGTGATTATGTTGTTCTATAAAACTATACAACTCATATGTTCCTCTCCCATTCAACAAACGGAAACGAACACTAGCTTTACATCCACACCTCTTCACATTTGAATTCCGAACTTCTCTTTTACCATGAGCAAGATCAAGAGAGTTATAAGACTTCTTTGGTGGTTGTCCATTCCTACTACATACAATGTACCTTATTTGAACAACCCCAAACTTGTTCATCTTTTTTGATGATAACCGAACGTCAAAACCAGATTTCTCGGCATAATTCCTATACATCATTACCGCTTCTTCCAGTGTGTCAAAACAAGAACGAATAGTAGGTTTCAACGATTCAGTTACAATAGGAATCCAACTTTTAGTTCCTCCTGGAGATTCCAAAACATAGCTAGAATACAATTCATCAACTGGATGACTTCCATCTTCTGAAATAGATATAATCACACAGTGAAACACAACAAATATGTGATCATTTATATAAATATAAATGATGATTCACCATATGAAAAAGAACAATATAAGTTTTTATAAAATGAACTCCATCGATATAATTTGACTCAAATAAACATAAAAAACCTCATTTAAACATAAACACAAAAAATCAAACATAAATAAAGATTAAATAGTGAAACATATCAGATTAAACATATAATAACTCAGTTTTAGGATTGATACCAACAATACATGATGTTTCACAATACGAAGCTCTACTATTATCATATAAATAATTAAACATGAAACAACTAATCAAATAAACTTAAAATCAAAATTCTGAAACTCAAATATTAAACGTATCATAACTCAGATTTAAGATTTATAGAGGAAATGTATATTGTTTCACCATGTGAATCTCTACTATTATCATATGAATAATTAAACATGAAACAACTAATCTAATAAACCTAAAATCAAAATTCTGAAACTCAACAGATGAAGCGTATCATAACTCATATTTATGATCTATAGAGAAAATAAATAATGTTTCACCATGTGAAGCTCTACTATTATCATATGAATAATAAAACATGAAACAACTAATCACATAAACCTAAAGTCAAATTTCTGAAACTCAACAGATTAAATCGTATCATAACTCATATTTAGGATCTATAGAGGAAACATATGATATTTCACCATATGAACTCTACATATGAAAGAAGAAGAAATAGAACTTTCTTACAATGTTCAAGAACAACACACGTTAGTGGAACCGAAATCAAATTACTGGAATTGAAATCACATTACTGGAACTGAAATCAAATATACAAAGTAAAATTGGAGTCCTATTAGTTAGTTACGACTAAACAAAAGCAAAATCTAAAAAATCATAATCACAACAATAACATAATTGAAAATCTGAAAGAACACAAGAATAAGTTATAAAATCGATAAAATAAGAAGAAAGAAAAACATGTTTCAACCATTTGATCCTTCATATCGTTATTGATAAAATCTAAAAGTCGATCTTCATCTAAATCTTCATCAGCGAGATTATACTCTGCAGATTCCATTGATCTTGAAGAACACAGAGACGAGGATTGGGATGAGTACTAAAATCTGGAGCTCAAATTCGTGAATATGAATCTAAATTATGAATATGTAAATGAACGATCATATATATATGGAATAGAATTGGCGTAAAAAAGGAAACTGTGTTTTATAAAATAATAAAATAAAAAAATATTATTATATTTGTTACCAAAATTACTATTATGCTCATTTTAGTTTAAAATCACCATTTAATTTAAACCATAGGATTAAAATCTATTTAGGGCTTAGATTAGTCCTTAAGTTTGTAACTTTTTTTTGGTTTTCATTTGATTACCGTCCTATATATATATATATATATATATATATATATATATGAAGGGTATTTTAAGTAGTTTAGAAATCTTCTTTCTCCTCTCTCAGGTGAACATTATTCCGGCGAACACATGATCCACAGTGTGAACCCCTTTTGTAAACAAGGAAAATAACGAAAATAAATAAGAAATGTTGTGATACCCTTCGTAAAACAACAAAGACACACTGTGATACATTTTGTAAACAACGAACATACATTGTGATACCTAATAAAACGTCGACAATGTTCTAAAAATACATACAAACTATACATACTGTGATACATTACCGATGCCCTAAAAAAATTATGAACAAAACATTACCTATGTTACACTATATGAATATTGCCAATATGATACACTATGATACAATTTATGACACAGTATGATTTCATGATTATGCATATATCATGATACCACAGTGTGCTACCTAATATACAATCACAATATGATACCTAACACAATCACCATCTCCTACTGTGTTTCTGTTCACCGTCTCAGAAATTTAGCGACCATTCACATCGGCAACCACCGTCACTCCCAAATCCATCTTCTTCCTAACAACTTCGGCGAGGAACTGGTGGGGTTGCTCGAAGCTCAAATCCAGATCGACCTCCAACTTCATCGAATTTCAAACCAAGATCAAAGCTCCAACCAAACCACAAAATGTCATTAATTTAACAGAACTAAGGTTAATGATGTTAGAGGTAGGGACCTAATTTGTAAGAGCATCTCCAACAGTTTTACTATAATTTTTCCAAAATAGAGAACCAAAAGTGAAAATCTCTAAAATGTATTACATTCAACTCCAACAGATTTGTTATTTTAGAAATTTTAAAACAACTTATATTATTATAATATCCTCTCATTTATCATCTCAATACATTTTAAATATATAACTTAATATAAAATGATAAAAATTGAATCTCATTGGTGAGATGAAATAAAATAATATTTTTCTCCTATTTAGAGAATTGTAGAGAGTTCTCTATATTTAGATATTTTTTCATTATTATTTATTTTAGTAAACAATATAGTAATGTTGTTGAAGAAGAATAACAAAGTAAAACCTCTTTTTTTCTATTTTAATAATGTTGTTGGAGATGCTCTAAAATAACTAAAACCATAATGATAATACTTGTAATTATTTTATTTGAAAGCTAATCCATAATTTTAATTTAACCACGTGGACCAAACCTGTAATCTACTCATTTGTAAGTTGTAGGGGTGTTTGGGATTGCTTATTTAAGGTGCTTATTAACTTATTGCGTTTTCAAACAACAAATAAGCTGTTTTGAGTGTTTGGATTGGAAACTGCTTATGACTTCTCCAATCCGCTAATAAGCAGTTTTTGATAAGTCATTCTCAACTGACTTATTTGAAACTCCTTATTAACTTATTTAACCAAATTACATATTTGCCCCTTCTTTCTATAAGTTAATAAACACTTTACAAATAACCATAAGTTAATAAGCATTTTTACAAATAAGCATAAGTTGTTTTAAATAAGCAATCTCAAACACCCTCTATTAGTAGATGGAATATATAATAATACAACCCACAAGATTCTCTCGACAATAATACAACACCCAAAACAAAATCTTTTTTTTTTCTCCACAATTAACATTTCTTTTAAATATTTTATTGCAAAAAGAAAAAAGTGGAAATTCTATATTTAATAAAACATTGTGTGGATCAAACGCCTACCAAAGGCTCCACCGGAAAAAACAATCTCGAAAATGGCCGGCGACGATCGAACCGGAGTGGTGGTGGTGATGGTGCCATTCATAGCCCACGGCCATCTCAACCAACTCCTTCACCTCTCCGGCCTCATATCTGCCTACAACATCCCCGTCCACATCGTCTGCACCACCGCCCACCTCCGCCAATCCCGCTCCCGCCACCACCGTAACGCCGCCCACATCCACTTCCACGAATTCCCAACTCCTCCTTTCACTTCCCCTCCTCCAAACCCCTCCATCCCCTTCCCTTCCCACCTCCAATCCTCCTTCGACTCCACCCTCCATCTCCGCCGCCCAGTCGCCGATCTCATCCTCTCTCTCTCACACACCGCCACCAGAGTCGCCGTCGTCCACGACGTTCTCATGTCTTACGTCATCCAAGACGTCCAATCGCTACCAAACGTCGAAACTTACACCTTCCGTCCGCTCTCCGCCTTCTACACTTTCTGGGATTCATGGGAAAAATCCGGCAGACCGTTTCCGGTTGACCGGGAATTGCTAAACCGGCTTCCTTCACAAAATGGAATCAGCACTCCAGAGTTTAAGGAATTTGCGAAACTTCAACAACCCCACATGAATCTCGACGTCGGAGAGTTGTATGATTCATCTAGAGTGATCGAAGGCAAATTTATAGAATATCTAGAGAGAGAAGAGATATCCGGGAAAAAGAAGATATGGGCTATCGGACCGGTTAATCAGGTCCAGATAGCATCTGATGTGACGGTTTCAGAAAACCGTCACAAATGTTTGCAGTGGCTTGACAAGCAACCTGCGAATTCTGTTATTTATGTATCTTTTGGGACGACAACAACCTTTAGCGACGACCAAATAAGGGAACTGGCTATCGGGTTAGAGAGAAGTGAACAAAGGTTTATTTGGGTGGTTCGAGCCGCAGACGTAGGGGATGTGTCCGGGTTCGAGGATAGTACGGTTAAGTTACCGGACGGGTTTGAAGAGAGAGTGAGAGAGAGGGGATGGATCGAGCGGGGGTGGGCCCCACAGTTGGAGATTTTGGGTCATCGTGCGACGGGTGGGTTTTTGAGTCACTGTGGGTGGAATTCGAGTATGGAAAGTATATCGATTGGAGTGCCAATGGCCACGTGGCCAATGCACTCTGATCAGCCAAGAAATGCAATTCTGATTACAGATGTTCTTGGAATTGGTGTGGTGGTTAGGGATTGGAAACGTAAAAATGAGTTGGTGACGGCTACAGTGGTGGAAGAGGCCGTTAGAACGCTTATGGGTTCGAAAGAGGGGGAGGAGATGCGAAAGAGAGCAACTGTGTTATGTGATGACATCAAGAAATCGGTAACAAAAGGTGGTGTTGGCCGTTTAGAGATGGATTCGTTTATTTCTTATATAAGCAGGTAGACATTACTTTATAGATTGTTGTTAAATGAGTCATTTTTAGGTCAAATCGTAATTAATTCAAACATTGGAAATGAAATGTGTATAAATATAAAAACGATATTTGGTCGATTAAATAAATTGATAGTATCTAAACGGAATCAAATTCCCAACATTTTGCTTCTTATATGACTAAAAAAATTGTATTGTTTTTCAATTTTTGCTTAATTATTTGATGTAATTGGACAACAAATATTTTAAAATTTATGTACATTTATAATCCTATTTGTGTTGATGATTGACCAAAAAAACAAATACGGTTTGTTTTATATAAAGTAATATTTCTGTTGCATAACAGTTGGGGATTATTTGTGGCGTCTCAGCCCTACTAACTGGGTGCCATCAAGAGCTCCAATAGTACGAGGGTAGGATCGCGAAATGTGTTAGAAAAATATTATCTTCATTTAACTAAATATTATGCCAGAAGGTTCGAAAATCATGAAATCAGAAACCGATTTTAGATATGTATTATTAAAATTCATTCTCAAAAACTATCTTTGAAAACTTGTGGATTTAATTGAAGATTAAGGGCGCGTTTGGTTTGCGAGATTGGAATGTATTTGGAGGGATTTGGATTTTAAATCCATTTCAATCTTGCGTTTGGTTTGCAGGAAAGGATTTCGTTGACCGGATTTCAAATTCGTTGACCATTTTAAAATCCATCATATGATAGATTTGGAAATCCTTGGCATTGGGCCTGGATTTTGATTTCTAAAGCGTAATGTTTTAAAAACCAGTTTTTTGGTTGACCCAGTCCGGGTCACGGTTCAACCACCGGGTCAACCCGGTTTCAAGAATTTTTTTGTAATTTTAATTTTCCTACATGCATATACACCTAAACTCTTAATTATATATATTACTACCTTATAATACATATTCACCTAAACTCTTAATTACAATCCCTCAAGCATAATGTACAATCCTTTAAAACACAAAATTCAAAAAACTATGAATTACAAGATAATATGCATAAGGTACAAGTGAATAATACATAAAGACTTTATGGTAACTTTATACTGTAGATACACAGATTTTACTTTTCAGACTCCTCTTCCCAATTGCAAATTCAAATTTCAAAATTTAAACAAGATATCTCTTACCTTTACTTTCTAATCGTATGTGTAGAGTCTCCTTTATCATTGTGCCATAGAGTTTCCTTCTTCATATCGCTTTGATTCCCAGATTCCCAAAAAATTTCAGATTTCAAACATGAGGTTTCATGCTTTACCCCGCTTCAACCATCCTCTGCTTTGTTTCAAAATTAAAAAAACCGGGACACTAGCATACACCCCTCTTTCTCTCTATTCACTCATCTCAACTCACAAACCAGACGAGCGAAGGAAGTGATGGGAATACAGCGGAGGTAAGAACTAGAACTTCTCCATTGCTGGTAACATCATGTATATGCCTTCTTATTGCAAATGATGTTAAAGCTTCTCCCATGTTACGTTCAGGGAGCTAAAAATGGTCAGAAAAGGAGCCGTGGAGGATCATCTACAAGCTGTAAATTTCATATTTTACTTGATTTAAAAAAGAAATCTATTTTGACGTATATAGAGTAAGAGCAGAAGAATGATTGTAAGCTTGTTTCTTCACGGAACCTTTATACCACCAGCTGAAGTTGGCAAGACTGAGCAAAGTGACCAACTTCCTTCTACGTATGCAAATGGAGGCTCCAAGATAGTGACAGGTCTCACTGTTGCTCCTGGAAAGGTTTTGGGTAAAGCAGGAGGAGTGGTTATCTCTGCCGACTCAGGCACCGAGCTTGAGCTTAAGAAATCTCCCACAGCTGCTAACATGACTTCAGCTGTTGTTACCATGATGCCCAGCACTGCCATACTTCAGGTCCATTTTGTGTATATTTCATTTGTTTGTTAGGCATAGAGGTTTAGAATTTCATAACGATTAAACGTTCTTATTTGAATTTAAGTGCCGAGTTCGGTTCATGTGATTTATGTACAGAATGAGCGAGAACTGAAAAGGGAGAGAAGAAAGCAGTCTAATCGAGAGTCTGCCAGGAGGTCAAGATTAAGGAAACAGGTAGAAGGAACCCTTTTTATATCACGATCTTAGTCGTATACAATGGTATGGTTACAGTCATTGTCCATCCAAGATTAGACCGAATTCCTTACTGAACAAGCACGTGGTTCCTTTTATGGAGGAGCACAGACTCGCATAACAATTCTATAAGTCCTTGTACGGGCAACAACGGTAACGGTAACATTGTTAAGAAAACTAAATCATAAGCATTGAATCATTCAAATATTAAACCACAATCACCATTAACCAATATATTGATTTTGCTGTATAAGGTCTATATTCTTACTATTCCTACTGCTCCAGTGCATCTTTGCCAACAGACTTGCATGATTAATTCTATTCTACTTTTTGGTGTGAATATTCCAATATCCAGGCTGAAGCTGAAGAACTTTGGTAGCAAAGTTGAAGCCCTCACTAGGTATGTGTTATTGAATCCCTAAATAAGAGTGCTTGAATCCTTGTTCATACTTTGAATTTAGGGGCTCCATTTTTTAATCGATTATGAGTGTTGGGTCATCTGAAGATTTGAAGATGACCTCCTGATCTTCCATTTTATATCATCATACTTAGAATATTTTGAGGTTCTTTTAGCAGCTTGGTTTCTATACAAATGTTCGGTGAAGTCGAAGATCAACCGAAGAAAACAAAGAAGGAGAATATCTTTCAAAGCGGATTGAAGATAGACTCCTCAGCCTAAAGCCAAGTATGCCCACTTGATCAACACCATTGGCCAGGATGGTGCCGATCTCAGTCTTCAGGAGCCGAAGACCTCTTCGGCCGAAGACCTCTTCGGCCGAAGACGTCTTCGGCCGAAGACATCTTCGGAAGCCGAAGATTTCTCAATCTTCAGAAGCCGAAGACTTCTTAGTCTTAGGAGCCGAAGACCTCTCAGTCTTAGGAGCCGAAGACCTCTCAGTCTTAGGAGCCGAAGACCTCTCAGTCTTAAGAGCCGAAGACCTCTCAGTCTTCAGGAGCCCGAAGATCTCTTCGGCAACCAAAGACTTCTTAATCTTCAAGGCCTGAAGATTTCTCCAACACATTGTACTTTTCTGACAAAGTATATTGTGATATCTTGCATTGACGTGGACCTCATCTGGAGATCAGATAAAGTAAGTTTTGTCTACTACACCATTTTAAGGAAAGGTCTCTACCATCCTCTCTGCAGGTCAACACTTCAAGCCAAAACACCTCAAGACAAAAGGTACATCCTGTACCTTGCTGAAGACCTGTGTCCATCCCTTGCTCAACAGGTGTCCCATGCATTTAATGCACGAGGCACTATAAATATGGAGGATGGTTCAACATGCAAGATAAACCAGCTCTACTACCTTCAAGTTCTCTAAGTGCCTGGCAACTTTCTCTCTACGAAGTTCAATTGTTTTCTAAGTGTTTTACAATTGTTCTTTATTCTCTATGTGTAAGATTGTTTGAACATATCTCATATGTTCTCTTCCGCAACAATCAAAGTTTTCTATGTGTAATTCTTGATTTCAAATCAATAAGAATTAAATTAAGTGAAAAACTGTGTGTATTGTATTCAACCCCCCCTTCTACAATACTTTGCTTGTTTATTTACTGCTATTTGGGACCAACAAGTGGTATCAGAGCGGTTCAGTTTAACTCAATAAACTAGATCCGCAATGGCAGCCTCTTCTTCTTCTTCTTCTTTGAAAAATGATTCTTCTCAAAACACCACTGCTGTTTCATACGACAATGGCTCTATAGCCAAACCACCAAAGTTTAACCCCAATAACTTCTTCTTGTGGAAAAGTCGTATGATACTCTTCTTAGAAGGAGTTGACAGCAGATATCCTACTATCTTACATGAAGGTCCTTTTCTTCCTAGGGTTTGGGACCGGTACAATGCCAAAAAGGCAGATAAGGGAAATGCTGATGAGGACTCTTCTGAGGAAGAAAGAACTCCAGCAAATGGGAGATACATTGTAAAGGATCCCAGCAAATATAATGATGAAGACAGACGTCTTATAGCTCTTGATACTAAAGTCAGAGCCATCATTGCCCTTTCTCTGCCTGATGAGGTCTATCATTCTCTTGTTAACCTTTCTACTGCAAAAGAAATGTGGTCCACTCTCTGTGTTCTTTATGAAGGTACGTCTGAGGTGAAAAAGAGTAGAAAGATTGCTCTCGTTAGAAAGTATGAACTCTTTTCGTATGAAGAGGGGGAATCTCTCTCAGACTACTACAACCGCTTTAACGGTCTTCTCAATGATCTAAAACTTGTGGGTCGCATTTATGATAATGAGGAAGTCTTGTGCAAGTTCATGGACTGTCTTCCTGAGTTTTGGGAAAACATTTGTACTTGCATCAAGTCTACCAAGGATCTTGACTCTATGCCACTCACTGCTCTTTATGGCACTCTCTTCAACCATGAGCAGACTAAACTGCTTAGGAAGTCTATCACAAAAGACATTAAAAGCTCTTCTCTAGCTCTTGTCAGTGATTCTTCCAAAAATACTGTGTGTATTCCTCGAATCACCTATCCCTCCGATTCTGACCGTGATAGTCAAGAGGACCCTAATGATCCTTCAGAAGCCTACCTTAGTGAGGCTGATGATGAAGGTGATGAGACTTCCAGTAACCCTCGATTCTCTTCTGGAAAATCCAAGTTCTCAAGAAAATCATCTTCAACTTTTTCTAAAACCACTCCCTCTGACAAATCAAATGAGGAATGTTACAGGTGTGGGAGGAAGGGACACTTTGCTTCTGAGTGCAGAAGCAGGTCTTCTGATAAATCCAGACTACCCTCCTCTAACCGTACCTCCTCTAGGTTTGTCAGAACCAAGTCTAATTCTTTTCAACCCTCTTTTCAAAAATCAAAAACTTCTGCTCCTTCAAACTCTGACCGTGCTGAAAAGTACAAGGCCAAATACAAGAGAGAAAAGGAAAGGAATGCTCTGCTAGCCAACAAAGGAAAAGGTCTTCTTGCCGAATCTCATGATTGGGCAGATGAACCATCTTCCGAAAGTGACAATCTCTGCTTTATGGCTAAAATAGATGATGTTGATGATGGTGAAACCTCTTCCACCTCCATGGCTCTTGTGTCTGCTGAGTGCTCTACCTCATCCACTCAGGTACATCCATTTTTCTCTCTCTCTGATGCTGAGAAAATTGAAGCCTTTGACTCTTTGATCATTGACTTCTATGAAGCCAAGGATGCAAAGAAGAAGGCAAATGCTCAGATAAAATCTCTTTCTTCTCAGCTACAAATCTGTCTTTCTCAGTTAAAACACTTTGACAAAATCAAGGTTGAGCTTGAAGATTTGAAAACCATAAATTTTACTCTTGCTAAAGAGAAAAATAACATTCTTAAAAGGTTTAAAAAGGAGCAAGAAATTGTGAAAAGGTGGACAAGTTCCTCCAAAAACTTAGAAAGGATTTTTCAAGATCAAATAACTTGTGATGACAAGTCTGGACTAGGCTTTGGAAAATCTGACCTTGAACCTCCATCTGACTCTCATGTTCCTTTCTCTCTTCCCTCATTCTATGAATCTTCTGAAGAGAACTATGACAACTCCAAACCTTTGGACTCTTCTGACCCCTCTAAAGATCTCAAGTTTGGAATGTTCATCAAAGCTAAGAGCATTGATTCACCTAATGAGAGTGAGGAAGCCCAAGACTCAAATGACCCTTCTAAACCCATTGTTGAGTCTATGTCTTCCTTAAAAATAAATGAGGGTTCCTCTTCTAAACCCAAACTCTCTAAGACTCCAACCAGAGATCCTCAACCTTCTTCAAAGAAATTTTCTTCTTCTGAAAAAGGAAAATCAGACGTTACCGATATTCCTCCCAAAAGGAAACTTCCCAAGAAAAACTCAAAGAAACCATATTCTCTTCATATCCCTAGACCTCTGATGTTGAAAGAGCTTCATTCCAGGACACCTTCTTCTATTCCTTCAGCTGACTCTCGCAAAGGTATCTTGGGTCCTAAGCCTCTTGACTATCCTCTAACCTCTAAGGCCATGAAAGTCAATATGACCAGTCATCACAAGGAAGGTGATCAAAGCTCCAAAAAGGTTTTTATCTATAGAAAGTGTTATATCTGTGGTAATACCTTTCACCTTGCTAAGGATTGTCCTATGGAAAGATCTGATAAAAATGCTTCCAAGGATTCTTCCTCTTCTTCTAACTCAAAAGGACCCATTTCCAAATGGGTACCAAAGAAATGACTTCTCTGTGATTGCAGGTGTTTGAGCATTAACAAATCTTATGAAGGAATGTTAGTAGGATATTCTTTCTCTTCAAAGTCCTACTTGGTCTACCATCTTCAGAGGAAATATCTACTCATGTGAAGTCTGATGATCTTAAGTCATCATCTCTTCATGAGATGATGATTTGGTGGATATCATCATGTGTTGGTGAAGATTCTCATAATCCTTCATCTAACTCAAATCCATATGTTTCTTTCTTCTCAAGGCACATCTCATCATAATGGTGAACTACCTATCTTCTCATCTCCAATCCCTAATCTTCAGATAGTCTTCTCTGAAGATCAAGATCTCTCATTTCTCCCATCATTACATTTCACACCTACTGATCTCATTTCTCATCATATCACCTTTTCTTCCTCCATCATCAATATTTGATATCTCATTCTCGTCTCAACCTCAAACTTCACCGCAAATCATCCCACTTTCTCAACCATACATTCCTTCTTTACCTATTCCTGTCGATCTTCCATCTATCTCTCACAAAGATGTTCCATCCAACTCTCACCTACAACATTCCTTTCCTTCTCATCTACCGAACATTAAAAAAAAAAAAAAAAAAAAAAAAAAAAAAAAAAAAAAAAAAAATTCGGTGGTACTGTTCATTCGCCGAAAAAAAAAAAAAAAAAAAAAATTCGGCGGTACTGTTCATCCGCCGAACATTTAAAAAAAAAAAAAAAAATTCGGTGGTACTATTCATCCACCGAACATTTAAAAAAAAAAAAAAAAAAAAAATTTCGGTGGTACTATTCATCCACCGAACATTATTAAAAAAAAAAAAAAAAAATTTATTTCGCCGGTACTGTTCATCGGCCGAATTCAAAAAAAAAAAAAAAAAATTCGGCGGTACTGTTCATCCGCCGAACATTTTAAAAAAAAAAAAAAAAAAATTTTTTTTCGGTGGTACTATTCATCCACCGAACATTATTAAAAAAAAAAAAAAAAAAAAAAATTATTTCGCCGGTACTGTTCATCGGCCGAATTCAAAAAAAAAAAAAAAAAAAAAATTCGGCGGTACTGTTCATCCGCCGAACTTTAAAAAAAAAAAAAAAAAAAAAAAAATTAATTTTTTTTTCTCTCTAACCTCTTTCTCACTTTTGGTCTATCTCTCTTCTCTCCCCCCCTCCTCCCCTCCCTCCTTCGGCTCTCTCTCTCCTCCCTCCCCTCTCCCACCGAAAACCCCCTCCCTCACTCCCTCTTCGGCCCTCTCTCCCCTCCCTAGCCGAAGACCCCTCTCTCTCTCACACCCTCTCCCCACCGAAACCCCCCTCCCCTCTCCCCCTCCCCTCCCTTCAGCCTCCCTCCCTCACCCCTCTTCCCTCCTTCGGACCTCTCCCCACCGACACCCTTCCCTTCTTCGGCCTCTTCCGAAACCCCTACCCCCTTCCCACCGAAACCCCTACCCCCAATCCCCTACCCACCGAACCCCTACCCACCGAAATCCCAAACACCCAATCTCCTCTCCCTCCCCTAGCCACCGAACCTACCACCTAGCCACCGAAAATCCCCCCCTCGGTCCTTCCCTTCCTTCGGCCCCCCTCCCCACCGAAGCCACCGAAGCCTTCCCTCCTTCGACCCTTCCTTCCTTCGGCCCCCTCTCTCACTACACCTACCGAAATCCCAAACACTCCCTTATACCCACCGAAATCTCACACCTCCCACACCCCTTCTTCGGCCTACCCTTCCCACCGAAACCTCTCTCCCCCGAACCCGAACACCTCCTTATGCTCCCACCGAACACCTCCCTAACACCCCTATTTTCACCCTTACAACGAAACAAAAACCTCATCACTACCACTCTCCCCCCCCCCCCCCCCAAGCATTCGGCCGACCCCCCCCCCCCAAACCCACATTCGGCCGACCCCCACCCCACCCTCTTTTCCTCTTTCTCATTTTTTTTATTTCCCAAGACTAACCTAACCCATCCCATCTCTTCTTACCACATCTCAACCAATTTCTTCCTTTCCCCTATTTTCTCTTCCTTTTTTTTCTTTTTCAAAACAAAAAAAAAACAAAAACAAAAAAAAAAAGAGCCCCCCTCCCCCAAAAAAAAAAAAAAAAAAAAAAAAAAAAAAAAAAAAAGAAAGGGCCACTGCATTTATGAGTTTCTTCGTGTCTTGTAATTTTTCTGAGTGTCAGTACCCATTTTTTTCCTCTATGTGTTGGTGTCATCATCAAATAGGGGGAGAAAAATTGTTTGGTCTCTAATTGATTTGGTGATGACTCTTCGACCAACACTTAGAAAGTCATGAAGACCCTTTGAACAATGTCTCTCTCTACACCGATCGCCCTCTACTGCCAGGTATGTTCTCCTTCATAAACTCTCCCGATCTACAATGGGGTGATACTAAGGACACTCCGGTGTCCAAAGGTGCCTCAACTGTAGTGGACCCTTCTTCCCCTTTCTTTAGTGACGTCGGCTAGCACTAAATCCTCAACTGCTACTGGCACCGCCGCACTTGCCCAAATGGCCATACCACCGAAAGAACCTTCGGCGGTTACCCAGGTCACACCCCATATCTCAAAGCGGCGACACTCTACCACTTCCCCTCCCTCTCCTCTCAAGAGGCTGAGGAAGGTTTCAAGGGCCAAGCCACAAACTCCACCCACCGATTCTCCACAATCGGCAGGTGTTGAAATTTTCCCATTCGGGCCCGGGGACTCTGCTAAACCCAAAGCCACCTCCTTTGTATCCTCACAAAATGATACAATTGTAAAATTGGGGACCCTTATTATTCCCTCATCAACCTTTTCCTTGGTTGATAAGGATGACTTGGACTCCTTCCCTATCCAAGGTGCCTCTTCTCCACCTCACAACCTATCACCCAGGATTCTCAGTCCTGATGCTTCTGCACGGTCCAAGGATGAATCTGCCCTTCCAGGAGCAGGTTCGGAGGATCCCGAAAATCTTCCAACTTCTTTCTTTCTGAACACCATTAATTAGTTGAGGGGGAGCATGAGCAACTTACCACTCAGGCTTAAACTCTGTTGAAACTAATTTTGCTATGGACTATGTGATCAAAGCCACCTGACATTAGTTGAGGGGGAGTATGAATTGAGGGGGAGCAACCAACCACTCAAGTTCAAACAATCCCGACTACTGTCTTCTATATCTTTGTATTTTTTCTCATTCTTTATTCATTGTATTCATTTATTCGTATGTATAGCTATACTTTTTCATTTCCTTGTAAATGTCAGATATACAAAAAAAAAAAAAAAAAAGGTCTATGTGAAAAGAACCCAAAAAGAGTAAAAATGGGTCAAAATGTATTTATTCAGTACACTCTTTGTTCTATTCTTTAGTATGGATGTCATCCTCAAATAGGGGGAGATTGTTGGGTCATCTGAAGATTTGAAGATGACCTCCTGATCTTCCATTTTATATCATCATACTTAGAATATTTTGAGGTTCTTTTAGCAGCTTGGTTTCTATACAAATGTTCGGTGAAGTCGAAGATCAACCGAAGAAAACAAAGAAGGAGAATATCTTTCAAAGCGGATTGAAGATAGACTCCTCAGCCTAAAGCCAAGTATGCCCACTTGATCAACACCATTGGCCAGGATGGTGCCGATCTCAGTCTTTAGGAGCCGAAGACCTCTTCGGCCGAAGACGTCTTCGGCCGAAGACGTCTTCGGCCGAAGACGTCTTCGGAAGCCGAAGATTTCTCAATCTTCAGAAGCCGAAGACTTCTTAGTCTTAGGAGCCGAAGACCTCTCAGTCTTAGGAGCCGAAGACCTCTCAGTCTTAGGAGCCGAAGACCTCTCAGTCTTAAGAGCCGAAGACCTCTCAGTCTTCAGGAGCCCGAAGATCTCTTCGGCAACCAAAGACTTCTTAATCTTCAAGGCCTGAAGATTTCTCCAACACATTGTACTTTTCTGACAAAGTATATTGTGATATCTTGCATTGACGTGGACCTCATCTGGAGATCAGATAAAGTAAGTTTTGTCTACTACACCATTTTAAGGAAATGTCTCTACCATCCTCTCTGCAGGTCAACACTTCAAGCCAAAACACCTCAAGACAAAAGGTACATCCTGTACCTTGCTGAAGACCTGTGTCCATCCCTTGCTCAACAGGTGTCCCATGCATTTAATGCACGAGGCACTATAAATATGGAGGATGGTTCAACATGCAAGATAAACCAGCTCTACTACCTTCAAGTTCTCTAAGTGCCTGGCAACTTTCTCTCTACGAAGTTCAATTGTTTTCTAAGTGTTTTACAATTGTTCTTTATTCTCTATGTGTAAGATTGTTTGAACATATCTCATATGTTCTCTTCCGCAACAATCAAAGTTTTCTATGTGTAATTCTTGATTTCAAATCAATAAGAATTAAATTAAGTGAAAAACTGTGTGTATTGTATTCAACCCCCCCTTCTACAATACTTTGCTTGTTTATTTACTGCTATTTGGGACCAACAATGAGTTTATCTTCGAATGGATTTTGGTTTATTATCTTTGAATTGATTTTTGTTCGAATCATATGCTACAATCCAAGTTTTCTTTCGATTTTTGTAACCATACCAGGTAGGAGGTTTTGTATTCTCCATAGGTTTTTTTTTGTATTCTCCATAGGTTAAATATATGTGTATATATATGGTAGTGATTTGATGGTATTGTCTATTTTCTCTTACACTGTTTAATGACCCATTATTTTTCTTTAAGTTTTGTTGTTGCTCAACTCATTATGGGACTCAAAATAACCGATTTATCCCCAATTGATTGTTCACAACTACACTTGCTCTTAAATAACCGATTTATCCCCTAATGTAAGTCTTGTTTGCTATTCAACATTATTAATAAAAGAAGGTACTAAGATTATTGAAGTTGGAAATGTTAACTTAGACTTTAGAGCAATTGCATATTTCGAAGGTGGTAGTGTGTGTGTGCGCAAGGAGGTGTAATAAATCCAAGCTAACTGTTTCAAAACTGTTCCACCGAACAGCAGGTTGTAGCAGATCAGTGGTGGAAGTGGTCGTGGGTGCAGGTGTAACACCCTAAAAATAGGGATAACAAAAATCCGAAAAAACGGACATGCGGTATTTAAAATTGCCAAAGCAAGAGCCTCCTAACAATAGGAAAATACACAAACCTGTTTAAATACAGTCGTAAATAAACGGACAATAAATAACCACCAACTAATCTAATTTCCATAACTAGAAAAGAGATTACAAATAAGGGTGTCATTTATAAACCCAAAGGTTCTCCTACCAAAAGTAAGTCCAATCGCAATATTCTCAAATCTCTCACCCAAGCACTACGCCCGCTTAGAACCGGTGCCGCTAAAACCTGAGATACACATCGACACCAAACAAGTGTTAGGCCAAAAAGCCTAGTGAGTTGAACAAGAAATAGCATGGTAGAACATACATGACTCTTATCAGCAAATAACCAATTTTCCACATGTATGGAGTCAACGGGGGAGACCCATAGCACCAATCAATTCCACTCCAAATAGTCGATGTACCTTGATGCCCTTAACAAGGAACACCTCAAAGGCCCGACACACCCGAAGATCAGACCATAAAGGAAACTTTCCGAGTGGCGGAGGTCTAGGCACATACCATTCCGGTGGCGACCCAAGACTACATCCTCTTAGTGAACTTGCCTTGGTTCGTCCAACATAATGCATATAGGAGGTCCTTAGGTATATTTCAACCAAATATAATTCAATACCAACCGTGGGTACAATATCACCCTCCTAATATCATGAGTCCAATATAAGACTTAAATATCCACATAGCCACGTTGTAGATACAATATCACCAAGAGTATATACCAAATGGAAATCATCATGATATACCAAACATATATTCCTTATTCATGTCAAATACCCATTATGGCACACATAATGGAAATCCCCAAATAATTGCACAACATAGAGTAAATCATGGGATGATACTTCATATACATATATCTCACATAATCTCATGGAAATACCATCAAATACATAAACCCGTAAAGATGACCATTTTGAGCAAATATATGATAATAACAACAAATAAACAAATATGATGTGTATTCAGTTTTAACAAAAGTTTAGTAACTCACCTTGCTAGATTTAGACTAAATCTAGATTTTACCCACTTAGAACTTTCCTTGAAGAACTTGATTATTCAAACCAAATCTTCCAAAACCTAGATCCACAAGGTTCCAACCATAAATAAACATATTTTACCATAAATAATCGTTTCCCAACCTTATACATAAATACCTCAACTGATACCGAAATCCTAACTTCCATAAATGAAGAGAATAGAAGATTACCTTAATCCAAACTTGAATCCACCAATCAAAACACCTCTAGTTCACCAAAATGATTACAAACCTTCAATCTATGAAATGGAGAACAAAGGGTGGATGAAACCCTAGAAAACTTTGGTGAAGAAGATGAATAGGGAGAGATGAGAAGCTTACCACCACAAAATGCTCTAGTATACTTCAATAGAATTCCAATATCTTGCTAGATCCTTGAAGAGCTCTCAAAAACGAAACCGTAGCAATTTGAATCACCCAAATCGGAGCTAGGATGAGAAAGATATGAAGAAATGAAGTTAGACCTCCAAAATTCGCGTATAAGACTCTCAGATCCTTTCCCGTGGCTTGGGCCGCGACTTGGAAGCCGCGAAGAAAGTCGCGCGTGTCCCAAACACACATCCAGAGGGTTACGCGGTCTGGGTCGCGGCCTAGGGTCGCCCACCAACCCGCGGGCCTCTGAAATCCCCATTTCGCGCGTCTGATCACTGTTTTGGCCATAACTTCTTCGTTATAACTCCGTTTTCGCTCCGGAAAGAACTGTTGGACTCGTAATTGAATCCTTCATCTAACAAGACTATAAAATCAAGGATTCAAGACCAAAATTAAATATCTTATTTTTCCTTAATATATCGGTTTCTGTATAAACTTGAAATGATACCTTTAGAAAATCGGGGTGTTACAATCCTCCCAACCTTAAAAGAGATTTCATCCTCGAAATCTAGCACCAACCAATCACCCAATATCTCCCTTGGCGAGGTCAAATGATTCCCTATCCAAAAGGAATACCTTCACTAAACTTTAGCTCATATACGATCCCGATTACATCCCGGTTGAGGTTGTCGCTGCGTTCCTTATAACGAACCATCTCCAACTCAACCTCAACTTTCCATATAACTCACCCAAAGTGGGATGAACGTTAAGTTTTGGCTTAATCACATTCTTAACATTAAACCTCAGTTTCCTCCCAACCTTATTTTGTTCATATTACCTCAAGAACAACTCACGACCTTATTCAGTCATTTCCACCAAGAATACCTGTTGGGAACTGAAGATTTGTTCAAGTATGGTTAATGCTGCTAGTACATCATGATTACTACTGCTAGTAGATTTAATACTGCTTGAAAAGTTAGTGTTGTTATTTCAATAGTTAGTACTGCTTGGAGAGTTAGTACTGCTAGTAGTTAGTACTGCTAAGGGATTACTACTGCTAACATCATTAATACTGCTGAGGTGTTTAATGTTGCTGAAGATGATTAATACTGCTAAAGAAGGTTAATGCTGCTTATGAGATGAAGACTCAGAATGGAAGGAAGACAGTTGTATAGAAGACTTGCTAAAGTAAAGGAGATAATTATGGACTGAAGATCAAGTGTATTTTGATAATTATCTTGTAATATGTCTTGTATAAATAGTATAGAATAGTTTGACAGAAGATAATAATTCTGAATTTTTTTGTTTTCATAGAGAGAATTAACCTCAAGGTTTAGAACCCTAGTTCTAGAGAAGTAGAATTCGTATTGGTGAGTCTGTTCATCAATATTGAGGTTTTGTTTGAAATCTTGTAACTTTAATCATTCAATAAAGTTTACAAGTTGTGATTTCTGATTCACTGTTACATTGATTGTTGAATATTAAAGTGTTATTCCGCAACTCCTTTAATATTGTTTCTGAGTTCATTATTCTTGTTAAGAATTAGATCCTGACAAGTGGTATCAGAGCAAGTAGTCTCAGAAACCTTCATTCATCATGGAAAACACAGTTGAATCAAACAGTACTCTTGTCTCAAAGGTTCCAATGCTCAGATCTAATGAGTTTGACATGTGGAAGATTAGGATCAAACAATACATTCTTCTCACAGATTACTCCATGTGGGACATCATTGAGAATGGCCCGTCTGATGAAGGAAAGATTGGTGCAGATGGAAAAAGAATCCCACCAAAGACGGATGCAGAAAGGAAGACAAGGAAGACTGAGATGAAAGCCTTGAGCACACTGCTCTTGGCTATTCCCAATGAGTATCAACACCAATTTTGCAATTGCACTGATGCACAGATGCTTTGGAATGCTCTAGAGAAGAGATTATCTGGTACCAAAAGTACCAAGAGAAATCAGAAGGCAATATTGAAGCAACTGTATGAAAACTTTATGTCAACTAAGAATGAGTCCATGACTCAAACTTTTGACAAGTTTAACAAGCTGATTGGTGAACTAGCTACTATGGGAGTACAAATTGATCAAGATGATGTAAACAGAAAGTTCTTAACGTCCCTTGGAGATGAATGGACCATGTATACTGTTTCATTCAGACAGAATGAACAATTGGAAGAAAAGGAACTGAATGATCTGTACAATGATTTGAGAGTGTTTGAATCTGAGGTGGAAGTAAAGAAGAAGCCTATTGGATATGTTCATAATGTTGCACTCCTATCAGCATCAATTGATTCTACTGCTAACCCTGAATCAGTTAATGCTGCCAGTGGAGTAAATCAAGAAAAAGGCAATGAATCTATTTTTGAAGTCTTTCTTTCCAGTCATGGTAACTCTTCTTTAATCAATGATGACTTGGAACAGCTTCATCCTGATGATCTTGAAGAGATGGATATTAAATGGCAGATGGCCATGCTTTCTATGAGGGTGAATAAGTTCATCAAAAGGACTGGGAGGAACAACTTCTCTCAAAGAAGAGAAGATGGTACAGGCTTTGATAAGTCAAAGGTGGAGTGCTATAAATGTCATCTGAAGGGACACTTTGCCAGAGAATGCAGAAGTGGAGTGTCTCACAATCACCAACAAAATCAGACTGGAAGCTTCAACCAGAACAGAAACTCTGCTCAAGCTCTTGTTTCTCAACAAGGAATGGGGTTTGACTGGAGTGATCAAGCAGAAGAGGCTATTCAAAATCAAGCTCTCATGCTAGAGGTATCTGATCTTCCAACTGAGGTACTTTCTAATCTCTGTTCTCAAACTTGCATAGATACTGTTAAAAGGTACAGGGATCACAACCAGAATATGAGTGATGACCTTAAGAGATTAGAAAAATATATAAAAGACTATGCGAAAATTGTTGAGAGGTTTGAGGAACAAATTAAAAGTTTCCAAGCCAATGAACTATAACACACATATGATACAAATTACTGGAAGTGGGAGAAAAATGATCTAGAAATCCAACTGACAAAGTCTAAAGAGGAGAATGAAAAGTTGAGAGGAGAGCTAGCCAAAGTTAAGCTAGATGTGGAAAAGTTTTCCAATGCTTCTAAAGCAATGGACTCTTTACTACAAACCCAGTTTCATGACAAACTGAGAAGAGGAATTGGGTTCAATACCACACCACCACCATACAACAACAACTACATCTCTCCTACATCAGACTTACTAGAGACCAAGGATAGGAAGGACTTGAATGAGGGAGCCACTAAGATAGATCCCTTAGATGAAGTAGTTGTTGAGGACAAGACTGAGAAAGAGGCCAGTAAGAGTAAGGACAATACTGTGAGTGGTGAGATTCCCTTAGAGAATAACATTATCACCAATGAGGATTGTGGAAGGGCTTGGATCAAATCCAATGACATAGAGAAGACTGAGGGAAAGTCCAAAAAGGTTCATTACAAGCAGACTACAGTTGTGAATCCTGTTCTTTGCAAACAGTGTGCATGTAATAAATCTAACCCCTAAAACAGGATAAAAGAAGGGGAAATCAAAGAAATTGGAATAATCAGTGGGCTCAGAAACAAGGAGTTGATCTGAGTAGAATCATCAGACCAAAACCTTGTTTCATATGTGGCAAATTGAATCATCTTGCCAAGTACTGTTACTTTAATCCTATTAACCAAAGGATGAATTTTCAAAGAGCTATGCAAAAACCCTTTGGTTATAGGAAGGATGAAAGGAACCATGTGGCTAAAAAACCTGTTAAATCTAAAAGCCACATGAAGAAAAAGACTGTAAAAGAGAATGTCAAGATGTGGGTTCCTAAAAGCACTAAAACCGTTAGTACTGCTACCATAAATAGTGCGGCTGACAAAGATAGTGCTGCTAGAAGCAATACTGTTGCTACCAATGTTAGTGCTGCTGAGAGTATTAGTACTTCTAAAACTAACATTGTTAGTACCTCTTCAAATGTTAATACTGCTAACTCTGTTAGTACTTCTAACAAGGTTAGTACTGCTAAACCTGTTAGTGTTGCTAACTCTGTTAGTACTTCTACAATTAGTACTGCTTCTAGTGTTTGTGCTGCTAGACCAATCATCTTGATAAACATTTTGGTATGAACACCGTTTTCACAATCAACTTGAACTCATGCTCCTCGATTTCTCCAGTTAAACTATCGTCATCCAGATGCTCAACATCCTAAGACAAAGATCACGGACTTCATAGGTTCACTTCACAATTCTCCTCGAATACATCGATTCACAAAGTCTATGGTTCTAATCCGACTCGAAACTGACCACTCAACGCAATCACCATACTTACCGTCACTCCAAGTAACGAATAATAAAATCATTAAATTTTTATAATAGTTACCCATTCAGAAACTTTCTTACCTCCCCAACGGTCGACATACCAAGGCAGTTCATGTAAGCACGAGAATGAATAAGGAGGAGGTTAACATAATTGAACACGTAGGATACGTACTACTACATCTACCAAATATCCTAACATTAGTAACCAAGCACAAAAGAACGTACTACTACATTACCAATTGTCACAGTAACGGCACTTCAAGCACCATCACGTATAAATATCCTCATAATAACATTATCTAGGTGAGATTATGAACATATAATACATAAAGGTTCTCGTTACCATCGCCACAACGCTTGATAACCCTAGTTTTCGTCGACTCTAAGACTAACCCATCTTAGAAATTCTACCCATCTCACAATCATTGCCTAACATACTCAGTCTAAGTCTAGACATCTTACATTCATGCCTAGTTCACTTAAACTAGAGCTCTGATACCAACTTGTAACACCCTAAAAATAGGGCTAACAAAAATCCAAAAAAACGGACATGCGGTATTTAAAATTGCCAAATCAAGAGCCTCCTAACAATAGGAAAATACACAAACCTGTTTAAATACAGTCGTAAATAAACGGACAATAAATAACCACCAACTAATCTAATTTCCATAACTAGAAAAGAGATTACAAATAAGGGTGTCATTTATAAACCCAATGGTTCTCCTACCAAAAGTAAGTCCAATCGCAATATTCTCAAATCTCTCACCCAAGCACTATGCCCGCTTAGAACCGGTGCCGCTAAAACCTGAGATACACATCGACACCAAACAAGTGTTAGGCCAAAAAGCCTAGTGAGTTGAACAAGAAATAGCATGGTAGAACATACATGACTCTTATCAGCAAATAACCAATTTTCCACATGTATGGAGTCAACGGGGGAGACCCATAGCACCAATCAATTCCACTCCAAAGAGTCGATGTACCTTGATGCCCTTAACAAGGAACAACCCAAAGGCCCGGCACACCCGAATATCAGACCATAAAGGAAACTTTCCGAGTGGCGGAGGTCTAGGCACATACCATTCCGGTGGCGACCCAAGACTACATCCTCCTAGTGAACTTGCCTTGGTTCGTCCAACATAATGCATATAGGAGGTCCTTAGGTATATTTCAACCAAATATAATTCAATACCAACCGTGGGTACAATATCACCCTCCTAATATCATGAGTCCAATATAAGACTTAAATATCCACATAGCCACGTTGTAGATACAATATCACCAAGAGTATATACCAAATGGAAATAATCATGATATACCAAACATATATTTCTTATTCATGTCAAATACCCATTATGGCACACATAATGGAAATCCCCAAATAATTGCACAACATAGAGTAAATCATGGGATGATACTTCATATACATATATCTCACATAATCTCATGGAAATACCATCAAATACATAAACCCGTAAAGATGACCATTTTGAGCAAATATATGATAATAACAACAAATAAGCAAATATGATGTGTATTCAGTTTTAACAAAAGTTTAGTAACTCACCTTGCTAGATTTAGACTAAATCTAGATTTTACCCACTTAGAACTTTCCTTGAAGAACTTGATTCTTCAAACCAAATCTTCCAAAACCTAGATCCACAAGGTTCCAACCATAAATATACATATTCTACCATAAATAATCGTTTCCCAACCTTATACATGAATACCTCAACTGATACCGAAATCCTAACTTCCATAAATGAAGAGAATAGAAGATTACCTTAATCCAAACTTGAATCCACCAATCAAAACACCTCTAGTTCACCAAAATGATTACAAACCTTCAATCTATGAAAGGTAGAACAAAGGGTGGATGAAACCCTAGAAAACTTTGGTGAAGAAGATGAATAGGGAGATATGAGAAGCTTACCCCCACAAAATGCTCTATTATACTTCAATAGACTTCCAATCTCTTGATAGATCCTTGAATAGCTCTCAAAAACAAAACCGTAACAATTTGAATCACCCAAATCGGAGCTAGGATGAGAAAGATATGAAGAAATGAAGTTAGACCTCCAAAATTCGCATATAAGACTCTCAGATCCTTTACCGCGGCTTGGGCCGCAACTTGGAAGCCGCGGAGGAAGTCGCGCGTGTCCCAAACACACATCCAGAGGGTTATGCGGTCTGGGTCGCGGCCTAGGGTCGCCCACCAACCCGCGGGCCTCTGAAATCCCCATTTCGCGCGTCTGATCACTGTTTTGGCCATAACTTCTTCGTTATAACTCCGTTTTCGCTCCGGAAAGAACCGTTGGACTCGTAATTGAATCTTTCATCTAACAAGACTATAAAATCAAGGATTCAAGCCCAAAGTTAAATATCTTATTTTTCCTTAATATATCGGTTTCTGTATAAACTTGAAATGATACCTTTAGAAAATCGGGGTGTTACAGCAGGCGCGACCGAGTGTGTCCGGTGGTGGAAGTGGGCGTGGGTGCAGGCGCGAAGGTCAGGGGTGCGGCGGTCTGGGTTCTCAATCATTACTAGCTGATTGGGGTTGTTTGCAACTCGCAAACTCTGCCCTCTCGACTGTTGTTTTTTTGTAGTTTCATTTGGTCCCCCTTGTTTGGTTGATTTAAACCTGTAAATCCGGCCTCATTGTACTTGTCGAAACTCCGCTTCACCTCCATTGATGCACAATCCAGATCTGTGGTGGGTGACAGAGATCAAAAGAAAAGGATTTCACCGGAATAGGGGAGATGGCTGGAGATGAGGGAAGTGTCGGAGTGGGGAGGGAATAGTAATCGATAGATGATTCATTTATTGCTTTTGTTTACGATATTAAATGCATGTTTTTTGTACATGTAAAAGAAAAAAAAGTGTAAAGTTTGTACATGAAAGTTGCCATCTTCCATTTGATTATTTCAACCATTTTTCTTTTTTCTTTTCATATAACAAAACATTGCATTGAAAAAAAATCTATTTTTTTATTGCTTTCTATAAACAACTTCAAAGTTTAAAAATCTTAATATACCTACATCATGTAAAAAACCTTATCTAAGCTTTCTTATAGTTTTTTCAAATTTTTTAGGCTGCCAACATATAAAAAAATCAAACTTTCTTTTTTCTTTCCATACACAATTAAGAAATTATAAATTTAAAAACCTTAACATGAAAAAACTCATCCAAACTTTTTTCTTATAGTTTTTTCAAACTTTAAAAAATGTACAAAAATTATTTTCAAAACACCCTAAAATTTATAAATTTGTACAAAAAACTGTATAAAATGTATGTACGATAAAAATTTTAATTTAAAAATTTAAAAAGTTAATTTAAAATTATTACTAAAAAGTAAAAAAGTTGGATTATTAAGAAACCTGTAAAATTTTGAAAAAATTGTATAAAATATGTCAAATTTGAGACATCAATTTAAATATATAAAAAAGATAGTTACTTTAATTATGTATTTATTTTATATTATTTATTTAATAAATTTATTTAAATATGATTACTTTAAATATATTAATAAATAAAACCGATTAAATACAGACTTTTATAAAATTCTACAAAATTAAAACTTATTAAATACGAAACTTATGAAAAAACAAGTAGCGTAGTTACGATCTATGACAAAACCTCTCCACACAAACTCATGAAAAAATTGAGATGAACGGAAAAACATGATCGAAAGCTAAGTTGTTGCTCCAGAATTGCGATTCACCTGTGTTGTATCGTGCGGGTAGACAACTAGTATATATATATATATATATATATATAGGGTCAGGTTTAGGGGAAAATCTCAAAAAAACGGAAAACTGAGGAACACTCTGGTAGCCTTTAATCTGGACGGTATGCACTTGTGCATACAAGTAATTAATTTGTTTTTTGGTTTTTATGCACAAGTGCATATTATGCACTTGTGCATATGCACATGTGCATGTTCTAAATTACTTGTATGCACAAGTGCATACCGTCCAGATTAAAGGCTACTAGAGTGTTCTTCAGTTTTCCATTTTTTTAAGATTTTCTCTTGAACCACAAAAAATTTGATGTTCACAAGTTAAAACATTAAAAATACACATAACAACAAGTTTTACATCATTAAAAAAACACATAACAACAGGTTTTACATCAATCCAAAAACATCAAAACGAAACATAACGATCAAACCAAATCATGGATCTTGAGATATTGGAGTGTTGGTTTTTAATGCTAATACGTATTGCCTATTGGACTATTGGTTTTTAACTTTTGTTACCGGGTCAACCGGTTCGATACTGGTTCGTTATGACCGGTTCAACCGGTTTTTTAATAGAACCGACCGGTTCAAATCCGGGTCATAAAATGGCATCAATCCGATCGCAATTGACCCAGTCTTTTCACTGGTTCCCGGGTCGACCGGCCGGGTCGACCCGGTTTTTAAAACATTGCTAAAGCAACAATTAATTGATGATTAAATATATAATTTTAGAAAAATCGATAAAAAAAATTTAATTTACCAACAAAAAAAAAATTCTTTGTAAAACGAACAAATAATTAAAAAAAAAAAAAAACTCAATCAAATCCAAATTCTAGAAACCAAACAAGACTTGTAAAGTAATTGATTTGAAATTCATTCAAAATCCTACAAACCAAACACATGAAGGAATTTCAAATCCCCTCAAATCAAAATCCCTCCAAATCCAAATCTCTCTTTGAAATCCAATCCATTTTATTCCATTCCAATCTCGCAAACCAAACGCACCCTAAAGCGATACACAAAGCAAACATATATTTTTTATCAGTCGAATTTTTATCATCGACAAACGTTCATGATCAATAACAAATATCTAAATAGATACGTTTACAAAGTTTTTTATTTTAGAAATCTTACAAATTAAAAAAATGTTAAATGTTTGTGTAAAATTTGTTTTATTTTAAAACAAAATTATTTATGTTTAGGTTTCTAATTAAAGAAATTCTGACATCTTCTGACATCAGTATGGGACAATTGCAAACTGTCATTGGCAGTGTTCAAATGTGCTTCTTTCCAAACAGTTTTTTAAGTACACGACTTTTAGGACCATTTATAAGTATTTATCGAATTTTATTTATTTTATTAGTGAACATGATAAAGAGTTAAAAGACCGAGAATCTTACTTAATAAGAGTCATATTAAGGGGGTGTTTGGGATTGCTTATTTAAAACAACTTATATTTATTTTAAAAAATGTTTATTAACTTATGTGGTGTCAAACCGAAGTTTTAAAAAAAAAAATTGAATTAGCTTATTGTGGTAACAAAACGTAATAAGCTAATAAGTTGTTATCTAAAGGTGTTTGAGATTGCTTATACATATAAAATAACCAAAAAAGTAATAAACACTTTTCAAATAAGTTGATAAGTTAAAACCAAATGACTTATCAAAAAGTGTTTTTCAGCGGTTTGACACCATTATAAGCCATTTTAATTTTTCCTCATCCAAACACTCAAAAGTGTTTATCTATTGTGTCAAATCGCAATAAGCTAAAAAGCACCTCAAATAAGCAATCCCAAACACCCTCTAAGAACCTAAGATATTCCGGTAAATAAGATAGAAGACTCTTACCCGATAAACGCTTACCAGCAATCCATTTTAATAGTCGAGAATACTATTGGCTAATACAAGTGGAGGTGGTGACCATTGCCCCTAAGCAATTATCTGTTAAGTGTTTGATAAACGACCTATTAAACTTGGTCAAACGAGAAATAGAAATGAAAAGCATTAATGATGTCTGGTTTAATGCAATAGAATGAGTTAGTATCAGATTACTAGGTAATGAAACATTTCAACAACACTTTTTTTTGGGGGGGGCGGGGGGGGAATTGCCCCTTTTTCATTCATCAGTATTCTCATTTTCATTGTCAATTCCTATAATGAACAAAATGCCCCTCAGTCGTAAACTCATTCAAAAAGAGTAACTTATGATCACGTAAGCCTACCTTCGATAAACCTTTTGTAAGTGTTTCCATTATTATGTGTGATTTACTCTTTTCTGGCTTAGAAAGGTAGAAAGGTCGTCTTGTTCACTTGAAGTGTAATACAGTTTCGATTCTACCATAATAAATATGATTATATAGTGAATTGTGTGTCTCGAGTAGAGGTCGCCAAAAACCGGTCTCGGGTTGGGCCGGAACGGGGTCCAAATGGGTCCCGGGCCAAAACACTGCCACCGGTAACCGATCCCAGTCCCAGTCCGGTTGATATAACCGGTCCGGCGGTCCGGGTTCCGTTCCCGGGCCGGTTCCAAATCGGTCCTTTGAAAAAAAATATGTTTTAATATTATTTTTGAAATATTTTTAATAATACTTGAATGTTTTTCTAATACACTTTAAAATGTTTTATTGGGTTACTAAAATACACTTTAAAAATACGTTTCATTATAATTTTGATTTAATAATGCATTTAAAATTACATTCAATTATTAAAAAATATACTAATTCCCAACACGGATCGAATTGAAGAGTTCCGGTGGTTTGACATCTTTGAAGAGCCACTTGGTCATCAAGGTCAAGTTCCTCATCATCGTCATATTATTAGAAAGTGTCATCGGTATCAGTAGTTGGCGGCATAATTAGTCCCATGGTGACTTCGTTTCTTCCAACTTTTCTTCTACGTCGTCAATCTCCATCTCTAGTGATGTCGTGTGTTGAATTTTTCCAACTCCATCCAAGTAATCTTTCAAACATACGCAACACTCTATGGACTTCGGGCTTAGGGGTTGTTCGGTAACGACTTATTGGGCTGTATAACAGATATGGCTTATTCGGTCAGCCACATCTAGTTGTTCGGTAGGAGCTTATTCACTCAGCTGATAGCTTATTCGCCCAGCTAGAAAACTCATCTCCTATGCACTCAACACTTCATTCAACCCATTTATTCCTCTTTTACCCTTTCCCCTTTACATCTCCCTTCCTCCCCATCCCATCCCCTTTCTCATCACCATCTTCTTTTTCTCCAGACTTTGCAGTTCTTCTATCGATCCAAACAAAAATGGCACTTCACAAAACTTTGTTTAATCCTCCCTCCATAGATATGCTCCTCTCGTTGTCCACTCCTCACAAAAACAGATGAATATCCTTCTTCTTTGATCTGCTCCTCATCTTCGATATGGGTTTTTTTTTCTTGTATGGCCATTGATCGATAGTTGCCCCCAGACTTTGCAGTTCTTCTATCGATCTGAACAATCGTCGGTCAGTAGCTCATCTTCCTGCCGATGTCGACCATCCTCCATGCCGGTATTTCGATTTCTCCTGTCGTCTGCTCTCCAGCCATCGCAGGCATATCCGTTTCTGCCTTGTGTTTTCTGTTTCAAATATGTCGTGTGCTTTCGATTTTTTCCTTGTGTTTTACAGATCTGCCTTGCCTTGCAGCTTTTGGTTGTTATTTCTTCAGGTTGTGTTTATTTCTTCAGCAATTATCGGGCCTCCTCTATTTTCTGCTTTGTTAACAAACCTTACGAGCTGGTTATGAGTTGTTTTGGGGTTCACCTAAAACTTGAGTTGCAGACCAGTGTGACACCGAAAAGTTCAAGGATTTGAGATTTTGTGTCTAAAAATTATATCTTTGATACAGAGTAAAGTTAAGGATCATGATTTCAGTTTGGAATTTTGGGTCATCTTCCCTTCAGCTTTAGAACCTTTAATTGTTGGTTTCAAGCAAGAAGGAGCCAAGAAGCCAAGTTCACTGTTTGTTTTTTTGATATTTGTATGGAGCCACAAACTCTTTTCCCACATCACAGGCAGAAAATCTTTGGCCCGAAATTAGTTGTTTTGATTATAGCATTGAATTTATATAATTATGTTAAATCAATTTGTTCTTATTTAAAAACATTTAAATTGATATTTTTTAATAATTATAAGTTATTTCTTCAACATTTTTATCAAATTGTTGTTTTATGCAAACAAAAATAAAGATTGAGGGTAAAATAGTCATTTCTGACATTCAGACTGTTTATTCAGCACAACAATCGAACAACAACTTATCTGTTAACATACAGACAACTTTATTGATACATACATCTTTATCCATACAGGCCTTAACAGAAAACGAACCGAACAGCCCCTTAATCTTGTCTGCCATATCGATATGATCCTGCCACTAAGAGAAAAAATGGACTCCGAAAATACTAGCTTGGATTGTTAGTATATCACGGGTCATACATGCCTAAAACGGGAATTAGGGTTGCTTTTGTTTCCACCATTCTAATAAGTTAATATTTACAAAATCTTCGACATCCCCCACGAGGCATGCAGCCATAGAAATAGTACGCATGTACATATTTAGTTCACCCAAATCAATATCAAATCTATTTTTTTACTCAATTCACTTAAAACCTCGTTCATTAAATAAGTCATTAACTTTTCTCGGCTTTGGCGATGACCACTAGAACTAGAACCGAACCCGTAAATAAACGACTTGAAGAGCTTTGTTGTCACTACAAAACAGAGGACTATCACCAACGGACAAATCCGTCGGTGAAAGTCCGATCCGTCGGAAATCCGTCGGAAATAGGCCCTCGAAAAATAGGTGGTCGGCGGTCAAATTTCCGACAGACCGACGGATATTACCGACGGATCACCAACGGCGTGTATTTCCGACGGATCACCGACGACCACCTTATTACCGACGGATTACCGACGGCCTAATATTACCGACGGATCATTTCCGACGAAATTAGCGACGGATTTCCTACGGTATTTAATAAATTAAAATTAAATTTAAAAACATTTACCAACGGATAATCCGCCGGTAATTTATTTTTTTCTAAAAAAATAATTAAAATTTCATAAATTCCAGTTTAGAACCTGTACAAAACCTGCTCATTTTTCATTTAATATGCAATTTAAAATTGTACAAAAGTTGTCCATTTTTCATTTAATATCTAAAAATTAAAAATAAAATGTAATACAACCAACTATCCTACATCAGGGAAGGGGGGGGGGGAGGGGGTGATCTTGAAACTTCTTCATGAAGGCCTTAAACACGTTAATTTGCTCCTGCATCCGCATCCTCTCTGTTGTCTCTGTCTCTAGCCTCTGTCTTAGCTCATCTATCTGAAATTCAACATTTGACAAACATATAACAATGTTAGACAACATTTAACAAACATATAACAATGTTAAACAACAATTGACAAGCATACCTCCTCATCGTGATGGTCGTGTGAGCTCCCGCCCGTACTGACACCTGAATCGCCGGTCATAGCGTAATAGGGATCCTGACTGGTCTCCCATCCAAACAGACGACCTTTACGCCGTTCTTCGACACTATGCTCCCACAACTCGGCGTCATTGGGAGGTTCAGTGTCGGGATCTAAGTACGGGTACTCCTCCTTTCTAATCCGTCGGTAATTACCCTACAGTTTACCAAATTTGACATTGTCAACTAACCTATAGAAAATTCGGCAGCATTTCAACTGTAATTTGAACATATTTATCCATGGCCTGCTTTTATCAAAACAATCCTATCGTCTGTCCAACAATGGCAGCCCAAACTAAGTTTGCTATAATTTCTATCTATCTTATAAAACAAACAAAAATCTAGACATACATAATTGAACTTACCGCCATATCAGCCACCTTTGGGTAAACGTAGATCGGAGGATCTGTGGGCGGACCAGTCGCACCTGGAACAAGCTTCATGTTGGTGCAGTGTGTAGCCTCCCAAACCTCCCCGCCAGTAGGCTTACGGCCCCAAGCATCTCTCTACAATAGATAACTTAAATTGTTAGTAGGAAACAAAATCATGTATATATATATATATATATATATATTCATCAACTATATACATTTAGTCTAGTGGATGATAAATTACCAAGCGATCCCAATGCATAGCAGTACTAATAGATCCGCATGTGTGCCTGGATGTCATCCCCCATATTCGGTGGCCCGATTGGCCATATTGGCCCTAGATATACGCCTGAACGCATCGGTGTTCTATACATATTAAAAATAAGACATAAATCAATATAAATCCTAGTACAACCAGATACAAGTATTCAAAACAAACCTAATCAATCATCTGGACCCAAATATCATGCGGGTTCCAATCTGGTTTATGTGCGCTAAGAACCGTGTAGTCATGTCCGTCAAACTGTACACCATCAATAGCTATAGCCCTCTCCTTGGCCCATATATGGGCATCTTTCATCATGTCTGGATACCTATTCATCACGGTACGCCGGAATGCAAGTAATACGCCGACCTCCATCTCAAGAGCCAACTATAATACAACTATATACACATTGTTTGTATTAAGTAAAAATAAACCCACTCAATTAGTTAAATAGAGTAAATTACATACCCGTAAACGATCCATCATCCGTGCATAGTGCTCCTCAGGGACATCCCCAACATGAGCTCATGGACCAGCAAACATGGACCGAAAGATGCTAGTGGCCCTCCGGGCCACTTCCTGCCTCTTAAACCTTTACAATTGCAAAATATACGACATAAAAAACATTAGGATCAGTTTATTATGTACTAGAATAAATAATATATCACATCTACTTACCCGCCGATAGACAACTCAATCGTCAGTCACTGACTCAGATGACGAGGCATCTGTGATGCAATATTGGGGCCTCTAACCCTCAAGCCCGCTCCAGGCGACAACGTCGCAAGCCCGTCCTCAGGCTGGATCTGATCTAGTCCCTCGTCAGTAGCTGCAACGAACTCAAAATCGTCCCTAGGCTCGTCGGCGCGGGGGTCACCATGCCCGGCGGAGCTGCTACTGCCCCTGCTAGAATAATGTCTACATAAGGATATAATTATTATGAATAATGTCTATATAAGAAAAGCACACTAGTCATCAGACGAGTGATCAGATAACATAAGTTCGTCCTTGTTATCTACATCATCATCCCCGTCTTCAAATTCTTCTTCCTCGTCACTAGCTGCATGATCTTATGCATCTTCCTCGTCGCTAGATTCGTCATTTGTGGCGACTACGTTGACCTCCCTAGTGACAAGAGGGACGGAATTGAGGTCCTCATTTACCCAATTGTTTGTATTATGAGCTACCCGTTCATTGATTTGAAAGAAAGGTTCTCCATCCACGTTATAATCATCCAACTCATTGATAGCCCTTTCTGCAACTTCATATATTCCACGGGTTTTGGTCTTCACAACTGCCCACCAGTCCTTTAAATCCTTACTGCCTGAAGGATAGGGTGTGTAATACACTTGTTGCGCTTATGATGCTAGGACATAATAGTCCTCACCCCTGAGTCTGGACTTGTATTTGATATCAACCAACCCATGTTTAGGGTCGACTCTAACTCCCCCTGGACTATCAAACCATGTATACTTGAACAAAACTACAACACAATAGCCTACACCGTAATACTCCACCTTTAACACGTCATTCAACAATCCGTAATAGTCAGACTCGGAGTCGTCATAATAAGATCCTCTTACACATACGCCACTATTATGTGTGACACTCCTAGTAGCATGTGTTACCGTATGAAACTTGTAACCATTGACAAAATATCCCTTATGCGACCAAGCATATCGGCCCGGTCCACGTGCTAGAGATTTCAAATGATCGGAGAAGTCGGCTGATCCGAGCATAACCTTTAAAACCACAAATAAGAAATAAATTACATATGTGTAACATTACATACGTAAATTTCATATTTATATACTCAAGTGTTGTTCGAACCAATTATAAAACCTTTCATCCCGAGCTTTATCTCGTGCAACTGCATCAAGATGAGGTTCTCTTTGTCGTATCCACTCATCAAAGGTCCATTAAAAAGGTCGAACTTCTTCACAATTCAACAACACATACGTATGGATCTTGTGAATCTCGGCTTGAGTCAAGATGGTCTTCCTCCCCCCCACCTCTCGAATAATCTACGAGAAGGAACCTTGAATATGCTCAATCGATCTTCTATTCCTGAAGAACTAGAAATATCAGGGGGAAATTTCTTGAGTCGCGATTATGCAGAGTTTCTAATCTGTGGAAAAACAATACAGGGAGCAATAGGTGGAGAGTTCATTTACTAATAAGACTCAACGATAGACCCCTCCACCCTTGCTTTGTTTCTAACAATCCTTTTCAACGACCCAAGTTTCCTAAACAACGATTGAAATACGCGTTAGAAAATAAATGGGTGAGTATTTGAATGAAAACGTTCATTTACCTCTCATAAAGATACATCCACTTATATTGTACCGGCCCACCATTTATGGCTTCTCGTGTCAAATGTATCACTAAGTGTTCCATAAAATCAAAGAATCTCGGCGGAAGACTTTTTCCAACTTACAAATTGTTTGAACGATACTTGTTTGCAATGGAATCAAGTCTTCTATGTGTAACACCCTTGAGCAGATTGCATGAAAGAATGTGCACAAATCCGTTATCGCATCCCATATGGGGGTTGGCGATTTTGGTTTATTATTAGGAATTTTAGAGTATTATTGGATAACGGGGAGTTTCGAATTTCGTGTCGGTATCATCCCTTGTAAGGCAATAGGGAGCAATCTTTGCATAAACACATGACTCTTGAAGCTATAAAAATTGTAGTATGCCATGTTTACACCACCCCCCCCCCCAATATTCGAAGCATACTCGTCCGGAAACTTCAGTCTCTTCAACAATTTGCATGCTTGTTTTACTTGTTGTTTAGTCAAAGTGTTCGACGACTTCGGCTTCACTACTTTCTTGCCTGACGTGTGAAACACCCTAAAAATTAGAGAAATAAAAATTCGAAAATTTCGCAATATGACGGCTATAAACTGGGTAAACCTGGGTATATAAAACCTGTCATAACAATCCCAAAGTATCATCCCGAGAAACGGGGAATAAAGTCGTAGCCTTTACAATGAATCGGATGAAGAATATTACTTAAGAACCTAATAATCTAACTTAAACGAGAAAGATTAATATCGGGTGTTGCTATTCTTCCAAAAATATGTCCGCTATCAACTTGCACCGGTCAATACATCTCCCAAAAAGACCGCTCTTTACCCTAAGGCCATCTACTCAATCCCGACGAATCCCACCGGTAACCTGACCTGTTATACATGTCGTTTTAAGAAAAAGTGTTAGGTTAAAGCCTAGTGAGATCAAACATTTGCAGTTAGAATAATCAAAGGCAAGTGTAAATAAAAGAATTAAATTCGTGACAATAATAATAAAGTTCTTTAATTTAGCAAATACCTCTTGGGTTAACGGGGGAGACCCGCTTACTAACACAAGTGACGGAACACAAAAGTAAGCCACTTGATAAGTCAGTAAAACCAATACACAAATAAAATACACGCAAGGGATGTCAGGCTCAGTGGCTTTAAACTTATACCCACGGAAAGTCAACTTTAACCCCGAAGGGTCCTTACGTTGAGATCCTCATCTAATATCGTAATACTTAGCACGTAGGACTTATAACCCAATCTGATGCCTACACGTGCCTCGACATGGGAAACTAATCGTCCCGGCGCCGAACCAATGTTATAACAATTATGGGGTCATGACTCCCAATGCAAGCAATTAAGCCACATAATGCCCGTAAGGCCAAACGAGTACTCCGATATTAGATAACATGCATAGATAATATAAGAGGTGATTTTCACAAAGTCAATTCCCATTGTTTACCGAAAGATCAACAATTGACACATAAATGACACTTACATGCCTCATTTCCAAAACATGCTAAATCCCAATATACAAACTTATCAGCAGTTAACTACAAGTTCATCATTTCCAAATCCATAATTTTACATGACTGAAGCCATCCATTTAACTACATTTCCCAAGTATAAGTAAGCTAATAGAACATCATCAAGGCTTATAAACCTCCATTTCATACTATTATCATAAACCCAAAAAATCTCCAAAAATTAGATTTAATACAAAGTTTCCACAACAAGTATATAAAAGGAGATGATTAGGTGTTTAAAACCCACATTTTGACATGTATAAAGTTTTATAAAAGTGTATGAACTCACCTTGGTAGTTTTCCATAAGAAAACCAAACCCTAGAATGAAGAAGGTGAAGACTTGAGATTAGCTAAACTTGAACACTTCCACTTAAGCTTCACAATACCTAGAATGGATTCATAAATGATCAAAGATGGTGGTAGATGGAAGCATTAATGATGGAGGGAATCTAGGAGGATGAACTTACCCAAAAATCAGAGGAGAAATCGTCCTAGCAGTCCACCAAATCAGATAAATGACCTAGAAATCGCGACTTGGCTTTTTATACCCAAACACACTGTCACTGTCGCGGGGCACAATCGCGCGGTCTCAACAACCCGCGGTACAAACGGTGCAAGAGTGACACCGCGATAGTGACCAAGGCACTATCTCCTAGCACTATCGCGCAAACTGTACCGAGAGTCCAAGACCCCCGGTGATTATGCCATCATGATAGTGACACCCTGTCACTATCGCGGACACTGTCGCGAGAAATACTACCAGTTTCCAGAATTGACATTTTCATCCCACGATTCTTAAATCAATTAAAATTCATTACTTAATATTGAATCCCAAAGTACGGTAAGCCTCAACGCAAAAATATTACTAGCTAGGTTCTTAGATTTTGGGGTGTTACAATCCTCCCTAACATGGAAATGATTTCGTCCCCGAAATCCAACTAACTAAACAAATGAGGGTATCTACGCCTCATGTCTTCTTCCGCCTCCTAGGTCACATTGGCACCACGGTGGTGCTTCCATTGAACCTTTACCATTGCTACCTCTTTATGTCGGAGCTTCTTCGTCACTCTTTCCAGAATGGCTTCGGGTTCTTCAACACAACGATTATCTTCCACTCGAATCTTGGAAAGAGGTATAACGCTTTCCTCTTCTGCTAAGCACTTCCTTAGATAGCACACATGGAACATAGGGTGGATCCCGTCCATCTCCGATGGTAAGTCTAACTTGTAAGCTTGGAGCCCAATACGTTCAAGAATAGTAAACGGTCCAAGGAAACGGGGACATAGTTTCCCACGCTTTCCAAACCGGATCAAGCCTTTCCAAGGAGACACCTTTAACATCACACGATCCCCCACTTGGAACTCTACCGGTCTCCTCTTCTTGTCGGCATAACTTTTCTGACGATCTTGCACCACTTTCAACCGTTCTCGGATTGATTTGACTTTGTCGGCCGTCTATTGCACAATTTCCGGGACGGAAAATTGCTTCTCTTCCGCCTCTATCCAACATACGGGGGTCCTACACTTTCGCCCGTACAAAGCTTTAAATGGCGCCATCCCGAGGCTAGAGTGATAACTATTGTTGTACGTAAACTCTACCAAAGGTGGATGAGTATCCCAACTGCCGCCAAAATCGATCACACAAGACCTAAGCATGTCCTCTAGAGTTTGAATCGTCCTTTCGCTTTGTCCGTCCGTCTGTGGGTGGTATGTCATGCTCAAATTCACCCGTGTGCCCAATTCTTGATGAAAGACTCCCCAAAATCTTGACGTAAACCGGCTATCACGATCGGAGACTATTGACAAGGTTATACCATGTCTAGAGACCACTTCATCTATATAAAGCTTTGCCAACTTATCCATTGGCAAAGTTTCCCGCATCGCTAGAAAATGAGCATTCTTCGTCAATCGGTCGACAATAACCCAAATGGTGTCGTTCCCTCTCAAGGTCTTCGGTAGTTTAGTCACTAAGTCCATGGTAATCTTTTCCCATTTCTACTCGGGTATTTCAAGCGATTGGAGGTTCCCATAAGGTCGTTGATGCTCGGCTTTCACTTGCGAACAGGTCACACACCGTTCCACGTAATGAGCCACATCCAACTTCATAATCGGCCACCAATAATGTAGTTTCAAATATCGGTACATCTTGGTACTTCCCGAGTGGATAGAATATTCGGACTTATGCGCGTCCTCTAAAAGTAGCTCCCGGCTTCCACCAAACTTTGGCACCCAAACTCGCCCATTGAAGCATTTTATCCCTCGGCTATCTTTGGTTAAAAGTAACCATTGTTTGGTCATCACTTCATCTTTGAGATTCTCTTCTTTCAAGGCTTTGGTTTGCGAAGCTTTAATCCTCTACAAGAGACTTGACACTAATTCGATCCTTGTAAGCTTGGCTTGAAGTCTCCCACTATATTCCTTTCGACTTAAGGCATCAGCCACCACATTTGCTTACCCGGGTGGTAGAGTAGCTCACAGTCGTAGTCCTTGAGGAGTTCCAACCATCTCCTTTGCCTCATGTTGAGTTCATTCTGATCAAAGACATACTTCAAGCTCTTGTGATCCGTGTACAAGGTACGTTTTGTGTCGTAGAGATAATGTCGCCATAACTTTAATACGAACACTACCGCCGCTAACTCCAAGTCATGAGTGGGGTAGTTCTTCTCGTGCACCTTCAATTGTCTGGATGCGTAAGCGATCACCTTTCCTCTTTGCATGATTACACATCCAAGTCCCATTTTGGACACATCGCTATAGACCATAAAATCCTCCGATCCCTCCGGCATGGATAAGATCAGAGCCTCGCATAACTTTCTTTGCAATGTCCTAAATACTTTCTCCTGCTCTTCGGTCCACACAAACTTTACATTCTTCTTAGTCAACATCGTCAACGAAGAATCAATCTTGGAGAAGTCTTGTATGAACCTTCGGTAATACCCCGCCAAGCCTAGGAAGCTTCGGATCTCGGATGGGATTTTGGGAGGTTCCCAATTCATCATAACTTCAATCTTTGCTGGATCCACCTCCACTCCGTCTTTCGTGACTACGTGCCCCAAGAACTGCACTTCCTTCAACCAAAACTCGCACTTGGAAAACTTTGCATAAAGTTTCTCCTTCCTCAAGATCTCCAAAACGTCCTGAAGGTGAAGCGCATGATCGGTTTCGTCCCTTGAGGAAATGAGAATGTCATCAATGAACACAATGACCGACTTGTCTAGGAAGGGTCGGCACAGGCGGTTTATTAAGTCCATAAACACCGCTGGGGCGTTTTTCAATCCGAAAGGCATCACTAAAAACTTGTAGTGACCATAACGCGTCCTAAAAGCGGTTTTTGGTATGTCGTCCTCTTTGACTTTCACTTGATGATATCCCCCGAACGTAGATCAATCTTAGAAAAACAACCCGCTCCTTGAAGTTGGTCGAACAAGTCATCGATTCTAGGGAGTGGATATTTATTCTTCACGGTCACCTTATTCAATTCCCTATAATCGATGCACATCCGCATGGTGCCATCTTTCTTCTTCACAAATAAGACTGGTGTTCCCCAAGGCGAGGAACTCGGTCTCACGAATCCCTTCTCCAAAAGGTCTTGTAACTGACCCATCATTTCCTTCATCTCTGACGGGGCCAAGCGGTATGGAGCCCTGGCTATCGGAGCCGCTCCTAGTGTTAGATCAATTTTGAACTCTACTTGACGGTCGGGTGGTAAACCAGGCAAGTCGTCCAGGAATACATCAGGGAACTCCCTTACCACGTCGACATCTTCTAGATTCTTCTTCTCGAGTTTGGCATCTATAACATATGCCAAAAAGGATGAGCATCCTTTCGATAAGCATTTTCGTGCCTTCGCCATGCTAATGATTGCAACTTCGCCCTTCCTTCTCTCATCGTACACGGTCACCGACTCACCATCCAAAATCGGAATTCGGATTAACTTTTTCGCACACAGGATTTCAGCGTGGTTATTCAACAACCAGTCCAAACCAATAACAACATCAAATCCTCTGATGATCATTATCATCAGGTTAACCGGAAATTCTCTTCCTTCGATTTCGAGCTTGCAACTTCGTAGAACGTCCCGAACCACTACTTGATCACCATCCGCTAGTTCTACTATTAACGCATCCTCTAAACTAGTAGTGGGCATGGATAGTTTTGGGCAAAACGAACTTGACACAAATGAAAAGCTAGCTCCGGAGTAAAATAATACATGTGTAGGTACGGAGTTTAGGAGAAACGTACCCGACACTACATCCGTCGAAGCTTTCGCCTCCTTGGTGGTCATCTGGAATGCTCTTCCCGTCGCTTTCGGAGTATTCGCCTTCTTTCCTCCGCTAAAGCTCGCTTTTGACTTCGGGCAATCACTTATGATATGACCCGGCTCCTTGCACCGAAACAAATTTGTCCTTTGATTGGACAATCACGGAAACTGTGGTCGGGCTTACCACACTTAAAACACGGTTCAGACCCCGAATTGCAAGGGCCGGTGTGCTTGCTCCGGCACCTTGAACACCACGGAACATCCCACCTAGGACCGGTTCCCCTTTGATTGTTGTTGAATGATTTTGACCTCTTGTAGGGTACGTAACTCCCCTCCCATTTCCTTTTCTCGGCTCCTCCACTTCTCTCGACCCTGCTCGGCTCGTAACAGTCCTCTACTAACTGTGCTTCCTCGATTGTCGCTCGAAGAGTAGCGACCTTGGGCACATGCACCAAATTCCTCATCCCCGATGGTAGACCTTTGGTGTAGGCCTTGATTTTCTCCTTCTCAGTCGGGACAAAGTGTCCCACCAAACCCAACTTGTCCATGAACAGTCGGTTATACTCCTTCACATACCGATCCCCCCGATCCCCCTTTCTCAAGTTCTGGAATTCTTCCTTAATTCGATCCATCGACCGCTCGTTACAGTACTCCTCTAGTAGCTTTTCCTTGAAGGTTGCCCAAGATAGTTTATCCAGAACAGTCGCCTCAACAGAGGCGGAGTACACGTCCCACCAAGTGAGAGTCGAACCCCTCAACATGTGAGAAGCAAAGATCACCTTCTGATCCTCCCCACATTCACTCGAGCGAAAAGCCTCCTCCATTTCTCTGATCCAACCCACACATTCCGCCGGGTCATCCGAGCCTTTGAACTCCGGTGGTCGGCACCCGAGAAATGCCTTGAAAGTACAAGTCCTTTCTGCTTGTCTTGTGATAGGGGTTGTAGTTTCATTAATGGGAATTGCAGGTCCCGTACCCCCGGATCCCTCCACTGGAATGTTTTTCGATACCGCTTCATGCCTGCGGTGGGTAGCATCTCGGTCTTCCAATAATTTCAGGAACACTTCTTGTTGCTGAGCCATTGTTGCATTCATAGCTTGCATCATTCGTTCCATCATCCTTGTCTCCGGAGTCACCGCTTCCATAACCGGATGGGTTGCAGCTAAGTTACGTTGGGGTATGTGTTCTGGTCCTCCGCCCAACACGTTAATAAAAGGTGGGGTCAAGTCAACATTGGTCACTCTAGGTTGGTCGGCTGTGGACGCCGTTGTATCTTGACCTTCCGGCCGATTACGAGTATTTACCATAGTCTGCACACATACAAATGCGCAAAGGATGACATTTGGATCATAAGCGGAAAACCAAGGAAACGTACTACTACATTCATTAATCATCGTAACACTGGAAAACAAGCATACTCACGTAAAATATTTTCATAATAATGTTAGCTAAGTGAAATTATGAACATATGATACGTAAGAATTTTCATCACCATCATCATAATTTTCAACAAGTGTAATTTCCGTCGACTCTACTACAACCTATCTTAAGAGTTCTATCCATTCTCACAAGATCACCACTTAAAATCACAGCTTAAGTCTAGATATTCTACAATCATGACTAGTTCACTTAAACTAATGCTCTGATACCAACTTGTAACACCCTAAAATTTAGAGAAATAAAATTCGAAAATTTCGCAAAGTGGCGCCTATAAACTGGGTAAACCTGGGTATACAAAACCAGTCATAACAATCCCAAAGTATCATCCCAAGAAACGGGGAATAAAGTCATAGCCTTTACAATGAATCGAATGAAGAATATTACTTAACAACCTAATAATCTAACTTAAACAAGAAAGATTAATATCGGGTGTTGTTATTCTTCCAAAAATATGTCCTCTATCAACATGCACCGGTCAATACATCTCCCAAAAAGACCGCTCTTGACCCTAAGGCCATCTACTCAATCCCGACGAATCCCACCGGTAACCTGACCTGTTATACATGTCGTTTTAAGAAAAAGTGTTAGGATAAAGCCTAGTGAGATCAAACATTTGCAGTTAGAATAATCAAAGGTAAGTGTAAATAAAAGAATTAAATTCGTGACAATAATAATAAGGTTCTTTAATATAGCAAATACCTCTTGGGTTAACGGGGGAGACCCGCTTACTAACACAAGTGACGGAACACAAAAGTAAGCCACTTGATAAGTCAGTAAAATCAATACACAAATAAAGTACACGCAAGGGATGTCAGGCCTAGTGGCTTTAAACTTACACCCACGGAAAGTCAACTTCAACCCCGAAGGGTCCTTACGTTGAGATCCTCATCCAATATCGTAATACTTAGCACGTAGGACTTATAACCCAATCCGATGCCTAAACGTGCCTCGACGTGGGAAACTAATCGTCCTGACGCCGGACCAATGTTATAACAATTATGGGGTCATGACTCCCAATGCAAGTAATTAAGCCACATAATGCCCGTAAGGCCAAACGAGTACTCCGACATTAGATAACATGCATAGATAATATAAGAGGTGATTTTCACAAAGGCAATTCCCATTGTTTACCGAAAGATCAACAATTGACACATAAATGACACTTACATGCCTCATTTCCAAAACATGCTAAATCCCAATATACAAACTTATCAGCAGTTAACTACAAGTTCATCATTTCCAAATCCATAATTTTACATGATTGAAGCCATCCATTTAACTACATTTCCCAAGTATAAGTAAGCTAATAGAACATCATCAAGGATTATAAACCTCCATTTCATACTATTATCATAAACCCAAAAAATCTCCAAAAATTAGATTTAATACAAAGTTTCCACAACAAGTATATAAAAGGAGATGATTAGGTGTTTAAAACCCACATTTTGACATGTATAAAGTTTTATAAAAGTGTATGAACTCACCTTGGTAGTTTTCCAAAAGAAAACGAAACCCTAGAATGAAGAAGGTGAAGACTTGAGATAAGCTATACTTGAACACTTCCACTTAAGCTTCACAATACCTAGAATGGATTCATAAATGATCAAAGATGGTGGTAGACGGAAATGATGGAGTGGAGCTAAGAGGATGAACTTACCCAAAAATTAGAGGAGAAATCGGCCTAGCAGTCCACCAAATCAGATAAATGACCTAGAAATTGCGACTTGCCTTTTTATACCCAAACACACTGGCGGCGATAGTGACACGGCGACAGTGACATTGTCACTATCGCGGGCACAATCGCACGGTCTCAATACCCCACGGTACAAACGGTGTGAGAGTGACACCGCAATAGTGACCAAGGCACTATCGCCTGGCACTATCGTGTGAACTGTACCGAGAGTCCAAGACCCCCAGCGATTATGCCATCACGATAGTGATACCATGTCACTATCGCGGGCACTATCGCGAGAAATACTACCAGTTTCCAGAATTAACATTTTCATCCCACGATTCTTAAATCAATTAAAATCCATTACTTAATATTGAATCTCAAAGTACGGTAAGCCTCAACGTAAAAAGATTACTAGCTAGGTTCTTATATTTCGAGGTGTTACAACGTGGCAATGTACAACTGCGATCGGTTGCAATAAATCTCTAATTCGCTCCTTGCTTTTATATTGTCTTTCGTATTTTACGTGTCCATGACAGTGTTAAAGAGATTCTCAAATACGTTCTTCTGCATGTGCATGACATCCAGGTTGTGTCAGATTAACAACGTCTTCCAATATGGAAACTCCCAAAAGATACTTCTCTTCACCCAATTATGAGTGATTCTGAAGCCGGTAATTTTTCTATTGGTCGATCGAAACGGGGAGCCATCGTAAACAGTTGGAAGATGACGGACCAGCTCCCATATTTCTTCACCGATTAAATCGGGTGGTGGATCGACTAACTGTTGGACCCTAGGTTCGTCCAAAAATCCTGTTCGATCACATCGGAAGGGGTGTGCACTAGGTAACCATCTACGATGACAGTTAAACCAACAAGATTTACCTCCATTTTTTAACTAAAACGAATCGACTGTACCCATGCGCATGCTCCAACCCGACAACATTGCATAGGCAGGGAAGTCGCTGACGGTCCATAGAAGTATAGCCCTCATCTCAAAATTATTGTTACGATAAGCATCATATGTAAGAGCGCCCATTGTATACAACATCTTGATATCATCTATTAGCGGTCTAAGAAACACATCTAAATTCTGATCGGGGTTCTTTCTACCAGGAATGACCAATGCAAGTTTAACATATGAATCTTTCAAACTCAACCAAGGAGGTAAGTTGTAGATGGTAAGAAACACTAGCCATAGTGAATACGGATTCGAATTTGAACTATTCAGATTCAAACCGCTGGTGCATAATCCAAGACGCACATTCCGGACCTCAGAAGCGAAGTTAGGATGTACCATGTCGAAATGCTTTCGAGCCGCACCGTCACTTGGATGTACCATCACACCCGATTCTGTCTGATGATCCTTGTGCCAAGTAATCTCTTTAGACGTCTTCTTTGACATATACAATCTCTGAAGTCTAGGAACAATAGGCAAGTACGTCAACACCAAGTTTGGGACTTTGCTTCGTTCACTAGTCTTGTAACGACTTTCATTGCAATACAGACAATGGGTCAACTCAGAATCATGCTTGTAAAATAGCATGGAATGGTTTTGGCAAGCGTCGATATTTACTTTTGGTAGAGCAAGCTTTTTCAAACTATTCTTCATCTCGTAGAAGTTACCGGGTAGTTTGTCACCCTTCGGTAGCATATCTTTAATTATAGGAACAACTCGATTATAAGTCGTCTCGGGTATATTATATTATATCTTCCAATTCAACAATCTCGTCGCAGCTCCTAATTTCGAGTAATTTGGACACCTATCCCATAATGACTCGTCAGCAGTTTGTAACATGTCATAAAATCCTTAGGCAGAAGGATTAGGGGTTTTTTCTTCCCTTGTCATGCCATCATGTATTATGTGATCGTTCACCATTTCAACATATCCTTCATTATGATCTACTACCGGAGTAGAATAGTGACCCACGTCTTTATGCGGTGCATGGTAATAGGTTTCACCATGTGCCCACCATATGGTATAATCAGGCATGAAGTCGTGCTTCATCAAATGCAGCCTCACGTCATCCCTTTCTTTATAGCGTAAGTTTTGACACTTCTTACAAGGGCATCTAATACGAAGCATTATCCCATCACGTGTAGGTTTCCTTTCAACAGTCCCTTCATTGGCGTAGGCATAGTCCAAAAAATTGTCCATTGCAACAATATAGTCGACGCTAAGAGACCCCCGACTGTCGTTCTTTCTATACATTCATCCTCTATCTGTCGACATATTCAACCACTACAACAAAGAAAGAAGTAGTTAGTCGACATAATCAAGATAGAGGTGGTGTAATGGTTTGACTATTTAAAAGTCAAACTGTAGGTGTCAATGAAGTTAGAAGTCTATTGAATGACTTGAAAACACTACATGTAATGGTTTGCCTACTTGAAAGTCAAACCGTAGGTTTAGAGGAGCTTTGGATGACTTTAAAACTCTAAGTGTAATGGTTTGACTATTGGAAAGTCAAAATCGTAGGTTACAATCAAAGAACAGTGTTTTGGAAAGTTTAAAACCCTACGTGTAATGGTTTGACTATTTAAAAGTCAAACTGTATGTGTCATTGAAGTTAGAAGACTATTGAACACTACATGTAATGATTTGCCTACTTGAAAGTCAAACCGTAGGTTTAGAGGAGCTTTGGATGACTTTAAAACTCTAAGTGTAATGGTTTGACTATTGGAAATTCAAATCCGTATGTTACAATTAAATAAAGGTATTGTGGAAAGTTTAAAACCCTACGTGTAATGGTTTGACTATTTAAAAGTCAAATCGTAGGTGTCAATGAAGTTAGAAGTCTATTGAATGACTTCAACATATGTTTTTTAAAATTTCGGCGGCATAACGACTATAAAATGAATATTTTCGTATATCAACCTAATGTTTGCCCAACAATTGGCAACCCAACTAAAATAAATAAATAAAATCAAGCATAATGTTTGCCCAACAATTGGCAACCCAACTAAATAATATCACAAGTTTATCAAATCATCATCAAGTTTATCATAAACGATATCACACCTTGGTATATGCTAACTTTATCAAATCAAGCATAATGTTTGCCCAAAAAATCAACACATTGACAACCCCAAAAACAAGGCCAGTTGTGAACCCCCAACAACTTCTAAACAACCTCTGTTTTTTTATGTGGTTGATATTTGCCAAAACAACCCCAAAATCGACACACACACATAAACAGTAGGATCAAATATGTTCCTTAACACACACACACCCATAGATTCCTTAACACACATAACAATCATCGACTAACATTTTGAAAATCATGATGGTTGTATCATTATAGAAAGTTGAATTTATCAATTAAAAATCCACCATGCATTTTAATGAAATAGTAAGAAGCCTCAATTTAGCAACTCAAACCACATTGAGAGCAATATGATTCATCATCTCATAAATCAAAAGCAATGGAGCAGATGATGTCTAATATCAGAATTAAAATTGCAGTTAATGGTGTTGTCCAAAAAGTTAACATCTTAAGCTTAAACTAACCTCAAGCAGCAGCAAGTAAATGGGAAATCATGATGTTGGGAAGTGGAGGGATGAGCAAGATCAACCTGCAAGAGTAGCCAATTAAATCCATTTAACACAAGATATCTAAACATTCCAACAGATTATACAGATTGTTCATTAAACACAAGAAATCTAATCATTGGAAACATTGATCGAACACTTGGTGTTCATCAAACAACAAAGAAATCTAAACACATTCATTAACACACACACACAAACACACATACATTGCAACAGATTGTACAGATTACACAGAATAGTTCAAGCAGGGTCAGAATTACCAATCTATACTTGATCAGCAGATAACTTCTAACAAAGAAGAAACATAGAGATTAAGCATTTAGTAAAGACCACTTTGAGTAAAGGAAAAAATACTAGATCACACATAGTGCCATTGAAGCCTAATTAGTACACTACACCAAGAAACATACTACAGTTACTGACACTAGTCTAATATTGGTACGTTGACCACATACGAGGCTGTGAGTTCAAAACGATGAATCCAGTCACCGTGAAATCGAGAGTGGTCGGCGTTCGAGAGTGGCATTCGGGAAGTCGAGAGGAGAGGGAAATCGAGAGGTGAGAGGGATGAGAGGTTGTGGATGGTGGTTGACGAGGAGGACGATGGTGGTCGATTAGTGAGTGAGGGTCGGCGTCTGAGAGTAAGTTCGTGAGGGATGAGGGTTGTGAGTTTAGAACGATAAGAACGAGGGAGAGGGAATAATTGAAATTAGGGCTTTATGCCCGCTATTTTTTTTTAGAAAATTCGGAATATCACCGATGGATTTCCGACGGAATATCCGTCGGTAATTACCGAGGGAAATTATCCGTCGGTAATCACCGACGGATTTACTTTTTTTAAAATTAAAATAAATTTACATTTAATTTATTAATAATTATTAAATTATATTGTTTTTAAAATTATTATAATTATTAAATAAATTATTAATTTATCAAATTATATTTAAATTGATTAAAATACCCCTGAACTAACTGGACTTAACGGAAACCGTTAATGGCTGTTAAGAGAAGGGACCAAAAGTGTTATGAAATTGTGTCATTCTGTAACAGTTTTAGTTCATCCTTCTAACGGCCGTTATCTTTTCCCGTTAATTCCAGTTAGGTCAGGGACCAAATTTGTTATACACACATACATACATCTATACACATACATATATACATATACATACATACATGCATCTACAGACATACATACATACATACATACATACATACATACATATATAGACATGTACATAACATACACAAACTTATATGCATACGACATAAACATATACATACAAGCAATACATATGTATACAATACACCTATAGACATACATACAATATACACATTATATACATATGCATACGACATATACATAAACATACAAGCAATACATATGTATATAATACATCTATAGACATACACACATACATAAACATGATATATAGACATATGTGCTATATATATACATACAAGCAATATATATGCATACAATACATCTATAGACATACATATATACACACATACATAGACATGATATAAACATATGTGTTATATACATATAAACAATACATATGTATACAATACATGATTTGTAGACATACATACATACATACATACATAAACATGATATAGACATATGTGTTATATACATACAAGCAATACATATGTATACAATACATGATCTATAGACATACATACATACATACACACATACATAGACATGATATAGACATATGTGCTATATACATACAATTAGCAATATATATATATATATATATGTATACAATACATGATCTATAGACATATATACATACACACATACATGATATAGACATATACACACACATTTATATGCATATGACATACACGTATATACATGATATACATATATATGTACTATATACATACAAGCAATACATATATATATACTATATATGCATATACATACGTACATACACATATAGATATGTACATGATATACATACACACACTAATATGCATACGACACACATACATACATCAACAAATCACCGAAGAAATTTTTGGAAAAAAAATAAATTATTTATCAACGGATTTCCTAAAGGCCGTCAGAAATCCATCGGTAATTTGCGACGGATTACCGAAGGGAAGTTGAAAAAAAATAATTAAATTAATAAGCTTACCGATGGATTACCGACGGAATCCAATATTTAAAAAAAATCAAAAATAAAATAATTTTATGTCCGTCGGTGATCCGTCGGAAATGTTTATATTTACCGACGAATTACCGACGGATTTGTAAATCCTCACAAATAGCTTCTTTCCGTCGGTGTTCCATCGGAAATTACCGATGGATTTTGGCCATCGGTAACTTTTAGTCGGTATTAAGCAATTTTCTAGTAGTGTGTTGGCTTCCTCCCCTAACAAAGTGTTTATAATGATCAAATAAATCGCTAAAATTACGATTAAACACACTGTTTTGTTCTGTTGAAAAAGAATTGTCCGTAGTTATATCTAAATCAAATGTCACACATATTTGTGTAATTAAAACTTCAAAACAGATAACATTTAGATATGGGTTTAATGTTGTGGCACAAAGAAAAGCAAAGGGGATCTCGACAAAATATTTTAACAATTCGTTTTTTCGTTGAACCCATCAACCTCCCCCAATCGTGATGGTCTTCGTGTTGTGAAATATTATTTGCCAAAATAAATAATTGATTTTAAAGTAAAAAGCTTGTTGAATAATAAATACCGGATAATAAATCGCTCAAAATATCGTATAATCCGTCAAGCACAGCCCAATTTTGTTTTCCAATAGTATTATACACGTAACGAATATATAAAATGCTTGAATATAATTTTTTATTTTAGCAAATTTTCAATCACATAATAAGTCCAATTACATCGAACAGGTATATCAAAGTTCGGTCCCAAAGCTCGAAAACCAACATCTTCACAATATTTTTTATATGTCGCGTGCATTTTTTTACTTTTTGTGAAAATTCGCCGTAACATAAGTCTACACTTTTCTATTACGGGTTTCCAAGTATTTAAACCATCTTAAATGGCAAAATTTATTATGTATGTGCAACAACGTGTACGAAATAGTTGACCATCTAAAATAGGGGTCAAAGCCAACTTTAATTTCTCCACACATCAATTATTAGTACAAGCGTTATCAAATGAAATGCTAATGACTTTAGAATGTAATTATAAAATGTAAGACTTTTTTCAATAATTGAAAATTTGCGATCACCCGAATGTGGCGCACTAAACGGTTCAAACGTGATGCATAATTGCTACGATTGCGGCTTAATCTAATGTGTCGTTATGCATATATAAGAAACCATAATTCCCTATGGTATGCTCCATACATCACATTTTAAAGAAACTTTGTTAGGAAAAAGAGAAAACATTTGTCGCATTTCATTTTGACACGTTGTCCACATTTTAATTGCACCACGTCTAAGAGTTTGACGACTTGCCGGCTTGTAACAACCCGATTTGAATGACACATTGTGTTGTCATTTGTCGTTCAAATCAGCATCAAACGACATATTTGACCTTGATTGTCAAGTATCGGTTAACTTGAATCACCCCCGACCTCAACCGCGGACACGTTTTTTCGATGTGTCACTTTAAAGTTGAATTTCCTTCCGCCGTAAGAAGAGCTTGACACTTTTTGCATTGCGCCTTCTTTCTTCCGCCCGTGAGGATCACCATGTTGTAAAAATTCCAAACCTCGGGCTTTCGTCCTTGCTTGGCGAGAACTTTGGAAATTGTTTCGGATGATGCATCATGTTGTTCACTGACCATTGTGGAAGAGAAAGAAAGAAAGAGATGAGAACTGAGAAGCAGGAGTGTGAACGTTTTTTGCGAGAAACCAAAATTAAGCCGAAATCATGAATTATAGCGAGAATTGTGAATGTTTTTTGCGTTTTGTAAGTTGGATTCTTACTCCATTCACTATATGATTTATAATAATGTTTATGGGGCCAAAATATAAAAAACAAAAAGCCAAAAATTGGTGAAAATGGTCATATGACCGTTGCCTAACGTCCCTATAACGGCTCTTTTTTTAAATTTCTGGTTTGGACCGGGTCGGTCTCTCGAATCCGCCCGAAACTACAACTGGTTCTGAACTACGGTCCCATAATCGGTCCCTATCAGTCCACTCCTCTGACGGTCCCGGGCCGGACCGAACATATTTCGCCACCTCTAGTCTCCATAGAGAGAGGGGCAAGGACCAGGCTTAGCCGGTCGTTGGGCCCGGTCCTAAAAGGATTAATCCAACGAAAAGAACATTGAAACCGGTCCTTGGAAGTTTCGGACCAGTCCTTAATGGTCATTGCCTCATTGTAGGCCTGAGCATGGTCGGGTCGGGTCCGTGCCCAAAACCCCAAACCAGATCGGATATCGGGTAAGGGGAAAAGGCCCGAAAACCGACCGAAGAAAATTCGGGTTACTCGGATTCCAGGAGACTTCGGGCCTGTGGCTACTGCCTACTGAGTAGAAAACTACCAAAATCAAGACTCCACCAAATAGACACGGAGAGAAGAGATTAGAGAGACTACTGAGTACTGACTCCACCAAATAGAAAACTAGAAATCAAACTTACAGATGTACTGGTGTGATGCGATGGTTGTATGCTACCAGGCTGGTGTGATGCGATGGTCGCCGGTTGGAGCAGGGCGGTGGGCCGGTGGCTGGAGGCTGGAGCGTCTCAAACCGGTGGGAGCAAGGCGGTGGGCCAGTGGATGGAGGAGTCGATTGATTTGAGAGACACAGAGAGAGGTCTGGGAGTCGACTGTCGATGGAAGGGAATCATGGATAAGTCGATTGATTTTAGTTTAGGGCTTTGGGTGTTTAGTGTAATACCCTAAAATTTGGAAAGATCGACTAACTAAAAACTTTCAATAATACCTTAAAGGATAATAAATCTCTTACTACCGGTCCGTAATTGAAATACATTTCTAGGTTTAACCATCAACAAATAATTAAAGTCTTGCATAAAGACTAACTAAAGTCGAGTTTTACTATAACCCAATACCAAATCGCTATCTCCAATAAAAATGCGGAAGACTTCATCAAGCTAATAACTTCTTCGAGCACATAACTAGCACTCATCACTTCACGGTGTCGCTATAACTAATCCCGAAATGGAACCTGATGCACATGCCGATAAATAAAAAGGTTAGGCTAACGCCTAGTGAGTTCAAAAGTTTATATCATGATTATAAAAGAAAACGTAAAATGGAAATATTGTAACTTATAATCATGATCCTTTGAAATGATTTACTTTAAATAAGCGAACAACTCATTTGCCAATAATATGCATTTTATAGATGGACGCCTCAACGCCAAAACATTCTTTCATGAAATGATGCAATCCAACACTTACTCAAAACGAGAATAATGGTAATACTCCGATGATGATGTTTGAATAAAATTTTATAAACCAAGAGACCAAGATGTGGTTTCATTCAAGTTTCCAAAAATCATAATATAAGGAGAAAGACCCAAACTCAAACGCCACCGAAAACAAGGATAAAGTAAATACCCAAAGCAACACCTTTCGATGACGGGGAAACCCGAATTCCAAGGCTAGTGGCGGAACACTTAGTAAGCCACATTCCGAGTTATTGCGCTCACCATACTAGGATCAAGGTCGTGAACACACCGGCTCAAAACAAAGATATGGGGGGATGTCCCAATGATTCCTAGTCATGCTCATTCGCTAGGATTACATTTACGATCCACGACTAGTATCCGGCCCCACATAACCGTACCAATCTGCCACCCTAGGACCCAATGTCTCAACTAGCTACAAATGGGAAGTGGCTATGCCATAAAAACAGGCTTAGAAATTAACTCGCGGATCCAGGTCGGGTCTTGGACTCCACGAGCCCTCACCGTATTATCCTCGATATCCCAAGACTAATTCTGACACCAACATATAAATAATAGCCCATTTTCTTTTTAAATAATAAAGACCGACTCATATGCCTATGGATCCACTACATTACAGTCTAAATAGTACATGACTCCAATTGAATGACCAACGTACTCAAAACATGTAATTCTCAAATGATGTGCATTAACCTCCATCATACTCGGTATTTCACAACGGGCTATTAAACCGGACCGAAGTCCTAAAGACTCATTTATTTTCAAATATTCATTTCCACGTTTAACTGCTGATAAGAATGGAAATCATAAAATGAGACTATACACTTTCTTTCTATCACTTCACATAATTGTGCAAGTAATACTTCATAAAACATTCCATTTCATGAATGATGCATAAAATCCGACAACCATTCAAAATGTATTTCTTTGACCAAAGATCTATTTATGTAATAAAACATCAAAACACATTCATTTGTGTTCCTTTATCAAAATGACCAAAAATCCCAAATGTGGTGTTATACAAAGTTTATAAAGGTAAATATTTCAAATAATCAAAGATCAACAAATAACCAACATTTGATAATTTCATGTAAAACACATAAACACTTTAAAATAGACATTTTGGCATGTACACCGTTTTCACAAATCTACTTAAACTCGCCTTGCTAGATTTAGGCTAAAATCTAGATTTTCCCCCAACTAGAGTTCCTTTGAAGAACACTTGGATTCTCAAGTCAAAACTTCCAAAAACCTAAATCCATACATATTCAACCATAAATAATCATAATCAACCACAAAGAATCGTTTCCCAAACCTTATACATGAATACCTCAACTGATACCGAAACCCTAACTTCCATAAATGAAGAGAATAGAAGATTACCCTAACCCAAGCTTGAATCCACCAATAAAAACACCTCTAGTTCACCAAAATGGTTACAAACCTCCAATCTACGAAAGGGAGAACAAATGGTGGATGAAACCCTAGAAAACTTTGGTGAAGAAGATGAAGAGGGAGAGATGAGGAGATTACCACCACAAAATACTCTTGTATACTCCAATTGACTTCCAATATATTTCTAGATACTTGAAGATCTCTGAAAAACGAAACTGTGGCAACTTGAATCACTGAAATCGGAGTTGGGATGAAGAAGATATGAAGAAATAAAGTTTTGGGTGAAAATGAGGCTAAAATCAGCTTTTAACCCGTGTTGTTGCTTCTGATGCCCAGCACGACCCGTGCCACTTTTGTGAAGGCATTGGAACGACCCGTTCCAATGTTTTAGTGTCATGGCATGCCCCTTGCGCCCTGCAGACCATAAATATATGCCCGAACACTGTTTTGGTCATAACTTTTTCGTTATAGCTCAGTTTTTGCTCCGGAAAGAACCGATGGACTCGTAATTGAATCATTCATCTATCAAGACTATAAAATCAAGGATTCAAGACCAAAATAAAATATCTTATTTTTTCCTTAATATATCGGTTTCTGTATTAACTTGAAATGATTCCTTTCGAAAATCGGGGTGTTATAATCCTCCCAACCTTAAAAGAGATTTCGTCCTCGAAATCTAGAACCACCAAGCACCCAACATTACACTTGGAAAGATCGATCGATTTCCTATCCCAAAGGGATGCCTTCATGAAACTTCACCTCATATACGGACCCGATTACATTCTGGTTGAGGTTTTCGCTGAGTTTCTCATAACGTGTCGTTACAAACTAAATCTTGTTAGAGCGCAGATTTATTGGATTCAAGATCATAAAGATTGAAGATGAAAGATTCAAGATTCAAGAAGTCAAAGCTGGAAAGTCAACTCTCATGAAAAGGTCAAAGTCAAATTGTAATAAAAAGTCAAAATCAATTGTATTTTGTTTACTTTCCTTTGTATTTGTTAGTAGGTATAAATAGTGTTGGTTGTTCCTTTGTTTGGAGTGGAAGTGTGTGGAAGAGAGAAAAATAGTTTTTACATCAGGGAGAGATTTGTAGAGAGAGAGCCGTCTAGAGAGAGTAAGAGAGAAAAACATATTGTAATATGTGATTTGGATTTGAATCAAAACAAGTTTGTGAATCATCTTGTTTGATTGATTAATTGTGAATTAGAAACTTGAATTTCAGGGAATCACAATTGGTATCAGAGCAGATCTGAATTGAAATCAATTTTTCAGAAAATTTTGTTCGAACACTGTTTCATCATTTTTCAGATTTGATTTTGAGTATTTGTATGTGTTAGAGTTTGCAATTGATCAGGTTATGATCGAATCATGTATTAGATCGATTTTGTATTGGTTTAATCGAGTATTGCACTGTAATCGATAAGATTTGTGATGATCTTGGTTTTCACGAGTTCACGTACACTGTTTCATTGATCGATGTGTACTCAGATTGTTTGTTTTAAGATTAGTTGCTTGTAATATGTTCTAGATGATTAGGTGATGGATTTATCAAAATTTCTATCTGTAAATTGAAGTCTAGATAGGTTGTTGTTTGATTCAGAGTCGTATTTTGAAGTAAAGCTGAAGATCTCGCAACCAATCTGAAGAACTTGCAAGTTCTTCAAGAACTCGCAAGGTTATTCAAGAATTCGCAGAGGCTCGAGAAAAGGTTTCGCAGGGTGCTATTTGGCGAATTTCTGAATTTTGCGCCATCTGCCCTTAGCGCAAAGTATAGTTTGCACTACTACCCTTAGCGAATTTCTGATTTTCTCGCCAAGAATTCGCAGGATTCTAAGGGTTTCGCGAAGGATTCGTAGAAGTTCATACGAAAATTTGCAATGTGCTTTGATTTCTTAATTTTCTTAAGTATAAGTTTCACAGGTGTGAGTATTGAGAATGCTTCAGGATTCGCAGAGAAGTTGATTGCGAATTTCAAAGGACTCGCATTCGTATGTATTGCGAAAATTGACAGAATTCGCAATGTGTACAAGTTTTTGCAGAAGTGTTGTCTGCGAATTCTAAAGAATTTACGAATTCTTTGTTGGTTTTCTATTGCTTGCGAATTTTGTTGATTTACGAATTCTAATATCTTGCGAATTATGTGTATGTTTGGGTTATCTACGAATTCCTTGCTATTTCTTTCTTTTAGTTTGCGAATTCTGTGTGATTTTGTATTGTGTGCGAATTCTTTACTACTTCTTTGTAGTTTGCGAATTCTAGACTTGAGAATTTTGGAAATTTCAATTTCTGATTTTCATTTCAAGTTTTTTTTTTCTGATTTGATTGATTTCATTTGGACTAACGGTCTTTTTCAAGTTTCTTATTGCATATCTTTATCAAAACAGGATGACTTCCAGAGAAGCTCTCGCCATCGGAACTGACACAAAGCCACCAGTACTCTTCAAGGGAGAGTATGAGCAGTGGAAAGATAGGTTCATGGACTTCATAGACAGACATGCATTGGGTGAACTTATCAAGATATCTTTGGAGGAAGGAGTTATGCCAATTCCAAAAACAACTCGTACTGTTGGAACTGAGCAGATATAATATGAACTTAAATTCAATGAATTCACTGATGACGAGAAAGATAGATCAAAAGCTGATAAACTGGCAAAGTCTTTCATTCTTCAAGGCATACCAAACGAGATATATGTCAAGATTGACATCTACAATGCCACTGGAAAGCAAATGTGGGATCAACTGGAGAAAATGATGCTTAGATCAAAAGTTGGGAACCATCTCAAAATATCCAATTGCCTCAATAACTATGAAGAGTTCAAGGCTAAGGAGGGTGAATCATTGGAGGCTACTTATGACCGGTTTGTGACTTTGTTAAACGAACTCAGCAAGAACAAAGTGAATAAGTCACAAATTGAGCTTAATGTCAAGTTCCTGAGTATCTTGCAGCCTGAGTGGAAGAGATTTACCAGGCAGATGAAGCAAATGAAGGATTTGAATGACATACCACTCCATGAAGTCTATGAAACTCTTAGACAAAATTAAGAAGAGGTAGATGAGATTTTGGGTGACAAGAAAAAGGTTGAAAAGGTAGTTGTTGATCCAGTTGCTCTAGTTGTGAAACAGAAGAGTGTAAGTCTTAAGAAGAAAAAGAAAATGATACTTTCTGAATCAGAAGAAGCAGAGAGTGAAGATAACTCTAATTCAGATGACTGTGAAAGTTTGAAGAAGGCCATGTTGATGCTTACAAAAGCTTTTCAGAAAAAGTTTACAAAAAGCCAAGCTCAAACAGTCAGAGATACTCTTCTGGGTCTAAGAACTATGAGCACAAGCAAAGAATTGAAGGAAATATATTGGAAGAGAAGAAGCCAGAGGAAAGAAAGTTTATAGCTGAAGAGACAAAGTAGCTAGAACCAACCAAATGCTACAACTGTGGCAAATTGGGTCATTTTTCTAGGGATTGCAGAAAGCCAAAGGTTCGAAACTCTGAGTATTAGAAGAACAAGATGCTTTTAGCAAAGCAACAGGAAGCCGGAAAAGCATTGATGGCAGAGGATGAATTATGGCTTGATCACTCAGACGAAGAGGTTGATACAGAAGAGAAGGAAGAGATAGCACACCTGTGCTTAATGGGAAAGATGGTAGATGAAGCTGAAGATGAAGTTGAGTCAGCTGAAGAAGAAATTGATGAGGTAAGTGATATGACTGAATCTGATTTTATAAGTCAAATAAATGTCATGATGATTAGACTTCAAAAGTTAGAGTCAAAGCTTAAGCGTGAAAGAGGTATCAACAAAGACAAAAACCAATCAATACAGAAACTTAGCGAGAATATTGCTGAGAATAAAGTATTGATTGAGACTTTACATAAAAATATTGATACCAGAGCTAAAGAAAAGACTCTCATTCTTAAAGAGTTAGCTGAAACAAATTCCAAATATAGACTGTGTGAGTTTGATTCAAAAGAGCTTACTAAAATGCATTCTTCGCTTTCAAAAGAAAACAAATCTTTACTTGAAAAAGTGAATGCTTTGGAAGGAAAATTATACACAATGGGTCAAACTGAACAAACCATTCATCTAAACAAACCCAAAGAGAACAAAGAGTGTTGGGGACTCGGTTATGAGAATTCACACTATCTTAAAAAGGGTATATCTGCAGTGCCTGCACTTTATGATTTTACATTTTTAAGTTTAGCATCAAGATACCCTAATCTTCATGTTGAGTGGACTAAACTATCTGAAGAAGATGAAGCCAAGGAATTTGAGAAAAGAAAGAACACAACTAAAGTTCAGCTTCCATTTCGATATGAGAGGTTGAATAATAGTTATAGTTCTGATAAATCAAAGTTTCTTTCAGATGACTATTTTGAAAGTTATTCCTCAAAAGGGTTGGAGGCAAAGACTATTGAAGGTAAAATTTATGTTCCTCCTCTCGTTTTAGAAAGTAAAATTTCTGAACTTGAGAATACTCTGTCAGAAGAAAGAATTTTGATGAATTTAGAACAAAATGTGCTTTTAACTGTGTTGAAAAATTCAGATTTTTCTAAAGCTTCATATTCTGATGATATGTCTAGATTACTTAATGATGGATTTGATTTCTTAAACTCTGATGGTGATTTAGATGAATGTATTGCTCAATTTGATTTTAATGCTCAACTTCCTGATCATTCATCTTTTGTTGTTAATTCTTTTGGATTACCAAGTGTGTTTGAAAAAGGTGAAACATCAACGAAAGTTGATAAATCAGTTCTTGTGAAAAAGAAAGTTGCCAAAGGTAAGAAGAAGAAATCTGGGCATTCACAGAAACAGATCACCACTGGTAAGTCAAAGAAGAAGTGTTTGTTTGATTCTCATCGTTCTAACTCTGAAGTTTCAATTTTTTCAGATGTGAAAAAGAAAAGGCATGGAGTTAAGTCTGAGTGGCAACCTAAGAAGAAGATGGATGAGAATACTAAATCATTTTCTAGTACTAATTGTAATAAGAATACTCCTAGTAAAGATGATTTGATTGTGAATGTTGTTATTTCTAAAACAAAGCTTGTATCCTCTTACAAGAAATATTCAAGACAGCAATTATTCCAGTTATCTCTGTCTGCTAGAAAGTTTTCCAATTATGATAGAAATGATTATGATTCTCGGAAATATTCTGATGATTGGTTTGGCACATATTTTGTATATTCTTATCGTTCTAATTCTTCCTATGGTTTTCAAAGGAAAAGCGAACCCAAGTTTAAATGGGTGCCAAAATCATGTGCTAACACAGTTGGACCCAAATACCAATGGGTACCAAAGAAAAAGGATGAATCTGTGTTACAGGAATGTCAAGTCAAGATTGAGTGAAAGAACGATGGCTCTTGAATACAACAGTTCAAGACCCGCACTTCAATGATCAAAAGTCTTTACTCCTAAGCTGAATGATATTGTACTCCTAGATCATATCTGAGAAGGTCAACATTCAAGGGGGTGTACATATTTATCTGAAATTTTATGCATCTGACAGATATGATGATCAACATTTGAGGGGGAGTTCATGCTTATATTTTACACTAATAATTTTTCTGATGCATAATTTCAGGGGGAGTAAAAGATTTATGATTTCTGATTACTTCAGATCAGAACTCGTTCATTTAAATTGTTTTACTGCTTTATGTCTTTTAATTTTTGTGAATAAAGTTGATTTGACTATGACTTTAAGACTTTTGCAGTTTGAGAGATGCTTACAAGATCATATATTTATGACTTTAAGCTTGACTTAATGAGATGTAAGACTGCACGCAAAAGGTATAATTCTTTATCTTCATCTCATATATGATTGAAAGAAGGAAAACTTTCAATCATAAGAAAGCATGTTCTTAAATGTTCAAACCACTTCCCGATCCTTAAAACAGATTTCATGAATTGGAAGTGTGATTTTCAATGTTTTCATATTTTTTGTGCTTCAATGCTTAATAAACCGTGTGTTTCCAAAGATAAATACTTGCGTATTATCTTGTCTATATACTTTCAAGTATTCACGCACACCGGTTTGACTTTTTGTTCAAATTGTTCTTACCATGTCTCAAATTTGAACCATATTTTTCGATGGTAAGACACCCCGCTTGTACTTCAATGAATTTTTTTAGCGTCATTTTCATTTCGAAACGTTATTTCAAGAATGTCTGTATTTTGATTCATATAGACAATTTCCATTATTCTTGACCATAAGCTTTCAATGCTATATCATTTGATTCTGATCATTTTCATACAATGTCTGATTTTCAAACAAGTGCCTTGTCTTCATGTTCATTCATTCAATTTACTTGTTTGAAAATACTTCAATGTTTCAAATGCTCAAATCTTCATGATTATATTCTGAGTATACAAACATCTGACTTGTATTTGCGCTTCCACGGCATATTTTGACTATGATATTCGCTTCATTCATTCGGTTTCTGTTACGTTAAATCATCTGAGAAACACATGCTTTCTAGGAAAACATGGGATTTCTTTGTGTAGGACTTAAATGAAACTTCTATGTATTCACGTTAACCAGTGTTTCCTACCCAAGAAGTTAATCTTTAGTGATTGAGTGTGAGGAGTCGAAAAGAAATGAGTGTGGGTTGTGCGTTGAGGTAAAATGGAAAAGAGAGTTTGGTTAGATGTGAGCTTAAAATTGATTAAAAAGAAAGAGGGTGAGAGAACAGAGTTAAAAGAATATCAAACTCTGCACCAACTACTTTCTGAGCCGGGCAGCCACAATACTAATGTTTCACAATTCTTGGTGAACATTATTGAAACAGGCAACTAGCCCATGCCAACTCTTGACATTAACCCCACTAGCCACTCATTCTCTTCTTAACAAGAAAATGTTTCATTTTTCAAAGGGGGAGCAGCACATTTACTATCTGGTTTTCATTTGGAAAATCTGGATATTGAAACAGAAGGATGTCTGCCCCACCTTCGCACATCAATCATGCACATTGAGTCTGTGTTTAACAACTGTTGTCTCAGTGGTTTACACAATGTTGAGCCTTTATAAGCAATCATTTGTGCTTAATTCTTTCTATCACATGCACGAACACACGAAGAATTTGTTTCTTTGTCATAACTTTCATAGAAATTGCCATTGTGGTGTTTCGATGATTGAATGGAAGCCCTGGGGGAGTGAACATCACAAAAGCTCCTTTCCTATGTGTATCCGTTACACACAGTGACTTCGTGTTACTGACAGGCATATTAACTGATTCATTTGTTGATTTAGGTGTTACATTCCTATTTTGTCTAGATTTGAAAAGATCTGGATGAACACATTGTTCGAATTCACATCGAATCAAAGGCTCCGTTTGTAAGATCATAATGGTCAAAGACATTTATTGGAAAAAGTTTTGATGATATCGATACTCAAATCATCAAAAAGGGGGAGATGGTATCAAGAAATGTTAAAGTTGGGAGAAAATGTTTAAGAAATGGTTGTTAAAGCTGAAAGAGGTTAAAGATTTCAGAATTGTTGAAGATAATTTGCTGAAGCGATCAGAGTTTTGTCTGATAGAGGTTTGGTTACAACCTTTGGGAGAATGTTGTTACTCTTGAAGACCAGACTTTGGAAAAGATTGCTGAATGTTTTTGAAGATACAAAGTTTATCAAAGAAAGGGGAGAATGTCAAAATTTTCATATGAATAGGGGGAGAATGTGGATTGTTTGAGAAAAACATTTTTATATCAAAAGGGAGATTACAAGAAAAATGATAAAGGTTGATCAAAGGGGGAGTTTATTCAAAATGAGCTTAAATAGAGAAGATCGCATTGCTAAATCTTTTTAGTAATGATCTTGATCCAAAGGGGGAGAATGTTAGAGCACAGATTTATTGGATTCAAGATCATAAAGATTGAAGATGAAAGATTCAAGAAGTCAAAGTTGGAAAGTCAACACTCATGAAAAGGTCAAAGTCAAATTGTAATAAAAAGTCAAAATCAATTGTATTTTGTTTACTTTCCTTTGTATTTGTTAGTAGGTATAAATAGTGTTGGTTGTTCCTTTGTTTGGAGTGGAAGTGTGTGGAAGAGAGAAAATTAGGTTCTACATCAGAGAGAGATTTGTAGAGAGAGAGAGAGCCTTCTAGAGAGAGAGTAAGAGAGAAAAACATATTGTAATTTGTGATTTGGATTTGAATCAAAACAGGTTTGTGAATCATCTTGTTTGATTGATTAATTGTAAATTAGAAACTTGAATTTCAGGGAATCACAAATCTCAACGTTCAATATATTTCACCGACGTCGGGATGAACGTTGAGTCAGTGATTAATCATTTTCTTAATCGTTAAATCTCGGTTGCCTCCTAACCTTAGATTGCTTATATTACCCCAAAAGCAACTTACGACCTTATCTAGTCATTTCCATCAAGAATACCCCAATCCGAACTATCCCTTAGATACTTCTGATTACGACGCATCAAGGTATCGTCAATAATTCATTTGTACTTAAAGTCTACCTCGACATTCCCACCAAATGTCTCCAAAAATCATCATCACTAAAGAGTTATTGTCCTTTGACGAAATTTCCTAACGACTAGTTTGGTCTGAACCATCGCAACCTTTAAATCCGTTCCTCAAAGCTGACCCGTCACGAAGTCTGCAAGGGCTCCCAAACTTCCATAGATCCCAGCATTGGCCCGATGTTTCCCCCGGAAACGCACCAACACACTCTACAGATATTCGCTTATCCCAAACTCCATGGTTACACAACTCCTTCCATGCACTCAAGTATCGATTGCCAAATCAACGAAGATCATGACAATTATCGAAACACCAATGATTGATTCTTACTTATCAACATCTAATTTCCTTAAGGCTACCGCTTGTCCTGCAGACACACCAGATCTAACGGAAGCACACTGAGGCACACCAACAGTCATTGTCCTCAAAATCAAGCGCCAACACCTAACCTCGATATGGCCATTCTGCAAACGTGGGTATACTACCAATATTTCATTCCCGATTAGCAATGTCGATTCAAAGTTGACACCTACCCTTGGAAGTAGTCACTCAAATTGAACATCCTTACCAGTCAACCATAACATCATCATCATTCACGAATACCCAACAATATAGTACACCACTGACACATAGCATGTCGTCGTACCAAAGGCCCACAATTCCAAAACCAACCATACCCAAACAACCGAACACGGTGTTAACCTGAAGGTTCATCGAAGCATAAGCCTCAAATTCTTCTGCGTGACTAGATCACAAAGCTGAGATTTATAGTCTCAAAACTGACCATAAGTCAGGTCCTCCAACACTTCAAGCTCTGAGGACTCCTTCAGTCCTTAAGCGCAACCTCTAACAAGGGACTTACATCTATAGCTCTAATGAGTTCAAGGTTTTTAAACTACTATGCCAGTTTAACTTTTATAAAACCTCTACATGTAAAAGCTTTATAAAGATTAATCATACAATAAAGTCTGCTACCTTTTACTCGGTAGGTGTACAAAGTGGTCACAACCGCTACATGCGTAAAACTATTCCAAAAAATATTTGATCAATAATCAAGGTGATACTGACACCAACGAAAGATATTTTTAACAATCTTTTTCAAATGAACCGTTGTGGTCCCAACATGTATAAAGTTGTGTCACATATGACAAGTAGTTTTATGTATTGAAACAGTGTATAACAAAACGTTTGTGCAAAACTGCATACGGGGATATTTACTAAATTAAATCCCAAGAATTCACATTTAACCATGCAATGTCATGAAATAAATTTCCCCAAAGCTTATTAAAGGCATATACATGGAATTTGATTAAACGTAAGAGTAATTTAGTTTGATTCCAAACTTTAGGCTGTACAAATAAAATGTTTGCAAAACCCAAAACAACATGTTCATGATATCGAACTCTCAAAGTTTTCTCTCTTTTAGCCCCAATGCAACACGGAATAAGGTTTCACAACAAAACTTGCATGCGACCGTTTATTTCACAAAACAGGTAGGGTGATATGCGTATGCACTTGGTTAAGACATGAAATAATTTATGTCGGTTTCGAGTTCAAAGCCAAATAAAAATATGCTCTCAGCGTTCTAAAATATTGGCTAAAATACCGTGATGAAAATTCTCAATAAAAATATGCATACATTCTATGTGCAACCAAACTGCTCACACGAAACCAAAGGGGAAAATAACACTACTGGACACCAATAAAATTTCCACGTCAAATCAACAAAATCCCATAAAATAAAATTCTCAATAAAACCCAGACATCAAAATAATGAAAGGTAACTCTTCGTCCAAAACCTTAACATACGTGGAGGAGATTCAATATTAAGGTCATAAGCCGTAGTTACTTGCCCAATATTCTAAGCAGTGTCAAAATACGAACATTACCATATTCGAAAATAACATTAGGCAGCAATGAGAATAAATCAAGTCTCGAGAAAGCTTGTAATCACATGCAATAAAATAATTTTATGCATGTTTAAGGTCATGGTCTAAAACTTGTGTGTACTAAACATTTCAAGATTTCGTGGTATGATCCACATGGTGTTTTTGGAAACATGAGAAATAATCGATGCAATTTATTTCAGAAATAAATCTCGTGCATGAATTTGATCGACACTCAACACTCCAAAACACGCTATTCGATTTTCTTAGTTACACTATCGTCATCCAGATGCTCAACATCTTAAGGCAAAGATCACGGACTTCATAGGTTCACCTCACAAATTTCTCCTCAAAATATATCGATCAAAAAGTCTATGGTTCTAATCCAACCACCCAAAACGGTTCACTTAATGCAATCACCATGCTTACCGTCACTCCAAGTGACGAATACTAAAATCATCAACTTCTTCTAATGGCTACCCATTTAGAAACTTCTTCACTACCCCAACGGTCATCATACCAAGACAGTTCAAGCACACCCACGTAACTCGTAGATTCACCATAACAATGGCCAGGTGCTATTATGATCCTACTGTACATGATCATCTTTGTCATTTTCGGCGTGACTCCCGTTCCTAGTGACTCCAACCACCTCGAATCATCATATCTTAAAGTGCCTAATTGTGCAATCCCACACTCAATTACTTAAAATTACGCTAGTTTGAGTCTAGGCATTCAAAATCAACACTTAAATCTCTCAAACTTAAGCTTTGATACCAACTTGTAACACCCTCAAATTTGGAAAGAGCGACTAACTAAAAACTTTCAACAATACCTTAAAAGATAATAAATCTCTTACTACCAGTCCATAATTGAAATACATTTCTAGGTTGAACCATCAACAAATAATTAAAGTCCTGCATACAGACTAACTAAAGTCGAGTGTTACTATAACCCAATACCAAATCGCCATCTCCAATAAAAATGCGAAAGACTTCATCAAGCTAATCACTTCTTCGAGCACATAACTAGCATTCATCACTTCACGGTGTCGCTAGAACTAATCTCGAAATGGAACCTGATGCACATGCCGATAAATAAAAAGGTTAGGCTAACGCCTAGTGAGTTCAAGAGTTTATATCATGATTATAAAATAAAACGTAAAATGGAAATATTGTAACTTATAATCATGATCCTTTGAAATGATTTACTTTAAATAAGCGAACAACTCATTTGCCAATAATATGCATTTTATAGATTGACGCCTCAACGCCAAAACATTCTTTCATGAAATGATGCAATCCAAACACTTACTCAAAACGAGAATAATGGTAATACTCCGATGAGTATGTTCGAATAAAACTTTATAAACCAAGAGACCAATATGTGATTTCATTCAAGTTTCCAAAAATCATAATATAAGGAGAAAGACCCAAACTCAAATGCCACCGAAAACAACGATAAAGTAAATACCCAAAACAACACCTTTCGATGACGGGGGAAACCCGAATTCCAAGGCTAGTGGCGGAACACTCAGTAAGCCACATTCCTAGTTATTGAGCTCACAATACTAGGATCAAGGTCGTGAACAAGCCGGCTCAAAATAAAGATGTGGGGGATGGCCCCAATGATTCCTAGTCATGCTCATTCGCTAGGATTACATTTACGATCCACGGCTAGTATTCGGCCCCACATAACCGTACCAATCTGCCACCCTAGGACCCAATGTCTCAACTAGCTACAAATGGGAAGTGGTTATCCCATAAAAACAAGCTCATAAATTAACTCGCGGATCTAGGTCGGGTCTTGGACTCCACGAGCCCTCACCGTATTATCCTCGATATCCCAAGACTAATTCTGACACCAACATATAAATAATAGCCCATTTTCTTTTTAAATAATAAAGATCGACTCATATGCCTATGGATCCACTGCATTACAGTCTAAACAGTATATGACTCCAATTGAATGACCAACGCACTCAAAACATGTAATTCTCAAATGATGCGCATTAACCGCCATCATACTCGGTATTTCACAGCGGGCTATTAAACCGGACCGAAGTCCTAAAGACTCATTTATTTTCAAATATGCATTTCCAAGTTTAACTGCTGATAAGAATGGAAATCATAAAATGAGATTATACACTTTCTTTCTATCACTTCACATAATTGTGCAAGTAATACTTCATAAAACATTCCATTTCATGAATGATGCATAAAATCCGACAACCATTCAAAATGTATTTCTTTGACCAAAGATCTATTTATGCAATAAAACATCAAAACACATTCATTTGTGTTCCTTTATCAAAATGCCCAAAAATCCCAAATGTGGTGTTATACAAAGTTTATAAAGGTAAATACTTCAAATAATCAAAGATCAACAAATAACCAACATTTGATAATTTCATGTAAAACACATAAATACTTTAAAATGGATATTTTGGCATGTACACCGTTTTCACAAATCTACTTAAACTCGCCTTGCGAGATTTAGGCTAAAATCTAGATTTTCCCCCAACTAGAGCTCCTTTGAAGAACACTTGGATTCTCAAGTCAAAACTTCCAAAAACTTAAATCCATACATATTCAACCATAAATAATCATAATCAACCACAAAGAATCGTTTCCCAAACCTTATACATTAATACCTCAACTGATACCGAAACCCTAACTTCCATAAATGAAGAGAATAGAAGATTACCTTAACCCAAGCTTGAATCCACCAATAAAAACACCTCTAGTTCACCAAAATGGTTACAAACCTCCAATCTACGAAGGGATAACAAAGGGTGGATGAAACCCTGGAAAACTTTGGTGAAGAAGATGAAGAGGGAGAGATGAGGAGCTAACCACCACAAAATACTCTTGTATACTCCAATAGACTTCCAATATATTGCTAGATACTTGAAGATCTCTCAAAAACGAAATTGTGGCAACTTGAATCACTGAAATCGGAGTTGGGATGAAGAAGATATGAAGAAATGAAGTTTTGGGTGAAAATGAGGCTAAAATCAGCTTTTAACCCGTGTTGTTGCTTCTGATGCCCAGCACGACCCGTGCCACTTTTGTGAAGGCATTGGCACGACCCGTGCCAATGTTTCTGTGTCATGGAACGCCCCGTGCGCCCTGCAGACCATGAATATATGCCCGAACACTGTTTTGGTCATAACTTTTTCGTTATAGCTCCGTTTTTGCTCCGGAAAGAACCATTGGACTCGTAATTGAATCATTCATCTATCAAGACTATAAAATAAAGGATTCAAGCCCAAAATAAAATATCTTATTTTTCTTTAATATATCGGTTTCTGTATTAACTTGAAATGATTCCTTTCGAAAATCGGGGTGTTACAATCCTCCCAACCTTAAAAGAGATTTCGTCCTCGAAATCTGGAACCACCAAGCACCCAACATTACACTTGGAAAGATCGATCGATTTCCTATCCCAAAGGGATGCCTTCATGAAACTTCACCTCATATACGGACCCGATTACATTCCGGTTGAGGTTTTCGCTGAGTTTCTCATAACGTGCCGTTACAAACTAAATCTCAATATTCAATATATTTCACTGACGTCGGGATGAACGTTGAGTCAGTGATTAATCATTTTCTTAATCGTTAAATCTCGGTTGCCTCCCAACCTTAGATTGCTTATATTACCCCAAAAGCAACTTACGACCTTATCTAGTCATTTCCATCAAGAATACCCCAATCCGAACTATTCCCTTAGATACTTCTGATTACGACGCATCAAGGTCTCCTCAATAATTCATTTGTACTTAAAGTCTACCTCGACATTCCCACCAAATGTCTCCAAAAATCATCATCACTAAAGAGTTATTGTCCTTTGACGAAATTTCCTAACGACTAGTTTGGTCTGAATCATCGCAACCTTTAAATCCGTTCCTCAAAGCTGACCCGTCACGAAGTCTGCAAGGGCTCCCAAACTTCCATAGATCCCAGCATTGGCCCGATGTTTCCCCCGGAAACGCACCAACACACTCTACAGATATTCGCTTATCCCAAACTCCATGGTTACACAACTCCTTCCATGCACTCAAGTATCGATTGCCAAATCAACGAAGATCAAAATCAAGCGCCAACACCTAACCTCGAGATGGCCATTCTGCAAACGTGGGTATACTACCAATATTTCATTCCCGATTAGCAATGTCGATTCAAAGTTGACACCTACCCTTGGAAATAGTCACTCAAATCGAACATCCTTACCAGTCAACCATAACATCATCATCATTCACGAATACCCAACAATATAGTACACCACCGACACATAGCATGCCGTCGTACCAAAGGCCCACAATTCCAAAACCAACCATACCCAAACAACCGAACACGGTGTTAACCTGGTTCATCGAAGCATAAGGATCATCACTTAATTAACTGGGAGAGAGTATAAGTCTAACGCCTCAAATTCTTCTGCGTGACTAGATCGCAAAGCTGAGATTAGAGTGTTGAATCTTACTAGTTATTGGTAAGCGTTTGGGTAAGTGAACCCTTTATGTTTGAAATGATGCAATTATTTGGTTCATTTTCTATTATCCGATTTTGTTTTCGTCCAATATTTGGTAATTCTTCGTTCATGGAGGTGTTTGGAGTTGTGAACTGGCTTCGTTCTTTTTTAGATATATCTTGTTCAGTTACGAGATTGTTTTTTTAATGATTGTTTGTCTTAGACTTGTTTGTTGCTTAGTAGTAGTAGTTTCAAACACACGCAATCGATTCCTAGGAAAGCCGTCATCCATGTAAGAACTTTAGTTTAAAATATAGAAGTAATTTTTGTTTCATTTCATATGTATGCACAAAGTATTGAATTCATATTTTTGTAATCTTATTGATATTGTTAGTAATTTATATAGTAATAAACAACTTGTCCGATAATATACACGATAAAAGATTTGTAGTATCACAAATAGTTTTAAAATATTTTGATTACGTGCCAATCGTTGTTGTCGATATCATATTTTCTTCTATTTTGCAGTTATACAATAGGGAAAATTACACTAAAATGGAACCAACTTTGGCTTAATTCCTATTTTAGGGAATCAACTTTAAAAATCATCATTTTGATGTTTGAAACAAACTTTTCATTTATTTAAGGGACTCGTTAACCGGTTTAGAAGGTTTAGAAGGTAACAGGCAACCTCAACTGATGTGGCAACTTTTTTATTTTAAACAAATATTACATGGATTTATAAAAAGCCACGTCATCCATGATTGAATTAAAAAAAATTAAATAATACATTGACACATAAGCCATCAACATTCCAAACAAATATATAAAAACAAAACATATATTGCACCCTCTCACTCTTCTTCCCCATCATCGGTGCATCTTCGGCCTCCCTCAAACTTCCCAAATTCAAAAATCACAAGAACAGCCACCCATTTCAGTTCCTGAGATTTTTGAGTCATCAAATTAGTAGCATGGATACACCACTCAAATATTGAGTTTAGAGAGTGAAACCTGCAACTTTAGAAGGAAAAAAAAGAACTTGTGAACACCATATATAGCTCAGCTGCAAAATAATACAACTAATAATAAATATGGTAGGTACAGGAAGGTTGTTGGGTTATGAAACGACAATAAGTTACTTCGATGGAGATCAATGAACGACAAGGGAGTTTTGGTCCCCTTACGATATGATTGGCGGTTCCTCCGGCGACATGGAGATCAAAACGTGATGCGAGAGAAAAACGTAGGAGCGACGAGAATGACCGGAGAAAAAGCAATGGAGTGGGAGGGAGGGGAGAAGGAACAACGAGAGATGGAGATAATTGGTATAATTTTGTTTTTCTATTCAATGTATTTTTTTAATTCAATCATGGATGACGTGGCTTTTTATAAATCCATGTAATATTTGTTTTAAATAAAAAATTTCCCACATCAGCTGAGTTTACCTGTTACCTTCTAAACAGGTTAACGAGTCTCTTAAATAAATGAAAAGTTTGTTTCAAACCCCAAAATGATGATTTTTAAAGTTGATTCTCCAAAATAGGAATTAGGGCAAAGTTGGTTCCATTTTGGTGCAATTTTCCCTATACAATATTCATACTTAGTTATTTGTTGTAGAATAAATGTTTAAGCATTTTATACGTCGAATTCCACCAAAAATTGGCATATCAAACTTTCATTTCAAAGTTGTAAAACCTTTTGATCTACACAATCTTATATTCTTGTGTTATTTTCTGTAAGTTTTAAAGACGTAATCGTTATTAAATTTTTATGTTGGTCCCTCAAATTAAGACACCACTTTTTACAATTAAATTAATTTTGTGACAAAAATAACGGGTGTGACCGTGTGAAGTAGTTGAAAATCAAGAACGATATTTAAAGTAGTTTTTAGTTTTCTTAACACTATTATTGTTATTACTTGAGTTATGGAAGGAAATACTATTAGTTTTTTCGTGCAAATAAGCAAATTGTAACAAAGAATAACACAATAAAGCAAATAAAAAAGGTATGTACCGAGTGTGGATCATGATCGTCCATTTAAATGATAATACATGTTATTTGATATATGACACTTGACAGATAAAAATATAAGCAGATGATGATTGGCACTTCAATCGTTACAAGTTAGAGCCAAACGTTGATTCAAATATCGAAAGTGGTTTATATTTGTAGAGCATCACATTTTGAGATAGTATGACATAAGTTTATATTTTCGTTGAAGGGGAAGTTATATCGACATTGTAATGCGTTCATTATCCAAACATGGAACCGTAGTCCTTATATCATCATTGAACTTGGGAAATATCTTCATCGTACGTGTACCCAATTGGTCTGGTGGGGACAAATTTCCGTTTGATCCGTTTTGGTGTCGTGCCAAACAAAATCATCTATTCAAGAAAGCGTTAAATAAGCCTTCAAGTCTAAGACAAATCCGGCATATGTGTGGGACAGTTTGAATGTCCGTATCAAACTATTATAGACTATCATCGACGCTATTCAAATGGTTTGTTTTTTAAATTACTTATGTGTTTTTGCTTAATACATCGTCCGGTTCCTTGAGTACAAATTTTTTGACAAACACTTTGCAAGTATACTAGTGCGATTTAGAATTGACCAAACCGACCTGAACACATGTTAGGATCGGCACCAAAAAGGTCTGGTAGAGTGTTTGGTACGCAAACATGAATGGTCGGGATTGAACAATACTGGACAAGACAAGAGGGCAGGATTGGTGTTTGATAAGACTAGATTGGTTAGGACAAGACTAGACAAGTTGTCCCTAAAAGTTGTTTGATGAATTTTTATATATATCATATAATAATTATAAACGATACAAATAAAGTAAATATTTAAATAATTTAATTTAAAAACATTTTTACACATTTTTCGTACACATAAATACAAAATATATAATAGTACGAAATTTGAACAAGAAATCTGATATAATTGATGGCACTTCGAAAAAAGCCAATTTGTACAAAGGAAATACTATGTTTGATTTGATTTGGAAGATCATTATAATTCAACAAAGGCATAATGACACGTGGAGGTAGAGGCGGTAGTGACTGGTGGATGACGGTGGTTGTGGAGAGTGGAGACATATAGGTGGTGTTGGCGGCCAATAGTGGTGGAGTAGTGGTGGCTGATATGGAGGAGGTATAGGTGGTGGTGGGCGGCGATTTGGGTGGTGGTGGGTTGTGGAGGTAGCCGATGATGGTAGTGTTGGTGGTGATTGTCGGTGGCCGTTGGTGGTGGTGGAAGAGGTTGTAGTGGATATGGCTGATAGTGGTTGGCGGTGGTTACCAATGGTCGCCAGTGGTGGTGGCTACGGCGGTGGACGGTGGTGACCATTAAAATAAATACCATATTAAGGATATATATATGGGACAATGAGTTTTTGTAAGCACCCACAGTAACAAATCAGATTGCAAAACCGATCTAGAGACCAGACTTTTAGGACTGGTTACTAGGGCATTGTGACGGTTCTTATTCAAATACGCAAATCTTGTTAAAGAAACGAAAACCATGTGCCATTGCTCCAACACAAATAAATTGGAATGTTGACCTTTATCATTAGTAGGTTGAGCTTTTGCAGATCTAAATGTTTCATATCAAACCCAAGAGTTTGCTTTCAATTGATTATTACCCGTTTGAGTCCCCTCAAGAACTTTGAAGGTTTACCCGGTTGTTAACTTTAGAGACCCAAGAAATAAACTAACCGCATTTATAAAAATAAAAAATAAAAAATCATTAACCTGAATACAAATTTCTCTCTCAAATAAATAGCAAGAAACAAAATATCAGTCCAATACTACCAAAATGTGACTCAAAAGTTGAAAATGAAGCCTCTGGTTCAAGAGTGCTGGCAACTCCTTTGAGCCACAAAAACCTATGATTCTTGTCATCCCATCACACAACAAATTTGGCCTGGAACTGAAAATTTTGGCTGGGTTCATCGGTATACGACAATGCAAGTGTGAAAACTAATCATACTCCAGATCTTGCTTTCTTGCTTGCAGATTTTGTTTCCTTGGTGGTAGCTTTCTTCTTGGCTTCTCTCAAAGCTTGTCTCTTCTCTTCCCTACATAACCCCCAAAAAACAGCCACTTATAAGCAGCAGAAAGAAATACAAAGAAACACCATATTGGTGTATATAAACAAACCCTTAGTTATAAGGTGAAGCAAATTTCTCTAGCTCTATAATTAAGGGTAAAATTGTCCTTTTGTTAACTAAAAAGTGTAATAATTTCGTATTCCTATAAGTGTTTGCCTTTTTCATTGTGAACATTTATTTTGGGGCGGAGGGAGTAGAAAGTACAAGCGAAGCACAGATTAGGGAGAAAATGGGGTTCTTTTTTTATAAATGAATGCAAAGATCCCACCTAGCTAAACAAACATGGGTATTTCAAATCACTGCAAGTTGGTAACAAAGATTACACCACCCACCTCCAAAAATAATTGCAGTGTTTAAATAGATGTATAGTTTTATAA